>CM075869.1:17595902-18222647 GCA_038021265.1 Cyprinella venusta | reverse complement strand
AGTTTCAAGAAGATCGGAGGGGGTCAAAATTTCGGCCAAAAAAAAAATGACAGTGTTACCCCTTATGTTTTTTTTCAGGTCCAAATTTTGACCTTCGATATCTCGGCTCTGGAAGGGTCTAGAGCCTCCACTTTTGCGCGCTGGTCGAAGTCTCGTGGCCCTCTGTCAGAATCCAGATTTTCAAGAAGATCGGAGGGGGTCAAAATTTCGGCCAAAAAAAAAATGACAGTGTTACCCCTTATGGTTTTTTTTCAGGTCCAAATTTTGACCTTCGATATCTCGGCTCTGGAAGGGTCTAGATCCTCCATTTTTGCGCGCTGGTCGAAGTCTCGTGGCCCTCTGTCAGAATCCAGAGTTTCAAGAAGATCGGAGGGGGTCAAAATTTCGGCCAAAAAAAAATGACAGTGTTACCCCTTATGTTTTTTTTTCAGGTCCAAATTTTGACCTTCGATATCTCGGCTCTGGAAGGGTCTAGAGCCTCCATTTTTGCGCGCTGGTCGAAGTCTCGTGGCCCTCTGTCAGAATCCAGAGTTTCAAGAAGATCGGAGGGGGTCAAAATTTCGGCCAAAAAAAAAAATGACAGTGTTACCCCTTATGTTTTTTTTTTCAGGTCCAAATTTTGACCTTCGATATCTCAGCTCTGGAAGGGTCTAGAGCCTCCATTTTTGCGCGCTGGTCGAAGTCTCGTGGCCCTCTGTCAGAATCCAGAGTTTCAAGAAGATCGGAGGGGGTCAAAATTTCGGCCCAAAAAATGACAGTGTTACCCCTTATGTTTTTTTTTTCAGGTCCAAATTTTGACCGTCGATATCTCGGCTCTGGAAGGGTCTAGAGCCTCCATTTTTGCGCGCTGGTCGAAGTCTCGTGGCCCTCTGTCAGAATCCAGAGTTTCAAGAAGATCGGAGGGGGTCAAAATTTCGGCCAAAAACGACAGTGTTACCCCTTACGTTTTTTTTTTCAGGTCAAAACTTTGACATCCGATATCTTGGCTCTGGAAGGGTCTAGAGCCTCCATTTTTGCGCACTGGTCGAAGTCTCGTGGCCCTCTGTCAGAATCCAGAGTTTCAGGAAGATCGAAGGGGGTCAAAATTTCGGCCAAAAACGACAGTGTTACCCCTTATGTTTTTTTTTTTCAGGTCAAAACTTTGACATCCGATATCTCGGCTCTGGAAGGGTCTAGAGCCTCCATTTTTGCGCGCTGGTCGAAGTCTCGTGGCCCTCTGTCAGAATCCAGAGTTTCAAGAAGATCGGAGGGGGTCAAAATTTCGGCCAAAAACGACAGTGTTACCCCTTATGTTTTTTTTTTCAGGTCAAAACTTTGACATCCGATATCTCGGCTCTGGAAGGGTCTAGAGCCTCCATTTTTGCGCGCTGGTCGAAGTCTCGTGGCCCTCTGTCAGAATCCAGAGTTTCAAGAAGATCGGAGGGGGTCAAAATTTCGGCCAAAAACGACAGTGTTACCCCTTATGTTTTTTTTTCAGGTCAAAACTTTGACATCCGATATCTCGGCTCTGGAAGGGTCTAGAGCCTCCATTTTTGCGCGCTGGTCGAAGTCTCGTGGCCCTCTGTCAGAATCCAGAGTTTCAAGAAGATCGGAGGGGGTCAAAATTTCGGCCAAAAACGACAGTGTTACCCCTTATGTTTTTTTTTCAGGTCAAAACTTTGACATCCGATATCTCGGCTCTGGAAGGGTCTAGAGCCTCCATTTTTGCGCGCTGGTCGAAGTCTCGTGGCCCTCTGTCAGAATCCAGAGTTTCAAGAAGATCGGAGGGGGTCAAAATTTCGGCCAAAAACGACAGTGTTACCCCTTATGTTTTTTTTTTCAGGTCAAAACTTTGACATCCGATATATCGGCTCTGGAAGGGTCTAGAGCCTCCATTTTTGCGCGCTGGTCGAAGTCTCGTGGCCCTCTGTCAGAATCCAGAGTTTCAAGAAGATCGGAGGGGGTCAAAATTTCGGCCAAAAACGACAGTGTTACCCCTTATGTTTTTTTTTCAGGTCAAAACTTTGACATCCGATATCTCGGCTCTGGAAGGGTCTAGAGCCTCCATTTTTGCGCGCTGGTCGAAGTCTCGTGGCCCTCTGTCAGAATCCAGAGTTTCAAGAAGATCGGAGGGGGTCAAAATTTCGGCCAAAAACGACAGTGTTACCCCTTATGTTTTTTTTTCAGGTCAAAACTTTGACATCCGATATCTCGGCTCTGGAAGGGTCTAGAGCCTACATTTTTGCGCGCTGGTCGAAGTCTCGTGGCCCTCTGTCAGAATCCAGAGTTTGAAGAAGATCGGAGGGGGTCAAAATTTCGGCCAAAAACGACAGTGTTACCCCTTATGTTTTTTTTTCAGGTCAAAACTTTGACATCCGATATCTCGGCTCTGGAAGGGTCTAGAGCCTCCATTTTTGCGCGCTGGTCGAAGTCTCGTGGCCCTCTGTCAGAATCCAGAGTTTCAAGAAGATCGGAGGGGGTCAAAATTTCGGCCAAAAACGACAGTGTTACCCCTTATGTTTTTTTTTCAGGTCAAAACTTTGACATCCGATATCTCGGCTCTGGAAGGGTCTAGAGCCTCCATTTTTGCGCGCTGGTCGAAGTCTCGTGGCCCTCTGTCAGAATCCAGAGTTTCAAGAAGATCGGAGGGGGTCAAAATTTCAGCCAAAAACGACAGTGTTACCCCTTATGTTTTTTTTTCAGGTCAAAACTTTGACATCCGATATCTCGGCTCTGGAAGGGTCTAGAGCCTCCATTTTTGCGCGCTGGTCGAAGTCTCGTGGCCCTCTGTCAGAATCCAGAGTTTGAAGAAGATCGGAGGGGGTCAAAATTTCGGCCAAAAATGACAGTGTTACCCCTTATGTTTTTTTTTCAGGTCAAAACTTTGACATCCGATATCTCGGCTCTGGAAGGGTCTAGAGCCTACATTTTTGCGCGCTGGTCGAAGTCTCGTGGCCCTCTGTCAGAATCCAGAGTTTCAAGAAGATCGGAGGGGGTCAAAATTTCGGCCAAAAACGACAGTGTTACCCCTTATGTTTTTTTTTCAGGTCAAAACTTTGACATCCGATATCTCGGCTCTGGAAGGGTCTAGAGCCTCCATTTTTGCGCGCTGGTCGAAGTCTCGTGGCCCTCTGTCAGAATCCAGAGTTTCAAGAAGATCGGAGGGGGTCAAAATTTCGGCCAAAAACGACAGTGTTACCCCTTATGTTTTTTTTTTCAGGTCAAAACTTTGACATCCGATATCTCGGCTCTGGAAGGGTCTAGAGCCTCCATTTTTGCGCGCTGGTCGAAGTCTCGTGGCCCTCTGTCAGAATCCAGAGTTTCAAGAAGATCGGAGGGGGTCAAAATTTCGGCCAAAAACGACAGTGTTACCCCTTATGTTTTTTTTTCAGGTCAAAACTTTGACATCCGATATCTCGGCTCTGGAAGGGTCTAGAGCCTCCATTTTTGCGCGCTGGTCGAAGTCTCGTGGCCCTCTGTCAGAATCCAGAGTTTCAAGAAGATCGGAGGGGGTCAAAATTTCGGCCAAAAACGACAGTGTTACCCCTTATGTTTTTTTTTTCAGGTCAAAACTTTGACATCCGATATCTCGGCTCTGCAAGGGTCTAGAGCCTCCATTTTTGCGCGCTGGTCGAAGTCTCGTGGCCCTCTGTCAGAATCCAGAGTTTCAAGAAGATCGGAGGGGGTCAAAATTTCGGCCAAAAACGACAGTGTTACCCCTTATGTTTTTTTTTCAGGTCAAAACTTTGACATCCGATATCTCGGCTCTGGAAGGGTCTAGAGCCTCCATTTTTGCGCGCTGGTCGAAGTCTCGTGGCCCTCTGTCAGAATCCAGAGTTTCAAGAAGATCGGAGGGGGTCAAAATTTCGGCCAAAAACGACAGTGTTACCCCTTATGTTTTTTTTTTCAGGTCAAAACTTTGACATCCGATATCTCGGCTCTGGAAGGGTCTAGAGCCTCCATTTTTGCGCGCTGGTCGAAGTCTCGTGGCCCTCTGTCAGAATCCAGAGTTTCAAGAAGATCGGAGGGGGTCAAAATTTCGGCCAAAAACGACAGTGTTACCCCTTATGTTTTTTTTTTCAGGTCAAAACTTTGACATCCGATATCTCGGCTCTGGAAGGGTCTAGAGCCTCCATTTTTGCGCGCTGGTCGAAGTCTCGTGGCCCTCTGTCAGAATCCAGAGTTTCAAGAAGATCGGAGGGGGTCAAAATTTCGGCCAAAAACGACAGTGTTACCCCTTATGTTTTTTTTTCAGGTCAAAACTTTGACATCCGATATCTCGGCTCTGGAAGGGTCTAGAGCCTCCATTTTTGCGCGCTGGTCGAAGTCTCGTGGCCCTCTGTCAGAATCCAGAGTTTCAAGAAGATCGGAGGGGGTCAAAATTTCGGCCAAAAACGACAGTGTTACCCCTTATGTTTTTTTTTTCAGGGCAAAACTTTGACATCCGATATCTCGGCTCTGGAAGGGTCTAGAGCCTCCATTTTTGCGCGCTGGTCGAAGTCTCGTGGCCCTCTGTCAGAATCCAGAGTTTCAAGAAGATCGGAGGGGGTCAAAATTTCGGCCAAAAACGACAGTGTTACCCCTTATGTTTTTTTTTCAGGTCAAAACTTTGACATCCGATATCTCGGCTCTGGAAGGGTCTAGAGCCTCCATTTTTGCGCGCTGGTCGAAGTCTCGTGGCCCTCTGTCAGAATCCAGAGTTTCAAGAAGATCGGAGGGGGTCAAAATTTCGGCCAAAAACGACAGTGTTACCCCTTATGTTTTTTTTTTCAGGTCAAAACTTTGACATCCGATATCTCGGCTCTGGAAGGGTCTAGAGCCTCCATTTTTGCGCGCTGGTCGAAGTCTCGTGGCCCTCTGTCAGAATCCAGAGTTTCAAGAAGATCGGAGGGGGTCAAAATTTCGGCCAAAAACGACAGTGTTACCCCTTATGTTTTTTTTTCAGGTCAAAACTTTGACATCCGATATCTCGGCTCTGGAAGGGTCTAGAGCCTCCATTTTTGCGCGCTGGTCGAAGTCTCGTGGCCCTCTGTCAGAATCCAGAGTTTCAAGAAGATCGGAGGGGGTCAAAATTTCGGCCAAAAACGACAGTGTTACCCCTTATGTTTTTTTTTCAGGTCAAAACTTTGACATCCGATATCTCGGCTCTGGAACGGTCTAGAGCCTCCATTTTTGCGCGCTGGTCGAAGTCTCGTGGCCCTCTGTCAGAATCCAGAGTTTCAAGAAGATCGGAGGGGGTCAAAATTTCGACCAAAAAAAAAATGACAGTGTTACCCCTTATGTTTTTTTTTCAGGTCCAAATTTTGACCTTCGATATCTCGGCTCTGGAAGGGTCTAGAGCCTCCATTTTTGCGCGCTGGTCGAAGTCTCGTGGCCCTCTGTCAGAATCCAGAGTTTCAAGAAGATCGGAGGGGGTCAAAATTTCGGCCCAAAAAAAATGACAGTGTTACCCCTTATGTTTTTTTTTTCAGGTCCAAATTTTGACCGTCGATATCTCGGCTCTGGAAGGGTCTAGAGCCTCCATTTTTGCGCGCTGGTCGAAGTCTCGTGGCCCTCTGTCAGAATCCAGAGTTTCAAGAAGATCGGAGGGGGTCAAAATTTCGGCCAAAAACGACAGTGTTACCCCTTATGTTTTTTTTTCAGGTCAAAACTTTGACATCCGATATCTCGGCTCTGGAAGGGTCTAGAGCCTCCATTTTTGCGCGCTGGTCGAAGTCTCGTGGCCCTCTGTCAGAATCCAGAGTTTCAAGAAGATCGGAGGGGGTCAAAATTTCGGCCAAAAACGACAGTGTTACCCCTTATGTTTTTTTTTCAGGTCAAAACTTTGACATCCGATATCTCGGCTCTGGAAGGGTCTAGAGCCTCCATTTTTGCGCGCTGGTCGAAGTCTCGTGGCCCTCTGTCAGAATCCAGAGTTTCAAGAAGATCGGAGGGGGTCAAAATTTCGGCCAAAAACGACAGTGTTACCCCTTATGTTTTTTTTTCAGGTCAAAACTTTGACATCCGATATCTCGGCTCTGGAAGGGTCTAGAGCCTCCATTTTTGCGCGCTGGTCGAAGTCTCGTGGCCCTCTGTCAGAATCCAGAGTTTCAAGAAGATCGGAGGGGGTCAAAATTTCGGCCAAAAACGACAGTGTTACCCCTTATGTTTTTTTTTCAGGTCAAAACTTTGACATCCGATATCTCGGCTCTGGAAGGGTCTAGAGCCTCCATTTTTGCGCGCTGGTCGAAGTCTCGTGGCCCTCTGTCAGAATCCAGAGTTTCAAGAAGATCGGAGGGGGTCAAAATTTCGGCCAAAAACGACAGTGTTACCCCTTATGTTTTTTTTTTCAGGTCAAAACTTTGACATCCGATATCTCGGCTCTGGAACGGTCTAGAGCCTCCATTTTTGCGCGCTGGTCGAAGTCTCGTGGCCCTCTGTCAGAATCCAGAGTTTCAAGAAGATCGGAGGGGGTCAAAATTTCGGCCAAAAACGACAGTGTTACCCCTTATGTTTTTTTTTTTTCAGGTCAAAACTTTGACATCCGATATCTCGGCTCTGGAAGGGTCTAGAGCCTCCATTTTTGCGCGCTGGTCGAAGTCTCGTGGCCCTCTGTCAGAATCCAGAGTTTCAAGAAGATCGCAGGGGGTCAAAATTTCGGCCAAAAAAAATGACAGTGTTACCCCTTATGTTTTTTTTTTCAGGTCCAAATTTTGACCTTCGATATCTCGGCTCTGGAAGGGTCTAGAGCCTCCATTTTTGCGCGCTGGTCGAAGTCTCGTGGCCCTCTGTCAGAATCCAGAGTTTCAAGAAGATCGGAGGGGGTCAAAATTTCGGCCCAAAAAAAATGACAGTGTTACCCCTTATGTTTTTTTTTTTCAGGTCCAAATTTTGACCGTCGATATCTCGGCTCTGGAAGGGTCTAGAGCCTCCATTTTTGCGCGCTGGTCGAAGTCTCGTGGCCCTCTGTCAGAATCCAGAGTTTCAAGAAGATCGGAGGGGGTCAAAATTTCGGCCAAAAACGACAGTGTTACCCCTTATGTTTTTTTTTTCAGGTCAAAACTTTGACATCCGATATCTTGGCTCTGGAAGGGTCTAGAGCCTCCATTTTTGCGCGCTGGTCGAAGTCTCGTGGCCCTCTGTCAGAATACAGAGTTTCAAGAAGATCGGAGGGGGTCAAAATTTCGGCCAAAAACGACAGTGTTACCCCTTATGTTTTTTTTTCAGGTCAAAACTTTGACATCCGATATCTCGGCTCTGGAAGGGTCTAGAGCCTCCATTTTTGCGTGCTGGTCGAAGTCTCTTGGCCCTCTGTCAGAATCCAGAGTTTCAAGAAGATCGGAGGGGGTCAAAATTTCGGCCAAAAACGACAGTGTTACCCCTTATGTTTTTTTTTCAGGTCAAAACTTTGACATCCGATATCTCGGCTCTGGAAGGGTCTAGAGCCTCCATTTTTGCGCGCTGGTCGAAGTCTCGTGGCCCTCTGTCAGA
Source organism: Cyprinella venusta (assembly GCA_038021265.1). NCBI lineage: Eukaryota > Metazoa > Chordata > Actinopteri > Cypriniformes > Leuciscidae > Cyprinella > Cyprinella venusta. The sequence continues at coordinate 18,215,198 of CM075869.1, read as the reverse complement.
ATCCAGAGTTTCAAGAAGATCGGAGGGGGTCAAAATTTCGGCCAAAAACGACAGTGTTACCCCTTATGTTTTTTTTTCAGGCCAAAACTTTGACATCCGATATCTCGGCTCTGGAAGGGTCTAGAGCCTCCATTTTTGCGCGCTGGTCGAAGTCTCGTGGCCCTCTGTCAGAATCCAGAGTTTCAAGAAGATCGGAGGGGGTCAAAATTTCGGCCAAAAACGACAGTGGTACCCCTTATGTTTTTTTTTTTCAGGTCAAAACTTTGACATCCGATATCTTGGCTCTGGAAGGGTCTAGAGCCTCCATTTTTGCGCGCTGGTCGAAGTCTCGTGGCCCTCTGTCAGAATCCAGAGTTTCAGAAAGATCGGAGGGGGTCAAAATTTCGGCCAAAAACGACAGTGTTACCCCTTATGTTTTTTTTTCAGGTCAAAACTTTGACATCCGATATCTCGGCTCTGGAAGGGTCTAGAGCCTCCATTTTTGCGCGCTGGTCGAAGTCTCGTGGCCCTCTGTCAGAATCCAGAGTTTCAAGAAGATCGGAGGGGGTCAAAATTTCGGCCAAAAACGACAGTGTTACCCCTTATGTTTTTTTTTCAGGTCAAAACTTTGACATCTGATATCTCGGCTCTGGAAGGGTCTAGAGCCTCCATTTTTGCGCGCTGGTCGAAGTCTCGTGGCCCTCTGTCAGAATCCAGAGTTTGAAGAAGATCGGAGGGGGTCAAAATTTCGGCCAAAAACGACAGTGTTACCCCTTATGTTTTTTTTTTCAGGTCAAAACTTTGACATCCGATATCTCGGCTCTGGAAGGGTCTAGAGCCTCCATTTTTGCGCGCTGGTCGAAGTCTCGTGGCCCTCTGTCAGAATCCAGAGTTTCAAGAAGATCGGAGGGGGTCAAAATTTCGGCCAAAAACGACAGTGTTACCCCTTATGTTTTTTTTCAGGTCAAAACTTTGACATCCGATATCTCGGCTCTGGAAGGGTCTAGAGCCTCCATTTTTGCGCGCTGGTCGAAGTCTCGTGGCCCTCTGTCAGAATCCAGAGTTTCAAGAAGATCGGAGGGGGTCAAAATTTCGGCCAAAAACGACAGTGTTACCCCTTATGTTTTTCTTTCAGGTCAAAACTTTGACATCCGATATCTCGGCTCTGGAAGGGTCTAGAGCCTCCATTTTTGCGCGCTGGTCGAAGTCTCGTGGCCCTCTGTCAGAATCCAGAGTTTCAAGAAGATCGGAGGGGGTCAAAATTTCGGCCAAAAATGACAGTGTTACCCCTTATGTTTTTTTTTCAGGTCAAAACTTTGACATCCGATATCTCGGCTCTGGAAGGGTCTAGAGCCTCCATTTTTGCGCGCTGGTCGAAGTCTCGTGGCCCTCTGTCAGAATCCAGAGTTTCAAGAAGATCGGAGGGGGTCAAAATTTCGGCCAAAAACGACAGTGTTACCCCTTATGTTTTTTTTTTCAGGTCAAAACTTTGACATCCGATATCTCGGCTCTGGAAGGGTCTAGAGCCTCCATTTTTGCGCGCTGGTCGAAGTCTCGTGGCCCTCTGTCAGAATCCAGAGTTTCAAGAAGATCGGAGGGGGTCAAAATTTCGGCCAAAAACGACAGTGTTACCCCTTATGTTTTTTTTTCAGGTCAAAACTTTGACATCCGATATCTCGGCTCTGGAAGGGTCTAGAGCCTCCATTTTTGCGCGCTGGTCGAAGTCTCGTGGCCCTCTGTCAGAATCCAGAGTTTCAAGAAGATCGGAGGGGGTCAAAATTTCGGCCAAAAACGACAGTGTTACCCCTTATGTTTTTTTTTCAGGTCAAAACTTTGACATCCGATATCTCGGCTCTGGAAGGGTCTAGAGCCTCCATTTTTGCGCGCTGGTCGAAGTCTCGTGGCCCTCTGTCAGAATCCAGAGTTTCAAGAAGATCGGAGGGGGTCAAAATTTCGGCCAAAAACGACAGTGTTACCCCTTATGTTTTTTTTTCAGGTCAAAACTTTGACATCCGATATCTCGACTCTGGAAGGGTCTAGAGCCTCAATTTTTGCGCGCTGGTCGAAGTCTCGTGGCCCTCTGTCAGAATCCAGAGTTTCAAGAAGATCGGAGGGGGTCAAAATTTCGGCCAAAAACGACAGTGTTACCCCTTATGTTTTTTTTTCAGGTCAAAACTTTGACATCCGATATCTCGGCTCTGGAAGGGTCTAGAGCCTCCATTTTTGCGCGCTGGTCGAAGTCTCGTGGCCCTCTGTCAGAATCCAGAGTTTGAAGAAGATCGGAGGGGGTCAAAATTTCGGCCAAAAACGACAGTGTTACCCCTTATGTTTTTTTTTTCAGGTCAAAACTTTGACATCCGATATCTCGGCTCTGGAAGGGTCTAGAGCCTCCATTTTTGCGCGCTGGTCGAAGTCTCGTGGCCCTCTGTCAGAATCCAGAGTTTCAAGAAGATCGGAGGGGGTCAAAATTTCGGCCAAAAACGACAGTGTTACCCCTTATGTTTTTTTTTCAGGTCAAAACTTTGACATCCGATATCTCGGCTCTGGAAGGGTCTAGAGCCTCCATTTTTGCGCGCTGGTCGAAGTCTCGTGGCCCTCTGTCAGAATCCAGAGTTTCAAGAAGATCGGAGGGGGTCAAAATTTCGGCCAAAAACGACAGTGTTACCCCTTATGTTTTTTTTTCAGGTCAAAACTTTGACATCCGATATCTCGGCTCTGGAAGGGTCTAGAGCCTCCATTTTTGCGCGCTGGTCGAAGTCTCGTGGCCCTCTGTCAGAATCCAGAGTTTCAAGAAGATCGGAGGGGGTCAAAATTTCGGCCAAAAACGACAGTGTTACCCCTTATGTTTTTTTTTCAGGTCAAAACTTTGACATCCGATATCTCGGCTCTGGAAGGGTCTAGAGCCTCCATTTTTGCGCGCTGGTCGAAGTCTCGTGGCCCTCTGTCAGAATCCAGAGTTTCAAGAAGATCGGAGGGGGTCAAAATTTCGGCCAAAAAAAAAATGACAGTGTTACCCCTTATGTTTTTTTTCAGGTCCAAATTTTGACCTTCGATATCTCGGCTCTGGAAGGGTCTAGAGCCTCCATTTTTGCGCGCTGGTCGAAGTCTCGTGGCCCTCTGTCAGAATCCAGATTTTCAAGAAGATCGGAGGGGGTCAAAATTTCGGCCAAAAAAAAAATGACAGTGTTACCCCTTATGGTTTTTTTTCAGGTCCAAATTTTGACCTTCGATATCTCGGCTCTGGAAGGGTCTAGATCCTCCATTTTTGCGCGCTGGTCGAAGTCTCGTGGCCCTCTGTCAGAATCCAGAGTTTCAAGAAGATCGGAGGGGGTCAAAATTTCGGCCAAAAAAAAATGACAGTGTTACCCCTTATGTTTTTTTTTCAGGTCCAAATTTTGACCTTCGATATCTCGGCTCTGGAAGGGTCTAGAGCCTCCATTTTTGCGCGCTGGTCGAAGTCTCGTGGCCCTCTGTCAGAATCCAGAGTTTCAAGAAGATCGGAGGGGGTCAAAATTTCGGCCAAAAAAAAAAATGACAGTGTTACCCCTTATGTTTTTTTTTTCAGGTCCAAATTTTGACCTTCGATATCTCAGCTCTGGAAGGGTCTAGAGCCTCCATTTTTGCGCGCTGGTCGAAGTCTCGTGGCCCTCTGTCAGAATCCAGAGTTTCAAGAAGATCGGAGGGGGTCAAAATTTCGGCCCAAAAAAAATGACAGTGTTACCCCTTATGTTTTTTTTTTCAGGTCCAAATTTTGACCGTCGATATCTCGGCTCTGGAAGGGTCTAGAGCCTCCATTTTTGCACGCTGGTCGAAGTCTCGTGGCCCTCTGTCAGAATCCAGAGTTTCAAGAAGATCGGAGGGGGTCAAAATTTTGGCCAAAAACGACAGTGTTACCCCTTATGTTTTTTTTTCAGGTCAAAACTTTGACATCCGATATCTCGGCTCTGGAAGGGTCTAGAGCCTCCATTTTTGCGCACTGGTCGAAGTCTCGTGGCCCTCTGTCAGAATCCAGAGTTTCAGAAGATCGAAGGGGGTCAAAATTTCGGCCAAAAACGACAGTGTTACCCCTTATGTTTTTTTTTTCAGGTCAAAACTTTGACATCCGATATCTCGGCTCTGGAAGGGTCTAGAGCCTCCATTTTTGCGCGCTGGTCGAAGTCTCGTGGCCCTCTGTCAGAATCCAGAGTTTCAAGAAGATCGGAGGGGGTCAAAATTTTGGCCAAAAACGACAGTGTTACCCCTTATGTTTTTTTTTTCAGGTCAAAACTTTGACATCCGATATCTCGGCTCTGGAAGGGTCTAGAGCCTCCATTTTTGCGCGCTGGTCGAAGTCTCGTGGCCCTCTGTCAGAATCCAGAGTTTCAAGAAGATCGGAGGGGGTCAAAATTTCGGCCAAAAACGACAGTGTTACCCCTTATGTTTTTTTTTCAGGTCAAAACTTTGACATCCGATATCTCGGCTCTGGAAGGGTCTAGAGCCTCCATTTTTGCGCGCTGGTCGAAGTCTCGTGGCCCTCTGTCAGAATCCAGAGTTTCAAGAAGATCGGAGGGGGTCAAAATTTCGGCCAAAAACGACAGTGTTACCCCTTATGTTTTTTTTTCAGGTCAAAACTTTGACATCCGATATCTCGGCTCTGAAGGGTCTAGAGCCTCCATTTTTGCGCGCTGGTCGAAGTCTCGTGGCCCTCTGTCAGAATCCAGAGTTTCAAGAAGATCGGAGGGGGTCAAAATTTCGGCCAAAAACGACAGTGTTACCCCTTATGTTTTTTTTTTCAGGTCAAAACTTTGACATCCGATATCTCGGCTCTGGAAGGGTCTAGAGCCTCCATTTTTGCGCGCTGGTCGAAGTCTCGTGGCCCTCTGTCAGAATCCAGAGTTTCAAGAAGATCGGAGGGGGTCAAAATTTCGGCCAAAAACGACAGTGTTACCCCTTATGTTTTTTTTTTCAGGTCAAAACTTTGACATCCGATATCTCGGCTCTGGAAGGGTCTAGAGCCTCCATTTTTGCGCGCTGGTCGAAGTCTCGTGGCCCTCTGTCAGAATCCAGAGTTTCAAGAAGATCGGAGGGGGTCAAAATTTCGGCCAAAAACGACAGTGTTACCCCTTATGTTTTTTTTTTCAGGTCAAAACTTTGACATCCGATATCTCGGCTCTGGAAGGGTCTAGAGCCTCCATTTTTGCGCGCTGGTCGAAGTCTCGTGGCCCTCTGTCAGAATCCAGAGTTTCAAGAAGATCGGAGGGGGTCAAAATTTCGGCCAAAAACGACAGTGTTACCCCTTATGTTTTTTTTTTCAGGTCAAAACTTTGACATCCGATATCTCGGCTCTGGAAGGGTCTAGAGCCTCCATTTTTGCGCGCTGGTCGAAGTCTCGTGGCCCTCTGTCAGAATCCAGAGTTTCAAGAAGATTGGAGGGGGTCAAAATTTCGGCCAAAAACGACAGTGTTACCCCTTATGTTTTTTTTTTTCAGGTCAAAACTTTGACATCCGATATCTCGACTCTGGAAGGGTCTAGAGCCTCAATTTTTGCGCGCTGGTCGAAGTCTCGTGGCCCTCTGTCAGAATCCAGAGTTTCAAGAAGATCGGAGGGGGTCAAAATTTCGGCCAAAAACGACAGTGTTACCCCTTATGTTTTTTTTTTCAGGTCAAAACTTTGACATCCGATATCTCGGCTCTGGAAGGGTCTAGAGCCTCCATTTTTGCGCGCTGGTCGAAGTCTCGTGGCCCTCTGTCAGAATCCAGAGTTTCAAGAAGATCGGAGGGGGTCAAAATTTCGGCCAAAAACGACAGTGTTACCCCTTATGTTTTTTTTTTCAGGTCAAAACTTTGACATCCGATATCTCGGCTCTGGAAGGGTCTAGAGCCTCCATTTTTGCGCGCTGGTCGAAGTCTCGTGGCCCTCTGTCAGAATCCAGAGTTTCAAGAAGATTGGAGGGGGTCAAAATTTCGGCCAAAAACGACAGTGTTACCCCTTATGTTTTTTTTTTCAGGTCAAAACTTTGACATCCGATATCTCGACTCTGGAAGGGTCTAGAGCCTCAATTTTTGCGCGCTGGTCGAAGTCTCGTGGCCCTCTGTCAGAATCCAGAGTTTCAAGAAGATCGGAGGGGGTCAAAATTTCGGCCAAAAACGACAGTGTTACCCCTTATGTTTTTTTTTCAGGTCAAAACTTTGACATCCGATATCTCGGCTCTGGAAGGGTCTAGAGCCTCCATTTTTGCGCGCTGGTCGAAGTCTCGTGGCCCTCTGTCAGAATCCGGAGTTTGAAGAAGATCGGAGGGGGTCAAAATTTCGGCCAAAAACGACAGTGTTACCCCTTATGTTTTTTTTTCAGGTCAAAACTTTGACATCCGATATCTCGGCTCTGGAAGGGTCTAGAGCCTCCATTTTTGCGCGCTGGTCGAAGTCTCGTGGCCCTCTGTCAGAATCCAGAGTTTCAAGAAGATCGGAGGGGGTCAAAATTTCGGCCAAAAACGACAGTGTTACCCCTTATGTTTTTTTTTTCAGGTCAAAACTTTGACATCCGATATCTCGGCTCTGGAAGGGTCTAGAGCCTCCATTTTTGCGCGCTGGTCGAAGTCTCGTGGCCCTCTGTCAGAATCCAGAGTTTCAAGAAGATCGGAGGGGGTCAAAATTTCGGGCCAAAAAACGACAGTGTTACCCCTTATGTTTTTTTTTCAGGTCAAAACTTTGACATCCGATATCTCGGCTCTGGAAGGGTCTAGAGCCTCCATTTTTGCGCGCTGGTCGAAGTCTCGTGGCCCTCTGTCAGAATCCAGAGTTTCAAGAAGATCGGAGGGGGTCAAAATTTCGGCCAAAAACGACAGTGTTAACCCTTATGTTTTTTTTTCAGGTCAAAACTTTGACATCCGATATCTCGGCTCTGGAAGGGTCTAGAGCCTCCATTTTTGCGCGCTGGTCGAAGTCTCGTGGCCCTCTGTCAGAATCCAGAGTTTCAAGAAGATCGGAGGGGGTCAAAATTTCGGCCAAAAAAAAACATGACAGGGTTACCCCTTATGTTTTTTTTCAGGTCCAAATTTTGACCCCCTCCGATCTTCTTGAAACTCTGGATTCTGACAGAGGGCCACGAGACTTCGACCAGCGCGCAAAAATGGAGGCTCTAGACCCTTCCAGAGCCGAGATATCGGATGTCAAAGTTTTGACCTGAAAAAAAAACATAAGGGTTAACACTGTCGTTTTTGGCCGAAATTTTGACCCCCTCCGATCTTCTTGAAACTCTGGATTCTGACAGAGGGCCACGAGACTTCGACCAGCGCGCAAAAATGGAGGCTCTAGACCCTTCCAGAGCCGAGATATCGGATGTCAAAGTTTTGACCTGAAAAAAAAACATAAGGGGTAACACTGTCGTTTTTGGCCGAAATTTTGACCCCCTCCGATCTTCTTGAAACTCTGGATTCTGACAGAGGGCCACGAGACTTCGACCAGCGCGCAAAAATGGAGGCTCTAGACCCTTCCAGAGCCGAGATATCGGATGTCAAAGTTTTGACCTGAAAAAAAAAACATAAGGGGTAACACTGTCGTTTTTGGCCGAAATTTTGACCCCCTCCGATCTTCTTGAAACTCTGGATTCTGACAGAGGGCCACGAGACTTCGACCAGCGCGCAAAAATGGAGGCTCTAGACCCTTCCAGAGCCGAGATATCGGATGTCAAAGTTTTGACCTGAAAAAAAAAACATAAGGGGTAACACTGTCGTTTTTGGCCGAAATTTTGACCCCCTCCGATCTTCTTCAAACTCCGGATTCTGACAGAGGGCCACGAGACTTCGACCAGCGCGCAAAAATGGAGGCTCTAGACCCTTCCAGAGCCGAGATATCGGATGTCAAAGTTTTGACCTGAAAAAAAAACATAAGGGGTAACACTGTCGTTTTTGGCCGAAATTTTGACCCCCTCCGATCTTCTTGAAACTCTGGATTCTGACAGAGGGCCACGAGACTTCGACCAGCGCGCAAAAATTGAGGCTCTAGACCCTTCCAGAGTCGAGATATCGGATGTCAAAGTTTTGACCTGAAAAAAAAAACATAAGGGGTAACACTGTCGTTTTTGGCCGAAATTTTGACCCCCTCCAATCTTCTTGAAACTCTGGATTCTGACAGAGGGCCACGAGACTTCGACCAGCGCGCAAAAATGGAGGCTCTAGACCCTTCCAGAGCCGAGATATCGGATGTCAAAGTTTTGACCTGAAAAAAAAAAACATAAGGGGTAACACTGTCGTTTTTGGCCGAAATTTTGACCCCCTCCGATCTTCTTGAAACTCTGGATTCTGACAGAGGGCCACGAGACTTCGACCAGCGCGCAAAAATGGAGGCTCTAGACCCTTCCAGAGCCGAGATATCGGATGTCAAAGTTTTGACCTGAAAAAAAAAACATAAGGGGTAACACTGTCGTTTTTGGCCGAAATTTTGACCCCCTCCGATCTTCTTGAAACTCTGGATTCTGACAGAGGGCCACGAGACTTCGACCAGCGCGCAAAAATTGAGGCTCTAGACCCTTCCAGAGTCGAGATATCGGATGTCAAAGTTTTGACCTGAAAAAAAAAACATAAGGGGTAACACTGTCGTTTTTGGCCGAAATTTTGACCCCCTCCAATCTTCTTGAAACTCTGGATTCTGACAGAGGGCCACGAGACTTCGACCAGCGCGCAAAAATGGAGGCTCTAGACCCTTCCAGAGCCGAGATATCGGATGTCAAAGTTTTGACCTGAAAAAAAAAAACATAAGGGGTAACACTGTCGTTTTTGGCCGAAATTTTGACCCCCTCCGATCTTCTTGAAACTCTGGATTCTGACAGAGGGCCACGAGACTTCGACCAGCGCGCAAAAATGGAGGCTCTAGACCCTTCCAGAGCCGAGATATCGGATGTCAAAGTTTTGACCTGAAAAAAAAACATAAGGGGTAACACTGTCGTTTTTGGCCGAAATTTTGACCCCCTCCGATCTTCTTGAAACTCTGGATTCTGACAGAGGGCCACGAGACTTCGACCAGCGCGCAAAAATGGAGGCTCTAGACCCTTCCAGAGCCGAGATATCGGATGTCAAAGTTTTGACCTGAAAAAAAAACATAAGGGGTAACACTGTCGTTTTTGGCCGAAATTTTGACCCCCTCCGATCTTCTTGAAACTCTGGATTCTGACAGAGGGCCACGAGACTTCGACCAGCGCGCAAAAAATGGAGGCTCTAGACCCTTCCAGAGCCGAGATATCGGATGTCAAAGTTTTGACCTGAAAAAAAAAACATAAGGGGTAACACTGTCGTTTTTGGCCGAAATTTTGACCCCCTCCGATCTTCTTGAAACTCTGGATTCTGACAGAGGGCCACGAGACTTCGACCAGCGCGCAAAAATGGAGGCTCTAGACCCTTCCAGAGCCGAGATATCGGATGTCAAAGTTTTGACCTGAAAAAAAAACATAAGGGGTAACACTGTCGTTTTTGGCCGAAATTTTGACCCCCTCCGATCTTCTTGAAACTCTGGATTCTGACAGAGGGCCACGAGACTTCGACCAGCGCGCAAAAATGGAGGCTCTAGACCCTTCCAGAGCCGAGATATCGGATGTCAAAGTTTTGACCTGAAAAAAAAACATAAGGGGTAACACTGTCGTTTTTGGCCGAAATTTTGACCCCCTCCGATCTTCTTGAAACTCTGGATTCTGACAGAGGGCCACGAGACTTCGACCAGCGCGCAAAAATGGAGGCTCTAGACCCTTCCAGAGCCGAGATATCGGATGTCAAAGTTTTGACCTGAAAAAAAAAACATAAGGGGTAACACTGTCGTTTTTGGCCAAAATTTTGACCCCCTCCGATCTTCTTGAAACTCTGGATTCTGACAGAGGGCCACGAGACTTCGACCAGCGCGCAAAAATGGAGGCTCTAGACCCTTCCAGAGCCGAGATATCGGATGTCAAAGTTTTGACCTGAAAAAAAAACATAAGGGGTAACACTGTCGTTTTTGGCCGAAATTTTGACCCCCTTCGATCTTCCTGAAACTCTGGATTCTGACAGAGGGCCACGAGACTTCGACCAGTGCGCAAAAATGGAGGCTCTAGACCCTTCCAGAGCCGAGATATCGGATGTCAAAGTTTTGACCTGAAAAAAAACATAAGGGGTAACACTGTCGTTTTTTGGCCAAAATTTTGACCCCCTCCGATCTTCTTGAAACTCTGGATTCTGACAGAGGGCCACGAGACTTCGACCAGCGTGCAAAAATGGAGGCTCTAGACCCTTCCAGAGCCGAGATATCGACGGTCAAAATTTGGACCTGAAAAAAAAAACATAAGGGGTAACACTGTCATTTTTTTTGGGCCGAAATTTTGACCCCCTCCGATCTTCTTGAAACTCTGGATTCTGACAGAGGGCCACGAGACTTCGACCAGCGCGCAAAAATGGAGGCTCTAGGACCCTTCCAGAGCTGAGATATCGAAGGTCAAAATTTGGACCTGAAAAAAAAAACATAAGGGGTAACACTGTCATTTTTTTTTTTGGCCGAAATTTTGACCCCCTCCGATCTTCTTGAAACTCTGGATTCTGACAGAGGGCCACGAGACTTCGACCAGCGCGCAAAAATGGAGGCTCTAGACCCTTCCAGAGCCGAGATATCGAAGGTCAAAATTTGGACCTGAAAAAAAAACATAAGGGGTAACACTGTCATTTTTTTTTGGCCGAAATTTTGACCCCCTCCGATCTTCTTGAAACTCTGGATTCTGACAGAGGGCCACGAGACTTCGACCAGCGCGCAAAAATGGAGGATCTAGACCCTTCCAGAGCCGAGATATCGAAGGTCAAAATTTGGACCTGAAAAAAAAACCATAAGGGGTAACACTGTCATTTTTTTTTTGGCCGAAATTTTGACCCCCTCCGATCTTCTTGAAAATCTGGATTCTGACAGAGGGCCACGAGACTTCGACCAGCGCGCAAAAATGGAGGCTCTAGACCCTTCCAGAGCCGAGATATCGAAGGTCAAAATTTGGACCTGAAAAAAAACATAAGGGGTAACACTGTCATTTTTTTTTTGGCCGAAATTTTGACCCCCTCCGATCTTCTTGAAACTCTGGATTCTGACAGAGGGCCACGAGACTTCGACCAGCGCGCAAAAATGGAGGCTCTAGACCCTTCCAGAGCCGAGATATCGGATGTCAAAGTTTTGACCTGAAAAAAAAAACATAAGGGGTAACACTGTCGTTTTTGGCCGAAATTTTGACCCCCTCCGATCTTCTTGAAACTCTGGATTCTGACAGAGGGCCACGAGACTTCGACCAGCGCGCAAAAATGGAGGCTCTAGACCCTTCCAGAGCCGAGATATCGGATGTCAAAGTTTTGACCTGAAAAAAAAACATAAGGGGTAACACTGTCGTTTTTGGCCGAAATTTTGACCCCCTCCGATCTTCTTGAAACTCTGGATTCTGACAGAGGGCCACGAGACTTCGACCAGCGCGCAAAAATGGAGGCTCTAGACCCTTCCAGAGCCGAGATATCGGATGTCAAAGTTTTGACCTGAAAAAAAAAACATAAGGGGTAACCACTGTCGTTTTTGGCCGAAATTTTGACCCCCTCCGATCTTCTTGAAACTCTGGATTCTGACAGAGGGCCACGAGACTTCGACCAGCGCGCAAAAATGGAGGCTCTAGACCCTTCCAGAGCCGAGATATCGGATGTCAAAGTTTTGACCTGAAAAAAAAACATAAGGGGTAACACTGTCGTTTTTGGCCGAAATTTTGACCCCCTCCGATCTTCTTCAAACTCTGGATTCTGACAGAGGGCCACGAGACTTCGACCAGCGCGCAAAAATGGAGGCTCTAGACCCTTCCAGAGCCGAGATATCGGATGTCAAAGTTTTGACCTGAAAAAAAAACATAAGGGGTAACACTGTCGTTTTTGGCCGAAATTTTGACCCCCTCCGATCTTCTTGAAACTCTGGATTCTGACAGAGGGCCACGAGACTTCGACCAGCGCGCAAAAATTGAGGCTCTAGACCCTTCCAGAGTCGAGATATCGGATGTCAAAGTTTTGACCTGAAAAAAAAAACATAAGGGGTAACACTGTCGTTTTTGGCCGAAATTTTGACCCCCTCCGATCTTCTTGAAACTCTGGATTCTGACAGAGGGCCACGAGACTTCGACCAGCGCGCAAAAATGGAGGCTCTAGACCCTTCCAGAGCCGAGATATCGGATGTCAAAGTTTTGACCTGAAAAAAAAACATAAGGGGTAACACTGTCGTTTTTGGCCGAAATTTTGACCCCCTCCGATCTTCTTGAAACTCTGGATTCTGACAGAGGGCCACGAGACTTCGACCAGCGCGCAAAAATGGAGGCTCTAGACCCTTCCAGAGCCGAGATATCGGATGTCAAAGTTTTGACCTGAAAAAAAAACATAAGGGGTAACACTGTCGTTTTTGGCCGAAATTTTGACCCCCTCCGATCTTCTTGAAACTCTGGATTCTGACAGAGGGCCACGAGACTTCGACCAGCGCGCAAAAATGGAGGCTCTAGACCCTTCCAGAGCCGAGATATCGGATGTCAAAGTTTTGACCTGAAAAAAAAACATAAGGGGTAACACTGTCGTTTTTGGCCGAAATTTTGACCCCCTCCGATCTTCTTGAAACTCTGGATTCTGACAGAGGGCCACGAGACTTCGACCAGCGCGCAAAAATGGAGGCTCTAGACCCTTCCAGAGCCGAGATATCGGATGTCAAAGTTTTGACCTGAAAAAAAAACATAAGGGGTAACACTGTCATTTTTGGCCGAAATTTTGACCCCCTCCGATCTTCTTGAAACTCTGGATTCTGACAGAGGGCCACGAGACTTCGACCAGCGCGCAAAAATGGAGGCTCTAGACCCTTCCAGAGCCGAGATATCGGATGTCAAAGTTTTGACCTGAAAGAAAAACATAAGGGGTAACACTGTCGTTTTTGGCCGAATTTTGACCCCCTCCGATCTTCTTGAAACTCTGGATTCTGACAGAGGGCCACGAGACTTCGACCAGCGCGCAAAAATGGAGGCTCTAGACCCTTCCAGAGCCGAGATATCGGATGTCAAAGTTTTGACCTGAAAAAAAAACATAAGGGGTAACACTGTCGTTTTTGGCCGAAATTTTGACCCCCTCCGATCTTCTTGAAACTCTGGATTCTGACAGAGGGCCACGAGACTTCGACCAGCGCGCAAAAATGGAGGCTCTAGACCCTTCCAGAGCCGAGATATCGGATGTCAAAGTTTTGACCTGAAAAAAAAAACATAAGGGGTAACACTGTCGTTTTTGGCCGAAATTTTGACCCCCTCCGATCTTCTTCAAACTCTGGATTCTGACAGAGGGCCACGAGACTTCGACCAGCGCGCAAAAATGGAGGCTCTAGACCCTTCCAGAGCCGAGATATCAGATGTCAAAGTTTTGACCTGAAAAAAAAACATAAGGGGTAACACTGTCGTTTTTGGCCGAAATTTTGACCCCCTCCGATCTTCTTGAAACTCTGGATTCTGACAGAGGGCCACGAGACTTCGACCAGCGCGCAAAAATGGAGGCTCTAGACCCTTCCAGAGCCGAGATATCGGATGTCAAAGTTTTGACCTGAAAAAAAAACATAAGGGGTAACACTGTCGTTTTTGGCCGAAATTTTGACCCCCTCCGATCTTTCTGAAACTCTGGATTCTGACAGAGGGCCACGAGACTTCGACCAGCGCGCAAAAATGGAGGCTCTAGACCCTTCCAGAGCCAAGATATCGGATGTCAAAGTTTTGACCTGAAAAAAAAAAAACATAAGGGGTACCACTGTCGTTTTTGGCCGAAATTTTGACCCCCTCCGATCTTCTTGAAACTCTGGATTCTGACAGAGGGCCACGAGACTTCGACCAGCGCGCAAAATGGAGGCTCTAGACCCTTCCAGAGCCGAGATATCGGATGTCAAAGTTTTGCCTGAAAAAAAAACATAAGGGGTAACACTGTCGTTTTTGGCCGAAATTTTGACCCCCTCCGATCTTCTTGAAACTCTGGATTCTGACAGAGGGCCACGAGACTTCGACCAGCGCGCAAAAATGGAGGCTCTAGACCCTTCCAGAGCCGAGATATCGGATGTCAAAGTTTTGACCTGAAAAAAAAACATAAGGGGTAACACTGTCGTTTTTGGCCGAAATTTTGACCCCCTCCGATCTTCTTGAAACTCTGGATTCTGACAGAGGGCCAAGAGACTTCGACCAGCACGCAAAAATGGAGGCTCTAGACCCTTCCAGAGCCGAGATATCGGATGTCAAAGTTTTGACCTGAAAAAAAAACATAAGGGGTAACACTGTCGTTTTTGGCCGAAATTTTGACCCCCTCCGATCTTCTTGAAACTCTGTATTCTGACAGAGGGCCACGAGACTTCGACCAGCGCGCAAAAATGGAGGCTCTAGACCCTTCCAGAGCCAAGATATCGGATGTCAAAGTTTTGACCTGAAAAAAAAAACATAAGGGGTAACACTGTCGTTTTTGGCCGAAATTTTGACCCCCTCCGATCTTCTTGAAACTCTGGATTCTGACAGAGGGCCACGAGACTTCGACCAGCGCGCAAAAATGGAGGCTCTAGACCCTTCCAGAGCCGAGATATCGACGGTCAAAATTTGGACCTGAAAAAAAAAAACATAAGGGGTAACACTGTCATTTTTTTTGGGCCGAAATTTTGACCCCCTCCGATCTTCTTGAAACTCTGGATTCTGACAGAGGGCCACGAGACTTCGACCAGCGCGCAAAAATGGAGGCTCTAGACCCTTCCAGAGCCGAGATATCGAAGGTCAAAATTTGGACCTGAAAAAAAAACATAAGGGGTAACACTGTCATTTTTTTTTGGCCGAAATTTTGACCCCCTGCGATCTTCTTGAAACTCTGGATTCTGACAGAGGGCCACGAGACTTCGACCAGCGCGCAAAAATGGAGGCTCTAGACCCTTCCAGAGCCGAGATATCGGATGTCAAAGTTTTGACCTGAAAAAAAAAAAACATAAGGGGTAACACTGTCGTTTTTGGCCGAAATTTTGACCCCCTCCGATCTTCTTGAAACTCTGGATTCTGACAGAGGGCCACGAGACTTCGACCAGCGCGCAAAAATGGAGGCTCTAGACCGTTCCAGAGCCGAGATATCGGATGTCAAAGTTTTGACCTGAAAAAAAAAACATAAGGGGTAACACTGTCGTTTTTGGCCGAAATTTTGACCCCCTCCGATCTTCTTGAAACTCTGGATTCTGACAGAGGGCCACGAGACTTCGACCAGCGCGCAAAAATGGAGGCTCTAGACCCTTCCAGAGCCGAGATATCGGATGTCAAAGTTTTGACCTGAAAAAAAAACATAAGGGGTAACACTGTCGTTTTTGGCCGAAATTTTGACCCCCTCCGATCTTCTTGAAACTCTGGATTCTGACAGAGGGCCACGAGACTTCGACCAGCGCGCAAAAATGGAGGCTCTAGACCCTTCCAGAGCCGAGATATCGGATGTCAAAGTTTTGACCTGAAAAAAAAACATAAGGGGTAACACTGTCGTTTTTGGCCGAAATTTTGACCCCCTCCGATCTTCTTGAAACTCTGGATTCTGACAGAGGGCCACGAGACTTCGACCAGCGCGCAAAAATGGAGGCTCTAGACCCTTCCAGAGCCGAGATATCGGATGTCAAAGTTTTGACCTGAAAAAAAAACATAAGGGGTAACACTGTCGTTTTTGGCCGAAATTTTGACCCCCTCCGATCTTCTTGAAACTCTGGATTCTGACAGAGGGCCACGAGACTTCGACCAGCGCGCAAAAATGGAGGCTCTAGACCCTTCCAGAGCCGAGATATCGGATGTCAAAGTTTTGACCTGAAAAAAAAACATAAGGGGTAACACTGTCGTTTTTGGCCGAAATTTTGACCCCCTCCGATCTTCTTGAAACTCTGGATTCTGACAGAGGGCCACGAGACTTCGACCAGCGCGCAAAAATGGAGGCTCTAGACCCTTCCAGAGCCGAGATATCGACGGTCAAAATTTGGACCTGAAAAAAAAACATAAGGGGTAACACTGTCATTTTTTTTGGGCCGAAATTTTGACCCCCTCCGATCTTCTTGAAACTCTGGATTCTGACAGAGGGCCACGAGACTTCGACCAGCGCGCAAAAATGGAGGCTCTAGACCCTTCCAGAGCCGAGATATCGAAGGTCAAAATTTGGACCTGAAAAAAAAACATAAGGGGTAACACTGTCATTTTTTTTTTGGTCGAAATTTTGACCCCCTCCGATCTTCTTGAAACTCTGGATTCTGACAGAGGGCCACGAGACTTCGACCAGCGCGCAAAAATGGAGGCTCTAGACCGTTCCAGAGCCGAGATATCGGATGTCAAAGTTTTGACCTGAAAAAAAAACATAAGGGGTAACACTGTCGTTTTTGGCCGAAATTTTGACCCCCTCCGATCTTCTTGAAACTCTGGATTCTGACAGAGGGCCACGAGACTTCGACCAGCGCGCAAAAATGGAGGCTCTAGACCCTTCCAGAGCCGAGATATCGGATGTCAAAGTTTTGACCTGAAAAAAAAACATAAGGGGTAACACTGTCGTTTTTGGCCGAAATTTTGACCCCCTCCGATCTTCTTGAAACTCTGGATTCTGACAGAGGGCCACGAGACTTCGACCAGCGCGCAAAAATGGAGGCTCTAGACCCTTCCAGAGCCGAGATATCGGATGTCAAAGTTTTGACCTGAAAAAAAAAACATAAGGGGTAACACTGTCGTTTTTGGCCGAAATTTTGACCCCCTCCGATCTTCTTGAAACTCTGGATTCTGACAGAGGGCCACGAGACTTCGACCAGCGCGCAAAAATGGAGGCTCTAGACCCTTCCAGAGCCGAGATATCGGATGTCAAAGTTTTGACCTGAAAAAAAAACATAAGGGGTAACACTGTCGTTTTTGGCCGAAATTTTGACCCCCTCCGATCTTCTTGAAACTCTGGATTCTGACAGAGGGCCACGAGACTTCGACCAGCGCGCAAAAATGGAGGCTCTAGACCCTTCCAGAGCCGAGATATCGGATGTCAAAGTTTTGCCCTGAAAAAAAAAACATAAGGGGTAACACTGTCGTTTTTGGCCGAAATTTTGACCCCCTCCGATCTTCTTGAAACTCTGGATTCTGACAGAGGGCCACGAGACTTCGACCAGCGCGCAAAAATGGAGGCTCTAGACCCTTCCAGAGCCGAGATATCGGATGTCAAAGTTTTGACCTGAAAAAAAAACATAAGGGGTAACACTGTCGTTTTTGGCCGAAATTTTGACCCCCTCCGATCTTCTTGAAACTCTGGATTCTGACAGAGGGCCACGAGACTTCGACCAGCGCGCAAAAATGGAGGCTCTAGACCCTTCCAGAGCCGAGATATCGGATGTCAAAGTTTTGACCTGAAAAAAAAAACATAAGGGGTAACACTGTCGTTTTTGGCCGAAATTTTGACCCCCTCCGATCTTCTTGAAACTCTGGATTCTGACAGAGGGCCACGAGACTTCGACCAGCGCGCAAAAATGGAGGCTCTAGACCCTTCCAGAGCCGAGATATCGGATGTCAAAGTTTTGACCTGAAAAAAAAAACATAAGGGGTAACACTGTCGTTTTTGGCCGAAATTTTGACCCCCTCCGATCTTCTTGAAACTCTGGATTCTGACAGAGGGCCACGAGACTTCGACCAGCGCGCAAAAATGGAGGCTCTAGACCCTTCCAGAGCCGAGATATCGGATGTCAAAGTTTTGACCTGAAAAAAAAACATAAGGGGTAACACTGTCGTTTTTGGCCGAAATTTTGACCCCCTCCGATCTTCTTGAAACTCTGGATTCTGACAGAGGGCCACGAGACTTCGACCAGCGCGCAAAAATGGAGGCTCTAGACCCTTGCAGAGCCGAGATATCGGATGTCAAAGTTTTGACCTGAAAAAAAAAACATAAGGGGTAACACTGTCGTTTTTGGCCGAAATTTTGACCCCCTCCGATCTTCTTGAAACTCTGGATTCTGACAGAGGGCCACGAGACTTCGACCAGCGCGCAAAAATGGAGGCTCTAGACCCTTCCAGAGCCGAGATATCGGATGTCAAAGTTTTGACCTGAAAAAAAAACATAAGGGGTAACACTGTCGTTTTTGGCCGAAATTTTGACCCCCTCCGATCTTCTTGAAACTCTGGATTCTGACAGAGGGCCACGAGACTTCGACCAGCGCGCAAAAATGGAGGCTCTAGACCCTTCCAGAGCCGAGATATCGGATGTCAAAGTTTTGACCTGAAAAAAAAAACATAAGGGGTAACACTGTCGTTTTTGGCCGAAATTTTGACCCCCTCCGATCTTCTTGAAACTCTGGATTCTGACAGAGGGCCACGAGACTTCGACCAGCGCGCAAAAATGGAGGCTCTAGACCCTTCCAGAGCCGAGATATCGGATGTCAAAGTTTTGACCTGAAAAAAAAACATAAGGGGTAACACTGTCGTTTTTGGCCGAAATTTTGACCCCCTCCGATCTTCTTGAAACTCTGGATTCTGACAGAGGGCCACGAGACTTCGACCAGCGCGCAAAAATGTAGGCTCTAGACCCTTCCAGAGCCGAGATATCGGATGTCAAAGTTTTGACCTGAAAAAAAAACATAAGGGGTAACACTGTCATTTTTGGCCGAAATTTTGACCCCCTCCGATCTTCTTCAAACTCTGGATTCTGACAGAGGGCCACGAGACTTCGACCAGCGCGCAAAAATGGAGGCTCTAGACCCTTCCAGAGCCGAGATATCGGATGTCAAAGTTTTGACCTGAAAAAAAAACATAAGGGGTAACACTGTCGTTTTTGGCTGAAATTTTGACCCCCTCCGATCTTCTTGAAACTCTGGATTCTGACAGAGGGCCACGAGACTTCGACCAGCGCGCAAAAATGGAGGCTCTAGACCCTTCCAGAGCCGAGATATCGGATGTCAAAGTTTTGACCTGAAAAAAAAACATAAGGGGTAACACTGTCGTTTTTGGCCGAAATTTTGACCCCCTCCGATCTTCTTGAAACTCTGGATTCTGACAGAGGGCCACGAGACTTCGACCAGCGCGCAAAAATGGAGGCTCTAGACCCTTCCAGAGCCGAGATATCGGATGTCAAAGTTTTGACCTGAAAAAAAAACATAAGGGGTAACACTGTCGTTTTTGGCCGAAATTTTGACCCCCTCCGATCTTCTTCAAACTCTGGATTCTGACAGAGGGCCACGAGACTTCGACCAGCGCGCAAAAATGTAGGCTCTAGACCCTTCCAGAGCCGAGATATCGGATGTCAAAGTTTTGACCTGAAAAAAAAACATAAGGGGTAACACTGTCGTTTTTGGCCGAAATTTTGACCCCCTCCGATCTTCTTGAAACTCTGGATTCTGACAGAGGGCCACGAGACTTCGACCAGCGCGCAAAAATGGAGGCTCTAGACCCTTCCAGAGCCGAGATATCGGATGTCAAAGTTTTGACCTGAAAAAAAAACATAAGGGGTAACACTGTCGTTTTTGGCCGAAATTTTGACCCCCTCCGATCTTCTTGAAACTCTGGATTCTGACAGAGGGCCACGAGACTTCGACCAGCGCGCAAAAATGGAGGCTCTAGACCCTTCCAGAGCCGATATATCGGATGTCAAAGTTTTGACCTGAAAAAAAAAACATAAGGGGTAACACTGTCGTTTTTGGCCGAAATTTTGACCCCCTCCGATCTTCTTGAAACTCTGGATTCTGACAGAGGGCCACGAGACTTCGACCAGCGCGCAAAAATGGAGGCTCTAGACCCTTCCAGAGCCGAGATATCGGATGTCAAAGTTTTGACCTGAAAAAAAAACATAAGGGGTAACACTGTCGTTTTTGGCCGAAATTTTGACCCCCTCCGATCTTCTTGAAACTCTGGATTCTGACAGAGGGCCACGAGACTTCGACCAGCGCGCAAAAATGGAGGCTCTAGACCCTTCCAGAGCCGAGATATCGGATGTCAAAGTTTTGACCTGAAAAAAAAACATAAGGGGTAACACTGTCGTTTTTGGCCGAAATTTTGACCCCCTCCGATCTTCTTGAAACTCTGGATTCTGACAGAGGGCCACGAGACTTCGACCAGCGCGCAAAAATGGAGGCTCTAGACCCTTCCAGAGCCGAGATATCGGATGTCAAAGTTTTGACCTGAAAAAAAAAACATAAGGGGTAACACTGTCATTTTTGGCCGAAATTTTGACCCCCTCCGATCTTCTTGAAACTCTGGATTCTGACAGAGGGCCACGAGACTTCGACCAGCGCGCAAAAATGGAGGCTCTAGACCCTTCCAGAGCCGAGATATCGGATGTCAAAGTTTTGACCTGAAAAAAAAAAACATAAGGGGTAACACTGTCGTTTTTGGCCGAAATTTTGACCCCCTTCGATCTTCCTGAAACTCTGGATTCTGACAGAGGGCCACGAGACTTCGACCAGTGCGCAAAAATGGAGGCTCTAGACCCTTCCAGAGCCAAGATATCGGATGTCAAAGTTTTGACCTGAAAAAAAAACGTAAGGGGTAACACTGTCGTTTTTGGCCGAAATTTTGACCCCCTCCGATCTTCTTGAAACTCTGGATTCTGACAGAGGGCCACGAGACTTCGACCAGCGCGCAAAAATGGAGGCTCTAGACCCTTCCAGAGCCGAGATATCGACGGTCAAAATTTGGACCTGAAAAAAAAAACATAAGGGGTAACACTGTCATTTTTTGGGCCGAAATTTTGACCCCCTCCGATCTTCTTGAAACTCTGGATTCTGACAGAGGGCCACGAGACTTCGACCAGCGCGCAAAAATGGAGGCTCTAGACCCTTCCAGAGCTGAGATATCGAAGGTCAAAATTTGGACCTGAAAAAAAAAACATAAGGGGTAACACTGTCATTTTTTTTTTTGGCCGAAATTTTGACCCCCTCCGATCTTCTTGAAACTCTGGATTCTGACAGAGGGCCACGAGACTTCGACCAGCGCGCAAAAATGGAGGCTCTAGACCCTTCCAGAGCCGAGATATCGAAGGTCAAAATTTGGACCTGAAAAAAAAACATAAGGGGTAACACTGTCATTTTTTTTTGGCCGAAATTTTGACCCCCTCCGATCTTCTTGAAACTCTGGATTCTGACAGAGGGCCACGAGACTTCGACCAGCGCGCAAAAATGGAGGATCTAGACCCTTCCAGAGCCGAGATATCGAAGGTCAAAATTTGGACCTGAAAAAAAACCATAAGGGGTAACACTGTCATTTTTTTTTTGGCCGAAATTTTGACCCCCTCCGATCTTCTTGAAAATCTGGATTCTGACAGAGGGCCACGAGACTTCGACCAGCGCGCAAAAGTGGAGGCTCTAGACCCTTCCAGAGCCGAGATATCGAAGGTCAAAATTTGGACCTGAAAAAAAACATAAGGGGTAACACTGTCATTTTTTTTTTGGCCGAAATTTTGACCCCCTCCGATCTTCTTGAAACTCTGGATTCTGACAGAGGGCCACGAGACTTCGACCAGCGCGCAAAAATGGAGGCTCTAGACCCTTCCAGAGCCGAGATATCGGATGTCAAAGTTTTGACCTGAAAAAAAACATAAGGGGTAACACTGTCGTTTTTGGCCGAAATTTTGACCCCCTCCGATCTTCTTGAAACTCTGGATTCTGACAGAGGGCCACGAGACTTCGACCAGCGCGCAAAAATGGAGGCTCTAGACCCTTCCAGAGCCGAGATATCGGATGTCAAAGTTTTGACCTGAAAAAAAAACATAAGGGGTAACACTGTCGTTTTTGGCCGAAATTTTGACCCCCTCCGATCTTCTTGAAACTCTGGATTCTGACAGAGGGCCACGAGACTTCGACCAGCGCGCAAAAATGGAGGCTCTAGACCCTTCCAGAGCCGAGATATCGGATGTCAAAGTTTTGACCTGAAAAAAAAAACATAAGGGGTAACACTGTCGTTTTTGGCCGAAATTTTGACCCCCTCCGATCTTCTTGAAACTCTGGATTCTGACAGAGGGCCACGAGACTTCGACCAGCGCACAAAAATGGAGGCTCTAGACCCTTCCAGAGCCGAGATATCGGATGTCAAAGTTTTGACCTGAAAAAAAAAACATAAGGGGTAACACTGTCGTTTTTGGCCGAAATTTTGACCCCCTCCGATCTTCTTCAAACTCTGGATTCTGACAGAGGGCCACGAGACTTCGACCAGCGCGCAAAAATGGAGGCTCTAGACCCTTCCAGAGCCGAGATATCGGATGTCAAAGTTTTGACCTGAAAAAAAAACATAAGGGGTAACACTGTCGTTTTTGGCCGAAATTTTGACCCCCTCCGATCTTCTTGAAACTCTGGATTCTGACAGAGGGCCACGAGACTTCGACCAGCGCGCAAAAATTGAGGCTCTAGACCCTTCCAGAGTCGAGATATCGGATGTCAAAGTTTTGACCTGAAAAAAAAAACATAAGGGGTAACACTGTCGTTTTTGGCCGAAATTTTGACCCCCTCCAATCTTCTTGAAACTCTGGATTCTGACAGAGGGCCACGAGACTTCGACCAGCGCGCAAAAATGGAGGCTCTAGACCCTTCCAGAGCCGAGATATCGGATGTCAAAGTTTTGACCTGAAAAAAAAAACATAAGGGGTAACACTGTCGTTTTTGGCCGAAATTTTGACCCCCTCCGATCTTCTTGAAACTCTGGATTCTGACAGAGGGCCACGAGACTTCGACCAGCGCGCAAAAATGGAGGCTCTAGACCCTTCCAGAGCCGAGATATCGGATGTCAAAGTTTTGACCTGAAAAAAAAAACATAAGGGGTAACACTGTCGTTTTTGGCCGAAATTTTGACCCCCTCCGATCTTCTTGAAACTCTGGATTCTGACAGAGGGCCACGAGACTTCGACCAGCGCGCAAAAATGGAGGCTCTAGACCCTTCCAGAGCCGAAATATCGGATGTCAAAGTTTTGACCTGAAAAAAAAACATAAGGGGTAACACTGTCGTTTTTGGCCGAAATTTTGACCCCCTCCGATCTTCTTGAAACTCTGGATTCTGACAGAGGGCCACGAGACTTCGACCAGCGCGCAAAAATGGAGGCTCTAGACCCTTCCAGAGCCGAGATATCGGATGTCAAAGTTTTGACCTGAAAAAAAAAAACATAAGGGGTAACACTGTCGTTTTTGGCCGAAATTTTGACCCCCTTCGATCTTCCTGAAACTCTGGATTCTGACAGAGGGCCACGAGACTTCGACCAGTGCGCAAAAATGGAGGCTCTAGACCCTTCCAGAGCCAAGATATCGGATGTCAAAGTTTTGACCTGAAAAAAAAACGTAAGGGGTAACACTGTCGTTTTTGGCCGAAATTTTGACCCCCTCCGATCTTCTTGAAACTCTGGATTCTGACAGAGGGCCACGAGACTTCGACCAGCGCGCAAAAATGGAGGCTCTAGACCCTTCCAGAGCCGAGATATCGACGGTCAAAATTTGGACCTGAAAAAAAAAACATAAGGGGTAACACTGTCATTTTTTGGGCCGAAATTTTGACCCCCTCCGATCTTCTTGAAACTCTGGATTCTGACAGAGGGCCACGAGACTTCGACCAGCGCGCAAAAATGGAGGCTCTAGACCCTTCCAGAGCTGAGATATCGAAGGTCAAAATTTGGACCTGAAAAAAAAAACATAAGGGGTAACACTGTCATTTTTTTTTTTGGCCGAAATTTTGACCCCCTCCGATCTTCTTGAAACTCTGGATTCTGACAGAGGGCCACGAGACTTCGACCAGCGCGCAAAAATGGAGGCTCTAGACCCTTCCAGAGCCGAGATATCGAAGGTCAAAATTTGGACCTGAAAAAAAAACATAAGGGGTAACACTGTCATTTTTTTTTGGCCGAAATTTTGACCCCCTCCGATCTTCTTGAAACTCTGGATTCTGACAGAGGGCCACGAGACTTCGACCAGCGCGCAAAAATGGAGGATCTAGACCCTTCCAGAGCCGAGATATCGAAGGTCAAAATTTGGACCTGAAAAAAAACCATAAGGGGTAACACTGTCATTTTTTTTTTGGCCGAAATTTTGACCCCCTCCGATCTTCTTGAAAATCTGGATTCTGACAGAGGGCCACGAGACTTCGACCAGCGCGCAAAAGTGGAGGCTCTAGACCCTTCCAGAGCCGAGATATCGAAGGTCAAAATTTGGACCTGAAAAAAAACATAAGGGGTAACACTGTCATTTTTTTTTTGGCCGAAATTTTGACCCCCTCCGATCTTCTTGAAACTCTGGATTCTGACAGAGGGCCACGAGACTTCGACCAGCGCGCAAAAATGGAGGCTCTAGACCCTTCCAGAGCCGAGATATCGGATGTCAAAGTTTTGACCTGAAAAAAAAACATAAGGGGTAACACTGTCGTTTTTGGCCGAAATTTTGACCCCCTCCGATCTTCTTGAAACTCTGGATTCTGACAGAGGGCCACGAGACTTCGACCAGCGCGCAAAAATGGAGGCTCTAGACCCTTCCAGAGCCGAGATATCGGATGTCAAAGTTTTGACCTGAAAAAAAAACATAAGGGGTAACACTGTCGTTTTTGGCCGAAATTTTGACCCCCTCCGATCTTCTTGAAACTCTGGATTCTGACAGAGGGCCACGAGACTTCGACCAGCGCGCAAAAATGGAGGCTCTAGACCCTTCCAGAGCCGAGATATCGGATGTCAAAGTTTTGACCTGAAAAAAAAAACATAAGGGGTAACACTGTCGTTTTTGGCCGAAATTTTGACCCCCTCCGATCTTCTTGAAACTCTGGATTCTGACAGAGGGCCACGAGACTTCGACCAGCGCGCAAAAATGGAGGCTCTACACCCTTCCAGAGCCGAGATATCGGATGTCAAAGTTTTGACCTGAAAAAAAAAACATAAGGGGTAACACTGTCGTTTTTGGCCGAAATTTTGACCCCCTCCGATCTTCTTCAAACTCTGGATTCTGACAGAGGGCCACGAGACTTCGACCAGCGCGCAAAAATGGAGGCTCTAGACCCTTCCAGAGCCGAGATATCGGATGTCAAAGTTTTGACCTGAAAAAAAAACATAAGGGGTAACACTGTCGTTTTTGGCCGAAATTTTGACCCCCTCCGATCTTCTTGAAACTCTGGATTCTGACAGAGGGCCACGAGACTTCGACCAGCGCGCAAAAATTGAGGCTCTAGACCCTTCCAGAGTCGAGATATCGGATGTCAAAGTTTTGACCTGAAAAAAAAAACATAAGGGGTAACACTGTCGTTTTTGGCCGAAATTTTGACCCCCTCCAATCTTCTTGAAACTCTGGATTCTGACAGAGGGCCACGAGACTTCGACCAGCGCGCAAAAATGGAGGCTCTAGACCCTTCCAGAGCCGAGATATCGGATGTCAAAGTTTTGACCTGAAAAAAAAAACATAAGGGGTAACACTGTCGTTTTTGGCCGAAATTTTGACCCCCTCCGATCTTCTTGAAACTCTGGATTCTGACAGAGGGCCACGAGACTTCGACCAGCGCGCAAAAATGGAGGCTCTAGACCCTTCCAGAGCCGAGATATCGGATGTCAAAGTTTTGACCTGAAAAAAAAAACATAAGGGGTAACACTGTCGTTTTTGGCCGAAATTTTGACCCCCTCCGATCTTCTTGAAACTCTGGATTCTGACAGAGGGCCACGAGACTTCGACCAGCGCGCAAAAATGGAGGCTCTAGACCCTTCCAGAGCCGAAATATCGGATGTCAAAGTTTTGACCTGAAAAAAAAACATAAGGGGTAACACTGTCGTTTTTGGCCGAAATTTTGACCCCCTCCGATCTTCTTGAAACTCTGGATTCTGACAGAGGGCCACGAGACTTCGACCAGCGCGCAAAAATGGAGGCTCTAGACCCTTCCAGAGCCGAGATATCGGATGTCAAAGTTTTGACCTGAAAAAAAAAACATAAGGGGTAACACTGTCGTTTTTGGCCGAAATTTTGACCCCCTCCGATCTTCTTGAAACTCTGGATTCTGACAGAGGGCCACGAGACTTCGACCAGCGCGCAAAAATGGAGGCTCTAGACCCTTCCAGAGCCGAGATATCGGATGTCAAAGTTTTGACCTGAAAAAAAAACATAAGGGGTAACACTGTCGTTTTTGGCCGAAATTTTGACCCCCTCCGATCTTCTTGAAACTCTGGATTCTGACAGAGGGCCACGAGACTTCGACCAGCGCGCAAAAATGGAGGCTCTAGACCCTTCCAGAGCCGAGATATCGGATGTCAAAGTTTTGACCTGAAAAAAAAACATAAGGGGTAACACTGTCGTTTTTGGCCGAAATTTTGACCCCCTCCGATCTTCTTGAAACTCTGGATTCTGACAGAGGGCCACGAGACTTCGACCAGCGCGCAAAAATGGAGGCTCTAGACCCTTCCAGAGCCGAGATATCGGATGTCAAAGTTTTGACCTGAAAAAAAAAACATAAGGGGTGACACTGTCGTTTTTGGCCAAAATTTTGACCCCCTCCGATCTTCTTGAAACTCTGGATTCTGACAGAGGGCCACGAGACTTCGACCAGCGCGCAAAAATGGAGGCTCTAGACCCTTCCAGAGCCGAGATATCGGATGTCAAAGTTTTGACCTGAAAAAAAAAACATAAGGGGTAACACTGTCGTTTTTGGCCGAAATTTTGACCCCCTTCGATCTTCCTGAAACTCTGGATTCTGACAGAGGGCCACGAGACTTCGACCAGTGCGCAAAAATGGAGGCTCTAGACCCTTCCAGAGCCAAGATATCGGATGTCAAAGTTTTGACCTGAAAAAAAAAACGTAAGGGGTAACACTGTCGTTTTTGGCCAAAATTTTGACCCCCTCCGATCTTCTTGAAACTCTGGATTCTGACAGAGGGCCACGAGACTTCGACCAGCGCGCAAAAATGGAGGCTCTAGACCCTTCCAGAGCCGAGATATCGACGGTCAAAATTTGGACCTGAAAAAAAAAACATAAGGGGTAACACTGTCATTTTTTTTGGGCCGAAATTTTGACCCCCTCCGATCTTCTTGAAACTCTGGATTCTGACAGAGGGCCACGAGACTTCGACCAGCGCGCAAAAATGGAGGCTCTAGACCCTTCCAGAGCTGAGATATCGAAGGTCAAAATTTGGACCTGAAAAAAAAACATAAGGGGTAACACTGTCATTTTTTTTTTTTGGCCGAAATTTTGACCCCCTCCGATCTTCTTGAAACTCTGGATTCTGACAGAGGGCCACGAGACTTCGACCAGCGCGCAAAAATGGAGGCTCTAGACCCTTCCAGAGCCGAGATATCGAAGGTCAAAATTTGGACCTGAAAAAAAAACATAAGGGGTAACACTGTCATTTTTTTTTGGCCGAAATTTTGACCCCCTCCGATCTTCTTGAAACTCTGGATTCTGACAGAGGGCCACGAGACTTCGACCAGCGCGCAAAAATGGAGGATCTAGACCCTTCCAGAGCCGAGATATCGAAGGTCAAAATTTGGACCTGAAAAAAAACCATAAGGGGTAACACTGTCATTTTTTTTTTGGCCGAAATTTTGACCCCCTCCGATCTTCTTGAAAATCTGGATTCTGACAGAGGGCCACGAGACTTCGACCAGCGCGCAAAAATGGAGGCTCTAGACCCTTCCAGAGCCGAGATATCGAAGGTCAAAATTTGGACCTGAAAAAAAACATAAGGGGTAACACTGTCATTTTTTTTTTGGCCGAAATTTTGACCCCCTCCGATCTTCTTGAAACTCTGGATTCTGACAGAGGGCCACGAGACTTCGACCAGCGCGCAAAAATGGAGGCTCTAGACCCTTCCAGAGCCGAGATATCGGATGTCAAAGTTTTGACCTGAAAAAAAAACATAAGGGGTAACACTGTCGTTTTTGGCCGAAATTTTGACCCCCTCCGATCTTCTTGAAACTCTGGATTCTGACAGAGGGCCACGAGACTTCGGCCAGCACGCAAAAATGGAGGCTCTAGACCCTTCCAGAGCCGAGATATCGGATGTCAAAGTTTTGACCTGAAAAAAAAACATAAGGGGTAACACTGTCGTTTTTGGCCGAAATTTTGACCCCCTCCGATCTTCTTGAAACTCTGGATTCTGACAGAGGGCCACGAGACTTCGACCAGCGCGCAAAAATGGAGGCTCTAGACCCTTCCAGAGCCGAGATATCGGATGTCAAAGTTTTGACCTGAAAAAAAAAACATAAGGGGTAACACTGTCGTTTTTGGCCGAAATTTTGACCCCCTCCGATCTTCTTGAAACTCTGGATTCTGACAGAGGGCCACGAGACTTCGACCAGCGCGCAAAAATGGAGGCTCTAGACCCTTCCAGAGCCGAGATATCGGATGTCAAAGTTTTGACCTGAAAAAAAAAACATAAGGGGTAACACTGTCGTTTTTGGCCGAAATTTTGACCCCCTCCGATCTTCTTCAAACTCTGGATTCTGACAGAGGGCCACGAGACTTCGACCAGCGCGCAAAAATGGAGGCTCTAGACCCTTCCAGAGCCGAGATATCGGATGTCAAAGTTTTGACCTGAAAAAAAAACATAAGGGGTAACACTGTCGTTTTTGGCCGAAATTTTGACCCCCTCCGATTTTCTTGAAACTCTGGATTCTGACAGAGGGCCACGAGACTTCGACCAGCGCGCAAAAATGGAGGCTCTAGACCCTTCCAGAGCCGAGATATCGACGGTCAAAATTTGGACCTGAAAAAAAAAACATAAGGGGTAACACTGTCATTTTTTTTGGGCCGAAATTTTGACCCCCTCCGATCTTCTTGAAACTCTGGATTCTGACAGAGGGCCACGAGACTTCGACCAGCGCGCAAAAATGGAGGCTCTAGACCCTTCCAGAGCTGAGATATCGAAGGTCAAAATTTGGACCTGAAAAAAAAACATAAGGGGTAACACTGTCATTTTTTTTTTTGGCCGAAATTTTGACCCCCTCCGATCTTCTTGAAACTCTGGATTCTGACAGAGGGCCACGAGACTTCGACCAGCGCGCAAAAATGGAGGCTCTAGACCCTTCCAGAGCCGAGATATCGAAGGTCAAAATTTGGACCTGAAAAAAAAACATAAGGGGTAACACTGTCATTTTTTTTTGGCCGAAATTTTGACCCCCTCCGATCTTCTTGAAACTCTGGATTCTGACAGAGGGCCACGAGACTTCGACCAGCGCGCAAAAATGGAGGATCTAGACCCTTCCAGAGCCGAGATATCGAAGGTCAAAATTTGGACCTGAAAAAAAACCATAAGGGGTAACACTGTCATTTTTTTTTTGGCCGAAATTTTGACCCCCTCCGATCTTCTTGAAAATCTGGATTCTGACAGAGGGCCACGAGACTTCGACCAGCGCGCAAAAATGGAGGCTCTAGACCCTTCCAGAGCCGAGATATCGAAGGTCAAAATTTGGACCTGAAAAAAAACATAAGGGGTAACACTGTCATTTTTTTTTTGGCCGAAATTTTGACCCCCTCCGATCTTCTTGAAACTCTGGATTCTGACAGAGGGCCACGAGACTTCGACCAGCGCGCAAAAATGGAGGCTCTAGACCCTTCCAGAGCCGAGATATCGGATGTCAAAGTTTTGACCTGAAAAAAAAACATAAGGGGTAACACTGTCGTTTTTGGCCGAAATTTTGACCCCCTCCGATCTTCTTGAAACTCTGGATTCTGACAGAGGGCCACGAGACTTCGACCAGCACGCAAAAATGGAGGCTCTAGACCCTTCCAGAGCCGAGATATCGGATGTCAAAGTTTTGACCTGAAAAAAAAACATAAGGGGTAACACTGTCGTTTTTGGCCGAAATTTTGACCCCCTCCGATCTTCTTGAAACTCTGGATTCTGACAGAGGGCCACGAGACTTCGACCAGCGCGCAAAAATGGAGGCTCTAGACCCTTCCAGAGCCGAGATATCGGATGTCAAAGTTTTGACCTGAAAAAAAAAACATAAGGGGTAACACTGTCGTTTTTGGCCGAAATTTTGACCCCCTCCGATCTTCTTGAAACTCTGGATTCTGACAGAGGGCCACGAGACTTCGACCAGCGCGCAAAAATGGAGGCTCTAGACCCTTCCAGAGCCGAGATATCGGATGTCAAAGTTTTGACCTGAAAAAAAAAACATAAGGGGTAACACTGTCGTTTTTGGCCGAAATTTTGACCCCCTCCGATCTTCTTCAAACTCTGGATTCTGACAGAGGGCCACGAGACTTCGACCAGCGCGCAAAAATGGAGGCTCTAGACCCTTCCAGAGCCGAGATATCGGATGTCAAAGTTTTGACCTGAAAAAAAAACATAAGGGGTAACACTGTCGTTTTTGGCCGAAATTTTGACCCCCTCCGATTTTCTTGAAACTCTGGATTCTGACAGAGGGCCACGAGACTTCGACCAGCGCGCAAAAATTGAGGCTCTAGACCCTTCCAGAGTCAAGATATCGGATGTCAAAGTTTTGACCTGAAAAAAAAAACATAAGGGGTAACACTGTCGTTTTTGGCCGAAATTTTGACCCCCTCCGATCTTCTTGAAACTCTGGATTCTGACAGAGGGCCACGAGACTTCGACCAGCGCGCAAAAATGGAGGCTCTAGACCCTTCCAGAGCCGAGATATCGGATGTCAAAGTTTTGACCTGAAAAAAAAACATAAGGGGTAACACTGTCGTTTTTGGCCGAAATTTTGACCCCCTCCGATCTTCTTGAAACTCTGGATTCTGACAGAGGGCCACGAGACTTCGACCAGCGCGCAAAAATGGAGGCTCTAGACCCTTCCAGAGCCGAGATATCGGATGTCAAAGTTTTGACCTGAAAAAAAAACATAAGGGGTAACACTGTCGTTTTTGGCCGAAATTTTGACCCCCTCCGATCTTCTTGAAACTCTGGATTCTGACAGAGGGCCACGAGACTTCGACCAGCGCGCAAAAATGGAGGCTCTAGACCCTTCCAGAGCCGAGATATCGGATGTCAAAGTTTTGACCTGAAAAAAAAAACATAAGGGGTAACACTGTCGTTTTTGGCCGAAATTTTGACCCCCTCCGATCTTCTTGAAACTCTGGATTCTGACAGAGGGCCACGAGACTTCGACCAGCGCGCAAAAATGGAGGCTCTAGACCCTTCCAGAGCCGAGATATCGGATGTCAAAGTTTTGACCTGAAAAAAAAACATAAGGGGTAACACTGTCATTTTTGGCCGAAATTTTGACCCCCTCAGATCTTCTTGAAACTCTGGATTCTGACAGAGGGCCACGAGACTTCGACCAGCGCGCAAAAATGGAGGCTCTAGACCCTTCCAGAGCCGAGATATCGGATGTCAAAGTTTTGACCTGAAAGAAAAACATAAGGGGTAACACTGTCGTTTTTGGCCGAAATTTTGACCCCCTCCGATCTTCTTGAAACTCTGGATTCTGACAGAGGGCCACGAGACTTCGACCAGCGCGCAAAAATGGAGGCTCTAGACCCTTCCAGAGCCGAGATATCGGATGCCAAAGTTTTGACCTGAAAAAAAAACATAAGGGGTAACACTGTCGTTTTTGGCCGAAATTTTGACCCCCTCCGATCTTCTTGAAACTCTGGATTCTGACAGAGGGCCACGAGACTTCGACCAGCGCGCAAAAATGGAGGCTCTAGACCCTTCCAGAGCCGAGATATCGGATGTCAAAGTTTTGACCTGAAAAAAAAAACATAAGGGGTAACACTGTCGTTTTTGGCCGAAATTTTGACCCCCTCCGATCTTCTTGAAACTCTGGATTCTGACAGAGGGCCACGAGACTTCGACCAGCGCGCAAAAATGGAGGCTCTAGACCCTTCCAGAGCCGAGATATCAGATGTCAAAGTTTTGACCTGAAAAAAAAAACATAAGGGGTAACACTGTCGTTTTTGGCCGAAATTTTGACCCCCTCCGATCTTCTTGAAACTCTGGATTCTGACAGAGGGCCACGAGACTTCGACCAGCGCGCAAAAATGGAGGCTCTAGACCCTTCCAGAGCCGAGATATCGGATGTCAAAGTTTTGACCTGAAAAAAAAAAACATAAGGGGTAACACTGTCGTTTTTGGCCGAAATTTTGACCCCCTCCGATCTTCTTGAAACTCTGGATTCTGACAGAGGGCCACGAGACTTCGACCAGCGCGCAAAAATGGAGGCTCTAGACCCTTCCAGAGCCGAGATATCGGATGTCAAAGTTTTGGCCTGAAAAAAAAACATAAGGGGTAACACTGTCGTTTTTGGCCGAAATTTTGACCCCCCTCCGATCTTCTTGAAACTCTGGATTCTGACAGAGGGCCACGAGACTTCGACCAGCGCGCAAAAATGGAGGCTCTAGACCCTTCCAGAGCCGAGATATCGGATGTCAAAGTTTTGACCTGAAAAAAAAACATAAGGGGTAACACTGTCGTTTTTGGCCGAAATTTTGACCCCCTCCGATCTTCTTGAAACTCTGGATTCTGACAGAGGGCCACGAGACTTCGACCAGCACGCAAAAATGGAGGCTCTAGACCCTTCCAGAGCCGAGATATCGGATGTCAAAGTTTTGACCTGAAAAAAAAACATAAGGGGTAACACTGTCGTTTTTGGCCGAAATTTTGACCCCCTCCGATCTTCTTGAAACTCTGGATTCTGACAGAGGGCCACGAGACTTCGACCAGCGCGCAAAAATGGAGGCTCTAGACCCTTCCAGAGCCAAGATATCGGATGTCAAAGTTTTGACCTGAAAAAAAAAACATAAGGGGTAACACTGTCGTTTTTGGCCGAAATTTTGACCCCCTCCGA
Source organism: Cyprinella venusta (assembly GCA_038021265.1). NCBI lineage: Eukaryota > Metazoa > Chordata > Actinopteri > Cypriniformes > Leuciscidae > Cyprinella > Cyprinella venusta. The sequence continues at coordinate 18,182,513 of CM075869.1, read as the reverse complement.
TCTTCTTGAAACTCTGGATTCTGACAGAGGGCCACGAGACTTCGACCAGCGCGCAAAAATGGAGGCTCTAGACCCTTCCAGAGCCGAGATATCGACGGTCAAAATTTGGACCTGAAAAAAAAAACATAAGGGGTAACACTGTCATTTTTTTTGGGCCGAAATTTTGACCCCCTCCGATCTTCTTGAAACTCTGGATTCTGACAGAGGGCCACGAGACTTCGACCAGCGCGCAAAAATGGAGGCTCTAGACCCTTCCAGAGCCGAGATATCGAAGGTCAAAATTTGGACCTGAAAAAAAAAACATAAGGGGTAACACTGTCATTTTTTTTTGGCCGAAATTTTGACCCCCTGCGATCTTCTTGAAACTCTGGATTCTGACAGAGGGCCACGAGACTTCGACCAGCGCGCAAAAATGGAGGCTCTAGACCCTTTCAGAGCCGAGATATCGGATGTCAAAGTTTTGACCTGAAAAAAAAAAAACATAAGGGGTAACACTGTCGTTTTTGGCCGAAATTTTGACCCCCTCCGATCTTCTTGAAACTCTGGATTCTGACAGAGGGCCACGAGACTTCGACCAGCGCGCAAAAATGGAGGCTCTAGACCGTTCCAGAGCCGAGATATCGGATGTCAAAGTTTTGACCTGAAAAAAAAAAACATAAGGGGTAACACTGTCGTTTTTGGCCGAAATTTTGACCCCCTCCGATCTTCTTGAAACTCTGGATTCTGACAGAGGGCCACGAGACTTCGACCAGCGCGCAAAAATGGAGGCTCTAGACCCTTCCAGAGCCGAGATATCGGATGTCAAAGTTTTGACCTGAAAAAAAAACATAAGGGGTAACACTGTCGTTTTTGGCCGAAATTTTGACCCCCTCCGATCTTCTTGAAACTCTGGATTCTGACAGAGGGCCACGAGACTTCGACCAGCGCGCAAAAATGGAGGCTCTAGACCCTTCCAGAGCCGAGATATCGGATGTCAAAGTTTTGACCTGAAAAAAAAACATAAGGGGTAACACTGTCGTTTTTGGCCGAAATTTTGACCCCCTCCGATCTTCTTGAAACTCTGGATTCTGACAGAGGGCCACGAGACTTCGACCAGCGCGCAAAAATGGAGGCTCTAGACCCTTCCAGAGCCGAGATATCGGATGTCAAAGTTTTGACCTGAAAAAAAAACATAAGGGGTAACACTGTCGTTTTTGGCCGAAATTTTGACCCCCTCCGATCTTCTTGAAACTCTGGATTCTGACAGAGGGCCACGAGACTTCGACCAGCGCGCAAAAATGGAGGCTCTAGACCCTTCCAGAGCCGAGATATCGGATGTCAAAGTTTTGACCTGAAAAAAAACATAAGGGGTAACACTGTCGTTTTTGGCCGAAATTTTGACCCCCTCCGATCTTCTTGAAACTCTGGATTCTGACAGAGGGCCACGAGACTTCGACCAGCGCGCAAAAATGGAGGCTCTAGACCCTTCCAGAGCCGAGATATCGACGGTCAAAATTTGGACCTGAAAAAAAAAACATAAGGGGTAACACTGTCATTTTTTTGGGCCGAAATTTTGACCCCCTCCGATCTTCTTGAAACTCTGGATTCTGACAGAGGGCCACGAGACTTCGACCAGCGCGCAAAAATGGAGGCTCTAGACCCTTCCAGAGCCGAGATATCGAAGGTCAAAATTTGGACCTGAAAAAAAAACATAAGGGGTAACACTGTCATTTTTTTTGGCCGAAATTTTGACCCCCTCCGATCTTCTTGAAACTCTGGATTCTGACAGAGGGCCACGAGACTTCGACCAGCGCGCAAAAATGGAGGCTCTAGACCGTTCCAGAGCCGAGATATCGGATGTCAAAGTTTTGACCTGAAAAAAAAACATAAGGGGTAACACTGTCGTTTTTGGCCGAAATTTTGACCCCCTCCGATCTTCTTGAAACTCTGGATTCTGACAGAGGGCCACGAGACTTCGACCAGCGCGCAAAAATGGAGGCTCTAGACCCTTCCAGAGCCGAGATATCGGATGTCAAAGTTTTGACCTGAAAAAAAAACATAAGGGGTAACACTGTCGTTTTTGGCCGAAATTTTGACCCCCTCCGATCTTCTTGAAACTCTGGATTCTGACAGAGGGCCACGAGACTTCGACCAGCGCGCAAAAATGGAGGCTCTAGACCCTTCCAGAGCCGAGATATCGGATGTCAAAGTTTTGACCTGAAAAAAAAAACATAAGGGGTAACACTGTCGTTTTTGGCCGAAATTTTGACCCCCTCCGATCCTCTTGAAACTCTGGATTCTGACAGAGGGCCACGAGACTTCGACCAGCGCGCAAAAATGGAGGCTCTAGACCCTTCCAGAGCCGAGATATCGGATGTCAAAGTTTTGACCTGAAAAAAAAACATAAGGGGTAACACTGTCGTTTTTGGCCGAAATTTTGACCCCCTCCGATTTTCTTGAAACTCTGGATTCTGACAGAGGGCCACGAGACTTCGACCAGCGCGCAAAAATGGAGGCTCTAGACCCTTCCAGAGCCGATATATCGGATGTCAAAGTTTTGACCTGAAAAAAAAAAACATAAGGGGTAACACTGTCGTTTTTGGCCGAAATTTTGACCCCCTCCGATCTTCTTGAAACTCTGGATTCTGACAGAGGGCCACGAGACTTCGACCAGCGCGCAAAAATGGAGGCTCTAGACCCTTCCAGAGCCGAGATATCGGATGTCAAAGTTTTGACCTGAAAAAAAAACATAAGGGGTAACACTGTCGTTTTTGGCCGAAATTTTGACCCCCTCCGATCTTCTTGAAACTCTGGATTCTGACAGAGGGCCACGAGACTTCGACCAGCGCGCAAAAATGGAGGCTCTAGACCCTTCCAGAGCCGAGATATCGGATGTCAAAGTTTTGACCTGAAAAAAAAAACATAAGGGGTAACACTGTCGTTTTTGGCCGAAATTTTGACCCCCTCCGATCTTCTTGAAACTCTGGATTCTGACAGAGGGCCACGAGACTTCGACCAGCGCGCAAAAATGGAGGCTCTAGACCCTTCCAGAGCCGAGATATCGGATGTCAAAGTTTTGACCTGAAAAAAAAACATAAGGGGTAACACTGTCGTTTTTGGCCGAAATTTTGACCCCCTCCGATCTTCTTGAAACTCTGGATTCTGACAGAGGGCCACGAGACTTCGACCAGCGCGCAAAAATGGAGGCTCTAGACCCTTCCAGAGCCGAGATATCGGATGTCAAAGTTTTGACCTGAAAAAAAAACATAAGGGGTAACACTGTCGTTTTTGGCCGAAATTTTGACCCCCTCCGATCTTCTTGAAACTCTGGATTCTGACAGAGGGCCACGAGACTTCGACCAGCGCGCAAAAATGGAGGCTCTAGACCCTTGCAGAGCCGAGATATCGGATGTCAAAGTTTTGACCTGAAAAAAAAAACATAAGGGGTAACACTGTCGTTTTTGGCCGAAATTTTGACCCCCTCCGATCTTCTTGAAACTCTGGATTCTGACAGAGGGCCACGAGACTTCGACCAGCGCGCAAAAATGGAGGCTCTAGACCCTTCCAGAGCCGAGATATCGGATGTCAAAGTTTTGACCTGAAAAAAAAACATAAGGGGTAACACTGTCGTTTTTGGCCGAAATTTTGACCCCCTCCGATCTTCTTGAAACTCTGGATTCTGACAGAGGGCCACGAGACTTCGACCAGCGCGCAAAAATGGAGGCTCTAGACCCTTCCAGAGCCGAGATATCGGATGTCAAAGTTTTGACCTGAAAAAAAAAACATAAGGGGTAACACTGTCGTTTTTGGCCGAAATTTTGACCCCCTCCGATCTTCTTGAAACTCTGGATTCTGACAGAGGGCCACGAGACTTCGACCAGCGCGCAAAAATGGAGGCTCTAGACCCTTCCAGAGCCGAGATATCGGATGTCAAAGTTTTGACCTGAAAAAAAAAACATAAGGGGTAACACTGTCGTTTTTGGCCGAAATTTTGACCCCCTCCGATCTTCTTCAAACTCTGGATTCTGACAGAGGGCCACGAGACTTCGACCAGCGCGCAAAAATGGAGGCTCTAGACCCTTCCAGAGCCGAGATATCGGATGTCAAAGTTTTGACCTGAAAAAAAAACATAAGGGGTAACACTGTCGTTTTTGGCCGAAATTTTGACCCCCTCCGATCTTCTTGAAACTCTGGATTCTGACAGAGGGCCACAAGACTTCGACCAGCGCGCAAAAATTGAGGCTCTAGACCCTTCCAGAGTCGAGATATCGGATGTCAAAGTTTTGACCTGAAAAAAAAAACATAAGGGGTAACACTGTCGTTTTTGGCCGAAATTTTGACCCCCTCCAATCTTCTTAAAACTCTGGATTCTGACAGAGGGCCACGAGACTTCGACCAGCGCGCAAAAATGGAGGCTCTAGACCCTTCCAGAGCCGAGATATCGGATGTCAAAGTTTTGACCTGAAAAAAAAAACATAAGGGGTAACACTGTCGTTTTTGGCCGAAATTTTGACCCCCTCCGATCTTCTTGAAACTCTGGATTCTGACAGAGGGCCACGAGGCTTCGACCAGCGCGCAAAAATGGAGGCTCTAGACCCTTCCAGAGCCGAGATATCGGATGTCAAAGTTTTGACCTGAAAAAAAAAACATAAGGGGTAACACTGTCGTTTTTGGCCGAAATTTTGACCCCCTCCGATCTTCTTGAAACTCTGGATTCTGACAGAGGGCCACGAGACTTCGACCAGCGCGCAAAAATGGAGGCTCTAGACCCTTCCAGAGCCGAGATATCGGATGTCAAAGTTTTGACCTGAAAAAAAAACATAAGGGGTAACACTGTCGTTTTTGGCCGAAATTTTGACCCCCTCCGATCTTCTTGAAACTCTGGATTCTGACAGAGGGCCACGAGACTTCGACCAGCGTGCAAAAATGGAGGCTCTAGACCCTTCCAGAGCCGAGATATCGGATGTCAAAGTTTTGACCTGAAAAAAAAAACATAAGGGGTAACACTGTCGTTTTTGGCCGAAATTTTGACCCCCTCCGATCTTCTTGAAACTCTGGATTCTGACAGAGGGCCACGAGACTTCGACCAGCGCGCAAAAATGGAGGCTCTAGACCCTTCCAGAGCCGAGATATCGGATGTCAAAGTTTTGACCTGAAAAAAAAACATAAGGGGTAACACTGTCGTTTTTGGCCGAAATTTTGACCCCCTCCGATCTTCTTGAAACTCTGGATTCTGACAGAGGGCCACGAGACTTCGACCAGCGCGCAAAAATGGAGGCTCTAGACCCTTCCAGAGCCGAGATATCGGATGTCAAAGTTTTGACCTGAAAAAAAAACATAAGGGGTAACACTGTCGTTTTTGGCCGAAATTTTGACCCCCTCCGATCTTCTTGAAACTCTGGATTCTGACAGAGGGCCACGAGACTTCGACCAGCGCGCAAAAATGGAGGCTCTAGACCCTTCCAGAGCCGAGATATCGGATGTCAAAGTTTTGACCTGAAAAAAAAACATAAGGGGTAACACTGTCGTTTTTGGCCAAAATTTTGACCCCCTCCGATCTTCTTGAAACTCTGGATTCTGACAGAGGGCCACGAGACTTCGACCAGCGCGCAAAAATGGAGGCTCTAGACCCTTCCAGAGCCGAGATATCGGATGTCAAAGTTTTGACCTGAAAAAAAAAACATAAGGGGTAACACTGTCGTTTTTGGCCGAAATTTTGACCCCCTCCAATCTTCTTGAAACTCTGGATTCTGACAGAGGGCCACGAGACTTCGACCAGCGCGCAAAAATGGAGGCTCTAGACCCTTCCAGAGCCGAGATATCGGATGTCAAAGTTTTGACCTGAAAAAAAAAACATAAGGGGTAACACTGTCGTTTTTGGCCGAAATTTTGACCCCCTCCGATCTTCTTGAAACTCTGGATTCTGACAGAGGGCCACGAGACTTCGACCAGCGCGCAAAAATGGAGGCTCTAGACCCTTCCAGAGCCGAGATATCGAAGGTCAAAATTTGGACCTGAAAAAAAAACATAAGGGGTAACACTGTCATTTTTTTTGGCCGAAATTTTGACCCCCTCCGATCTTCTTGAAACTCTGGATTCTGACAGAGGGCCACGAGACTTCGACCAGCGCGCAAAAATGGAGGATCTAGACCCTTCCAGAGCCGAGATATCGAAGGTCAAAATTTGGACCTGAAAAAAAACCATAAGGGGTAACACTGTCATTTTTTTTTTTGGCCGAAATTTTGACCCCCTCCGATCTTCTTGAAAATCTGGATTCTGACAGAGGGCCACGAGACTTCGACCAGCGCGCAAAAATGGAGGCTCTAGACCCTTCCAGAGCCGAGATATCGAAGGTCAAAATTTGGACCTGAAAAAAAACATAAGGGGTAACACTGTCATTTTTTTTTTGGCCGAAATTTTGACCCCCTCCGATCTTCTTGAAACTCTGGATTCTGACAGAGGGCCACGAGACTTCGACCAGCGCGCAAAAATTGAGGCTCTAGACCCTTCCAGAGTCGAGATATCGGATGTCAAAGTTTTGACCTGAAAAAAAAAACATAAGGGGTAACACTGTCGTTTTTGGCCGAAATTTTGACCCCCTCCGATCTTCTTGAAACTCTGGATTCTGACAGAGGGCCACGAGACTTCGACCAGCGCGCAAAAATGGAGGCTCTAGACCCTTCCAGAGCCGAGATATCGGATGTCAAAGTTTTGACCTGAAAAAAAAACATAAGGGGTAACACTGTCGTTTTTGGCCGAAATTTTGACCCCCTCCGATCTTCTTGAAACTCTGGATTCTGACAGAGGGCCACGAGACTTCGACCAGCGCGCAAAAATGGAGGCTCTAGACCCTTCCAGAGCCGAGATATCGGATGTCAAAGTTTTGACCTGAAAAAAAAACATAAGGGGTAACACTGTCGTTTTTGGCCGAAATTTTGACCCCCTCCGATCTTCTTGAAACTCTGGATTCTGACAGAGGGCCACGAGACTTCGACCAGCGCGCAAAAATGGAGGCTCTAGACCCTTCCAGAGCCGAGATATCGGATGTCAAAGTTTTGACCTGAAAAAAAAAACATAAGGGGTAACACTGTCGTTTTTGGCCGAAATTTTGACCCCCTCCGATCTTCTTGAAACTCTGGATTCTGACAGAGGGCCACGAGACTTCGACCAGCGCGCAAAAATGGAGGCTCTAGACCCTTCCAGAGCCGAGATATCGGATGTCAAAGTTTTGACCTGAAAAAAAAACATAAGGGGTAACACTGTCATTTTTGGCCGAAATTTTGACCCCCTCCGATCTTCTTGAAACTCTGGATTCTGACAGAGGGCCACGAGACTTCGACCAGCGCGCAAAAATGGAGGCTCTAGACCCTTCCAGAGCCGAGATATCGGATGTCAAAGTTTTGACCTGAAAGAAAAACATAAGGGGTAACACTGTCGTTTTTGGCCGAAATTTTGACCCCCTCCGATCTTCTTGAAACTCTGGATTCTGACAGAGGGCCACGAGACTTCGACCAGCGCGCAAAAATGGAGGCTCTAGACCCTTCCAGAGCCGAGATATCGGATGTCAAAGTTTTGACCTGAAAAAAAAACATAAGGGGTAACACTGTCGTTTTTGGCCGAAATTTTGACCCCCTCCGATCTTCTTGAAACTCTGGATTCTGACAGAGGGCCACGAGACTTCGACCAGCGCGCAAAAATGGAGGCTCTAGACCCTTCCAGAGCCGAGATATCGGATGTCAAAGTTTTGACCTGAAAAAAAAAACATAAGGGGTAACACTGTCGTTTTTGGCCGAAATTTTGACCCCCTCCGATCTTCTTGAAACTCTGGATTCTGACAGAGGGCCACGAGACTTCGACCAGCGCGCAAAAATGGAGGCTCTAGACCCTTCCAGAGCCGAGATATCGGATGTCAAAGTTTTGACCTGAAAAAAAAACATAAGGGGTAACACTGTCGTTTTTGGCCGAAATTTTGACCCCCTCCGATCTTTCTGAAACTCTGGATTCTGACAGAGGGCCACGAGACTTCGACCAGCGCGCAAAAATGGAGGCTCTAGACCCTTCCAGAGCCAAGATATCGGATGTCAAAGTTTTGACCTGAAAAAAAAAACATAAGGGGTAACACTGTCGTTTTTGGCCGAAATTTTGACCCCCTCCGATCTTCTTGAAACTCTGGATTCTGACAGAGGGCCACGAGACTTCGACCAGCACGCAAAAATGGAGGCTCTAGACCCTTCCAGAGCCGAGATATCGGATGTCAAAGTTTTGACCTGAAAAAAAAAACATAAGGGGTAACACTGTCGTTTTTGGCCGAAATTTTGACCCCCTCCGATCTTCTTGAAACTCTGGATTCTGACAGAGGGCCACGAGACTTCGACCAGCGCGCAAAAATGGAGGCTCTAGACCCTTCCAGAGCCAAGATATCGGATGTCAAAGTTTTGACCTGAAAAAAAAAACATAAGGGGTAACACTGTCGTTTTTGGCCGAAATTTTGACCCCCTCCGATCTTCTTGAAACTCTGGATTCTGACAGAGGGCCACGAGACTTCGACCAGCGCGCAAAAATGGAGGCTCTAGACCCTTCCAGAGCCGAGATATCGACGGTCAAAATTTGGACCTGAAAAAAAAAAACATAAGGGGTAACACTGTCATTTTTTTTGGGCCGAAATTTTGACCCCCTCCGATCTTCTTGAAACTCTGGATTCTGACAGAGGGCCACGAGACTTCGACCAGCGCGCAAAAATGGAGGCTCTAGACCCTTCCAGAGCCGAGATATCGAAGGTCAAAATTTGGACCTGAAAAAAAAAACATAAGGGGTAACACTGTCATTTTTTTTTGGCCGAAATTTTGACCCCCTGCGATCTTCTTGAAACTCTGGATTCTGACAGAGGGCCACGAGACTTCGACCAGCGCGCAAAAATGGAGGCTCTAGACCCTTTCAGAGCCGAGATATCGGATGTCAAAGTTTTGACCTGAAAAAAAAAAACATAAGGGGTAACACTGTCGTTTTTGGCCGAAATTTTGACCCCCTCCGATCTTCTTGAAACTCTGGATTCTGACAGAGGGCCACGAGACTTCGACCAGCGCGCAAAAATGGAGGCTCTAGACCGTTCCAGAGCCGAGATATCGGATGTCAAAGTTTTGACCTGAAAAAAAAAACATAAGGGGTAACACTGTCGTTTTTGGCCGAAATTTTGACCCCCTCCGATCTTCTTGAAACTCTGGATTCTGACAGAGGGCCACGAGACTTCGACCAGCGCGCAAAAATGGAGGCTCTAGACCCTTCCAGAGCCGAGATATCGGATGTCAAAGTTTTGACCTGAAAAAAAAACATAAGGGGTAACACTGTCGTTTTTGGCCGAAATTTTGACCCCCTCCGATCTTCTTGAAACTCTGGATTCTGACAGAGGGCCACGAGACTTCGACCAGCGCGCAAAAATGGAGGCTCTAGACCCTTCCAGAGCCGAGATATCGGATGTCAAAGTTTTGACCTGAAAAAAAAACATAAGGGGTAACACTGTCGTTTTTGGCCGAAATTTTGACCCCCTCCGATCTTCTTGAAACTCTGGATTCTGACAGAGGGCCACGAGACTTCGACCAGCGCGCAAAAATGGAGGCTCTAGACCCTTCCAGAGCCGAGATATCGGATGTCAAAGTTTTGACCTGAAAAAAAAACATAAGGGGTAACACTGTCGTTTTTGGCCGAAATTTTGACCCCCTCCGATCTTCTTGAAACTCTGGATTCTGACAGAGGGCCACGAGACTTCGACCAGCGCGCAAAAATGGAGGCTCTAGACCCTTCCAGAGCCGAGATATCGGATGTCAAAGTTTTGACCTGAAAAAAAAACATAAGGGGTAACACTGTCGTTTTTGGCCGAAATTTTGACCCCCTCCGATCTCCTTGAAACTCTGGATTCTGACAGAGGGCCACGAGACTTCGACCAGCGCGCAAAAATGGAGGCTCTAGACCCTTCCAGAGCCGAGATATCGACGGTCAAAATTTGGACCTGAAAAAAAAAACATAAGGGGTAACACTGTCATTTTTTTTGGGCCGAAATTTTGACCCCCTCCGATCTTCTTGAAACTCTGGATTCTGACAGAGGGCCACGAGACTTCGACCAGCGCGCAAAAATGGAGGCTCTAGACCCTTCCAGAGCCGAGATATCGAAGGTCAAAATTTGGACCTGAAAAAAAAACATAAGGGGTAACACTGTCATTTTTTTTTGGCCGAAATTTTGACCCCCTCCGATCTTCTTGAAACTCTGGATTCTGACAGAGGGCCACGAGACTTCGACCAGCGCGCAAAAATGGAGGCTCTAGACCGTTCCAGAGCCGAGATATCGGATGTCAAAGTTTTGACCTGAAAAAAAAACATAAGGGGTAACACTGTCGTTTTTGGCCGAAATTTTGACCCCCTCCGATCTTCTTGAAACTCTGGATTCTGACAGAGGGCCACGAGACTTCGACCAGCGCGCAAAAATGGAGGCTCTAGACCCTTCCAGAGCCGAGATATCGGATGTCAAAGTTTTGACCTGAAAAAAAACATAAGGGGTAACACTGTCGTTTTTGGCCGAAATTTTGACCCCCTCCGATCTTCTTGAAACTCTGGATTCTGACAGAGGGCCACGAGACTTCGACCAGCGCGCAAAAATGGAGGCTCTAGACCCTTCCAGAGCCGAGATATCGGATGTCAAAGTTTTGACCTGAAAAAAAAACATAAGGGGTAACACTGTCGTTTTTGGCCGAAATTTTGACCCCCTCCGATCTTCTTGAAACTCTGGATTCTGACAGAGGGCCACGAGACTTCGACCAGCGCGCAAAAATGGAGGCTCTAGACCCTTCCAGAGCCGAGATATCGGATGTCAAAGTTTTGACCTGAAAAAAAAAACATAAGGGGTAACACTGTCGTTTTTGGCCGAAATTTTGACCCCCTCCGATCTTCTTGAAACTCTGGATTCTGACAGAGGGCCACGAGACTTCGACCAGCGCGCAAAAATGGAGGCTCTAGACCCTTCCAGAGCCGAGATATCGGATGTCAAAGTTTTGACCTGAAAAAAAAACATAAGGGGTAACACTGTCGTTTTTGGCCGAAATTTTGACCCCCTCCGATCTTCTTGAAACTCTGGATTCTGACAGAGGGCCACGAGACTTCGACCAGCGCGCAAAAATGGAGGCTCTAGACCCTTCCAGAGCCGAGATATCGGATGTCAAAGTTTTGACCTGAAAAAAAAAAACATAAGGGGTAACACTGTCGTTTTTGGCCGAAATTTTGACCCCCTCCGATCTTCTTGAAACTCTGGATTCTGACAGAGGGCCACGAGACTTCGACCAGCGCGCAAAAATGGAGGCTCTAGACCCTTCCAGAGCCGAGATATCGGATGTCAAAGTTTTGACCTGAAAAAAAAAACATAAGGGGTAACACTGTCGTTTTTGGCCGAAATTTTGACCCCCTCCGATCTTCTTGAAACTCTGGATTCTGACAGAGGGCCACGAGACTTCGACCAGCGCGCAAAAATGGAGGCTCTAGACCCTTCCAGAGCCGAGATATCGGATGTCAAAGTTTTGACCTGAAAAAAAAACATAAGGGGTAACACTGTCGTTTTTGGCCGAAATTTTGACCCCCTCCGATCTTCTTGAAACTCTGGATTCTGACAGAAGGCCACGAGACTTCGACCAGCGCGCAAAAATGGAGGCTCTAGACCCTTGCAGAGCCGAGATATCGGATGTCAAAGTTTTGACCTGAAAAAAAAAACATAAGGGGTAACACTGTCGTTTTTGGCCGAAATTTTGACCCCCTCCGATCTTCTTGAAACTCTGGATTCTGACAGAGGGCCACGAGACTTCGACCAGCGCGCAAAAATGGAGGCTCTAGACCCTTCCAGAGCCGAGATATCGGATGTCAAAGTTTTGACCTGAAAAAAAAAACATAAGGGGTAACACTGTCGTTTTTGGCCGAAATTTTGACCCCCTCCGATCTTCTTGAAACTCTGGATTCTGACAGAGGGCCACGAGACTTCGACCAGCGCGCAAAAATGGAGGCTCTAGACCCTTCCAGAGCCGAGATATCGGATGTCAAAGTTTTGACCTGAAAAAAAAACATAAGGGGTAACACTGTCGTTTTTGGCCGAAATTTTGACCCCCTCCGATCTTCTTGAAACTCTGGATTCTGACAGAGGGCCACGAGACTTCGACCAGCGCGCAAAAATGTAGGCTCTAGACCCTTCCAGAGCCGAGATATCGGATGTCAAAGTTTTGACCTGAAAAAAAAACATAAGGGGTAACACTGTCATTTTTGGCCGAAATTTTGACCCCCTCCGATCTTCTTCAAACTCTGGATTCTGACAGAGGGCCACGAGACTTCGACCAGCGCGCAAAAATGGAGGCTCTAGACCCTTCCAGAGCCGAGATATCGGATGTCAAAGTTTTGACCTGAAAAAAAAACATAAGGGGTAACACTGTCGTTTTTGGCCGAAATTTTGACCCCCTCCGATCTTCTTGAAACTCTGGATTCTGACAGAGGGCCACGAGACTTCGACCAGCGCGCAAAAATGGAGGCTCTAGACCCTTCCAGAGCCGAGATATCGGATGTCAAAGTTTTGACCTGAAAAAAAAACATAAGGGGTAACACTGTCGTTTTTGGCCGAAATTTTGACCCCCTCCGATCTTCTTGAAACTCTGGATTCTGACAGAGGGCCACGAGACTTCGACCAGCGCGCAAAAATGGAGGCTCTAGACCCTTCCAGAGCCGAGATATCGGATGTCAAAGTTTTGACCTGAAAAAAAAACATAAGGGGTAACACTGTCGTTTTTGGCCGAAATTTTGACCCCCTCCGATCTTCTTGAAACTCTGGATTCTGACAGAGGGCCACGAGACTTCGACCAGCGCGCAAAAATGTAGGCTCTAGACCCTTCCAGAGCCGAGATATCGGATGTCAAAGTTTTGACCTGAAAAAAAAACATAAGGGGTAACACTGTCGTTTTTGGCCGAAATTTTGACCCCCTCCGATCTTCTTGAAACTCTGGATTCTGACAGAGGGCCACGAGACTTCGACCAGCGCGCAAAAATGGAGGCTCTAGACCCTTCCAGAGCCGAGATATCGGATGTCAAAGTTTTGACCTGAAAAAAAAACATAAGGGGTAACACTGTCGTTTTTGGCCGAAATTTTGACCCCCTCCGATCTTCTTGAAACTCTGGATTCTGACAGAGGGCCACGAGACTTCGACCAGCGCGCAAAAATGGAGGCTCTAGACCCTTCCAGAGCCGATATATCGGATGTCAAAGTTTTGACCTGAAAAAAAAAACATAAGGGGTAACACTGTCGTTTTTGGCCGAAATTTTGACCCCCTCCGATCTTCTTGAAACTCTGGATTCTGACAGAGGGCCACGAGACTTCGACCAGCGCGCAAAAATGGAGGCTCTAGACCCTTCCAGAGCCGAGATATCGGATGTCAAAGTTTTGACCTGAAAAAAAACATAAGGGGTAACACTGTCGTTTTTGGCCGAAATTTTGACCCCCTCCGATCTTCTTGAAACTCTGGATTCTGACAGAGGGCCACGAGACTTCGACCAGCGCGCAAAAATGGAGGCTCTAGACCCTTCCAGAGCCGAGATATCGGATGTCAAAGTTTTGACCTGAAAAAAAAACATAAGGGGTAACACTGTCGTTTTTGGCCGAAATTTTGACCCCCTCCGATCTTCTTGAAACTCTGGATTCTGACAGAGGGCCACGAGACTTCGACCAGCGCGCAAAAATGGAGGCTCTAGACCCTTCCAGAGCCGAGATATCGGATGTCAAAGTTTTGACCTGAAAAAAAAAACATAAGGGGTAACACTGTCGTTTTTGGCCGAAATTTTGACCCCCTCCGATCTTCTTGAAACTCTGGATTCTGACAGAGGGCCACGAGACTTCGACCAGCGCGCAAAAATGGAGGCTCTAGACCCTTCCAGAGCCGAGATATCGGATGTCAAAGTTTTGACCTGAAAAAAAAAAACATAAGGGGTAACACTGTCGTTTTTGGCCGAAATTTTGACCCCCTTCGATCTTCCTGAAACTCTGGATTCTGACAGAGGGCCACGAGACTTCGACCAGTGCGCAAAAATGGAGGCTCTAGACCCTTCCAGAGCCAAGATATCGGATGTCAAAGTTTTGACCTGAAAAAAAAAACGTAAGGGGTAACACTGTCGTTTTTGGCCGAAATTTTGACCCCCTCCGATCTTCTTGAAACTCTGGATTCTGACAGAGGGCCACGAGACTTCGACCAGCGCGCAAAAATGGAGGCTCTAGACCCTTCCAGAGCCGAGATATCGACGGTCAAAATTTGGACCTGAAAAAAAAAACATAAGGGGTAACACTGTCATTTTTTGGGCCGAAATTTTGACCCCCTCCGATCTTCTTGAAACTCTGGATTCTGACAGAGGGCCACGAGACTTCGACCAGCGCGCAAAAATGGAGGCTCTAGACCCTTCCAGAGCTGAGATATCGAAGGTCAAAATTTGGACCTGAAAAAAAAAACATAAGGGGTAACACTGTCATTTTTTTTTTGGCCGAAATTTTGACCCCCTCCGATCTTCTTGAAACTCTGGATTCTGACAGAGGGCCACGAGACTTCGACCAGCGCGCAAAAATGGAGGCTCTAGACCCTTCCAGAGCCGAGATATCGAAGGTCAAAATTTGGACCTGAAAAAAAAACATAAGGGGTAACACTGTCATTTTTTTTTGGCCGAAATTTTGACCCCCTCCGATCTTCTTGAAACTCTGGATTCTGACAGAGGGCCACGAGACTTCGACCAGCGCGCAAAAATGGAGGATCTAGACCCTTCCAGAGCCGAGATATCGAAGGTCAAAATTTGGACCTGAAAAAAAACCATAAGGGGTAACACTGTCATTTTTTTTTTGGCCGAAATTTTGACCCCCTCCGATCTTCTTGAAAATCTGGATTCTGACAGAGGGCCACGAGACTTCGACCAGCGCGCAAAAGTGGAGGCTCTAGACCCTTCCAGAGCCGAGATATCGAAGGTCAAAATTTGGACCTGAAAAAAAACATAAGGGGTAACACTGTCATTTTTTTTTTGGCCGAAATTTTGACCCCCTCCGATCTTCTTGAAACTCTGGATTCTGACAGAGGGCCACGAGACTTCGACCAGCGCGCAAAAATGGAGGCTCTAGATCCTTCCAGAGCCGAGATATCGAAGGTCAAAATTTGGACCTGAAAAAAAAACATAAGGGGTAACACTGTCATTTTTTTTTTTGGCCGAAATTTTGAGCCCCTCCAATCTTCCTGAAAACTCTGGATTCTGACAGAGGGCCACGAGACTTCGACCAGCGCGAAAAAATGGAGGCTCTAGACCCTTCCAGAGCTGAGATATCGAAGGTCAAAATTTGGACCTGAAAAAAAAACATAAGTGGTAACACTGTCATTTTTTTTTTTTGGCCGAAATTTTGACCCCCTCCGATCTTCTTGAAACTCTGGATTCTGACAGAGGGCCACGAGACTTCGACCAGCGCGCAAAAATGGAGGCTCTAGACCCTTCCAGAGCCGAGATATCGAAGGTCAAAATTTGGACCTGAAAAAAAAAACATAAGGGGTAACACTGTCATTTTTTTTTGCCGAAATTTTGACCCCCTCCGATCTTCTTGAAACTCTGGATTCTGACAGAGGGCCACGAGACTTCGACCAGCGCGCAAAAATGGAGGATCCAGACCCCTCCAGAGCCGAGATATCGAAGGTCAAAATTTGGACCTGAAAAAAAAACATAAGGGGTAACACTGTCATTTTTTTTTTTTTGGCCGAAATTTTGACCCCCTCCGATCTTCTTGAAACTCTGGATTCTGACAGAGGGCCACGAGACTTCGACCAGCGCGCAAAAATGGAGGCTCTAGACCCTTCCAGAGCCAAGATATCGAAGGTCAAAATTTGGACCTGAAAAAAAAACATAAGGGGTAACACTGTCATTTTTTTTTTGGCCGAAATTTTGACCCCCTCCGATCTTCTTGAAACTCTGGATTCTGACAGAGGGCCACGAGACTTCGACCAGCGCGCAAAAATGGAGGCTCTAGACCCTTCCAGAGCCGAGATATCGAAGGTCAAAATTTGGACCTGAAAAAAAAACATAAGGGGTAACACTGTCATTTTTTTTTTTTTTGGCCGAAATTTTGACCCCCTCCGATCTTCTTGAAACTCTGGATTCTGACAGAGGGCCACGAGACTTCGACCAGCGCGCAAAAATGGAGGCTCTAGACCCTTCCAGAGCCGAGATATCGAAGGTCAACATTTGGACCTGAAAAAAAAACATAAGGGGTAACACTGTCATTTTTTTTTTTTGGCTGAAATTTTGACCCCCTCCGATCTTCTTGAAACTCTGGATTCTGACAGAGGGCCACGAGACTTCGACCAGCGCGCAAAAATGGAGGCTCTAGACCCTTCCAGAGCCGAGATATCGAAGGTCAAAATTTGGACCTGAAAAAAAAACATAAGGGGTAACACTGTCATTTTTTTTTTTTTTTGGCCGAAATTTTGACCCCCTCCGATCTTCTTGAAACTCTGGATTCTGACAGAGGGCCACGAGACTTCGACCAGCGCGCAAAAATGGAGGCTCTAGACCCTTCCAGAGCCGAGATATCGAAGGTCAAAATTTGGACCTGAAAAAAAAACAAAAGGGGTAACACTGTCATTTTTTTTTTTGGCCGAAATTTTGACCCCCTCCGATCTTCTTGAAACTCTGGATTCTGACAGAGGGCCACGAGACTTCGACCAGCGCGCAAAATTGGAGGCTCTAGACCCTTCCAGAGCTGAGATATCGAAGGTCAAAATTTGGACCTGAAAAAAAAACATAAGGGGTAACACTGTCATTTTTTTTTTGGCCGAAATTTTGACCCCCTCCGATCTTCTTGAAACTCTGGATTCTGACAGAGGGCCACGAGACTTCGACCAGCACGCAAAAATGGAGGCTCTAGACCCTTCCAGAGCCGAGATATCGACGGTCAAAATTTGGACCTGAAAAAAAAACATAAGGGGTAACACTGTCATTTTTTTTGGGCCGAAATTTTGACCCCCTCCGATCTTCTTGAAACTCTGGATTCTGACAGAGGGCCACGAGACTTCGACCAGCGCGCAAAAATGGAGGCTCTAGACCCTTCCAGAGCTGAGATATCGAAGGTCAAAATTTGGACCTGAAAAAAAAACATAAGGGGTAACACTGTCATTTTTTTTTTTTGGCCGAAATTTTGACCCCCTCCGATCTTCTTGAAACTCTGGATTCTGACAGAGGGCCACGAGACTTCGACCAGCGCGCAAAAATGGAGGCTCTAGACCCTTCCAGAGCCGAGATTTCGAAGGTCAAAATTTGGACCTGAAAAAAAAACATAAGGGGTAACACTGTCATTTTTTTTTTGGCCGAAATTTTGACCCCCTCTGATCTTCTTGAAACTCTGGATTCTGACAGAGGGCCACGAGACTTCGAACAGCGCGCAAAAATGGAGGATCTAGACCCTTCCAGAGCCGAGATATCGAAGGTCAAAATTTGGACCTGAAAAAAAACCATAAGGGGTAACACTGTCATTTTTTTTTTTTTTGGCCGAAATTTTGACCCCCTCCGATCTTCTTGAAAATCTGGATTCTGACAGAGGGCCACGAGACTTCGACCAGCGCGCAAAAATGGAGGCTCTAGACCCTTCCAGAGCCGAGATATCGAAGGTCAAAATTTGGACCTGAAAAAAAAACATAAGGGGTAACACTGTCATTTTTTTTGGGCCGAAATTTTGACCCCCTCCGATCTTCTTGAAACTCTGGATTCTGACAGAGGGCCACGAGACTTCGACCAGCGCGCAAAAATGGAGGCTCTAGACCCTTCCAGAGCCGAGATATCGAAGGTCAAAATTTGGACCTGAAAAAAAAAACATAAGGGGTAACACTGTCATTTTTTTTGGCCGAAATTTTGACCCCCTCCGATCTTCTTGAAACTCTGGATTCTGACAGAGGGCCACGAGACTTCGACCAGCGCGCAAAAATGGAGGCTCTAGACCCTTCCAGAGCCGAGATATCGAAGGTCAAAATTTGGACCTGAAAAAAAAACATAAGGGGTAACACTGTCATTTTTTTTTTTTTTGGCCGAAATTTTGACCCCCTCCGATCTTCTTGAAACTTTGGATTCTGACAGAGGGCCACGAGACTTCGACCAGCGCACAAAAATGGAGGCTCTAGACCCTTCCAGAGCTGAGATATCGAAGGTCAAATTTTGGACCTGAAAAAAAAACATAAGGGGTAACACTGTCATTTTTTTTTTTGGCCGAAATTTTGACCCCCTCCGATCTTCTTGAAACTCTAGATTCTGACAGAGGGCCACGAGACTTCGAACAGCGCGCAAAAATGGAGGCTCTAGACCCTTCCAGTGCCAAGATATCGAAGGTCAAAATTTTGACCTGAAAAAAAAAAACGTAAGGGGTAACACTGTCATTTTTTTTTTTTTTTGGCCGAAATTTTGACCCCCTCCGATCTTCTTGAAACTCTGGATTCTGACAGAGGGACACGAGACTTCGACCAGCGCGCAAAAATGGAGGCTCTAGACCAGGGGTGGGCAAACTACGGCCCGCGGGCCACATGCGGCCCGTTAGGCTGTTTAATCCGGCCCGTCGAGTATTTAAAATATTGTGATAGAGATTGCATTTGCATGGGGAGCGTTGTGCAGCGCGGTCTGTAGCGGGAGAGCGAGGGAGGAGCCGAGCGGTAAGCGGGCCGTGCTGACAGAGTGGGGAGAGAGAGAGACTGGGAGCTCGTGCACGCGCTGTCGAGAGAGAGAAAACGCTGGGCTGCAAGCTGTTTCAGTGGAAAAAGTGTTGCTGCATTTGTGACCTGAGAAGCTGAATCCAGCGGGAAGAGTACTGTTGTGATTTGTTTTTGAAATATTCTGAATTAATTGTGTGAGCGCGAGCAAGCGCTGTGGGGAGAGAAAGTAACTCAATAAAGTGCATGAGCCCCAGTATTCGCCGACCCTGTCTCCTTCCATCACCCATTCACCGAACCAACATCGCTTTCACACATTCATTTTGCCTTTTTCCTGCAATACTTGAATAAAGCAGCTCATTCATTCAGAGCTGTTGTGACTGTGCTGCGGTGTGTCACGTGACAAGCAATGACGCGTCACCATGGAAACCATACAGTAAATAAATAACGGTTGCATTACAAAGCTTATGTAAACCTTCACACACTCAAGGTCCAACTCGCCCCGCGCCGGCCTCGAACTCGGGTCTCCGGCATGAGAGTCAGGCGCGCTAACAAGAAGGCTAAACACTGCAGCCTCTGGCGTATGTCGCTAGAGCGCCTATTGATATCGCGGAGTGAGGTTTACTCGCACATCAACTACTAGCTGGCCTCCGTTACACTCACGCCGCAGAGTCAGACCGTTTTTTGTAATTTGTCATATGCAATTTATAACTAATATCCCAGGAAACAGAACGTTTGCACGATTGAATCATTGACATTTCAGCACTCCTTCAGACAGCGACTTAAGCACAACAAGGCTCCTTGTTGCACGTTAATGTTTTTTCCTTTTTTGGAAACTCACAGAGAAAAAAAATGTTAGTAACCACTTTTACACCTGATTAGTTTTCATTTGATTTTTAGTTTTTCTTTTGATATTTAGTTTCTTTTCTCCTCTGTATTTGTCTCTTGGACTGCTTTCGGTTACCTTTATCGCCCGCCTCGCTACCATAGACATCATATAGGTTTTAAATTTTAATATACATTGTAGTTATAATATTCTGATATAAGATGTGACCAGACACAATATATGTGACGAAGGAGGATATAATGTATTTTATAAATCACACACTATAAATATAATAAAGAAGCAGAAACAGATAGAAGCAGTAAGATATTTTAATAAGTTGAAGAAACAATTTATGATTGACACACGCACATACACACGCACATACATACATACGAACAGACACACACACACACACACTCTCGCTCTCTCTCACACACTTAGCCTGCACACACACACACAGAGAGAGAGAGAGAGAGAGAGAGAGAGAGAGAGAGAGAGAGAGAGAGAGAGAGAGAGAGAGAGCGCCGAATCCACCGAACGCAGCCACCTGTAATAAAAATTGAGAAGAAGCTTTTCAACGTGTTTGCATCAGTAATTTCTAAAAAAATAAATTCGGACAACATTAAGCCTATACCTTTTTTATTGTAGGCTATGTGGATGTGGGAGGGTAAAATGACGAGACTAAAGCCCTGTTCGGATTAACATTACAAAGGTAGATAGAGTAAGTTAATAATGTAATTTTACCACAGGACTTCTGTAATATCAATAGCCAAATAGCATGTGATACGATAGGTTATCTAAAACTAGAAGTTGGAGGGGTTACTCAATTTGCCCATCGCTGTCATGCGTGTACATTACGTTGCTTCCTGATGTGCGCAAACACAAATAACCTATACAACAGGGCAGTTGAATGCTTATCTGATAACCTAGAAGCTCTTGTAACTATTAATTTAACAGTTACCCCGCCTCTCCATGCCGGGTGAACACCGGTTGATGCAGTAAACAGCATTTCACAACGAATTCAGAACAGTAATAGCAAATATCCTTGCTCATTCTCGATTATCTGGTAATATTCTATTCACAAAATACAACCAATAGTACGGTAATGTTAAGACTTACTTGTGAAAAACGCTATTTTCGGTGGTCGGGCGATTAGAACAGGAAAATGCTCCACAGTGCTCTGGTATCTCATCTGCTGCCACGCAACGAGACTAGGAATACGACCGGTTCAAGATGGCGGCCGGATTTCTCGTTTTCCTGCGGCCAATAGGGTATCTAGTCTCTATATGATTTCTATGCTCGCTACGCTCCCGTCTCTGCCGTTTGTTCAATAAATGTTCTTATCTGCTTTTGATTTTTACATTTTATCATACTTAAAATAAATTGGTGCATTTTTTATTTTTATTTTATTTTTTTCACAAATGTATGACGTTTATGTATTAAGTGCAATTTGATTACCATATGG
Organism: Cyprinella venusta; assembly: GCA_038021265.1. Classification (NCBI taxonomy): domain Eukaryota; kingdom Metazoa; phylum Chordata; class Actinopteri; order Cypriniformes; family Leuciscidae; genus Cyprinella; species Cyprinella venusta. Next base: position 18,161,527 of record CM075869.1, on the reverse strand, counting down.
AGTTTTAATAAAGTTGAATTAATGTAACCTTCCTTCATTGGGGTGGCAATGGCTCAGTGGTTCATGTGGGTTGTCTACAAACCGAAAGGTTGGTGGTTCAATTCTCGCTTCCACCTGACCAAGTGTCGAGGTGTCCATGAGCAAGACACCTAACCCAGCTGCTCCCGACGAGCTGGATGGCGCCTTGCATTGCTGACGTCGCCGTCGGTGTATGAATGTGTGTGAATGGGTGAATGTGAGGCAGATTGTAAAGCGGTTTGGTGGCCATTGGGTCTATGAAAGTGCTATATAAATGCAGTCCATTTACCATTTCTCTAATTTTTACTCTACTAATTGTACACTTGCTGGTGTTTTGTTTCTAATTTGCTGTTAGGCTCATTAAATAATAATAAGCATAAACAATATTTAAAAAGAATATAAATATACATAAAATTAAAATAAATATACAATTAAATAAAAAATAACCCCAAAATAAAACAATGCTAAATGGGGATATCTATAGCATATAAATTAATATACTATGTAAATTACGTGATCCACGTAAATGGCCGGCCCTCTGTCAAATTTTAAAAGCAAGTGTGGCCCTTGAGCCAAAAAGTTTGCCCACCCCTGCTCTATCAGAATCCAGAGTTTCGAGAAGATTGGAGAAACTTAATTTTTCACCCCCCGAAAAAAAACATAAGGGGTAACACTGTCATTTTTTTTTTCTGGTCAAAATTTTGAGTTTCAATATTTTAGCTCTGGAAGGGTCTACGGCCTCAATTTTTGCACCCAGGTCCATGTCTCGTGGCCCTCTATCAGAATCTAGAGTTTTGAGAAGATTGGAGCAACTTAATTTTTCACCCCCCGAAAAAAAACATAAGGGGTAACACTGTCATGTTTTTTTCTGGTCAAAATTTTCAGATTCAACATTTTAGCTCTGGAAGGGTCTACAGCCTCAATTTTTGCACCCAGGTCCACGTCTCATGGCCCTCTATCAGAATCCAGAGTTTTGAGAAGATTGGAGAAACTTAATTTTTCACCCCCCGAAAAAAAAACATAAGGGGTAACACTGTCATTTTTTTTTCTGGTCAAAATTTTGAGTTTCAATATTTTAGCTCTGGAAGGGTCTACAGCCTCAATTTTTGCACCCAGGTCCATGTCTCGTGGCCCTCTATCAGAATCCAGAGTTTTGAGAAGATTGGAGAAACTTAATTTTTCACCCCCCGAAAAAAAACATAAGGGGTAACACTGTCATTTTTTTTTTTTTTTGGTCAAAATTTTGAGTTTCAATATTTTAGCTCTGGATGGGTCTACAGCCTCAATTTTTGCACCCAGGTCCATGTCTCGTGGCCCTCTATCAGAATCCAGAGTTTTGAGAAGATTGGAGAAACTTAATTTTTCACCCCCCCCAAAAAAACATAAGGGGTAACACTGTCATTTTTTTTTCTGGTCAAAATTTTGAGTTTCAATATTTTAGCTCTGGAAGGGTCTACAGCCTCAATTTTTGCACCCAGGTCCATGTCTCGTGGCCCTCTATCAGAATCCAGAGTTTTGAGAAGATTGGAGAAACTTAATTTTTCAGCCCCCGAAAAAAAACATAAGGGGTAACACTGTCATTTTTTTTTCTGGTCAAAATTTTGAGTTTCAATATTTTAGCTCTGGAAGGGTCTACAGCCTCAATTTTTGCACCCAGGTCCATGTCTCGTGGCCCTCTATCAGAATCCAGAGTTTTGAGAAGATTGGAGAAACTTAATTTTTCACCCCCCGAAAAAAAACATAAGGGGTAACACTGTCATTTTTTTTTTCTGGTCAAAATTTTGAGTTTCAATATTTTAGCTCTGGAAGGGTCTACAGCCTCAATTTTTGCACCCAGGTCCATGTCTCGTGGCCCTCTATCAGAATCCAGAGTTTTGGGAAGATTGGAGAAACTTAATTTTTCACCCCCCGAAAAAAAAAACATAAGGGGTAACACTGTCATTTTTTTTTTCTGGTCAAAATTTTGAGTTTCAATATTTTAGCTCTGGAAGGGTCTACAGCCTCAATTTTTGCACCCAGGTCCATGTCTCGGGGCCCTCTATCAGAATCCAGAGTTTTGAGAAGATTGGAGAAACTTAATTTTTCACCCCCCGAAAAAAAACATAAGGGGTAACACTGTCATTTTTTTTTCTGGTCAAAATTTTGAGTTTCAATATTTTAGCTCTGGAAGGGTCTACAGCCTCAATTTTTGCACCCAGGTCCATGTCTCGTGGCCCTCTATCAGAATCCAGAGTTTTGAGAAGATTGGAGAAACTTAATTTTTCACCCCCCGAAAAAAAAACATAAGGGGTAACACTGTCATTTTTTTTTCTGGTCAAAATTTTGAGTTTCAATATTTTAGCTCTGGAAGGGTCTACAGCCTCAATTTTTGCACCCAGGTCCATGTCTCGTGGCCCTCTATCAGAATCCAGAGTTTCGAGAAGATTGGAGAAACTTAATTTTTCACCCCCCGAAAAAAAACATAAGGGGTAACACTGTCATTTTTTTTTCTGGTCAAAATTTTGAGTTTCAATATTTTAGCTCTGGAAGGGTCTACGGCCTCAATTTTTGCACCCAGGTCCATGTCTCGTGGCCCTCTATCAGAATCCAGAGTTTTGAGAAGATTGGAGAAACTTAATTTTTCACCCCCCGAAAAAAAACATAAGGGGTAACACTGTCATTTTTTTTTTCAAAACTTTGAGTTTCAATATTTTAGCTCTGGAAGGGTCTACAGCCTCAATTTTTGCACCCAGGTCCATGTCTCGTGGCCCTCTATCAGAATCCAGAGTTTCGAGAAGATTGGAGAAACTTAATTTTTCACCCACCGAAAAAAAACATAAGGGGTAACACTGTCATTTTTTTTTTCTGGTCAAAATTTTGAGTTTCAATATTTTAGCTCTGGAAGGGTCTACGGCCTCAATTTTTGCACCCAGGTCCATGTCTCGTGGCCCTCTATCAGAATCCAGAGTTTTGAGAAGATTGGAGAAACTTAATTTTTCACCCCCCCCAAAAAAACATAAGGGGTAACACTGTCATTTTTTTTTCTGGTCAAAATTTTGAGTTTCAATATTTTAGCTCTGGAAGGGTCTACAGCCTCAATTTTTGCACCCAGGTCCATGTCTCGTGGCCCTCTATCAGAATCCAGAGTTTTGAGAAGATTGGAGAAACTTAATTTTTCAGCCCCCGAAAAAAAACATAAGGGGTAACACTGTCATTTTTTTTTCTGGTCAAAATTTTGAGTTTCAATATTTTAGCTCTGGAAGGGTCTACAGCCTCAATTTTAGCACCCAGGTCCATGTCTCGTGGCCCTCTATCAGAATCCAGAGTTTTGAGAAGATTGGAGAAACTTAATTTTTCACCCCCCGAAAAAAAAACATAAGGGGTAACACTGTCATTTTTTTTCTGGTCAAAATTTTGAGTTTCAATATTTTAGCTCTGGAAGGGTCTACAGCGTCAATTTTTGCACCCAGGTCCATGTCTCGAGGCCCTCTATCAGAACCCAGAGTTTCGAGAAGATTGGAGAAACTTAATTTTTCACCCCCTGAAAAAAAACATAAGGGGTAACACTGTCATTTTTTTTTCTGGTCAAAATTTTGAGTTTCAATATTTTAGCTCTGGAAGGGTCTACAGCCTCAATTTTTGCACCCAGGTCCATGTCTCGTGGCCCTCTATCAGAATCCAGAGTTTCGAGAAGATTGGAGAAACTTAATTTTTCACCCCCCGAAAAAAAACATAAGGGGTAACACTGTCATTTTTTTTTCTGGTCAAAATTTTGAGTTTCAATATTTTAGCTCTGGAAGGGTCTACGGCCTCAATTTTTGCACCCAGGTCCATGTCTCGTGGCCCTCTATCAGAATCCAGAGTTTTGAGAAGATTGGAGAAACTTAATTTTTCACCCCCCGAAAAAAAACATAAGGGGTAACACTGTCATTTTTTTTTTTCAAAACTTTGAGTTTCAATATTTTAGCTCTGGAAGGGTCTACAGCCTCAATTTTTGCACCCAGGTCCATGTCTCGTGGCCCTCTATCAGAATCCAGAGTTTCGAGAAGATTGGAGAAACTTAATTTTTCACCCACCGAAAAAAAACATAAGGGGTAACACTGTCATTTTTTTTTCTGGTCAAAATTTTGAGTTTCAATATTTTAGCTCTGGAAGGGTCTACGGCCTCAATTTTTGCACCCAGGTCCATGTCTCGTGGCCCTCTATCAGAATCCAGAGTTTTGAGAAGATTGGAGAAACTTAATTTTTCACCCCCCCCAAAAAAACATAAGGGGTAACACTGTCATTTTTTTTTCTGGTCAAAATTTTGAGTTTCAATATTTTAGCTCTGGAAGGGTCTACAGCCTCAATTTTTGCACCCAGGTCCATGTCTCGTGGCCCTCTATCAGAATCCAGAGTTTTGAGAAGATTGGAGAAACTTAATTTTTCAGCCCCCGAAAAAAAACATAAGGGGTAACACTGTCATTTTTTTTTCTGGTCAAAATTTTGAGTTTCAATATTTTAGCTCTGGAAGGGTCTACAGCCTCAATTTTAGCACCCAGGTCCATGTCTCGTGGCCCTCTATCAGAATCCAGAGTTTTGAGAAGATTGGAGAAACTTAATTTTTCACCCCCCGAAAAAAAAACATAAGGGGTAACACTGTCATTTTTTTTTTGGTCAAAATTTTGAGTTTCAATATTTTAGCTCTGGAAGGGTCTACAGCGTCAATTTTTGCACCCAGGTCCATGTCTCGAGGCCCTCTATCAGAACCCAGAGTTTCGAGAAGATTGGAGAAACTTAATTTTTCACCCCCTGAAAAAAAACATAAGGGGTAACACTGTCATTTTTTTTTCTGGTCAAAATTTTGAGTTTCAATATTTTAGCTCTGGAAGGGTCTACGGCCTCAATTTTTGCACCCAGGTCCACGTCTCGTGGCCCTCTATCAGAATCCAGAGTTTTGAGAAGATTGGAGAAACTTAATTTTTCACCCCCCGAAAAAAAAACATAAGGGGTAACACTGTCATTTTTTTTTTCTGGTCAAAATTTTGAGTTTCAATATTTTAGCTCTGGAAGGGTCTACAGCCTCAATTTTTGCACCCAGGTCCATGTCTCGTGGCCCTCTATCAGAATCCAGAGTTTTGAGAAGATTGGAGAAACTTAATTTTTCACCCCCCGAAAAAAAACATAAGGGGTAACACTGTCATTTTTTTTTCTGGTCAAAATTTTGAGTTTCAATATTTTAGCTCTGGAAGGGTCTACAGCCTCAATTTTTGCACCCAGGTCCATGTCTCGGGGCCCTCTATCAGAATCCAGAGTTTTGAGAAGATTGGAGAAACTTAATTTTTCACCCCCCGAAAAAAAACATAAGGGGTAACACTGTCATTTTTTTTTCTGGTCAAAATTTTGAGTTTCAATATTTTAGCTCTGGAAGGGTCTACAGCCTCAATTTTTGCACCCAGGTCCATGTCTCGTGGCCCTCTATCAGAATCCAGAGTTTTGAGAAGATTGGAGAAACTTAATTTTTCACCCCCCGAAAAAAAACATAAGGGGTAACACTGTCATTTTTTTTTCTGGTCAAAATTTTGAGTTTCAATATTTTAGCTCTGGAAGGGTCTACAGCCTCAATTTTTGCACCCAGGTCCATGTCTCGTGGCCCTCTATCAGAATCCAGAGTTTTGGGAAGATTGGAGAAACTTAATTTTTCACCCCCCGAAAAAAAACATAAGGGGTAACACTGTCATTTTTTTTTTCTGGTCAAAATTTTGAGTTTCAATATTTTAGCTCTGGAAGGGTCTACAGCCTCAATTTTTGCACCCAGGTCCATGTCTCGGGGCCCTCTATCAGAATCCAGAGTTTTGAGAAGATTGGAGAAACTTAATTTTTCACCACCCGAAAAAAAACATAAGGGGTAACACTGTCATTTTTTTTTCTGGTCAAAATTTTGAGTTTCAATATTTTAGCTCTGGAAGGGTCTACAGCCTCAATTTTTGCACCCAGGTCCATGTCTCGTGGCCCTCTATCAGAATCCAGAGTTTCGAGAAGATTGGAGAAACTTAATTTTTCACCCCCTGAAAAAAAACATAAGGGGTAACACTGTCATTTTTTTTTCTGGTCAAAATTTTGAGTTTCAATATTTTAGCTCTGGAAGGGTCTACGGCCTCAATTTTTGCACCCAGGTCCATGTCTCGTGGCCCTCTATCAGAATCCAGAGTTTTGAGAAGATTGGAGGAACTTAATTTTTCACCCCCCGAAAAAAAAACATAAGGGGTAACACTGTCATTTTTTTTTCTGGTCAAAATTTTCAGATTCAACATTTTAGCTCTGGAAGGGTCTACAGCCTCAATTTTTGCACCCAGGTCCACGTCTCGTGGCCCTCTATCAGAATCCAGAGTTTTGAGAAGATTGGAGAAACTTAATTTTTCACCCCCCGAAAAAAAAATATAAGGGGTAACACTGTCATTTTTTTTTTCTGGTCAAAATTTTGAGTTCCAATATTTTAGCTCTGGAAGGGTCTACAGCCTGAATTTTTGCACCCAGGTCCATGTCTCGTGGCCCTCCATCAGAATCCAGAGTTTTGAGAAGATTGGAGAAACTTAATTTTTCAGCCCCCGAAAAAAAACATAAGGGGTAACACTGTCATTTTTTTTCTGGTCAAAATTTTGAGTTTCAATATTTTAGCTCTGGAAGGGTCTACAGCCTCAATTTTTGCACCCAGGTCCATGTCTCGTGGCCCTCTATCAGAATCCAGAGTTTTGAGAAGATTGGAGAAACTTAATTTTTCACCCCCCGAAAAAAAAACATAAGGGGTAACACTGTCATTTTTTTTTTTTTTTGGTCAAAATTTTGAGTTTCAATATTTTAGCTCTGGATGGGTCTACAGCCTCAATTTTTGCACCCAGGTCCATGTCTCGTGGCCCTCTATCAGAATCCAGAGTTTTGAGAAGATTGGAGAAACGTAATTTTTCACCCCCCCCCCCAAAAAAACATAAGGGGTAACACTGTCATTTTTTTTTCTGGTCAAAATTTTGAGTTTCAATATTTTAGCTCTGGAAGGGTCTACAGCCTCAATTTTTGCACCCAGGTCCATGTCTCGTGGCCCTCTATCAGAATCCAGAGTTTTGAGAAGATTGGAGAAACTTAATTTTTCAGCCCCCGAAAAAAAACATAAGGGGTAACACTGTCATTTTTTTTTCTGGTCAAAATTTTGAGTTTCAATATTTTAGCTCTGGAAGGGTCTACAGCCTCAATTTTTGCACCCAGGTCCATGTCTCGTGGCCCTCTATCAGAATCCAGAGTTTTGAGAAGATTGGAGAAACTTAATTTTTCACCCCCCGAAAAAAAAAACATAAGGGGTAACACTGTCATTTTTTTTTTTCAAAATTTTGAGTTTCAATATTTTAGCTCTGGAAGGGTCTACAGCCTCAATTTTTGCACCCAGGTCCATGTCTCGGGGCCCTCTATCAGAATCCAGAGTTTTGAGAAGATTGGAGAAACTTAATTTTTCACCCCCCGAAAAAAAACATAAGGGGTAACACTGTCATTTTTTTTCTGGTCAAAATTTTGAGTTTCAATATTTTAGCTCTGGAAGGGTCTACAGCCTCAATTTTTGCACCCAGGTCCATGTCTCGTGGCCCTCTATCAGAATCCAGAGTTTTGAGAAGATTGGAGAAACTTAATTTTTCACCCCCCGAAAAAAAAACATAAGGGGTAACACTGTCATTTTTTTTTCTGGTCAAAATTTTGAGTTTCAATATTTTAGCTCTGGAAGGGTCTACAGCCTCAATTTTTGCACCCAGGTCCATGTCTCGTGGCCCTCTATCAGAATCCAGAGTTTTGAGAAGATTGGAGAAACTTAATTTTTCACCCCCCGAAAAAAAACATAAGGGGTAACACTGTCATTTTTTTTTTTCAAAATTTTGAGTTTCAATATTTTAGCTCTGGAAGGGTCTACAGCCTCAATTTTTGCACCCAGGTCCATGTCTCGTGGCCCTCTATCAGAATCCAGAGTTTCGAGAAGATTGGAGAAACTTAATTTTTCACCCCCCGAAAAAAAACATAAGGGGTAACACTGTCATTTTTTTTTTCTGGTCAAAATTTTGAGTTTCAATATTTTAGCTCTGGAAGGGTCTACGGCCTCAATTTTTGCACCCAGGTCCATGTCTCGTGGCCCTCTATCAGAATCCAGAGTTTTGAGAAGATTGGAGAAACTTAATTTTTCACCCCCCCAAAAAAAACATAAGGGGTAACACTGTCATTTTTTTTTTCTGGTCAAAATTTTGAGTTTCAACATTTTAGCTCTGGAAGGGTCTACAGCCTCAATTTTTGCACCCAGGTCCATGTCTCGTGGCCCTCTATCAGAATCCAGAGTTTTGAGAAGATTGGAGAAACTTAATTTTTCACCCCCTGAAAAAAAACAAGGGGTAACACTGTCATTTTTTTTTTTTTTGGTCAAAATTTTGAGTTTCAATATTTTAGCTCTGGAAGGGTCTACAGCCTCAATTTGTGCACCCAGGTCCATGTCTCGTGGCCCTCTATCAGAATCCAGAGTTTTGAGAAGATTGGAGAAACATAATTTTTCACCCCCCGAAAAAAAACATAAGGGGTAACAGTCATTTTTTTTTCTGGTCAAAATTTTGAGTTTCAATATTTTAGCTCTGGAAGGGTCTACAGCCTCAATTTTTGCACCCAGGTCCATGTCTCGTGGCCCTCTATCAGAACTCAGGGACTAAAGTCCACCCAACTTAAAATATTACATTAACATCGCAAGTTGTCACAACATAAATACTCATGTTTACCTAATAAATCACAGAACTAAATATTGTTGGTTTACTGAACACAAATAGGCCTATTAGGCTATCTATAGGCATATAGACAGATTAATTACTTAAGTCTAATTAAATTAAAGACAGACCATAACACGGGTCAAATAACTTTGAATTTTTTATTATTTAAACACTTTTCTGTCAATGCACAACAACATTACAGTACCAAGTCTGTATGGCAGACTTTGCATTTTAACTTCTTTACTCTATGCATTTTACACTTAATTCCATGCATGGTACAAATGCATGTTAGAGAAATCCTCAGGGTTAAGTACACCATAATACTTTAGCTGTCTTTAGCTTTGTCTCACAAAAAACTCTAGGAGAAACTCCAGCCTCAGGGGATAGTTCCCACAAACGACTAAAGAGATAGTTTACACAAAAATGAAAGTTCTTTCATCATTTACTCACCCCCAAATTGTTCTAAACCTGTGTGAATTTGGGGGTAAGTAAATGATGAAAGAACTTTCATTTTTGTGTGAACTATCTCTTTAAAGCAAAGGTTGTAACAATTGAATATTTAACATTAATGAATTTATTGAAATAAAACAGTATTGTTTTTTAGTCATTAAAGGGATACTCCACCGGGTTTTCATATTAAACTATGTTATTCCCTTAACTAAGACGAGTTGATGCATACCTCTCTCATCTCAGTACGTGCACTCTATCGCTCTGTATTGCCGCAAAACTGTGTTAGCACTTAGCTTAGCCCAGTGTATTAAATATGGGCCAAAAAGTGAAGCGACCAAACACTTCCTCCTTTTCCCTATTTAAACACAGTTGAAACACAGTTGGCTGGTGACACAAAATAAAACGTTGTGTTTTTCTAAGCGTTTAAAATTGATGACTATATTGTATGGCGGAATAGCATAAAAAGTGCTTTAGAGCACTTCGACTTGGCACAATAATACCTTCACTCGTGAAAAGTCCTCTTACCGGCTCCCGCTTCCTCTCCCCCTCCCTCTTATTTCCGTCAATACCATAGTGTCAATACAACCAACGTGACATGCAACAAGCGGGAGCCGGTAAGAGGACTTTTCAAGAGTGAAGGTATTATTGCGCCAAGTCGAAGTGCTCTAAAGCACTTTTTATGCTATTCCGCCATACAATATAGTCATCAATTTTAAACGCTTAGAAAAACACAACGTTTTATTTTGTCACCAGCCTAGGTCGAGTTACACTAATCGAGTAACTGTGTTTAAATAGGGAAAACGAGGAAGTGTTTGGTCGCTTCTCTTTTTGGCCCATATTTAATGCACTGGGCTAAGCTAAGTGCTAACATAGTTTTGCGGCAATACAGAGCGATAGAGTGCACGTACTGAGACGAGAGAGGTATGTACCAACTCGTCTTAGTTAAGGGAATCACATGAAAACCCGGTGAAGTATCCCTTTAACTATGAAAGCATAAAATAAACAATGGCCACTGGAAGAAAGCCATTCAGATGCATTTGTCCATTTAGGCAAGTTTAGACTTCAATGACTGCACTCTTGCAGAGCAGATGCCACCAAGATCCATGAAGATTTTTTGTATTACTTCAAAAGTATACTTAAGTTCTTTTGGATACTCCATGTTAAGTGCATACATGAGACCAAACAAGTATGCGAATGCTGCTGGCAGATCTGGAATGTCCTCAAGCACAATGGCCTCTTCCAGGATTATGGCCAGGTTGATCACAGTTGGCAGTGATGTAACGGCAGCAACATCATCTTCGACCACAGTAAGAATTCCAATCTTTACACCTTTGGTGCAGTGGTCCACAGGATCAGTATCCTGGGAGAATAATGGATGGGAGGGATGGGGGTATTAATGGAAATGTACGTTTACATATAACAATAATTATTATAATCATCGTTGTTGTGTAAGTAACCATGAAAACATGTAAAATGTAATATAAAAAAGGATTTAGAAATGGAAATTGTAACTTACCAGGCACATCTTGAGTAAACATGCTGGATTCTCACGCAGAAAAAATGGCAATCCGTACAGAGCTGTTCTTTTCCGATGTGAGGTACTGTCAGTCACCTAAAAATAAAAAAATATACATTTTGTTTATAAAATCTGCAAATGCTGCATGACCTTAACTACTTAACTATTGCTTTAGTAAAGTACAGTACACCCAAAAATTATTCTGTCATCTTTTACGGTCACCTTTTACTGTCCCTCATGTTGTTTCAACCCCATATGACTTGCTTTAATTTTTTGGAACAAAGAATATTTCTGTTTTAAAAATACAGAATGGTTATTTTAGTGGTTATTTTAAAGAAAAGATTGATTGATCAGACAGGACACCACTCCTTCACATCAGCATCGAAAAAGGACCCAAATGTGTGCGAAATCAGAAACACACTGTAAAATGATATTAGGCCGTCAAATTGTGAAGTGCGCAATATTCGTTAAATATTTCAAATAACATACAAGACTATTATAAAAATGATTAATACACACCGTTTATTTTAGAGAAAAGGTGGATTGATCAGACAGGACACCACTCCTTAACATCAGCATCGAAAAGGACCCAAAAGTGCACGAAATCAGTAACACACTGTGAAATGAAATAAGGCCGTCAATTCATGAAGAACACAATAATCATTAAATATTTCAAATAACATACAGACGATTATAAAAATGATTAATACACACCGGTTATTTTGAAAGATGGATTGATCAGACTGGACACCACTCCTTCACATCCACATTGAAAATGAACAAAGTGCCCGAAATCAGAAACACACTGTAAAATGGTATGAAGAGCACAAAGTTGTTAAATATTTCAAAACACCACTCCTTCACATTTGCATCGAAAAGGACCCAAAAGTGCGCGAAATCAGAAACACTGTAAAATGATATTAGGCCGTCAGATTGTGAAGAACACAATATTCATTAAATATATCAAATAACATACAGACGATTATAAAAATGATTAATACACAACGGTTATTTTTCTTTTGAAAAAGCTGAATTGATCAGGCACGACGACTCCACTCCATTACATCACAGTGAGCTTTTGTCTTGTCTCTTTAATCGTCTTTTTTTTTACGTTATATCATTATGACCAAAGCCGTCATGTTCTTTAGACTGAACTGTCGCGCTTCTCGTCGCGTCACACCTCAACCCGCCTCAAAGCCAACGCTGATTGGACGTTCGTTCGGTGAACTGCTCCCAAATTTTCTTTAACGGAGAGTGTCCAGACTGATCTGCGAGTGTATCGTATATATTAGAAATAAATGGAAAACTGGCAAATTATCAAAGTGGTTTTAGGAAAGGAAGGAGTACCATGGATTCGGTGCAGTGGCGGTTCTACCTTGAATTACGCCCAGGGCGAGACCCCCTTTGAGCGCCCCCCCCCCCCCCCCCCCCCCAAAAAAAAAAAAAAAAAAAAAAAAAAAAAAAAAAACAATAAATTTACATTCCGTTCCTTTCAAAAAAAAAAAAGTTAATATAATCCAGTTATTTTGCTAGATTTTTCTAACTTTAAAGGGAGGAAGTAACCATTAGCACATTGGCCTTGAATTATATGCATGCCACACTTTGAGTTTTGACTAGTTAAACTATACTTTGTCATGATGGAGTTTTTAAAAGTAAAAGGGTCAGAGAGTTACTTATTTAGTAACACTATACTTATCTCTTAAATAATTTTGAACAGCTCTCATATTAACAACTATCCAAACTAGACCTAAAATAGCTTTTGTAGTCCTATGCCACTCTTAGAATGTCAGAGAAAAGGACAGAATCAGAGATTATTTAGAAAATAGAAAATTGTACTTTGAATATTATAGGCTACAGTAAAAACTCATAAAGTTGATCATTATGTAAATTATTTTCATTTCATGAATATTGTCCAACATGATCACATACACAGAATCTTGTTCAAAAAGCCCAATACACAATGAAATCAATTCACCAAGTTAATAACATTAAAGATTTGTTTTAAATGAGTGTCTTTTATCTTACCTATACTAAACTTGAAGGTTAAGCTTAACACAAAAAAGATAAAAATACCTCATATTTCAGCATTTAAATCATCTCTATAAAAAGAATACATCAATAAAGATACATTCCTGACATTTATAATGCACAGTAGCTTATTATTAATAGTAAAATTCGGTCCGATTTCCCCATGGCTGTCGTTGCTATACAATCATGCACTGCGCTCTCCACAATGACAAAGAAGTTTTAGTAATGTATTTCCACCACAGAAAAACGCTTGCTGAAGCTCTGCTAAAAGATTTATTTACGGAGAAGAGAAAAAACACCCAAGTGTTTGGGTGCACGTGCAGTTCCATACTGAAAAGTTTATGAGCGCGCCTCCCGCGAGCGCGCAATGAGCGCGCTTCCCGTGCGCCTAATCGCCTATTTGAGGTAATGACCTCGAGCGCGCAAAAGACGCGAGACGTGAACTTATCAAGAGACCCCCTTGACATCGCTTCTGTGCGCGGCACCTTCTCAGCAAGCAGGGGCGCCATTGCCAATAATTGATTCGAAATTATGAAAAATAGAAAACCTTCGCGGCACCGAGGATATTTTTTTTAACTGCTCGTGCCGCCCCCCATGTGACATGAAGAAATGCCGCCCCGGGCGACTGCCCGGTTCGCCCGTGCCTAGAACCGCTACTGATTCGGTGATTAGATTAGAAAATGAAATAAGAAAGGCTCAGGCAAATAAAGAATCAGTCATCACAGTGTTTTTCGATATAGAAAAAGCGTATGACATGATGTGGAAGGAAGGGTTGTTGATAAAGTTGCATTTGGTGGGGGTTGGTGGCAGAGTCTTTAACTGGATAAAAAAATTTTTGTTTGGAAGAAAAATAGAAGTAAGAATAGGGTCAGACATGTCAAGTCAGTACGAAGTGGACAATGGAACGCCTCAAGGCAGTGTGATAAGCCCACTACTTTTTATCATTATGATCAATGATGTTTTCACAAAGGTGCCAATGGATATAGGGAGGTCACTGTTTGCGGATGATGGGGCTTTGTGGAAAAGGGGAAGGAATATGGAGTATGCAATTAGTAAAGTACAAGGAGCAATTGATGAGGTGGTGGAGTGGGGATATGATTGGGGGTTTAAGTTCTCAGTAGAAAAAACACAAACAGTCTTTTTCACCAGGAAGCAAATTAAGGAAGGGTTGAAGTTAAATATGTATGGGAAAGAATTAGAAAGGGTTGGAACATTTAAATTTTTGGGAGTTATCTTCGATTCTCGGTTAACATGGGCAGATCACATAAAGAAAATAGAAGGAAAATGTAAAAAAGTTATCAACGTGATGAGATGTTTGACAGGTAGGGAATGGGGAGCAAGTTGCTCGGCATTAAAAGCAATATATGTGGCATTGATAAGATCCGTGTTGGATTATGGAAGTGTAGCTTATGGATCAGCAGCTAAAACTCAACTACAGAAGCTAGACATGATTCAGGCACAGGCATTAAGAGTGTGTAGTGGTGCTTTTAAAACTTCACCGATACCTGCACTTCAAGTAGAAATGGGAGAAATGCCGTTAGCATTAAGAAGGAGGCAGCTGATGACAAACTATTGGGCCAATTTGCAGGGACATAATGATTTCCACCCTACTAAGGTAGTGTTGCAGGAGACATGGGAGAATACAAGATTTAATGGAGATAATTTAAGTCGAGTAGGTAATGAGATAGCAAAAGAATGTGGAGTATTTGAAATGAAGTTGAGCCCTGCAGTTGTATATTCGACGGTGGCTCCATGGGTACTTGTATGGCCAGATATTGACTGGTATTTGTTAGAGCTAAAAAGAAAAGAAAAAGGTCAAATAGATATGGTTGGAGCATTTAATCACCAAATAAATAAAGAATATAAGGACTTCATACATATATATACAGATGGTTCTAAGAAACCTGAGACAGGAGTGACAGGATATGGGGTGGCAGTACCTGCAAAAGGAATAGGAATTAATAGAAGAACATCAGATTTTTTGGGAGTATATACAGTGGAAATGGTGGCCGTGTTAGTTGCGGTAAGGTGGGTGGAAATAACTAGGCAAGAAAAGGTGCTGATATGCTCCGATTCATCTTCAGTACTAATGAGCTTAAGATCATTTCATTCTGGGAGCCGTCAGGATATATTGTATGAAGTCCTTCAGTCAGTGACAAGGATAAAAAATCAAGGAGGACAGGTACAATTTATGTGGGTTCCAGCACATGTAGGGGTAAGAGGGAATGAGCTAGTGGATGAATTGGCGAAAAGGGCATTAAAGAAGGAAAATATAGAAATGCATATTAAAATAAGTAGAGCAGAGGTTAAAAGTATTGTCTGGGAAAAATCTAACCAAATGTGGCAAGAAAGATGGGACAGAGAGGAGAAAGGAAGGCATTTATATCAAATTCAAAAGAGTGTAAAAATAACTAGATTAGGTGGTGGGCACAGAAGAGAGGAAACAGTAATGACAAGGTTAAGGTTGGGCCATAGTGCTTTAAACAAATCACTGAAATTGATAGGAAAACATGAAACAGGCTTGTGCGAGTGGTGTCAGGAAGTAGAGTCAGTGGAGCATATAATAATAAGATGTAGAAGGTATGAGTCACAGAGAGTTATAATGAGAAATAAATTGAGAGAATTAGGGGAACAGGAGCTAACATTAAAAGGAGTGTTGAATATAGGTGATAGAGCACAGGTTAGGATATTGTTAACTTTTTTAAGGGAAACAGGTTTGTATGATCGGATATGAGGATAAATAGGTATATAGGAAAAGTGTGAAGGGAAATTAGTGAATACGAGTAATATGTTTTTTTTTTTTTTTTTTTTTTTTTTTTTTTTTGAAATTTTAATATGGAAATTAGATTGTAAGCCTAATGTCTGATTCACACTCCGAAGCAGAAGGTGGCGGTAATGCACCAAAAGCTGGTTGCCAACCGCCGGTAAAAACAAATAATAAGAAGAAGAAGATCTGCGAGTGAAACCTTGAAAGCTCGCGAGATCAGGATGGTCTCGCAAGGCTACTAATGAGTAGCCTAAAACGTCTATTTTTCCGGCGTCCCCCAGCTCCCCGTTTAAGCAAAAGGTACGCTAAAACAACATATTCCATTAAAGCACGTTAACCGTGTTCATAGACATACTAGACCTCACCTTGGGGTTCTAAGCATGCGTCAAAACCGCCGCCATCTTGGAACAGGGGTCTTGTCATAGGAAGTAGCTAGGTAACGCTCCTATCTCTGCCTTTACTTCGAATTTATTGATGGTGGCGGACTTTTGTGCAGTGTATGATGTTCACGGATGAAATCTGAACTAGGAAGAATGTTTTTTTTTTAAAAAAATTAAAAAATATGTATTTCTGGAATCAATGATAAATACATGTCTGATCATTGGAACAAACCAAAAAACCAATAAAAATCGCATTCATGATGATTTATGGTGATTTTATTTCCGTTAGACCTGTGTCTACTACATTGACGTTGATGCATTAAAGTGGAGGGGCTCCCCTGTTTCAAGATGGCGGCTCTATTGAAGCATTCGTTCCAATGAACTGCCGTAGCCAAGGTGAGGTCTAGTGTATTATGTCTATGAACCGTGTTAACCATAACCTTTTAAATACTCGACCTAGTTCCAATGCTTAGCAACTGGAAGAAACTCCAGTAACTTAAGTGCCATAGGTTTGCACTAGGAGACATTAGTAGGCATATGTGTTCGCAGTTCGCTGCATTTGTAATGTTATACTTTTAGAATAGGTTAACATCCGGGTATCTCTCCACTGGAACGTGTTAACGAAAACGTCTAAGTTTCACGTTTGAGGGGGTTAAACCGTGACACCTACACGTTTTCCAAAGTGGACCAACGTGATAATTTCACGCCTTGTCGTGATACCGGGTTGTGCAGGAGCATGTTTTTTTTGTTTGTTTGTTTGTTTTTTCTCAGCCTTTTTACTGCTTTTATAAACAGACAACCATTTATTTAACAGTGTCTTTTTAAAATTACCATTAGTAGATGTTTTTTGTAGGCTACTTAACTTTCACCATGTCCATTATTATAGTGTGGTGACTGACATTACAATGAACAAAGTAATTATGAAAATAAAAATAAAATAATAATAATAATAATAAGTTATTAAAACATCTAACATGGCCACCACAAACACATTTAATTTGTCTTCTACTATTGCCAGCATTCTCTCCTGGCTTTTGCACACTTTGAGGTGTTCCCTGGCGTTTTAATTAGACTGAAATTCGGCATAACCTTCCAGTAAAAGCTCTTGCTCTGCTTAGAAGGGGAAAAAAATGGGCGTGTTCTTTGGCCATGCTGAACAGCCAAAAGCAGCGTTGCTGATCACTGTGTCTGCTATCAAGTATCAATTGATCTGGGATGTTTTAAGCAACGTACGAAGAACGAGCCCCTGCATTTATCTATAAACGCTGAGAGATGCAAAGATCTTTGTTCAGCAAATGATTTATTGGGAGATTTTTTTTCCATCAAAACCACAAGAACATTCCACAACTGCAAAATCTACAATATGTCTATACATTGTTTTATGGCCTTTATAAACGCACTGACGTTATGTATGTATATTGTGCTTATTAAATGTGTGTGGGCCTATTATAAATACCTACTGACATTTATTTGCATGACAAACTGACCAAAAATGATGTCTTCTCAATTCGGCAAGTTTCATGCTGTTGTCATAACAAATAAAATAATTGACTCCAAGCACAACTACGCAATATGATTAAAAGGAAGTCCTTGAAATTATTATTATTAGTATTTAATAATGTATGGGCGCCCTCTAGGCCTAGTTGCCATTGGTGCACAGTGCGAGCGGTAATCAATTATTAATGACCAATCACATCTGATGATAACCAAACGAACCTTTCTCAAAGGGCCTTTTTGATTGACTAGTTTAAACCAGTAGGATAAAGGATACTTGAAGCACAAACAAAATTTACTTCTAGATAATTGATATGAAAGTGAACAGCATCACTCGCCTATTTTTAGGTTTGATTCTTGTCATGTTCTCCAGACCAGCGTTATCGAATAGAGGCTTATCTTTGTCAGATAAGACAATCGATCGCCCACACACAGCCCACGGGAAACACCCTGGGAAACTTGTAGTGAGCGATCCGTTTACAAACACGGCGAACTTGACGCGCCAGAGATGGGCGCCTGTCCTGCGGATCCGGGGCCGAACACCTGCAGGGAGGATCCCACCTGGCCCAGATTACCTGCCCAAATTCACCCCCCTCCCGGACGTGTCGGTGACTTGCTCGAGCAGCAGTTTCGTTTTAAGGGTGAAGAAGATTTTCTACGGGTTCTCGGCCGCTGCGGAGGAGCTGACGCTCGGAGAAACCTGCAAAAGCAACGGGGTCGTTGAGCCGCATAATGACTTGCTCTTCAAATACGCACTCACGGACTGTCAGGGCGAACACCAGGTGATTGTTATCGTCATTTTCAAAAGAATCTAGGAATCTCTGTTGTCTCTCATCCTTGCCAAATAATGACATGACTCATCTCCAAATGAAAGGTGTTTCCTGATCACGTAGTGTACAAGTATGTGCTTCACTACGTGCCACTCTTACACAAAAACCCTTTCATTCACCGCAGAGTGAACGTTGGCGTGGAATGTCGATATAAAAGGTAATAAAATGTCATGTTTTGAGTCGGTTCGCTAAGTTTACAAAGTAATTAAACATTTTGAAACATTTCAGTTCTGTTTTTACAAAGTTTTTGTACTTTTTAATTAATTGATTAACTAATTAATTTTTACTAATTAACTGCGAGGCTATTTTTTATTATACACTTTTTATTTATCCGGTTTTGAATAAAAATGAAAGCCTGTTTCCGCCATTGTTGAGTTAAAATAATTCCGTAAGTCATAAATGAGAAACTTTCTCGTAACATCTTGTAGCCTAATATTGAGAAACTTTCCATGAGACACGTTCTCGTAATAGCCTAATGACTTAACCCTTAAACAGGCAAGAGAGGAAAATGCTAAGCAAAAAATAATTTTCATTTTTTTATATAATCTTGACTTAAATGAAACATCCAAAAAAAATTATTTTATTTTATTTATTTATTTATTTTGGATTTTATGAATTGTGTCTCCTGATACGTTGCCTGATTAGGGTGTAAAAAGGACCATGCCATTAATCTGTTTAATCTGCCTTTAAACTGTGACTGCCACTGAAAACAATTATATACCATTCTTCGCCTGATGTTGACAAAATATATATTTTTCGAAAGCTTACGAACTCAAGATTCAGCCCGTTTTGAAATTGGACGTTGTGTTCCTCTAGTCTTTTTATGGGCTCCTTCCCCTTTTTTAATCTTTCAAGACACCTATTTTCAGAAAGGTATGAGTCTCAAGGTTCCATATTTTGTGATAGAAGAGATATTTGGACAGAATTGTATTAATTTCAATTAAATTCAATGGAATGTAAGTCACCCTGTGGCTATTTTTGGTATTATGCCTAAACAAAATCTTACGGGATCATCCCAGATAGCACAAGGCTGTCTGATCTCCTATTTACATCTGGAAGACGTATTTTAAAGGGTGTTTGCTCATCTGCAAGACTTAGGACATTTCCTGCAGGATGTCAAATAGACGTTTAGAAGATGTCTCTAAGATGTAATGATTTAGAATGCACGTTAAACTGACATCTTATAAACGTTTATAAGATTTTCTTTTTACGTCTATTCTTTAGACTAACGTCTATTCTTTTTCTTCTTTTTTTAGATGAAAAGTAAGTATATATATATATATATATATATATATATATATATATATATATATATATATATATATATATATATATATATATACACACACACACACACACACTTTACTTGCTTATCTAGCCTAAATATCTGAATGTTCTGCACATAGACAGTATGGTTCTGCACCCGGCAACTAATTGATCCCCAAAAATTCGAAGCAAATCATGTGACCAGTATACTCAAGACCACATATAGGGTCAATGCTCGAGACAGACCAAGCTGTCATAAGTGATAAAAGATTTCTTGGAAAAAAATCTTATTATGCCCCCAAAAATACAATTAAAAAAATATGTATCTATACCAATAGTAAAAACAAAGAGTTCATAAAAAAGGCACAATTATGACATGTAGGCTAAGAGGTAAAAAGCATAGACAATTATGATTTGACAAATTAAGTAATTTCGTAATCTTTTATGACTGTTTATGATGAGGAGAAACACTGTTCTGTTGTTTGTTATTTAGGAACAATCATGTGCACAGTCTGACCAGTAGCCCGACGAGGCAGACACCATTGCGCAAGGTCATCAGGAGCCGATCTGGTGACTTTCAAATTCAGCTGATGGACGGTGAGCAATTTTTGGTGTTTAGAAAGAAAGGAAAAGGAACATATTAAGCATTATTTAGCTTATTTTACCTGTCTGCATCACTTGACAGAGAAACATCACACATCACATATCTTCAATACAAAGCTTTTTTTCCTAAAAATTTTTATGTGTATATGCATGTATGTGTGTGTGCGTGTGTTTGTGTGTGTGTATATATATATATATATACGTGTGTGTGTGTGTGTCAGACTCTTTGTGCATTTTATGGGAAAAGGAATGTGTCCTATTTATAATATTTCCTACTGACAAACTACAGCAAATTATATAAATAACTGGTCTAAAACCATTTGTTCCTGGTGAAAATATGAAAATACTAACGTGGCTAAGATTAAAACGTTTTTTTTTTTTTGTTTGTTTTTTTTTTTTTGCACAATATGAATCAAATCTGTATAGAAAAGTCAAATATTTTGTATAATTGAGCTACAAATATGCTTATCTAACTTGCTGAAAAAGATGGTCTTCTGTTTCCAGAAGTATATTTAAAAGTTTTTTTTTTTTTTTTTTTACATTCCATTACTTGCACAGACATAAGCCCATGATGACCACACATAAAAAACTTGTTTTTTAATCTAACCCTGATTTGTTCTGTAAACATGTTCTCTTTCATGGTGATTGCAAAATGATGCTGATGGTCTTACGTAATCTGTCGCTGTTGTATGTTTTTCTGTGCTGTAGACTCCTGGTCTTTTCCAGTCAAGTCTGCTGTGTACCTCCTGGGTCAGAATGTGAACGTACAGATCTCCACTCGACATCATTACTCTGGGGACAAGCTTTTTATCAACAGCTGTTATGTGGCTACCGTTAACTCCTTGAGTCAAAACACCAAATATAGCATCATAGACAATTATGGGTGAGTGGAGAAAAATGCTTACTTTGTGAAAGATTTATCAGATGCAAAACTTTCTCACACATACACATCCAGGTGTTTACGGGAAAGCCGGATAAATCCAGGTGCTTCAAGATTCAGGTTCTCCAGGGCGGACAATGTTGTTCAGTTCTCATTTGGTGCTTTCCAATTCACTGAGGCTCCAGATGCCCAGGTGTGTTTATAAGCTTGGTTCTTTTCTCACCGCCAGTGAATCATTTTGAAGACAGAGCATAGGAAATGCTGCTGTGTGCATAAAGATGTGTTCATTGTGTTGATTTGGTCTAGGTCTCACTCCATTGTGAGCTTTCTGTGTCAGGAGGAGGCCCTAGTCCAACGCAGAAGTCATGTTTTTACAGGCGCCCAGACAAAAGGTTAACAAGACTTAACATCTGCCTCAGTGTTATAAAGATCATGAATCACTCTGTTAACACTACCATTCCTTTCCATACCACTTAATTCTCTAAATATCTGGTAAAGTCATGGCTTCCATGATAGATGGACTTTTAAAGATTCGTCTCTCACCACTTCTTCACTAGATGGATCTCTGTGTCTGGGCAAGATTCTGTCTGTGACTGCTGTGACTCTGTCTGCAATCCGACTAAAACCAAACGAAAAATTCATGAAGGTGAGTACATAAAAAGCATAAGCATGAACATAAATAATCGATCTGAGTATTCATATGCTAAAAAAAACTAAAGACTCAACACATCTTTAGTTGATTGGAACTTCTTAATTATTGCCCTGATGGTGGAAATGGGGATTTTCAGTGCTTTAGCTATTTTCTTATACAGCCACTTTCTATTTTGTGGAGTTTAACAATCTTTTACTGCACATCAGAACTATAGTCTTTGGTTTTACTCATTGTGATGGATGATTAAGGGAATTTGGCCTTTGTGTTTCCTCATATTTATATTCATTTATAACAGGAAGTCTTGGTTAGAAAATGTCATGCTCCTTGTCACCCTGGTTAAAAAAAAATGTAAATATGAATGGGAATATACTTCAGAGATATTTTACTCATAAGAATTTGCTAGGGGTGCCAATAATTGTGGGCAACATGCTCTGAAAAATTCATATGAGTAAAAATCTCTCAAGTATATTCCCATTCATATTTAAGGTTGTTTTTTTTTACCAGGATGATCAGGGGCATGAGATTGTCCAGCCAGCCGTGACTTGACTTCCTGTTACATATGAATATAAATATTAGGAAACACAAAGGCCAAATTTCCTTAATCATTCATCACAATGAGTATATATATATATATATATATATATATATATATATATATATATATATATTCATACATACATATACATTTCTGTAGTTCCTGTAGTTTTTCACCAGGTTTGCACACACTGCAGGAGGGATTTTGGCCCACTCCTCCACACAGATCTTCTCTAGATCAGTCAGTTTTCCAGGCTGTCACTGAGAAACACAGAGTTTGAGCTCCTTCCAAAGATTCTCTATTGGGTTCAGGTCTGGAGACTGGCAAGGCCACGCCAGAACCTTGATATGCTTCTTACAGTGCCACTCCTTGGTTATCCTGGATGTGTGCTTCGGCTCATTGTCCTGTTGGAAGACCAGCCTTGACCGTTCTTCAATATTCTAACTGAGGGAAGGAGGTTGTTCCCCAAAATCTTGCAATACATAGCCCGATCATCCTCTCCATAATACAGTGCAGTCGCCCTGTCCCATGTGCACAAAAACACCCTCAAAGCATGATCTACTTCACAGCTTCACAGTAGGGATGGTGTTCTTGGGATGGTACTCATCATTCGTCTTCCTCCAAACACGCCTAGTGGAATTATGACCAAAAGTTCTATTTTGGTCTCATCTGACCACATGACTTTCTCCCATGACTCCTCTGGATCATCCAAATGGTCATTGGCAAACTTAACACAGGCCTTGACATGTGCTGGTTTAAGCAGGGGAGACTTCCGTGCCATGCATGATTTGACCATGACGTCTTAGTGTATTACCAACAGTAACCTTGGAAACAGTGGTCCCAGCTCTTTTCAGGTCATTGACCAGCTCCTCCCGTGTAGATCTGGGCTGATTTCTGACCTTTCTTAGGATCATTGATACCCCAGGAGGTGAGATCTTACATGGAGCCCCAGTCCGAGGGAGATTGACAGTCATGTTTAGTTTCTTCCATTTTCTAATGATTGCTCCAACAGTGGACCTTTTTTCACCAAGCTGCTTGGCAATTTCCCCATAGCCCTTTTCAGCCTTGTGGAGGTGTACAATTTTGTCTCTAGTGTCTTTGGACAGCTCTTTGGTCTTGGCCATGTTAGTAGTTGGATTCTTACTGGTTGAATGGGGTCTTTCATCTAATATTTATATTTAATTTTATTTGAGCTTTATAGCAATTAGTTTTAGTTCACAATAACATTGATTGTGATTGATAAATCTTATTGTAGATATCATGAGCTGACCTTTTCCATTTGCTTCCTTTAATTGTACTATTTTGGTCTCAAATTATTCAGCATTTATTATAGGTCCAGGTCATAGCTCTTAAACTTTGATACGTACTTTGTAAAATGTTGGGTTTTAGGTTAACTTGTTAAATTAGTACTCAGGAAATGACTGCTCTTTTGTGCTGTGAAATAAAGGTCAATGAGAAAATACAAATCTTGACCTCTCCTCTCTTTTTTCTGTGCATCAGGGTTCGTAAGCAGTGATCAAGTACTCTTCTCTGACACGTCTCCTGTCTCAACTCTGCCTTCCTCAACTTTAAACTCCACTATCATGACTTCTAGAAATGATGACGGCATTTGGTACGAAGCCAAACTGGTCAAAGAGCCCCAGTGGTCCTACACACACAAGGACTTTGTTGCCTCTGTTACCCTGATTTCTTCTGAGGAGGACCATGCTAAGAGACCGCATGAGGCCCACACAAGAACAGTGGAACGATTAGAGGAGGAAATTGAAGAGAATGAGGAAGAAAAACATGGGGAGGTGGAAATTTTGATGGATATCAGTCAGAGCGTTGTGGGATCTGAAAGGCCAGATTTAGAGTCCATGGAGAAGTTTGAGGTTGAATCCTTGAGCTGGTCTGGAGAGAGGAAAATGCAGGATATGAATAAGGGTCTGAGTTACTGGCCAAATAAAGCTCAGAGAGTAGAAGTTTCCATGGGTGACGGCGGGCAGGGTCATGAGGTGTTGCTGCCATCCTTTATATCGGAGGAAACGAATAAGGAGGAGGAAAATTCTTCTGAAAATGAGAAGGAAGGTTTGGATTTCCTTTTAATTCCATCGTTTGAAGAGACGTCAGAGTTTCAGGTTGGATCTGATGAGCTGGTGGAGCAGGGTCTTGTGACACAACTTAAGCGAGACTCCGATGATTATTTTGATTAAACGCATGTATTTTTTGTTTGTTTTGATGAATAAACCAAAGAACCCCATAAGGCACAATAATCAAAACTAGTATTTCATGAAAGTTTTGTTTTTGACTGATAAGCTGTGAATTGAGGGATGTTAAATTACTTTTGTTAAGTGGTTTCCTGGTTTTTATTATAATGCCCTTTCATTCATTACAAAAAAAAGAAACATTTCGATGCTTGAATCCAAACATCCTGTTAATTGTGATCTTTAAGAAGTATGAAGTATGAAACTGTCATTATGAATCTTGCGCATGTTTGGTCTTGCTGTCTGTTTCGCAAGGCTTCAGGGCAAAGTCAAGCTAAATATATTCATTCTGATGGAACAACATTTTTCACATACTGAATTCAACCGTTATGAATATAAAAGGCATATTGTGTTTCCTGCGCTAACACTAGCCTTTTCATGTATCGTAATCTCTGTAGGAAAAAAACTGGTTGAGTGTATAGCCATTGTTCCTGGAACAAATCCTTCTGATTATGGGGTTTTCATTTAAAACTAGATGTGATTTTAGAAAAAAAAATGTCCTACATAGCTTTTCAAGTACTTTCGAAGATTAAAGTCTTTCCTTTCGAGCCATTGAAGCTCAATAGGCAAAGTTTCAGACGTCAAAATAAGACTTATGAACTGAGCTGAGATGTCTGCAGGAAATCTGACCATCTCATTTTACATTTACATTTATTCATTTAGCTGACGCTTTTATCCAAAGCATCTTACAATTGCTATAGATCGCACACCTCTGGAGCAACTATGGGTTAAGTGTCTTGCTCAGGGACACATTAGTGTCTCACAGTGGATTTTGAACCCGAGACTCTCACACCAAAGGCATGTGTCTTATCCACTGTGCCATCACCAACCCAATGGTTATATGGTTTTAACCCATGATCTCATTTGCAGGTGCTCTCCTTCCTTTTTCACCAGTTACTTCATTAACTCACTAGCCTTCTTTCTTGTTAAGGGTGCTTTAGTCAGTGTTTTTACCTCATTTTTATCAAGAGAACATGTTGCAAGTCATGTGAACCAAATGAGTAAGTATCAGTGCAGACGTCAACTGCAAGCAACTTCAGTTAAAATCCATTCTTTCCCATACGATTTCTCAGTCATGTAGGCCACAAGGTTTTCAAAACACATCTGGCTTGTATAGTATTCTAACTAATTCTACAATTGATTTCTATAAGTTAAATAAAATATTTATTAGTACGGTCGCAATTTGTGAAACAATATTAAACACTGATGGTATGGAAATGTACATTTTATTTGTTTATTTTACACAAGAACAGTGTTTTCTTAGCATTTCCCTCCAGGGACAATAAAGTATATATCAATTATATCAATCATAAAAAAGAACACCTAGATTGTGCGAGAACAATATGACACAGTCCTCAATACAATGTAGTTAACAGCAAAATAAACACATGAAAACATCCTGATTCACAATCTAAAAACACATACTGTACATTTGTGTAAAGCATGGGTTCAATAAATAGTGCACAAACTCAACATCCACGCATTGTGAATAACAGTAATACAAAAAAACCCTGCAATTCTAAAATTCAATTTAGAATTAATTTTGGGTCAGTTTAGCACCTATGAAGAAGATCTGGCCATTTTGGCTGGGAGTGAATTATCTGTTATACAGATCACTATGGACTGAAATGTTACATAGTCAATGTCTTGTTATTAATAAACAATTTACTGTTTGTTAAAAGCTGCCAAGTTTATGAAATAACAGAATGTAAAAATAAATATAATGCTATTGTCTGCATATATTACGTTTCATATATGATTACTGCTAAATGAAATGGTTTTGTAACAGAAACCATTATGGACCTACTAAAGTTTTCCATTCAGTTTGAGTTTCGGACTCAGAAGGAAGCAGTATGTATTACAGATGGTTAGTTGGATGAAAATAAGAACATTAAAGATAGCAAAGTTGGAAATATATCCAATGGTGATCTCTCATTACATTCCATGTCAAACCACATTATAATGCATACTTGCTAAGGAACTTGCTGAAATTTGAGACTTGTGTCCATCATTAGTTAAGCCATTTTGTTTGGTTTGTTTCGTTCTTCTTCTTGTAATTAATAACAAAACAAATGAACCTATCACAATCAGCAGCAGACTAACAAGGATCAGTATGTGACATCTGTTTGCTGAATGTCCTTCTCTCCTTGTCTTATCTGTATAAAGAAATTAAATGAAACATAATTAGTGTTAGTCTCTTAAACGTTATTGATTATTCAAGAGCATTTTAAAGCGCATGTGTTTGACTGTGCTCACCTGAATACAGCAGGATCTCTCTCCTGATGTCTTGTCCCAGAGGTTTGTTGTGCAGAATAAATGTCAGAGAGGAGTTTGTGATTTCAGTGAGATTTATCCAACTAGACACACTGTAAAGTCCTGTTTGTGTGTCCATCATGAGGTGTGTTTGTGTTTGGTTAGTGATGTCTGAGTTTTCCTTCAGCCACTGCAGTTTAGGAGAAGGGTAACCCCCATCTGATGTCACTAGAAGGTTGACTCCATCAGTTAACATGGAGAACTGCAGACGAGGTTCAGAGTAGAACGCTGATAAACAACAGAGCACACACATTAAAATCACAAGACTGTTACAATCATATCGTGAGACCTTCAAATTGATTCACATGATTTTTAATGAAAAGAAATGTTGTTGTTACCTGCAATATTCACTCTAAAGCTCTTCTTCTGGCTGCCGGTGTTTGTGCTGATGGAACAGGTGTAAACACCAGCGTCCTGCAAAATGACTCTGTCCAGTTTGAGTGATGCGTTTCCTGTTGCCATCTCCTGGATGAACAGGCTGGTGCGTTTACTATAGTGAGGATTCTGACGGTCGAGCTGGTCTCGACTGTAGTAGAAGCTGTGAACAACGTCCAGCTCACGCTGCCAGGTAATAACAGTGCTACTCACATCCCAGGAGTCCACAGGGAATGTGCAGGGGAGGATAAGCGCCTCTCCGTAAAACCCAGTGACAGGACCTCTGGGCACAGTGATCTCAAACTCAGCTAGAGAGTGAAGGAGAGAAAATATATCAGCATTTGAGTTTCACAATCATTAGCCTACTTGCAGTATGATTTTGTTGGCAAATCTTGACTTAATATTTCACAACATTTCCTCTACTAAAAATGTTAAATATTAAGGATATTCTGTAACATATTAAAATTGTATTTTTGTATATTACATCACAATTTATTACAGTTTTGTTATGCCTTTAAGCTGTAAGGAACAGTGGACTGATCAACCTATTGAAGCTGTAATGCTTTTACCAAAGAAGCTGTAACCAAAGAAATGGGCTAGAGATTATTTTGAAGAAACCACATCTTCTAGATTTCTAGATGAAACTTTTTCTTTTAAACACAAGTAATAATAAGCCCCAACACCACATACATACATAGTTTTTTGATTGCCTTCATAAAGATCCCTTTCATAATAGTTAATAAATAAATACTCACTGAAACAAGAGGCCTCAAAAAGAAGGAAAGACAGGCAGACCACTTTTAGGTACATCCCCGATCCGCGGCCGTCGGTAACAGGTAAATCCTCGAAGTTCCTGAATCACAATAGATGAACTTCGACTGTCCTCTAGTTTGACTCAGAGATCCGATCCCGATGACCGCTGATGTACTTTGAGATGTCAGCCCACATTGCAACTGTAGGCTTATTTATACGTTACACCAGGCGCCGCCCATTATGCAAGTCACCGTCATGAATCAAAAGTTTCGTGCATAGCTTAAACACGTTAAAAAAAAAAAAAAAAAGGTTTCGTGTGACTTGAAAGAAAAATAATGGTTGATTTTATTTCGGAAGGCATCCGAACGTGTTTCTGATCAGAATCAAACAGTTTTTAATAATAATAATAATAATAATAATAATAATTATTATTATTATTATTATTATTTATTTTTATCTATAAAAATTATTAATTTGGAAATTTATTTTTGTGTTTGTATAGGCTACACTCTAAGAAAACGTTGGTTATTTATAAAACGTACTAATTTAGAAGTGTATTTTGTGTTGGCAGGCTTTATTTCTGTGTACCCAATAGCTGGGTTATAAATAAATAGCCTAATGTTATAATACTATGAATATTAAAATCATTCTATATAGATCAGTGGTGATTTACCCTTTTAAACTTTTTTTTTTGTGATCACCCCCTCATCACCCTTTTTGAGCTCACATGAGAAGTGGCATGAGAGAAGGAAAGTAAAAGTGCTGACCTCAAACCCACGTGCTAAAACAGTTAGTTATTGCGATAGTAGGCTAACAGTTCATCAAAAATGTCACAAAAAAATATGTAGGCCTAAGATTGTGTGGATCTAATTTAGCAAATTTCGTCTTGTTCCATCTATCTATCCCCAGCTATTGCAACTCACAGTAGTGGGGTATAGGTTGGGACAACGGAACTCTTTGTGTTTGACATTAACTCACATAATCTGGTAGTTTACGTCCAAGTGCGTTATATTTGTAGCAAACAAATGTGACCATGCATCAAATTTTGAGAGAGCACAAACAACCACAAATGCTCAAAAGAAAGGTAGCCTGTGTTTTCATTGCCGGTCTCCCCCATTTTCAAATGTGTGCGTTGAAACTTTGACAACAGTCATGTGTTACAAAGATACTAGCCTCCAAAATGCGCATAACAACCCTACGAAACAAAAACAACACTTACCTGATTTTATTCTTGATTCTCTTCTGTTATTCTTGTACTGTTTAATAAAAACATTTAAATCGCTTAAGGACAAAGGGATAGACCACACCTGCATGGAATGTTGTAGATACCGGTAAGGACGTAAAGACGTCACGGAAACATTGCGTCGTACGTCACACTCAAGTGTCACCTTTGTTGCCATGTTACAACGATTAAATTAATAACAATGTATATGTTATATAATGTTTGTTATAGAAAAATTGTAAAGACTCACTGCTTAGTAACGTTAGTTTGAACTTATGAAGGCAGCTCACCTTTGTTTAGGCTAATTAAAAAACATTTCAGAATTGCTGAAATGCCTGAAAAAGTGGGCAGCCACATTTTAACCTTTTATGGGACTAAATCACAGTTAGAAAAAAAATAAATCACTTCATCAATGAATTAAACAATCAAAAGTAGCCTAATCTGACCTAGGCAATCTATTAAAAAGAAAGCTTTATTAACATGCATTTAATCTTTTGCAACTTCATTTTGGAACTCACATGTGAAAATGTAGAAAAATTGACAAATACAAATGCAACTTCGCTGCCTGGAAAATAGTGCAACCATATCTTAGTGTTTTAAAAAGCATTAAAAAACTGTTTAGTATTGTTTCTTTCTTGGATTGCCAAATTAATTGTTGTAGCACAAGTGAAAATCAACCAGACTGCTCTTTTTTAGTGTATCCCACACTTTCCAAACGTAACTTGATTTTGACCTGTTTCTTAATAATTTCTGGAGCATAGGCTATTGCTTGTCTGTGTAGAGGCCGGTAGACACGTCTCCTTGATCTTCAACTTTTTAATTTCTTTCTACAACCTTGTTGTCTTATAGGACTGCCATGAGATGTGACGAATTCCTTTGTTCCTTTTTGGATAAAAGCGTCTTCTACATAGGCTATGTGGACTAATAAAAATAGGCTAATGGTGATAATTATTATTATTATTTGCGGACACGGACCTAATTAAAACACACTCCGTCTTCTAAGTCAGGTGACTGTAAATGCGCAAAATCCGTTTCCATTGCAGTCTTGCGAAAAAATCCTTTTTCGAATTGCCATGAAAAACCTCCTTAAGAGAGCGTAAAAAGGCTTTTTTGCGATAAACGGGAGTTTTTGCGAAATTGGCGTGTTTCCATTGAGCGTATTTTCATTTCGCAATTTCAATTTGCGCAAATTGAAGTGTAGGCTATGCCTAATGGAAACGCAGCTATAGCCTACTTTCTTGAGAAGGTATAGCTTTTTCTCTCTGTCTTCTATAAAACTTACTAACACAACTTACTAAACACAAGGCAAAAAGGCTATATGCATGCCAGTATAGGCCTACTGAACAATACTGGCAGCTTCAAAGAAAATATGTAGCCTATCCCCTAAAAGGAATTTGTCATTTATGCATAGGCCTAACGGCAAACTTTTTTTTTTTTTTTTTTTGGTCTTTGAGTTATTGATTTTTACAAAATTTGCATTAATTACCAAAATCTTTAGAAAAAAATATTTGGATGTTTATTTTTATTTATATGTAATTTTATTTATATATTTTCTGGTCTAAAAGGAACTCAAAACTAAACACATTGCTCTAAAATAATAAAGTATCGAAATAAGTAAACAATATGTAGGATAAATTATATGATATAGCAAATATAATTCTTTTCTATTTTCCAAGTCTGTATTTTGTGCATTAAAACTAAAATATTGCAACCCCATTTCCAGAAAAGTTAAGACATTTTGTCAAATTAAAAACAAAATAATAACAATCTGTGATTTTTTTCATTCATTCTCTTGACCATTTTTTTAACTGACAAAAGTAAAAAGAACAACAGACGACCAAAAAGTTTGGACAGAGGCAAAATAAATGAAAAATTACAGAATATCCAACTGAATTGTTGAGATTTGTCAAACAGTTCAAAAATTAAAATTTTCAATGCAAGACTGCAAAGAATTTGTCTTTCATCAACTATCAAACATAATTTTGTGAAAGATTCAGGGAATCCAGAGAAATCTCAGTAAAGACAGGGAGGGCAGGAAACTTGTGACTCAACTCTGTTGAATGTGAGTGACCTTTGAGCCCTCTTATATGGCATTGTATGAGAAACCATCATGCTAGTGTTAAATAAAGCCACATGCTTTGGAAAACCATTTTCACTTAACACAGTCTGACGCTGCATTAAAGCTGCTGTATGTAACATTTGTAAAATATATATATATATATATATATATATATATATATATATATATATATATATATATATATATTTATTTGTAAAAACTGTCCTTTTTTATGGGCCTGTTATTTCTAATGGGCCTCAGAGTGAGTTCACGTATAGTGTAACAGTGCAGCGCTACATCAGCACTGCCTCACATTTATAAACTCGTGAACCTATGTTGAAAACACGAGGAAAACACAATTTTCAATTTTGGGTGAACGAACCCTTTAAACGCAATGTTGCCTGAAAGGTACTTTTCCATTCAGGGACCATATTTGCACCATTTGCACTCTGGGACTGATTAAGGGCATTTTTACATTTCAAGGGATTTTTTCAATTATTGTGAAATGTATGTGTCTTAAGTCAAATTTAATTCAACAAATTCAATCAAACAGAACACTAAAAGCTGTTACCAATAATATTTTATCAAAATCAACAAAAGCCGTCTATACACTGGAAAAGTGGCAAAGAAGCTGCACCTGACATGGCATGTTTATTCACACAGACTGCTATATAATTCTCAACACTGTAAAAATCTTTGATGCGAGCAGATCTGAATGTGATGCCGCAGTTGAAACTTTTCTTTCAATTCACTTTAATCTTAACAGTTATAATAGATTAGTTTCATTGTGCAAAGATATATTTTAAATTATCTGTATCCTGAATATGGGAGGCATTTAAGCCCCAAGCCCTGTTAATTTTCAACCCTGATGCACAGGGTGAGAAATAAAATATCCAAAGTGGAAATGTGCAAAAATTTATTACTGTGGGTAGAAGACATAAATTAATAAATAAATTAAAAAAAAAAATACATTATACACATTTTACAGTATACACACTTAAACATCAAATGAAGGTGTTGTTTTGGTTTTTCCCTTACTCTGACCAAAAATACAACCAATGCTTTCAACACATTCTCCACTTCTCTCTCAAAAAGCTATAAGGAGCATCCATTTGTTTCAGATATTCCCATTTGAGAAAAGACATTTAATTGGGTTTGTTCTCTTTTTTCTTGTAATAAACACAAAGTACAGACCCATCATGATCAGGAGAAGCAGCAGCAGAATAACAGGGATCAATGCGAAGCATCCGGACACGCACTTTCCTTGCCTCTCCCTCTTATCTGTATAAAGAAATGAAAAGTTTCATTAAACAGCTCCAGGAAAACATCCACTATAAACAAGTAGCATGTCTGATTAGAAAAACTAACCTATATATGTAATCAGTTATCGGGTAATTAATTACAGGTGTAGTGACAGTCATAAATAAGCTTTAAAGCCCACACATAGCAATGAACCATCTTCCGAAAGAGCCACTAGAGCAGAAAAGGACCCAGTCACCAGGGCTACTATCAGATAAGACTGTTTAACTGCTGTATTTTGTTCTATGCATGTCTTATGATATAATTATTAGATAATGTACCCTGTTCCTATTAGTCGAATAATCACTCGAGACATGTACAATCATGTACACGATTTCATTATGTGATTATTCTTTTATAATGTTTTGCCTATATATTAATCCTTGAATGAATGTGTTAGCATTACTCGATTAATCAAGATGCATTCTTGGTATCTACAAATTACCTCTGTCTTCTTGCTCTCAACCATAATAAAGTCAAACTTAATTTTCTTCATTCAACGAAGAAGAAATCAATTGCAACTTTAACAACGGAAACATTAAAACCTTCAGAAACTCGACGAAACTACCTCAGCTGCAACGGCAATGCAAGTATTGTATATTTAATGACGTGTTTTTGAAATCAGAGCCAATCCTGTCATATGGTTCAATTACTCTATTCCATAACTTATAATTTCCTGCTCCCGTTTTCGGATAATTCACTTTAACATTTCTCAAGTACGCATGTTTGTGTATGTGTTTTTTTAGATTGGTTATGCGTTTGTGGATTTGGTTAATAAAACTTTGTGCACAAACATGTGCTCTCTTGTTCTGATTCTGCATTGACTACCATAGTATGAATTTTTTCCTACTATGGTAGTCAATAGGGAATGAGATCTGTTTGATTAAAACATTCTTCCAAATATCTTCCTCTGTGTTCAGCAGAACAAATAAACACATAGAGGTTTGTAACAACATGAGGGTGAGTAAATACTGACAGAATTTTCATTTTTGGGTGAACTAACCCTATAACTGATCCAAATATTCATCAAGCTTAAAAGAGCTGGTGTGTGAAACTGATAATTTGTTTTAGACACTTAAATGTTATTAATGATTATGCAACATTTTAATTATAAGTTGTGTTTTGAAAGACCTGAGTACAGCAGGATCTCTCTCCTGATCTCTTGTCCCAGGGGTTTGTTATGTAGTATGAACGTCAGAAAGTTTTTGGAGATTTCAGTGAGATTTATCCAACTAGACACACTGTAAAGTCCTGTTTGTGTGTCCATCATGAGGTGTGTTTGTGTTTGGTTAGTGATGTCTGAGTTTTCCTTCAGCCACTGCAGTTTAGGAGAAGGGTAGCCCCCCTCTGATGTCACCAGAAGGTTGACTCCATCAGTTAACATGGAGAACTGCAGACGAGGTTCAGAGTAGAACGCTGATAAACAACAGAACACATTCACATTAAAATCACAAGACTGTTAAAATCATATTGTGAGACCTTTAAATTGATTCACATGATTTTCTATGAAAAGAAATGTTGTTGTTACCTGCAATATTCACTCTAAAGCTCTTCTTCTGGCTGCCGGTGTTTGTGCTGATGGAACAGGTGTAAACACCAGCGTCCTGCAGAGTGACTCTGTCCAGTTTGAGTGATGCGTTTCCTGTTGCCATCTCCTGGATGAACAGGCTGGTGCGTTTACTATAGTGAGGATTCTGACGGTCGAGCTGGTCCCGACTGTAGTAGAAGCTGTGAACAACGTCCAGCTCACGCTGCCAGATAATTAAGGTGCTACTCAGATCACACAAGTCCACAGGGAAGGTGCAGGGGAGCATCAGCGCCCCTCCGTAAAACCCAATTACAGGACCTCTGGGCACAGTGATCTCAAACTCAGCTAGAGAGTGAAGGAGAGAAAATGTCTCAGCATTCACACTCAATCATTACTTGCAGTATGATTTTGTTGGCAGATTTTGCCTTGTCCAAAAGATTTACAGAAAGCTGCATTTAGAATAGATGTCACTGCAAGAGGGAGGGGAAGTTATTTTTGATTAAAGATTATGAAGGCCCATGAATAAAATATAATGTGCACAGAAAAATAATTTACAATAAATACGGCAATATTCCATTCAAAGGGGGTCAATTTTGAGTTCATGTTGACTTCAGTGCAAATGCAATTCAGTGCATACAGTGCAAATGCAATAACGGAATTTATGCACACTGTACAGTATATACGCCTATGAGAAGTAGGTGCAAAGAAGGATGTAAAGTAAAAGGAATCTCCAACCTGGAACCTGTTGAGCCACTTTTTATGTTATTTTAAGTCATGTTCTCTCACAAGAGGTTCTCTCGTATTGCGCAAGTTAGCTGATGCTAGACGGGAAAGATTCATCAAGGTTTCTGTATCTGACCCCGCCCTGACGGTTCACGTAGGACACCACAGACATGTTGTTCGAGTGGACTAGAACATGGTGGTCCTGTAAAAACGGGAGGAAACGCCTCAGCACGTTCTCGACTGCCAACATTTCCAGACAGTTTATGTGGAGGAGCTTCTCCTAGTCTGACCAAAGGCCAAAAGCCGGTCTGCCCTCGAAGAGAGCGCCCCAACCACATAAGTTGGATGGTAATCAATAGAATCAGGGAAACATGTTACTCGGTGCTCATTATAGGCCCGAGTTGGGATGAGAACAGATCTCCTCGATCTGGCATCCCCATCCAGAGCACTGGTCTCTGCACACATGGTTGATCAATGGATACCCGTTGTCCTGCCAGACAGAGGGATGAACACGATTACGCAATCCAGAGCTCTACTAGAAAGCTCTATGCGTCTGAATGGTCTGTGTTCTCCAAATGGTGCACCGACAGACGACAGAACCCACAGACATGTGGGGTTTCGCAGGTGCTCGTCCTTCTTCAATAGCTGTTGGACAAGGGCAGGTCGCCCTCCACGCTCAAAGCATGGTCCAGCAGAATTTCTATGGCTGGGCCTCTTGGTCTACATTTGTGAGGTTTTATAACCTGGAAGTTCCTGCCTTGGAGGCTAAACTTTTGTCAGTCTAATATTGTGTATGATCTGCCCGCATTTCTGCACGTAGGCTACCATCACGTGACTCTTCTGGTTGAGCCGCACTATAATGGGCCATTATGTCAGACTGGCTATGTTGCTCTGCATTTCCCATGGGGTGCTTGTGTCAGCCCACTATGCCAGCCCCTGTTTTTCCACTTATTTTGTTCCCCGACTCTGGGACTCATGGAGTGGATGTTTGGTGCGCACAGCATTGACAAAGTTTTCTCGTAGCGTAAGCTAACTTAAGCAATACGAGAGAACCTTCTCCTTCTCTCTAAAAGAGGGAACGAGTATTGCGTGCTTGCACCAAGAGCGACTTCCGTCGATGAAAACCAGAGAAACAGCATCAGAGCCCTGCTTATATACATTAAGCCACGCCCATACTGCTGCTATAGAGAGCCTAAGTCCCGCCCCTTCGCTTCCGGGTTATGGGACCTTATTTCGGAAAAAATATGAATGGAAGTCAATGGGGAAAGACAACTTATCTTTTTATTCCGTCTGAACTGTGCCATCAATTACACATATGATGTTTGTCAATTTAAAAGATGATTCTCAAAGTCAAAAACGTCGCAGTTTGTCATACAACAGAAGAGTAACGTTTAGTTTTATGTGAAAATCGCTCTGTGAACTACATCTCCCAGGAAGAGAAACGAGATCCGCTGCTCGTGTGTGTGCAGTCTGGTTCAAAACACTCAGGTAGGACGGCGTAACGTTACGATTATAACGTAAGGCTGTAGAAACAATGACAGACAGCCTCAGTAAAGTTAGCTTCAGTCATTGAGAGAAAATGTGCGCCTTTGGGGTTTGTAGTCTTTGTAATTACGTATTTTCACAGTCTTATACCTCAACGCTTTTACATCAAACTGCAACTTTCTTTACTTTAAAATGTATCTTTTAAATTGGCAAACATCATATGTGTAATTGAGGGCACAGTTCAGACGGAATAAAAAAATAAGTTGTCACTTGCCATTGACTACCATTCAATATTTTTCCGAAGTTAGGTCCCATGGTGGCCGACCGGAAGGGGCGGGACTTAGGCTCTCTATGGTGCTGTGAAGGCACGAGCGCCCTTCATTGGATGTGACGTCACGTCGGGCTCAGTGGTAGGCTACTGCAGTCCCTGCAGGGCAGCCTATGAGCCAATATACAGACTGCTCTAGGTCTGCTAGCTGCTGCACTGCGTTGACAATGAATTCAAAAATTATGGATAATTCCCGTAGCGTCAGCTAACTTAGCAATACTCGTTCCCTCTTCTAGAGTGAACCGAGGTTTACATTAGGTAACTGATACACCTGTTTAGCTCTGTCTTTAAATGAAAATTTAAAATTTGATGCTGTCTTATAAGATGATAACATAAGTGATAGTGAATATAAAAGCTTGGCTAGATAATGGACTTTTTGACAGGCTTCATAAAAATCACTTAATAGTTTCAATCATTTATCAGAAATACTCACTTAAACAGGAGGCTTCAAATAAAAGGAGAGAAAGGCAATAAAAGGGCACTTTCAGGTTCATATCCTGATCCAAAGCCATTGGTAACAGGTAAAGACCGACTTCTACTGTCATCTGTGGTTTGTCCGTTCAAGCAGATCAATTTAGCAGAGAATACGATCACATATACTTTGAGTTGTCTGTCCAGATGGCCATTGTACTCTAATGTCAAAATGGAAACAACAACAAACCACTGTGTGAAATTACATAAACAATTGATTATTACAAATTTCTTGACTTTCAAAAAAATCATAAAAACTAAAGTTTTTATTTCAGAAGTTTGATAATATTTTTGTTTTGGCTACGAGAGTGTGTTCTGCATTGGGGGATGGATGTCTACGGTCTTATGCCTTCAATTATGAATTCAGGTTTAAAGAAATTAAAGTGCTACTGAAAATCAATATAGCCTAAGTAGATATGTGATCATATTAGAATTGTTTTTCTGCAATTAAACTGTGTTTTTATTATCCTGTTAATTTGCTTTGAATTTCAAGTAACTGGAACTTTCACCAAATATTTATAACTTAAAAATACTATGAATATAAAACCTTATTAGTCATTGATGCTGCCATAATAAAAGGCATAACTTTTATTATTTATTTTTTATTAATTACCTTTTTTGCAGGGAAATTAATTAGTAATAGTAACATTAATTTTTAAAATAATAATGTGAACAAAAATACCATTAATAATCACAGCAATAATCCATAGAAAAAACTCAATTTTGAAATATTATGAGAGATAATGAATTAAAAAATATTAATAATAATAATGTGCACATGTAAATTATAATTTAAAATGACAATTCCATTAAAAAAATAATGGACTATTTTGATTTCATGGTGACTTAAATAACTTTCTTTGCGAATCCCAGATAGCATGGTGACATTGATGCTATGTTGAGTCAGTGATGATGTGTCAACGCTAATTGCATTGAAACGTTACAAAGTGGTGTTGCTTTAGTATTACTCTTGCACCCTCCGTTGGTGACGCAATGTTAAGATTTCAACCAAAAATCAACAGAAATAGTTTTGATTCAACATTAAAAAGTGATATTTTATCAACACCACTTTTGCACCCTTAGTTAAAGGTGAAACAATGGTAAAAAAAAAAAACAATGCTCATGCTATTGAATAAACATTACACTATGATTGATTCTACATAACCAATGCTGAATCAATATTGAACACACACACTTTCTCACAGATGGTAAAAATACCTAAGTTTATTCATAAAGATCCCTTTCGTAATAGGTTCAATAATTTAGAAATACTCACTGAAGCAGGAGGCTTCAAAAAAAGACAGGCAGACCAATTTTAAGTTCATTCCCGATCCGCGTCCCGTCGGTAACAGGTAAATCCTCTAAGTCCCTATATCACAATAGATGATCTTCGACTGTCCTCTGTAGTTTGTCAGATCAACAGCGGAGATCCGATCCCGATCACACCGGTGTTTCCTTTGAGATGTCAGCCCACATTGCAACTGGTTATTTATACGCTCCACCAGGCGCCGCCCATTACGCAAGTCACGGTTGTGAATCAAAGGTTTCGTGCATAGCCCATAAAAAAGTTTCGTGTGACTTGACAGAAAAATAAAGTTTGATTTTTTTCGGAAGGCATCCGAAAGTGTTTCTGAGCAGAATCAGACAGCTTTTAATTATCGTTATTTATTTATTTTTATTAATAGAAATGTATTTATTTGGAAATTTATTTTTGTGTTTGAAGGCTTATGTATAAAATGTAGCTATTAATTTGTGTGCGTTGAAACTTTGACAACAGTCATGTGTTACGAAGTCAAATAGACCTACAAAATGTGCATCCGCAGCGGTACAAAAACAACACCACTTACCTGATTTTGTATTATTCTTGTACTGTTTAATAAAAACATTTAAATCGCTTAAGGTCAAAGGGCTAGTCCACAGCAACCTGAATGGAATGTAGATCCCATGTCTATGGTAGATAGCCTACCGGTATTTTGCGTAAGGACGTCACGGAAACATTACGTCGAAACGTCACACTTCTCTTGGATTCTAATCGGTGGCAAGTGTCACCTTTTGCCATGTTACAATGATTAAATTAATAACAATGTAGGCCTATATGTTATATACTGGTTGTTATAGAAAAATTGTAAAGACTCATCATAACTGCTTAATTACGTTAAACTAGTTTGAACTTATGAAGCCAGCTCACCTTTGTTTATTATTAGGCTAATTAAAAAACATTTCAGAATTGCTGAGATGTCTGACAAAGTGCTGCCAGCACAC
This sequence comes from Cyprinella venusta, assembly GCA_038021265.1. Classification (NCBI taxonomy): domain Eukaryota; kingdom Metazoa; phylum Chordata; class Actinopteri; order Cypriniformes; family Leuciscidae; genus Cyprinella; species Cyprinella venusta. Next base: position 18,122,306 of record CM075869.1, on the reverse strand, counting down.
AAACCCTTTTTGGGACTAAACAGCTAGAAAAAAAATGAATCAATAATTAATCAAAACTTGTTTTTTACATCTGACCTATCGGAAAATAAGAGAAAAGGGCTTAGTTTTAAAAAAGATATATTAAAAAGAAAGCTTTATTAACATGCATTTCATCTTTTGCAACTTCATTTGGAACTCACATGTCAAAATGTAAAAAAAAATTGACAAAATACGTGCAACTTACAACGCAACCATCTTAGTTTTCAAAAAGCATTAATAACTATTTAGCATTGTTTCTTTCTTGGAATTCCAAATCAATTATTGTATGTAGCACAAATGAAAATCATCAACCATCCAGTCAGAAACAGGTCCAAAAGCAAACATCTGTCATGGTGTATAGGGTGCATCAGTCCAAACGGCATCTGTGACTTGCATATGTGTGGAGGTACCATTGATGTGGAGGCATGTATTATATTGGGATTTTACAGAGACATGTCTGCCATTAAGATGACATCATTCCTGGGAAGCAAGACAATGCCAGGCCTCATTCTGAATGTGCTACAACGGTGTGGTTTTGAGACACTACTACACCATAGAGTGGATGTGCTTGACTGGTTAGCTGAAGTGCAGATCTGTCTCTTATTGAAAAGGTATGACCCATCATGTAAAGGATGATGGAGAATCAAATGATACACAGACTGTTGAGCACCTGTCTTATATCAAGCGAGATTGGGTAAAAATTTCACTTGCAAAACTACATGTATCTTCAATTCCCAAGTGATTAAAAAGCATTGCGTTAAACTGACTTGAAACAGATGTGTTTAGCTTAACGGAAACATTAAGTAGACCAAAAGTAACATTTGATGTTTTTTTTAAAAAATAGAGTTAATCCAACAAGATTATTTTCAACCATTTTACTTAATCCATTTGAGTTGAGATTACATAAATGAGTTTAGCTGTGTTAAAATAGCAATAACGAGGAACAGGATTTCCCCTTCCCATTATACCATTAGTAAATTGCACACTTGTAATTGGGGGATAAAGCTTATGCTTGAATTTTATCCATAGCCTACAAGGGACAGGTGACGTTTGTCCTCAGATGTGATTGAATTACATTAATGTGGTACAGGCACACTAACAAATCTGACAGAATTTACATATTGCCAATATTTATTTTGGGGGGTATTTATGGCGACTTCAACTATTTGTAGGGCACTAAATTACACTAAAATTAACAACACCAAAATTGTTTGGGACATTATGAAAACAATGTCTGGATTGTCGTCTTGAAAAAAATATATATTTTAGCTGATGATGAATTTTGTTTTGGGAATGAATTAAACATCTTTTTAACCAGATTTGAACAAATTGGCAAACACAAAGGCTGTAGTACTGAAGATGCAATTGCTGCTTTAGTACAAATCATCTCTAAACATTTAGATAAACCTAAAACAATTGTAAGAACTTTGTTTTTAGATTTTTGTGCATTCAACACATTACAGGTTGACAGATTGGTGTCAAAACTTGTACAGTTAAAGTCAATCTTGTCCAGTGGTATACTTCATTTCTCACTGATAGAGTTCAGAGAATCAAAGTGATAAACAGTGTCGTCTGCAATCATTACAAATGTCTGAGAACCACAAGGTTACGTCAGTTCTGCTATACTTTTCACCTTATTTTACAGACGACTGTCGAACTGACGTGTTTAATCGGTATTCTGAAGTATTCTGATGATACTGTTTTAATATCTGTGTTAAATGATTTGGACAGTCCTGAGTTTCATTAACAAGGTGTGACTAAATTAATTGAGTGGTGTGAGAATAATGCTCTTGTCATTAATACGAGTAAAATTGAGGAGATTGTATTTGGGTCGGCATCTGATATAATGCCTGTTTTTTATTCATAAGGAGGAAATCAGATCGGTTAAGACATAAATATTTAGGAGTGATTATACAATATGCTATCAAAGATTACTCTACGTAAAAAACAAAGCAGAGAATTTACTTTCTTCATCGTCAAGTCATTTGGAATAAGAAACAGATTATTCTTTTGTTCTATCTGTGATAATGAACATACTGGAATATTACAACTAAATTTGGTATAAAAGCCTGTCTGTTATGCTGAAAACAAAGTTGTTTAATCAATTAAAATGTGCTCTAACATTGTAGGTCAGCCTCTTAATGAGAAGCTTTATGACTCAGCCTATTACAACAATTTGCTAAGGCAAGCTAATAGCTTCTAAATATGCATATTTTGCATAAAGACTTTGAACTACCATCAAAGAGAAGATAGAGTCCCCAGATTTAACAAAGTGAGGCTGAAAAACCCTTTTGTGCACCAGGCTATCTTAGCGTTGAACAAAAACATTCAGTCAGAAATCAAGAGTACTGTGAAGGTGTTAGATGTATAAGTGTTGTATTGTTTGAATCTATAATATGTAATGTTTTAAGTGTATGTCAATGTAGAATGTTGGCCCTATGTTAGATGTTGTAAGACACTGTTATGCAAGAAAAAATGTAGACTCGTCTGACAATAAAGTAAAAAGTAAAGATATAAATGGTCAGTATTTATAGGCTACTATGGCTTTATAATTCAGTCTATTTGATTTTTAAATTTAGGCATTCAAAAAAGCAGATAGGGTTGCAGTTTTCGCTGTTTGGTAAAGCAGATTTCTATGAAATACGAGACATTGTCTGTTCCTGAAACTTCCGAGATGGAAAAAATTGTGTGGAATATCTCTTGCTTTTCCTAATTAGCCGTCAAAGCATGCCCGGTTTGTTAATAATAGGCTCTGCTACTGTATTTTCTTTAATAAGTAATAAATAAATAAGGCCACACATAACTTCCTAAATCAGCCATTGCAATATATCAAATGTGGACTAGTTAGAGTATACAATCGAAGCATTAGAAGCAGTGATAAACAATTAAATAAAATCTCTGTGGAGTGCCGGAGAGAAACTGACAATATCAACGCTGCAGAACTTTGAAATTTGTGAATGTAAAACACTTTTATTTGCTTCTGTCCTTCTGTTCAGTGTTATTCCGAATTATTATGTTCATAACATCTTATCCCCCTTTTAAATGCTCTATAAATATTAAACAGTAGCAGGAAAATGATATCTAAACCTTGACTTGTCTATACCTGAATTTTGTGTGACATCATACTGTTAGCTGAATATATTTTGCCTGTGACACCACATTTGTGAAATTGACATGCGTTTTAAAGACTGCTAATAGTTCTCAAAATGCATGTGATCGTTAAACATTCATAATGTATTACTTTATAAGAATGATTTGTAATGTAATATTGCAGTGCCTGATATATTAAATAAAAAGTATAATCTGTGAAAAATTTGGCCAGATTTGAAGTCACCATGTATCTACTTTAGTAACTTTGCAGTCTTTAATCTTGTCATATGATAAAACATTGTTAAACATGAATAAACATTATCATCTTTGATAATATGTTTTGTCTGTGTAAATAAGACATTTATTTTCTCCTTTATGGATAACATAATAAGGAGATAAAGCTTGCTGAAATCAGGAACAGCAACTCAAAAAGTTAGCAAAGTGCATGAAAAAAAAATCATATATTAAAAACATTCATTTCCTTTTATTTGCACGGTCTGCGTAGACTGTAATATACATCAACTTAGAGTAAACTAATGAACTTCTCTTTGAAAATAAAAACAAATTAAACATTAGATATCACTAAACAGAGATTTTAGACCTCTTGTTTATGTGGTGACCACCAGCTTGGCCCTACTTGCACAGTCACAATGATGAGAAAACAGCTTTTACTCAATTCATTTGCTTCCATCATTCTCGTACACTTGATCAGATTCCTTCTACAGTCCTATTTATGGATAATTGGGGCGGGGAGAGCTAATTTTATTATAATCACATATATTGATTTGTTTTTTTTAAAGTAAAATATAGACTTATAAAAAGTACACAGCAAACATCATAGATGGAAAAAAGAGCAATCACACATCCCCACCCCAAAATCCATGGTCAATGCTCCCTACTTACCGTTCTTCTTCTTTTTGCTTACTTTCTTTTCATTCTTTATCTTACATTCTTTACCTTCATTTCTTTTGTAATGCAGTTATATTCACCAATAACTCTAAAATTCCACTATAGAGTATGGGTGGTAAACTCTGTTTTACAAACATCATTCTCATGGTGCTTTCCTGCTGTTTTCTACAGTCCTAGAAGTTAGCATGGCTTCTGTCTCGAACTTAGGACACATAAATAAAAATAAGAATATTTATCATTTCCAAATACCAGTGACATGTATTCCCACAAATGAGAATCAGTTACACTATACCAGTGTACAAAAAGTGCAATATGCCTATCTGTACATAAAGACTTTTTTAAGTATTTATATTTCAAAATTGCTTAAGCAGTTTGAGCCTAAGATCTAAAGCCTCGTTTATCTGTGAAAAAGCAAAAACTTTAGAGTTAAATCCTTTGTGTATGTGTTTGTTAATTTGTTTTTCTCTCATAGTTCTCTGTCTGTACTTCCTGTCCGGCAGTTTGTACAGTTTCTGTTTGCACATGCTCAGTCTTTCCAACAGACTCTGCCTCTGCAGAGTTCTGAACAACACTCTCAAACCTAGTGTTGGGTTTCTTAGAAATAGGTGGAGGAACTTTGTTAGCAGTTTTGTGTGAGTCATTAGACTTGGCTGAATTGGAAACAGATGCCAACTCTTCCACCAGAGTCTTCCTCAGGTCAGCCTGAACCTCTATGGATGATGGTGTCTCTATTACGACCTTCTTTGTGCTCTTGGCGAAGATGAAGCTGGCTGTAGATGCAGGGGAGTTGGGTACAGTGGTGCCACCAGCCATGACTGGGAGAGGGGAGCGCTGACCAAAGAGCTTGGCTTGCTTGTCTTTTGGAGACATATTGGCAGCCTTCAAACGTATAGCATCCTGGAGACGCATGGAAGAGGGCAAAGAGACTACGGGAGGCGTGGAAGAGACAGTGGGTATTGACGTTTGGGCTTTGGGCTGCTCACCCTCCAACTTTGAGGGTATTTCGACGGTGCTTGATTGCTTCTCTGGATTTTGCAGAGGCTTGTTGAGTTCTTGTGCCTGAAGTTGAGTCTTTGGCTCCCTTATGGATTGGTCCTTTTGTTCCATTGTGTTCGGCATGGTAGCAGGGACAGGTGCTGTAACTTGGATTTCTTCCTTGAGAGTTTGGGGTTTGAGTTCTGGTTCAGAACAGGGTTGTTTAGTTGCTGGTTCAGTAGGAGCTGAAGTGTTACTTGGTTCGGTGGTTGGACTTGTAGCTGATGAGCATGCGGGCTCAAGTCTTGTGCCTTGGGGGTTTTTAACAATATTGTTTGATTTAGTCTTTAGTTCAGTTGACTCTTCCTGAGTATTTGGTACAGTGGTTGTGTTTGTGTGCACTTTGACAGATTCGGTTTTGGGCTCTGTGCCGGACAGAGCTTCCACATCAGGGGGCAGTGATGTCATAATCAAAGACCGTCTAACTGGTTTTGGTGGCACCTCTTGGTGGACTCCCGATTTTAGTTTGGGCTGTGATGGTTTATCGAGATCTACAGCCTGACTCTGATTGGACTTTACCGACCTTAGACGAACCATCTGCAAGAGAGACTGGGTGACCACTGGATTAGAGGTCTCCTCTTTGGTCGGTGAGGGACTGCCTGTCTGTTTCACTGTTTCTGTTGTCTCTAGTCTGTCCTCCATTTTTACATCAGTAGGTAGTGGAGGAGGAAGAGGAACAGTGACTTGTTGAGATCTTACATCAGTGGGTAGTGGAGGAGGAGGTGGAATAACGTTGATTTGTTGAGAAGTTGGAAATAATGCCACTAACACATTGGGTATTGAAGATTGGGATTCTTGCAGAGGGGATGGGATTTTCTGTGGTTCAAAAGGTGGTGTTGGTGGAATTTCTTGTGGTGGCAGTGGAACTTCTTGTGGTGGTGGCGGTGAAACTTCTTGTGGTGGTGGCGGTGGAACTTCTTTTTGTTGTGCAGTTGGAACTTCTTGTGGTGGTGGTGGTGGCGGAACTTGTGTTTGTGCAGTTAGAACTTCTTGTGGTGGTGGCGGTGAAACTTCTTGTGGTGGTGGCGGTGGAACTTCTTTTTGTTGTGCAGTTGGAACTTCTTGTGGTGGTGGTGGTGGTGGTGGTGGAACTTGTGTTTGTGCAGTTAGAACTTCTTGTGGTGGTGGCGGTGAAACTTCTTTTGGTTGTGCAGTTGGAACTTGTGGTGGTGGGGGTGGAACTTGTGGTGGTGCAGGTGGAACTTCTTGTGGTGGTGCAGGTGGAACTTTTGGTGGTGCAGGTGGAACTTCTTGTGGTGGTGGTGGTGGTGGTGGTGGAACTTGTGGTGGTGGTGGTGGAACTTGTGGTGGTGGTGGTGGAACTTGTGGTGGTGGCGGTGGAATTTCTTGTGGTGGTGGCGGTGGAACATCTGGTGGTAATTGAGGCATTATAAGTAAAGACCGTGGCGAAAATGGTGGGGGTGGCGGAGGGAATTCGGTATCATTTGGCATACTGACAGGAATTTCAGAACCTGTGCCTACTGGAAGCGCTGGAGGAGGAAACAGGGGAGGTGGAGGGATCCAAGAAGTCAAGTCCTTTATAGCTTTGGCAACTAGCGTAGGAGTTGAAGGAACAAAGTCTGGAGGGGACGGAGGAGGTTTGGCTTGGCTGATGTTTGGCATTGGTGGGTAATGTTCTGGGGGAGGTGATGGAGACGGGGTGACACTGGCGACTGGTGCTAAGGATTTAACTTTGGCTTTTAGCTCCACTGCCTGCAAAACTGATGCTGCGTAACCATTTGATGAGGTCATATCTGGTTCATCCACAATTTTAAGACCTCTCTTTTTAGCCCAGCGTGCATAGTTAACTGGGCCAGGCCCACACAGCAGTGTGAAAGTATGCTGGTTGTGAGCCCAGGTCTCTGGAGGAGGAGCTGGGGGAGCCAGTACTTTGGGATGGTTAGGAATGTCAAACAGAGACCGGAGAGCCATTACAGCTGGGGAATATTTGTTACCATTAGCTAAGCTTGCAGACAGAAAGATGTTATTCAGTTCAGCAAGTTTACTTGTGCCATTAGTGTATGAATGGGGTACGCCAATGGAAGACTTCTGAAGATTATTTCTGTATGTCTTTAGCTCAACTGGAGTGGGGTTTTTTACAGTGGGGTGTGGTGATCCATCTGGAGTGCTGACATCAGCCAAGTAGTAAGGATTTTCAGATCTCTTGGTCTGCTTCCCGTGTAAGGAGTATGACCTGCTAGGAGGAGCTGGAGGTATCTTGCTCCGTTTAATCACTGATAAGTTACGTGTGAAAGCATCAGCAGATCCTGTTTTTCTGCTGTCCTGCTCTTCTGTAGAGTCCCCATTTCCATTGGTAGTTTTAAAGGGAGCATGGGAACCATGGTTGTTCAGCTTGACTGGTCTAGCCGGGTTCTCAACCTGACTTCCCCTGCTGGCCACACGGGGAGTGCTACTGCTGGAGATGGTGGAGGAATCGGATACTAGTGTCTCTGATGATCCTGAGCTGCTCCACCCAGAATAGTTTGAGCGGGCTGAGTAATAATTTGAGGAGGTTCTGGAGGATGGACGGGTGGAGGAATAATTTGAAGAGGCTCTGGAGGATGGACGGGTGGACGCTGGGCTGGCTGGCACAAGGCTGCTCTTGCTAACGGTTCGGACACTGCTGCGACTTCGGCTGCGACTGAGTTCCACAACATCCACAGATGGTGGAAGGACAGCATTTGGAATAATTTTAGACATGTATGTGGCCTGAGGTGAGATAGACATGACTGCACCAGTTGGGTTCTCTGTCCAAGGAACAACTAGAGGGCCTGCTCCGAACTTTTCTGGATCTACATAATGATTTAAGGACCTTTGGATTATGTCATCTTTGGGTATAGCCAGCGCGGGAACCTCTGTGTTGTCTTTCTTAACTGTGTGCAGATTCTCTTTGCCCTGTAGATGGTCTTGTATATTAGCAGAAGCACCATCCACAGTGGAAAATATGGTGGGTATTATCATGTCTCCATTGGACAGCTGGCTATCAAGAGGATTGGTGGTGGTGATCCATTCTGCCCTGTCCAAACCTTCAGATATGACATATTCAAAAATAAATAAGTCAACATAACATGTTTTCCACTCAATGGGTCTCATTCATGAAACACGAGCAGAACGAATTTGTGTGTAAATCGTGTGTAAAACGGTTCTGGAGTAAATTTTCGGATTCATTAAAATTTTCGTATTTTCCAAATGTTAGTTGGTACGCAAGAAATCTACACCTGCTCCCAGCCACACGTAAATGGTGCGCTTAACATCCAAACGTTTTGCTCATTAATAAGGCTGCATTTTAATTCACCTTATCGGGTACATATTTAAACAGCATTTTGAAAAAAAATATTTTATATAGTAATTACATGCGGTTTTTCTTTTTACTTTTATTATGAGAGTCAGTAATAGCAGATCTGGTGATGGCGGTCCTTCTCCAGTTTGAATACGATTTTTCCGAAGTCAACTAATTTGTTTTTTGCTGTCAAGCTTAATGTCAAACCATTTTTTTCTCACTTCTGGGACTGTCCGATTAACAGATGAAACTCCATTAACTGCATCTGTAATATGCTGCCAATTGCTTCCTTTTTTAGGACCTGATCCGCCACTATGTAGGCTACGCTTAAAAAAAATGTGGCGTTTTGTATGAACTTGTGGTAATAAAACTTCAATTTCTGCATCCGAGAAATCTTTCTTTTTCATTCGCATTCATGTTATTATATGCATATAAATGTCAGTCGGATATAATGTGCCTGATTAATGGTATAATTGAGAATGAACGTGCACGCGCATTCCATTTACGATTGGTTGGAATTCATTAGCACATACACACATTTTACTATCACATCTGACATTTACGAAGTATTTGTGAATCAGGAGAAGAGTTTTCGGGAAGTTCTCTTTACGCGCAAATCACTCTCATATTTACTCGTATATTTACGAATGTTTCATGAATGAGACCCATTGACTTAAAGCTACACTGTGTGATTTTTACCCCCATCTAGCGGTGAAAAGGTATTTGACCATCCAGTGAATATTAGTTTCTGTTCCTCTCAATTCCGATTTCGTTTTAACTACTACGGTGGCCAATGTAGTCCAAGATTAACATGGCTTCCAGTTTGACCTCGTCTATGAGTGTTAACTCAAACGTAAACGCAAAAGGCGAAGCTTGAATTAACGAGTATGTCCCTCTTTAGCTAATGTACTTTCAAGATGGAGGGGCAACATGGCCACCGACATTAGAACCCCTTACCCGTATGTATTTTCAATGGCATATTATACACTCACGAGAATACTTTATTACTTGAACGGAGTAAATATACATTAATGAGTACATACAGTATATTTTTGAAAGAACTAAGTGTTTTTAGCTAAGAATAAACTACAAGAGTTACACAGTGTAGCTTTAAATACATGATGTACAATACAGAAGACTGCAGTGAAACATACCCAGTTCTCTCTGGATGTGTCGAGGAATTCCTACAACAGTTCTCAAGTGCTTTCTACGAGACTTGGTCCTCTCACCAGTCTTATCCGGCTTCAAAGGTCTAAATGTTGAGGCTGGAAAAAGGAAATGGAAAACAATGTTGCTGTGACACTGCATATTTTATATGAATTTGTAAAGTGCTTTATGAAGATTCCAGGCCATGGTCTTCTTATGACAAAAATGGATATGACTGATAATGTGCTTATGTGTGAATGTGTCACCTTGGCGTTTGAGTCCTGAACGTGTTGATCGTGAGGACATGGAGGAGCACATCGAAACAGAATCAGCAGCTGTGCTCTCAGATTCCAAGCCTCTCAGTTCACTGAAGGCCATGCTTTCTTCAGTCTGAGCTGTTACTGTTGACTAAAGTAAGCAGCATGATTAACCCTCTAAATTTAAAATCGTCAATCAGGAATTTAAAAGTATAGAACAGTTTAGGTACACAAGCATCAAGCAGGCTGTCGCTCTAATGGGAACATAATTAAAAGCAATCGTAATAGGAACTGAGGGCTGACTGATGCATGGAGGAACACTTACAATCATACTTTGGTCATCAGGGTAGTCCGTCCCATTCCTATCATCTGGAACATAAAACATTATCTCTTATCCCAATTAAATTAACTGTTTAAATGTTTAAAAAAAACTGTTTAAACCTAATTAAATTAACTCTTTAATTAACCCTAATTAAATTAAAGTTTGATTTTTCTTACCCTCCTGCTGTTGTTTTAGGCCCTGCTGGGCCTCTGTGTGCAGGTCTAACACATATTTAGGCCGATCACCCTCCACAAACACATTTTCTTGGAACTTCTGAAGAGAAACGGCACCTACAACTTCCTCTTTAGGGCCTGCAGACAGAGAAACAGAAAGTAACACATTTAATATCTAATATATATGCAGGTGACAGACAAATACACTGTTATACACTGACAAAACAGAATGTTTCAAATATTTGATGTTTTAAATGTAGATATACCCATTACCCACACAAACAACTGCATGCTAGCAAATAATGTAGTGACTTATCATTTGTTTCTGACCTTGAGTAGCTCAGTTTCAGAAACAACTAAAGCTAATGCAAAGTCACTTATCTCGTTCACCTAACCAGCTGGTTTTTGTGCAGTATCCTATTATGACACTTTATCAATATAGAGACTGACTGCCTTGTAACATGACAATTAGATTGTGCAAAGACCATGCTTAAATTATCCATGTGGCCTGATTTCACCCGGCTAATTTACTAATTTCTTGGGTCTCTGTGAGCACTTTTTCTACAGTTTTCATACTATTTCTATTCATTGCATCTCAATCAGAAAGTTGTTTGTCATTTACTGCACTGTGATAATCAAACAATTATTCACAATGCAAAAAGTTGATAAAAAAAACCCCTCTGAAGAACAAACTTTTTAGAACGGATTTGTTGTGAACAGTTGTGATTACTGGTACATCCTAAAGAGGGCGCCAGCACACAAAAATTTTAGAGTGAAGCGCTTCACTTAACTTCAACTAACACAGTGTTTTGGAGTGTTTTGGTAATTGGCTTTATGCACAGCTGCACTACTTCCTGAACTTCAGCCAGCTCCTTGTTTCCTGTCTGTCATTATTGGACAATTTGATTAATCCAGGTGTGCCTGACCTCAGTAGTCATGACAACAATAATCAGACACACCTGAATTAATCAAGTTTAACCAATAATGGTGGACAGGAAACAAGGATCTGGCTTAAGTTCAGGAAGTAGTGCAGCTGTGCATAAGGTCAATTCTAATAGATTAAATACCCTGTAAATAAATAGCCTGTAACACATGTACTAAAGCAAAAATATGGTATAAATTAAGTCTTAATTTCAAGATTAAACCAAGGTAGCACAGGGAAAAAGGTAGACCAAGCGTGTAACTGCATAAAAAAGAAGAAATGAAGAACCTTTAGGTAGGTTATGGATTATTTACGGTTTCTTGCAGTTTAAGGTTGTAAACAAAGCTTTCACTGAATATGAAGATGAAGCCTCTACCATTTCACCAATACTATCTATGGTATTTGACTCAACATTTCAGGTTATAATTAAGAAAATAAAAACATTGATACACATTGAGTAGATATGAACAATATGACAAGCTTTGAATAAAGTGCCTCTTTCATATGTACTACATTTATGATGCTTTTGTGGTTCTTTTTTTGGCCCACATTGTATACATTTTATGTTTCATGAAAGAAAAAAACATACAAGAGGTAAATGACGAAATTTCCATTTCTGGATGCAACTGTTCCTGTTCAACATGTTCATTTTCTCAACACTATGGAGAAGCCTATTAGAAAAAAAAATAAACTGTGAGGTCACAGGTATGCTTAAGGAGAACAAAACCTGTTGCTCAACCTGGAGGTAAAAGACCATTTGTTGATTTCCCAACAAATATCAAAGTAGTATATCGGCAAATATCAATAAAAAAATCATTGTAAGTATATCTACATTTTAGATAGAGTGGCTCTTCACACAAAACCCAACCACAGTCCATCTCAAACCAGGTCAGACATGTCATCATCCTACAGCCCAGAAAGACCCGCCCACTCATACGTCAAATGACTGGCCTTTCTCACCCACCAACTTCATTAATCATCGTAAGAGAAGACGACCAGTAAGATCTGCAATCATATTTTAAATGAAGCAGCATCAGGACAAAGACATTTTGTTCTTTAAATTTATTAAACATTCACCACTTTTTCAACTAGGAATAAATTTAAGTTAAAAAGTGCAAGAAAAAGGAAAGAAAGTGAAACTTTTCTGGTCGTTGAGATTTCTAAGCATTAGTAGAGTATTTATGTGTGTCTCACTGCTGCGTCTTTAGATCATGCAGACAGTCAAACCACAGATAAAATGTTCATGCAATGGTTTTGGAACATTTAAAATAGTTGGACAACCACAGAGCTCATCTTTTCAGCCCTGAGAAAGATAACACGCTGTGTCTTATAGTAAAAAGAGACTGCATTCTTGTACCTTACTGCTTGACATTCCATAAATGACCACATCAGCAATATAATGTTCAATTTTAATAACACAAATCATATCATAAATCCTTCTCCAGTCCAGAAAGACGATTTTAGACCAAAAACATTTACGTTACATGACCACCTGCATGTCAGCTGTGCATTTATCAACTTTTTTGAATGTGGCTAATCCATTCAGAATTTATTTGAAGTTATTTGTTTTATAAAACTACATTAGCGATATGAAATGCTCTAATCTAATGGTAAATACTCTTTCTGGGTGTTTGTGTGTGCAGAGAGTATTGCGTTGATGACTAAAGGTTATATAATCTGTACCATGACCTTACCTAAATTGTTGTTGAATGCATTCTCAGAAGTTCAGAGACGTTCTGAAAACTTGATAACCTTCTGAGAAAGCAAAATAAAAGCAGCACAGAATAAGAAAGACTCGTACATGCCCGGACTTGTTGAGGGCAGATGTCAGAACAGCTGAAAGGAGTCTTGATTGGAATAAACTCACACAGAGACAGTTTTAATAGTTTGATTTAACTAAACCTTGTGTTTCATGGTGGTCGCGCCTCTATCAAAACCAAAACCCGTCAATGACTCAAAAACAAAGCAACAGAAAAACATCAGTTAATCTCAGTTATGCGAATGAAACCTTGACTACGTCACTCGACAGACTTTATTCAGGCGCCTGATGCTGCTGTGCTGTCATTCAGAATAGATTTAATAAAGGTTCAATGTATAGTAATAAGTAAAGTCAAGTCAAAGGTGAAAAGACGAGAAGCGAGGAAGAAAGAGGAACACAATGTGCTAGAATGAATGATAGAGATTAGCAATGTAAACAGGCACAGTTCAGTTCTCATCACTGGCAGCTAGATCCCATAGGCAATGTGTTCGCTGGCAGGAGCTCAGGACTGCCCTGCCCTGACAATGCCTTCTGTGTTTTTGGACAGCAGGGGGCAGCATTTCTGGACTGTTTTTATAGCGTGGCGCATTTATGACATCACTTTGTAGGCCATCCAGCAGTTTGCATACTGAATTTTGGGAAGATCCAAAATAGGCTTTTGGATTATCGCTAAAAACAAGGTCTGTGATCAACAAAAGTTTATGATACTTGCATGTTTCATAAACTTCCATCAAGATAACTATCCCAGACGAACACAACTATTATGAATTTTGAAGCCTAAATGCAGAGGCCGAAGTAAAAAACTAAACGAACAACACTCTTTATTTTTTATCTAAAGACATTTTCCCATAAAGTTTGAGTTAGAAAAGTTTTTAAGAGCACAATTATAAGCATAACGATGCTATAAAAGTAGACAGAGTTTACTTGTTTGGTGTGATGGCATTTAATGTCCTCAACAGCATCTGTAGCTAGTCCCATTTAGCCACTTGTTAGCAACCGCCTTTTTCAAGACACGTCACAGCTCAAAAAATCATAAGTCGGGTAATATTGATGTGTTTCGTGTCGTAGAATAAATCGTGAAGTGTCTTAAGCTTGTGCTTAAATATACATTATTATAAGAGTTTTATAAACTTCAGAAATCTTTTCTTCAGCAAAGTTATCAACATCGATTTAACAGAGGTATCTGTATTGTCATCAATACCTGGGTTATTGGCTTTAACAGTGCTGAAAGGAAAGAAACAAGGGGTATAACTTACTGACTAAATTGTAAGTGTGGCAGAACATAAAGGGATTTCTGATTTAACACATTGAATTCTTTGATAATTACTGTGTAAATTGTAAAATATAAAATGGTTAGAAGTTGGATCTTGAAAACAAACTTGAATGATGTGAAATCTATGTTACAAAGGGAGAGGGCTCACATCCAAATGTTAAATAACTTATGCAACACTCAAACTCCAAAGTGTAGACCATAAACTGCTTCATTATAGTCAATCCGACTTACTGAACGGAAAGCGTTGTTTTTGTTGTCTCTGACCTGTCCTAACTCGCATCAACAGGGCAGACATCTTTTATCAGACAATGGGTGACTCACTCACTCCATATTTAGTGTTGCTTCAGAAAAGTCTGCAGTATATTACAAAATATTGTTTCACTAAAATGCTTAGTGGAGTTTCTGCTGCGTTTAGTTTAGTGAGCGAAGCCCAGTAAAAGTAAGATGAGTGTTGAAACCTTATTCAGAGTGCCACACTGCTTAAACGTGCAGACTGAATGCTGTAACCTGTTAACACAAGCAACGCAATGAAAACATGCTTCTGCAGACAGAAGATGTTTGAAACAGGCCTTAAACTTGATCTGCCTTGGAAAACTGTCCATTGCAGAGGCGTTATCCATTCAAAATGCAGGTAAAGGTTAACTGAGGGAAACATCCCTCATCTAAAGCCAATACAAAAGTCTTTGAAAAGTAAGTTCATTGATTACAGGTTTATCATACATCCACACAATCTGTTTCGATTTTTAGTGATTTTAAGAAAGGGGTAAGAAAGGCCTCTGCCTGCCACACCTATATCACATAACAGTAACCTAATATTTGCTAATTCGTCAGTTAATCCCAGCAGAGGTTCAATTGCTGCATTGATCGATCAATAATATAACATTTCTTAAAATCTTACGGCTCTCGAAGCTGATATCATGGAAAACACAAAGCTGCAGACATGCATTTAAAGCCGTCCATGTTGTCAATCCCTTTAATTTGATCTATGCATCTTTAAAGCAAAATTGATTTGAGATTGTTCTAGTTTTGAATTCATGGTGCAACCTTGAGTTTAATTCCCAGTGGTTATAATGCTTTGGGTCACTTGCCGCATGCAAATTATCATTCTAATTTTGAAATTTCTTCTTTCACTTTTGCCCTAATTCAAGTTCTAACAGGTAGCGTACCACTGCAGTGTAAGCGCACAACATTGAGAACAGATAACCATCTATATCTATACAGTCTGCGATGCAAATATCATTTACAAAAAAATGAATTTTCAGTCCAATTTAAAGTCATATCAGACGCTCAGTCAAAATTCCTCTGGAAAAAATCTTTGCTATAAAACAGGCAAGCTGAAACAGATTTGACATCAACACTTTAAAACCTATGGCTTGAAGGGGCTACACACACACACATACCAAAATTAATATGGATGTTGGACGTTATCTAGAAAGATTATGGCTTTAGAAAAAATTGGAGGCAATGAATAATATTAAGAGTCAGCTTGAATCAGTCTAGCACAGATAGAGAGAGAAACAGAGAGAGAACCTGTTTCCCAACTTTACACCTGTTCATTGTGTGAGAATCTCCAGGGCAAAGCTCAGGAAGGCAAGGAATTCTGCACAAACACGCCCACGCGTAACAATAAACAACATGCACATAAACTTCATCTGTATTCATCTCTAAAAAACTTCCCTTATGTTATAAATGCTGTTGAGGAATGAGTGGCATTTCTTATGATGAGTTGAAAAGGAAAGTCAAAAGAAAGATCCGGATTGTGGGTAACCCTATTTACTTGAGTACTGTCCTTAAGTACACTTTTTAAGTATCTGTGCTTTACTTGAGTTATGGGTTCCCATACCTTGGTTAAATTTAAATTCAAGGACCTTTCAAGGACTTTCCAGGTTCAATACCCTTAAATTCAAGGACTTAATGTGGGACACATCTGTTGTCCAACAAATAACATTGAGGTTCCATCATAGTAGTTTTGTGCGCACGTAAACGTCATGGCAACGTACCACACCAAGTACCTCACGCAGAAAACACTTAACGTAACATGTAAATGCGCAGGTGTAACTAATGTAAATCAAGCAAGCTATTATGAAAAGGCCATAAAGTGTTGGCAAAATATTAAAATTATATAAAATACAAATAATATGGATTTTATTCCAGAAAGCCAACACAAATCAAATTCAAGCACTTTCAATTTTTTTCTGGAAACTTTTTACTTTAACTTCACTCCATTTGAAAGACAAATATGGTATTTTACTCCACTACATTTCTGTCAAAGTCCTTGAGTAGAATGTAGTTATGTTAGTCAGGGCAGGATTTTTTCCATCTCTAAAACGAGATTGTTTTTGTTTTGTTTTTTTGCAGGTGACAGACAGCCTATCAGTAATCACTCCTGTAGGGTCACATGTCGTGAAGTTTGACGATTAGTACAGTTTCTCTTTACTAGTGATCTGTGAGAGACAAGTAATGGTGTGAAAGTTTTGTTTTCATG
Source organism: Cyprinella venusta (assembly GCA_038021265.1). Taxonomy (NCBI): domain Eukaryota; kingdom Metazoa; phylum Chordata; class Actinopteri; order Cypriniformes; family Leuciscidae; genus Cyprinella; species Cyprinella venusta. The sequence goes on along the minus strand of CM075869.1, from coordinate 18,105,637 downwards.
GCAAATAAGTATTTCTGTTGTGCTGTATGTTAAAACAGTGATCCTGTTGGGCAGTTATACAGTTGTGGTTGTACAGCTAGGTTTTTTTTGTATTTACAGACCACTTGATTCAAATGTACATGAAAGGATACACATAGATGTGTATAACTTTTGTTGGGGTGGTAGGAGTGTTAAATAAATAAAAAATGAAGATGGTTATATCTTTTTTTATCAATTCACTTGTTTAATTTCTATAGGTGTTTTGACATTCTAAAAGCTCCACACTACAAAACTACACACTGCTTCAGAAGCATAAGGTCCTGGTATAATGCAACAATAATATAACAATGCGTTGATTGACATTTACTTTGTACTTTTGCCACTCAAGTACTTTTAAAAACAAGTGCTTGTACTTTTACTTCACTAAAAATCGGTCTTTACAACTTTTACTTGTAACAGAGTAAAATTTGATAATTAGTGTCTGTACTTTCACCCAAGTAAGTAAGTTGTGTACTTGGTCCACTTCTGCCCCTGGCAAGCATGTTACTTCCATCAGAATTTGTCAAAAAACTTTGGAAAGAGCTGTATGTGTGTGTGTGTAGGTGTGTGTCAGCGGAACGTTTCATGGGAAACAAGTTTAAAGTAACAGCTCTTTGTTCAGACTTAACCGGCAACATCCCACAGGAAGTTTTGACGTTGCAAGGTCTGGGATACAGGATGCAAAACACAATATTATGAGTGTGTTTTCAGTAGCTGTGACCCTCTTATTAATGGTGCTTGCTAAAGTAAGCAGTACTTTTACTATTGCTCATATTTTTCACTTGAGCTGGTTTTGGGGGCCCTCGGCTATATAATGATAACTGGAGACTGGTACAAACCTTCTCATAGCATAAAACATTTAAAGAACCTCTAAAATATGGTGTAATTTCTTTCTTCAGGCACTAAAATGTCAAAAACTAAAAGCAGTTATTTCTACCTGATCTGGCCAATAAAATCAATGACTTCTGCGAGTGTAAGCCAATGGAGTCTGGTTAATCCAGTCAAATTTTCACCAAATTTATGTGCTCTACGGTAAGCACATAAATTTGACTGAATCAAGCCGACTGGATTAACACATGCGTATCCACGTGTTGTGAATTAGGCAGAGATTTTTCGTAAGAAATTCTCTTGTGCGTACAAATACGAAATAATCCACGCAATAATTAGTGGATAAGAATCAATGATTTTACAAAAATTATCAGCTAAGCCATCACAGGAACAAATGACATTTTAAAATACATTTTAAATTACAATAAATGTTTCACAAATGTAGTGTACTTTAAATCAAATAAATGAAACCATGGTCAGCATAAGCAATTTAAAAAAAATCTTATCGACTGCAAACATTTGAACCATAGGGTTTTTTATAACAGTAGTCATAAAAATATTTAATGCATGTTGTCCCTTTTGTACTCTAATGATTATTTAGTTACTGTGTCAAGTAGAAATACACAATTACGAAAAAAATCAGAAATTTACCCAGACAAACAAGTCTCTAATCAGTTCACTTACTGAGACTCAATGTCATCATGGCCATATCGGAAGGGAGCAGCACTAGATAACCTTATCAAGTTACCAAACACACTGTAAAGATTTTGTGTTTTTGAAGTAACACATTTTTAAAATCAACACAGGGTCATTCACAAGAACCCAGAATGATCAAATCACAGATGATAAAACACACAGATAGCATTTTAAAGCATCAACATTGCGCTACCAATACAAAGCAAGTTCCAAAAGGCAGGCGTCTGTATCTGTCCTTCATGGAGAAGGCAATCCCATAATCCACTGCAACAAGCTCAACAAAACAGCATTAAAAATACATTTCATTTAATACTGAAATGTATTAATAAATCTTTGTAAAAATATTGGCTAAAGAAATCAGTTTGAGTACTGTGCCATTAGATTAGAAAAATGCCACATTAAACTGTATTGAAATCAACTGTGTGAGTCATGTTCTCCAATGTGTAATGATGGTCTGCATGCCGCATATTTCATTTCAGCTAATAAGGGCGAGTGTGAAGGGTTTAAATAATCCATGGGCTTTTTTGTACCGTGTTCAGCAGCAGGCAGTGACCACACACACCCTCTGGAGAATCACGTAACAGCTGTTTATTTTTGGTGGTTATGCACCATATCGATCATTAAGCTGCAGTCTGTTCTGTCAGCCCGGCGTCCGTGTGTGTTAGAGTGGATTCATGCTTCAATACATGGGTGGGGTTGAGGTGTGTTCTTACAAAGTTCTCCCTGCCATTACAGCCCATGTGGAACCTTCACATTCATCAGCTCACAAAGAAAAGCACACACACACACACAAAAAACATAAGACAATTCACATGCATCCAATTCTTGTTGTGATCCCAAGCTAAACCACAAAATGTACTGCACACTTTTAAATAAACATTTGAGACGTGTACACACAAAGCAAGCACTCCAAGTGACCTCAAGTAGAGGTCAAATTTTATCTTCCTCGCATGTTGAAATGTCTGCTCGGAAAACTCATGACTTTGCAATAATAATAAAGGCAAATGTTTTCCAGTCTCAGTCTTGGCACACATACACACAATAATATATAGGTATTTAAGAGACATATCTAAAGATGGTTTGGGGTAATTTGATGCGTCAACCTTCCCTGGTCCAACAAACAAGGAATAAAGCACTGCTCATTGCTGTGTTATAACCAGTAATAAAACCAAAAATTCCAGGGAACGCTGAAAACCAGTTACCCAAACTAATGACTTCTAGATTGTAACAGGATTACTCTACTATTACACTGTCTGAACAGAAATTACTGAATGTCTGAACACATTACCCACAACTGAAAACACATACGCACCATTTACTAGTCGGGCAATACAAGGACAGATAAAGGCCTGGTTTCACAGACAGGGTTTAGATTAAAGGAATAGTTCACTTTGAAATTCATTTTTGATATGTTTTAGCTTACCTCAAGGGCATCCAAGATGTAGGTGTCTTTATTTCCACAGTATTTTCAATTTTGATATTTTTAGGTTCTTGTCTGTCAGTCATATAGTGTTTTACAGTTTTAGGGGGTTCACCTCAAAAAGCATGCACAGAGAAGTCCAAATTAAACATTATTTAATGACTCGTGAATATAAGTACACATTGATGGCCTAAGACACGAAATGAGCGGTTTGTGTGAGAAAACGAACAGTATTTATATCGTTTTTACGATCTAAATATGTTTAGATCTTCACAATGAAGGGTAACACTTCTGAAATCTCGCCCTCATCCTCAGAGTACTTGGACGTGACTGATTACAAGAGGTAAAAACGATATAAATACTGTTAATTTTCTCACACAAACCGCTCGTTTCGTGTCTTAGGCCATTAATGTGTACTTACATGAGTCATTAAATCATGTTTAATTTTGACTTCTCTGTGCATGCTCTTTGAGGTGGACCCCATAAACCTCCATTATTTGACAGACAGACAACACCGGTTTGACCTAAAAATATCAAAATTGAAAATACTGTGGAAACAAAGACACCTACATCTTGGATGCCCTTGAGGTAAGCTAAAACATACCAAAAATTAATTTCAAAGTGAACCATCCCTTTAAGCCAGCCCAGGATTGGGCCTTATTTATAAAAGGATATTTAAGTACCTTTTAAAAACATGCCTAAGAAAAAAAAAAAAACATTGGTGTGCATCTTGAGACAAAACAATGGCACTGACATATTTTAAGATATGACAGTGCAAGTTGCTTTCAATTATAACAGCTCAAACATGCATTTTAGGCTTAAGCCTTGTCTGTGAAACCGGAGGAAAGTGTTTTAAAATCAAATGCATTTTAGCACTTTAAATACAAACCTAACTGAATCCCTCACTTTTAGTTAGTTAGGTTAGATTAGTTTCATGTTGCAATATCAAATGCTTAAGAACCAGGAAATAACTTACATTTTACTGCAATTTACTTATTTGCATATGTCACAAATCCAAAGTATTTTTATATGGCAAAACAGCTTGTCCTAACAGCCTAGCCTTAAAGCTATGCCATTAAACAGCAATTACTTCACAGAGAAAACAAGCATGTGTTGACCAAATGAATTCGAGTACAATCATGTCGATTAAAATAATGCTTGTTTTTGCACATTAAAACTTAAGTGTGTCATTTTTCAAGACTAAAACACCTTATAACTCAGTTTTAATGTGATCTAATCTTGGAAATACTTCCTGTAGCTCACAATAGAGCATGGCACTAGCAACAGATCATGCGTTCGATTTCCAGAAATGAATTGAATGCAATGCAAGTCACTTTGAATAAAAGTGCGTATGTTATCTATAGATAGGTCTATTCATACTGATGTTGTTGCTGGATTTTCTAAATTAACTTCCCAACTTTCATTACCCAAGGTGCACTTCCCCTTTTTCTTTAACTTCCCTGAGACACATCTGCTTACAGAACCAGTTTAGGTTATGATTGATGTAAAACTAGTTTCATATATGGTTATTACGAACACAAAAGTCTTACGAGCGAGACAGAAAAACGAAACAAGCCCAACAGTAAACCAAAACCCATACACCGTCTGATTCTGAAGAACTTGTATAAGGAAGGAGACAATGTTGTTAGGAGTAGATGGTGGTAAAGTGTTACCTGTTTTAAGTGTGGATTGTGGTAGTTCTACAGGTGATCCAGTGGCGAGCAGGTCTCCACGTATCTCTGCAGCGTGTCGGCGGGATTTCCTGCGCTGGCTCTTCAACCACCTGAACGCACGGCTGAAGGATCCTATCCGTCTCCTGCCCCGTTTATCTCTGCCCCCCTGCCGTTTCTCACTGAACACCTGCAGCATATCTGAGGGAATCAGATCCCCCACGGAGTCACTGCCAGAAGACATCGTGCGGCCTACCACAAAAACAGAAATAATAATGATTCACATTGTTTTGTTAAACTTGTTTTCTCAGGTTTGTAAATTACCTGGACACTAGACCGACCAACCCCTGGAATGAACTGCTTACTCATTCATGTTTCAACATAGAGTGCAATCCACTTCATAGAGAATGAGTGAATGAAACATTATTTCACACTATACAACTTCAATGAGCAAAAGCTAAAGAGAAACAAAGACTAGCATTCATTTCCTCCAAAACACATCAAACCTTCTCCCAGTCTGGCATTGCTGGAAATACAACCTGAGACTTCAATGATGTAGAATTCAGTTCTGAGGAATGACCTCGGGTGTCACATATATTACAGAAGTGATATTTCTTTTATATGATGGAGTGACATGCCCTCTCAGACTTTTGAGCCAAATTCTAAAAATCTTTGAAACTTAAAGTTGTGAAGAAATGGAAGTAACAACAAATCTTTTCGTCTGTGCTGTGATAGACATCGGAGTGAAACTTATAATCAAAAAAGAAAAACTATGCATCAGCTGTTGATTGGTTTTTGTGATGTGGCCATTGCATACACAAAGAATGCAATCTTGCAGTCGATTGTAAAAAAGGGACAGGATTAAGCCGACTGAATGATTAGAAGAATAGAGTGAGATTTTCTAATTAAATCATTTGATTGAAAAGGACATGGTCAAAAAGAATAAAAAGAAACATGGATGAATTGCTCACAATAAGATGATCAATAACATGCATTTACAAAACAGAAAGGGGGAATTATAATTTCATGCTGACTTTAGGTTGCAAAAAAATGTAAAATGATAAATCGATCTTTACTTATCTGAATACTACTGTTAGTAGCTATATCTTCCTGAAAAACATAAAGCACGGTTTCATTTATATTTTTTTCTGTTGTATTTTTGGTCGGTAATATTTGTAATTAGTTTCTTTGTTCTTATGGTTTTGCTGACTGTTTACTTGTCCTCTGTTTTGAGGACTTTTTACTTGCATTAATTAACCTACCATTAGTTTTTGTTTGAAGGGTTAGTTAGGGTTTTGGTTACCCAAAAATGAAAATTATGTCATTAATGACTCACCCTCATGTCGTTCCAAGTCCGTAAGACCTCCGCTCATCTTCGTAATACAGTTTAAGATATTTTAGATTTAGTCTGAGAGCTTTCTGTCCCTCCATTGGAAATGGATACACGGTACACTGTCCTTGTCCAGAAAGGAAATAAAGACATCATCAAAGTAGTCCATGTGACATCAGTGGGTTAGTTAGAATGTTTTGAAGAATCGAAAAAAATAACAAAAACTACGACTTTATTCAGCATTGTATTGTCTTTGGGTTTCTGTTGTCAATCCGCGTTCAGTGACGCAATTCAGTGACGTAAGACGCTGCTGACGTGTATCTGGTACGTCCGTGTATTCGGGTTCAAATAAATATGGCTGGGCAAAAACATGCAAGTCTTCCTCTGTGTCGAAATCCTTAAATATGTTTGCGAAGATAGTTTTGTTTACAGCGTGCGTCTCCCTCAGACTGTGAACGAAGCTCGGGCGCACTGAAAACACGTCATCAGCGAGAACAGAACCGGAAGAGAATACAATGCTGAATAAAGTTGTAGTATTTGTTATTTCTGGACCAAAATGTATTTTCGATGCTTCAAACATTCTAACTAACCCAGTGATGTCACATGGACTACTTTGATGATGTCTTATTTCCTTTCTGAACATGGACAGTATGGAGGGACAAAAAGCTCTCAGACTAAATCTAAAATATCTTAAACTGTGTTCTGAAGATGAACGGAGGTCTTATGGGCTTGGAACGACATGAGGTGAGTCATTACTCATATAATTTTCATTTTTGGGTAAACTAACCCTTTAAGCAAAAACTAATGGTAGGTTAATTAATGCAAGTAATAAGTTCTCAAAACAGAGCTTTACTATGATTTTTTCTTTAATTTTAAGAGTAAACGCCAACATTTCTAAAACTTTTCTAAGAATTTTACCACTAGGAGCAACTCTTTGCACTAAGATTCTTTATGAATACGGGACCCGGTCTCTGTGTTATTCTAGAATAAAAATATTTTTAAAAATTAGGGGGCAAAAAATATTTTATTATAAAATGGACCATAAATATTGCATATATATTAATAAGTAACCTCAAATTCTCTCAAAATACAAAATTAAAAAGAAAAATTATTATTGAACAAAAATAAATTGCATTGGTTTTACTGGGATGGAGAAATTTTAAGAGCGAGAGCAACTCCTTTTAAACATATTGCTTAGGGAACCAATTTAACCACGACTGATACTTGTGTCCCCTCGAAAAAAAAAAACACAAAAGAAAAGAAGTGGAATTCTGTCCTAGTTTAGAACGAAATTGTTGAGGAATTTGGTGGTCCTTCAGGGTCCGGTCCTAATGATGTGCATCGCACACCAAAATTGAGATTGAGTCTCATTCCTGAACACATAGTCACCAGCTCCACCCCTACACACACAGATACTGACACACACCCATACACAGCACACATTCATGATGTGTAAAACTTTTAAACAAGGTATTATATCTTGAATAAACACACCCAGCAGATGTATTTACTCAAGGAGGTCATTTTACTCAATTAATAGACGCGCAAACAGTCACACAAAGAACAGAACTTCACATTAATGCACAAGGCATAAACAGCAACATGAAAATGATGCTATTTAACATAAACAACTCATTCAAAGAGGGATAGCTAGCGAGATGGATGTTGAAAAAAAAGTACAATGACACTAACACAGTGTAAAAAATGAGAAAACTTGAGCTGATTTCACGTGTGTGAGTGAAACTGAGAGCAAGACATCCTCACGTGGCTGCAGAGTTTAATGGACCAATCAGAGCGCAGCTTTCTGACTCAGTCCATCACCATGGAAATGCACAAAAACAAACAGCAGAACCTGCATGCAGTGGTGCTACAACGTTTATCCACTCCTCACCGTAATTACATCGGTTTGATCCAGGATCAAAGTTAGAAACACAGACTCACATGTTCTCTGCAAGCTGCACACGATTCATTTGCATTTGGTTACATAATATTAGTTATTATAATGTACATGTAAGGAACTCATTTGCATGACATCACAGGTCTGTTTTGTTTGGATGATCTACCCATGGTTTAATCCACACATTCACAAGCGCGCTTGCAGACAATTAATGCACACACTCCCATACAGAAACTCTCACAGCCCTGAGAAAAAAAAATGCATTGTTATTCCGAGAGGCGTGTTTATGTGTCATGTGATTCAACAGTTTTAGGGTGGATTCAAATGTCGCACTCAAAACAACCATTTTTTGTGGTATTCCCCAAAAAACTGACAACATTAAAAGTATGTGAAACACAGTGTATATTATGCAGAGAAAAACATTCAAGCAGTAGTATGCTTATATGTTATTATCTGTTACTATCAGTAGTATGCTTTTATGTTGTATGTTATGTTATTATCATTAGGTACAAGTTATAATCATAATTTCAGACTGTTGTTTTGTGGTTTTAATCTAATTCAACTCAGTCCAAACAAATCAGTCAAGGCAAATTAATTAAAAGATAACTGTTTACTGTTTGTGTGTCTGGAAATGGAAAGATGAGTGCACTGGATAATTGGATAGATCTGCACTATTTTAGGTGTGCTGCGCTACCATACTAATTATAGACACAGATGGCCTACTACATTTGCCAAAATATGCAGTATACAATGGAGATAATTGCAAGATAAATCTCACAATGCATTGGAACGATTCAACTTTCATTTCCAGTGAAGGTTGAATCAAAAATAATATCAGATGAGACTTTTAACATCTCTTTCTTGACTCATTAGTAGGCTTACATTTTGACATAAAATTGGCCTAAAAAAGTTATTTACAAGAAAAGCTGTACACTTACGGAAGTCATGTGACAACAACATAGGCTAGCATTCTCGTTTGAAACATTTGTCGAAAAATGCTATTACTGTTTTATTAAAAAACGTTGCACATTGTAAACGCAAACTATACATAGTACACTACCGTTTAAATGTTTGGGGTGAGTTGGATTTTTTTTTTTAAAAAAAGAAAAGTCTCTTCTGCTCACCAAGGCGGCATTCATTTGATAAAAATAGCAAAACAGCAATAATATGAAATAATTTTACAATTTAAAATGCTTTCCATTTTAATCTATTTTAAAAAGTAATCATTACTTAAATTATTTTAATATCCTAGTTTGTTGCACAAGAAACATTTCTTATTATTATCAATGTGACTGACGGACGGACGGACGGACAGACAGACAGATTAAATACTATATTCAACAGGAATAGTGGGATAGCATGCTATTCCAAACATCGCTACGCTCTCTAAGTATACGAGGTGTGTTCAAGAGATAGAAACCTGGCTTAGCACACCTGCACACACTATAGCAGAGATGATAAGCAGGAGAGGGTGTGTGCGTGTGTGTGTGTGTGTTCTTGTGGGTTACAGGAAATGGAGGTAAGTCTAGAAGATAAAATGCCTTGAGGTGTATTAGCCAGGAAACTGTGTTACACAAACACACACACACAAACGCATGCAGGATTGAACCATGCTTGGCCTTATTTGCAGTTTGATTCTACTTGTCTTTCATGGCACGGTGCTCACCGGGTGGATGGAACAGACAGATATTCTTAAACACGTACACGTCGCGCACAGGGGCTTTACACTCAAAGAAATGAGACATTCACTCATGATTCATGGACAATACATCTTGAATTGGTTACATATAAGACAACTCTGTGAGACAGGAGCACTTCTGTCTCTCAAACACAGACTGTGAGAGCACTTTGGAAAGATCTTTCTTTCTAAACCCCAAACCAAATTTAGGGTTAAGGAACTGGATTCCTCCATAAGTGTAGAGGGGAAGTGCTAGGGGTCATTGCAGTGCTACTAGGGAATAGTGAGGGAAAGCGCTGATAGCTGTCATGCTAACTGCACATTATGTCCTTATGGGAGTGTCTGTCTTTCCTCACAGCTACCATTACAGTAACAGTACATTAACACAATAACACCCAACAACACAGAATGACACAAAACACATGAATCTGAGAAGACCACCCGAGGTCTGTTTTTATATCAGATATCCGTGTGACGTTAAATAAATCCAGTGGAGAGAAGTGTATTTTTTATGACGCTGAAATACAATCACTATTTAACTTCCAAACTTCAGAGGTGTGTGCTGACATTCATATCAGATTTCAGTCTGATTTCATCCTCACAAAAATCTGACGTTTTGATGCGATCTGTTGTATTGTTTAATGTGTGTGTGTGTGTGTGTGTTTTCTGGGGCTTTGCAGCAGCTTGTTGAGAGCAGGAGTAACATTCCTAAACGACTGATAATTGTATAATTCCTGTGGGTTCCTCCTCCAGCTCCACCTCTTCTTCCATCATTGTCTTCTTTCTCTCATCCTGTTTTTCCTCAGCCGTTCTCCCATTAGATTGCTAATGTTTAGGTTTTAATGGAGCTGCTTGAGTCTCACAAACTGTCCAGTACTGTTTATCATCTTTAGAATCTGAAACTGTCTCACTGTGTCATCCTCATAAAATCCAGAACTGCCTTACTGTATAATCTTACAAAAATCCAGAATGGTTTCAATGAATCATCTTCACAAAATACACCATTGTCTCACTGTATTATACTTATATAATCAAGAACTGTCTCACTGTGTCATCCTCATATAATCAAGAACTGCCATACTGTATAATCTTCACAAAATACATCATTGTCTCACTGTATCATCCTTATATAATCAAGAACTGTCTCACTGTATCATCTTCATAAAATCCAGAACTGTCTCACAGCATCATCTTCATGAAATCCAGAAGTGTATCACTGCATCATCTTCATGAAATGCAGAACTGTCTCATCTTCACAAAATACACTATTGTCTCACTGCATCATCCTTATATAATCAAGAACTGTCTCACTGTATCATCTTCATGAAATTAAGAACTGTCTCACTACATCATCTTCACAAAATACACTATTGTCTCACTGCATCATTCTTATATAATCAAGAACTGTCTCACTGTATCATCTTCATAAAATCCAGAACTGTCTCACTGCATCATCTCACTATATCATCTTCATGAAATCCAGATCTGTCTCACGGCATCATCTTCACAAAATCCAGAACTGTCTCACTGCATCGTCTTCATGAAATCCCAAACTGTCTCACTGTATTACCTTCATTAAATCCAAAACTGTCTCACTGTATCATCTTCATAAATTCCAGCCCTGTCTCACTGTATCATCTTTACGAAATCCAGAACTGTCTCACTTCATCATCTTCATGAAATCCCAAACAGTCTCACTGTATCATCTTCATGAAATTCAAAACTGTCTCACTCTATCATCTTCATGAAATTCAAAACTGTCTCGCTGTATCATCTTCTTAAAATCCAAAACTGTCTCACTGTATCATCTTCATAAATTCCAGAACTGTCTCACTGTATCATCTTTACGAAATCCAGAACTGTCTCACTTCATCATCTTCATGAAATCCCAAACAGTCTCACTGCATCATCTTCATGAAATTCAAAACTGTCTCACTCTATCATCTTCTTAAAATTCAAAACTGTCTCACTGTATCATCTTCATGAAATCCAGATCTGTCTCACTGCATCGTCTTCATGAAATCCCAAACTGTCTCAATGTATTACCTTCATTAAATCTAAAACTGTCTCACTACCTTCATTAAATCTAGAACTGTCTCACTGTATCATCTTCATAAAATTCAAAACTGTCTCACTGTATCATCTTTATAAAATCCAGACCTGTCTCACTGTCATATTCATAAAATTCAAAACTGTCTCACTGTATCATATTCATAAATCCAAAACTGTCTCACTGTATCATCTTCATGAAGTCCAGACCTGTCTCATGCTGATATAACCCAAACAATTTAACTGTCCTTAAGTCTCACTAAACGATCCTCATACTCTAGGGAGTGTCTCACACTTATATAATGAATGAGAGCCTGTTTCATCAAGAGTTATAGATTAAAACTACTTAAGCTCTGTACTAATACAATGTTCTACAAACACACATCAGTGTGATCAAATCTCTCAAGTGCTGATGAAGTTATCAGTGATCAATCAGCTACATGGTTTATGACAGTTTACTGAGGGTTAATTTACAACCAATGAATGATGCCCCAGAGCAAAACCAGCCAATTGTCAGCCACTTTAACCTCGCAACAGCTGCCAAAGAAAACCAGTTTTAATTCCCCCTGAATAAAGCAACATTTGAAAACAAGCGTGGGAAAACTATCATCAACAACATTACCTCAAAGAGATCTCTCTCTCTCAACTTTGCATTAAAGGTGCTGTGAGAGATTTCCACAGTTTTGCTAAACTCAACAACACACCCTCAAAACCTCACCCCCTCCAAAAACAGCATCAGTAAACCCATACATGCAAAATCACTGACAAGCAGATTTTTATTTATTTTTAATCAATAAAATGGAAGTAGCGACAAATCTTGTCTTCTGAATTGTGACGTAAACTAGAGAGTAACAGATTATCGAAATAGAAAAAAAGGGCAGTGACTTGTTACGTGTCATTTTTGATTGGGTTTTGAGATTTGGTGGGATTTAAGCAGGCTATATGATTGGATAAGTCCTACATATGCCATCAGAGAGAAGTCGTTTTCATTGGAAGATCCAGATATGAAATTGATTGAAGGTCAAAACATTTTTTTTTTAATTTAGAAAGTGCATGGATGAATGGATCACAATAAGATCTATAATATTATCAGCCAAAAGTTAATTTTGTCAATTTTCAAAAGCACACTATACTGAGGGCCCTAACACAGCAGACATGGACTAAAACTGTGAAGTGATGGGTCTTCAACAGGCATGTCAAAAACATATACTGTATGTAAATATTCGGGTCCGTCTCCTACAGAGTAGCATTGGCACTCATCCTCACACAGTTCATACACAACTCATGACCATGACAGCTGGCTTTGACCTCACCACGTGGCTGTACAGATGTGTGCAAGTGTGATGGACTCAGATCAAGGCATCAAGCAAAAGCAAAACTAAAGAGGCTCTCTATTAAATCAGTCAGTAACTTAATTTCCTACAGTTGGGCAGTGGAGAACACACACACACATACACACACGCCTTCTGCTTCTGCACACACTTGCGCAACTGATCTGGAATCTCTACAGAAACAAGCCCCAGCATGGCAGCCTGACGGGTACAGGGACACACCCAAAATCAACAATACCTACAATCTCCTTTCTTTCTCTCTCACTCTCCCACAGGTCACCCATGATCAACAACGTACTACCTGAGAACATTAGAGCAGGAGTCCCTCTGTCTCACTCCACCTCCTCCAAACCCTGCAGGTCTCCTATCTGTTTCAGGTTAATGTACAAACCTGCTCATGGTCTTTGAGCTATACACGTGTAAAAGAAACTCTCACGCCGCAGAAAAACACACACAGAGAACTGATACAGATTTTCCAAAGTTGGCCTAGAATTGAATGATTTATAGGAACTCAATGACTGATAAGAATGTCTGAGATGATGAAAAATGGGGGAGAAATATCAAGAAATATCAAGTTTGTAGGATAGGAATATTTATATTCATGTTGGTTTTAAGCATTTTTTTTTAAATGTTTTAACATAATTGCATTTTACATTTTTCTAATGTCATGTGGTGTAACCCACAAGTAAAAAGCAATAAAACATTTTTCATGTACAATTGAGTGTTTTTTCATTTTTAATAATAAAAAAAAACACAAAAATAAAAACGCAACCATAACTATCATTAAGGTTTCATAGGTTGACTTTATTTGACCTTATCTAACCTTAGCCTTTTTGTCTATATATATATATATATATATATATATATATATATTAGTTCTAGGCAACGATTAATCGCAATTAATCGCATCCAAAATTAAAGTTTATGTTTGCATAATATGTGTGTGTAAGGTGTATAATTATTTTAAATATTTAAATACACACATGCATGTATATATTAAATATATATATATATATATATATATATATATATATAAAATGTATACATTTTATTTTATACATTATTTTATAAAATGTTATGTATAAATATATTACAAATATTTCATAAATATATACATGCATGTGTTTATATGTACAAAATAATTATACACAGTACACAAACATATATTATCTAAACACACACACACACACATATATATATATATATATATATATATATATATATATATATATATATATATATATATATATATATATATATATATATATATATATACATATAAAACTGATATTTTGACAGTCATGAGGGTCCACAGGGGTCCTCTCCATAATATATAATTTATGAAGAGGACCCCTCACATGACAACAAATGGCTTTCTGCACACTGGTTGCACCATACTGACATTGATTTAGTTGACAAAATCATGGCCAACTACTTATACCAACATTTATTTTTTCAAGAATTTCGCCATTTTAATTACCCCCTCGCCCTTTTTGTCTTTCTTTTTACAATCTCCCAAAAGTTACACCTATATATATATATATATATATATATATATATATATATATATATATATATATATATATATATATATATATATATATATATATATATAATGCTTTAAAGTAACTTATAAATAGATCATCTCAAAACATCACTGACTTAAATATAGATTTAGGAATATATGGGATCAGAAAAATGAGAACTTGCATAAAAAGGTGAAAGAAAGAAAGAGACATACTGAAAGTAAAACCCACATTATACTACAACATACCAGGGAGCACAAACTTTTAATGATTAAACACACTGCATTGGCGCTAACTACGAGTAAATAAACTTCTAACTTCAGTTGTAAGTTTGCATTATAGCCTACGCATTACACAAGAATTGAAGTCATGTTGGCAGACTGGGTAGGGCTGTTACCTGTAATTTCTGGATCCCTCAGTTTCCTTGTTCGGCGCTGTAAAATCCTTTACATCGGACAGTCCGTATGAATCTGGTCTGGAAGGTTCAGGTGAGGCATTTCCACATTATTCCAGTTTTCTTAAAAAAAAAAAAAACTCTTGTTCTTTAGAGAGCAATGAGTCTTGAACAGTCCATGCAGACTGTGCTCTCCTCTGCTTTCAGACACTCCTCTCTGCTGAATCCACAAGAGGCTCCAGGTGAGAATTTTAAGGGAGTTTCCATCCAAATACTGTCAGGTTCTCAGGAACGCCACCTCGTGGCCACAGGACGAAAACTCACACTATGGCAAGCCGTTTTTGCATATAAACTAAATTTTGCCTGTCCATAAATATATTTTGGATTACTATAATTGTATTTCGAAGAGTCATAATTCTAATTTGACTAGTCAGAATGATAATTAGAAATATTATAAATGCACTAGTAAGAAATCTGATTCAAGATATCTCTATAAATACTTTAATGACTAGTCAAAACTCCATTGAAGATATCTGTAAAAACGTTGTAAATATCTTCAACTGACGCGCCACACATATGCAAATGTATTTAGAGATATCTCTATTTAATTGTCACTAGTAAATTATTATGCCTAACACAAAATCAAGTAGTGATATCTTTAACTCGTCAAAACTCATTTCAAGATATATTTTCCAATGGAAGAATATGACTAGTCAAAATAGCATTGTAGATGTCTTAATTCCAATTACGACGAGTCAAAATTGGAATTAATCAGGAATTGGAATTTTGATAAGTCAAAACTAAATTATAATTAGAACAGCCATGGGAGTTTAATGCTAAACAGCTTGCCATATTCACACATCCTGGAGACATGATTAGGTAACACAATGATTAAAGGCAGTATGATTGATTTATATGTCATTAATGACTTGCAGGATGTTTTGCTATAGAGATGCTTAGTCATCCAGGACACAATATTATGAATCAAATTAATTACATACAAATAACTTTACCATCAGGCCTACTGTGCATTTAAAAAGTGACATGAAGTGAAGGCCAAGTATGGAAACCTATACTTGAAATTTGTCCTCATTTAACTCATCCGAGTTAGAGCACACAGAATTAGTAGTGAACACATACACATACACACACACTGCAAAGTCAGACATTTTGCTGTGGCAATAAATTGGGGGTTATTATTAAACCTGCAAAATTAACTCTCAAACCATAAGGCGACAACTGTACTCAATATAATATCAAAAGATATTGTCTTTCTTCAGCAATTAGGTCTAATTTTCACTTACATTCTGTTGTTTTCTAGGTGTGTGGGTATGTAGACAACACAGATTTAATCTAGGATTTAGTAAGTCTACCTGCTATTGGCATTACCACATCATCAAAGAACATGTCGTCATTCCCACCACAATCACGTTCATGATTATGTTGCATGTACAAACACAATCCCAGTATGATGAACATTGTGATCTTGTGGAAAACCACTGTGAGTCAAGTTTCCTGACTAATGAAACATGCTGTTTTTTTTTGTTTTTTGTTTTTTTTTTGAGACTTATGAGCAGCTTGAGTAGGAGTTGGATTTTGTTTCGTTCGTTCTTGAATCATCACTTTCTGGTTTTGGATGGGCAGATCCAGCCCCTACATGCATGCAGCTACTGGTTGCTCTGTGAAATATATTATCATTCAGATTCAAGTGCAAAAATTTCTTGGGATATAGGAGGGAAAATGCATAAATATCTAGATCAAAATGGACCTCAAGAACGTGCCATTCACACCTTCGGAACACCTTTTTCTGAATGCGTTTCACATTTTTCTCTATTGTCAGATAGGTTGCACAAGTTAAACATTTTAGTAAAATGTTACATTACCAGACGACAGATACAATGAAAAATCAAAAAGAAAGCCTGGTTTCAAAGACAGGCGCAGATTCAGCCAGGATTAAGGCTTAGTCCAATTAGGGCATTTAAAAAGTTTTTAAGCATCTTAGAAAAAAAAAAAAAAAAACATGCGCATCTTTAGACAAAACAATGGCGCTGATATATTTTAAGGTATGTCAGTGCAAGGCTAGACTAGGCTTGTCAGCGAAATTATGTGTATTATGTAAAAAGAGAGGAGCCTTCAGTCGAATTTGAAGGTTTGTTTTCAGATAACAAAGGATATGCAGAAGAACTGCAGGCATTTTCTTTACCAGTAAATGTTATTGATCACAACTTTACAATAAAAAGATGAGGAACAGGAGAGAAAAGCATCGGAGCTGAATTGGACAAAATGGCAGCACAAATTTTGCTAATAATCTAATAAAACCTGACCTATATATGAAGAGTTCAGATGCAAAAGCCTCTAAGTGCCATTTGAAATTTTCTTCTAAAATGATCATTTTTATCAAGCTTGTATATTTAAGTTCAGTAATTTCACTTAAATGGCAATGAAGATTGTCATTTAAGTGAAATTACTGAACTTAAATATACAAGCTTGATAAAAATAGGTATTTTAGAAGAAAATTTCAAATGGCATTTAGAGGTTTTTGCATCTGAACTCTTCATATATATACACACACAATTAAACAAAAAATTTACTTATTTTAAATTAATAAAATTATATATATATATATATATATATAAACACAATTAAACAAAAATTTTAATTATCTAAAATTAATAAAATATTTTATAACATGTTATATAATATATAATGTATTTGTTTGCAAATTTTCCTCATAACTGAGTTTGATTTTGTTGCAACAGTATATGATAATATACTGAGCTAATTAAATAAAAAATTTCCATCTAGTAACATTTATTCATTTGTCAAAAGAAACTTGGACTAATATAAAATAAAAAAGATTGCATTCAAAAAATTTCACACAATTCAGGTTTATTATTTTATAATCAATAACAGAAAAGAGGTCTGACAGTATAGTTCAGAGTATTGTTTAGCCCACGTTGTCAGTGCAAAGTCACTTTTCCTACAGGGCTCAATCTCCAGCAAACATTACACCTCCCTTTAGTTCAGTGGCTTGAGGACTCAATTTGCTCCAAACAAAAGGCATTTGACATAATAGCACAGCCTGACACTTCGACCAATACACTTAACACAGCAGCTCATTAACTGCTCAAAGTGCAGCGGTTCTCAGTTATTTAAGACACTTCTTAAAGGGATACTCCACTTTTTTTGGAAATAGGCTCATTTTACCACACCCCCAGAGTTAAACAGTTTCAAATCCATTCAGCCGATTTTCTGATATTTAGAAGAATATCAGTAACCAGACAGTTTCTGGTCTCATTGACTACCATAGTAGGAAAAAAATATATACTATGGAAGTCAATGAGACCAGAAACTGTCTGGTTACTGATATTCTTCTAAATATAAGAAAAATTGGGTTAAACAGTTAAACCCAACTGTTTAACTCTGGGGGAGTGATAAAATGAGCCTATTTCCAAAAAAGGTGGAGTATTCCTTTAAGTATGACCACAGACTTCAAGTAGCCAAGTTTGTTTTCACTTTAGTTTGATCGGTTTAAGAGCTTCTAGAATTCACAACTGGAGAGAAATTGGGTATACTGATGGCTCAGCAAACAAGGTGATTAACACCGGCTTAAAAAAAAAAAATCAAAACGGTTGTGCAAAATGTAGCTAAACGTGTCTAGTGTTTTATCCTGTAAGACTGGACTTCATTCTCGAACTGGACATTTAAATGTTTGGTTTCCAAGCTAAACTTATTTTTATTGTGAACATAACAGATGCCAAGAACAGGCTTTCATTCTTTTTTAAGTCATTGTATCATTCTAAAGCAGTCACTCTCATTGATGAGGCATCTGGCGTAGAAAAAAAACAAAACAAATACACACGATATAAAAAGTTAACAGCCCAAAGTGTTCGTCAGGAATCGCCGGGCAGTATCTTAAAGCATATTTCTTTTTTTTTTTTAAAAATAAAGATCAGTAAAACAACACAATTATTACTTTTAAAAGTGCAAATCCTCATTAAAAGAAACATTTTCAAAAAGATCCAAATCAAAGCGGTGTACAGATTTCTTCCACAGTCACGATCTTATGTGCAATGCGTAGTTCGTCCAATAAAAACCCTCTTTGGCTCATGTTCACATTTCTACTCCCTGAAGTAACACACATCATCCATGGCTGCTGTGATACTGTGAGAATGGAGAGATTTAAATCACAAATAAAATAAACCTATTGAACTCTTTCACATCCCACAGGAAATCTTTACATAACTCGCTAGCGCAGGTAGAGGGCGCTGTTTATTACGGAAACACATTTCTCAAGCACTTTAATGCTTTATTGTTTAGGAATTTTAGACATCATAGTCTAGCGATACGTAAAAGTGATAAAAAGGAAATGGGTGTTCTTACCTCTGGGCCTGGTATCCTCCCTCACACAGGTTCACTAAAGCATACAGGTGTCTCAGAGCGTATTCATACTGCAACAAGAGAGAAAAGAGGCGTCATACACACCGTATACCACAACTAATGTTGCAGAAATCTTCAAAGTTTGTACCTCCTGCTGGTGCCAGTTAAAGCAGTGTTTCTTGTAGTGCTTGACAGCGGTTTTGTAACATTCATACTGTGTGAGATCTTCACGTCCATCCAAATAATCCCTCACTTCCTCTTTGTCCTGGACCACATGCTCCACGATCTTATGCATAGTGTTACCAAGCAGCTCCCGCGTCTACAAAAACAAAAGCTCTTATAATAATGATACTCTTGACTGAAATATATCAATCTGACATCACTTTTAGGATAGCAAGTAGTGTCACATACACTACCATTCAAATGTTTGGGGTCTGTGAGAATTTTTTTTTTTTTAAATAAGTTTCAGGTTCACCAAGGATACATTTATTTGATAAAATAAATAATATTGCGAAATTTAATAAATAAAAATTATTTAAAATATTTTTAAAGTGCAATTTATTCTGAATTTTCAGCATCATTAATCCTGTCTTCAGTCACATGATCCTTCAGAAATCCTTCTCATATGCTGATTTGCTGCTCAAGAAATATTTATTACATTATACTTCTTGAAAACAGTTGTGCTGGTTAATATTTTTGTGGAAAACTAAATAAAAAATTAAATTCTTTGAAGAATAGAAAGTAAAAGAAAACTCTTTTGCAACAATATAAATGTAGTTACGGTCACTTTTGATCAAATTAATGTATCCTTGTTAAATAAAATAATACATTTATTAACAATAACAATCTTACTTACCACAAACTTTTGAACAGTAGCCTAATGTACAACTTAACACTTAAAATAAACAATTATCGATTGAAATAAATTGGTAAAAAGCAGTGCTACAAACCTGTAGATGTTTATGGATGTCATTCATGAGACCAACAACGGTCTCAATGTCATTAGACTTGGCGAGTTTTCTCTTCATGATTGCAAGGGGGACATCAGGGCTGCTCATGAGGTCATGTTCAGTGATCACAGGCAACGATACCGGCTCGGCCGCTTTATCAAGACCTTTAGAGTTACCCTGGAACGCCTGCACCTTCATGTGGGACAGCGTCTAAAACAAACAAACAAACCAAAACCGTTACATTTGGCAAGCACTGACATGCAGATGCAACACAGAGCACCAATTATGCTTTCATATCACACTGCCTTGTCAATAAAGTCCACATGCCTTTAAACGGAAACTTATGGAGTTAGCTGAGAATATATGAGAGACGCTAGACCAAGAATGACCATGTAGTGCGTATCCACCATATAGTTAATAAACTAATCCATATTCAGGATGCTCCTCACAGTTGCTAGAGTTTAGGGAGCGTGCAAATGAGCTACGAGTACAGAAATATTTTTTTTGTATTATTTACACAGCAACTTCCTTCAATTCAGGGTCCTAAAATTCACTTTTGCAACAGTTGGAACTAGTAAACTGAATTTACCAGTTATTAATGGTTATGCATAATTAAATGCAATGCAATTTCATGTAACATTTTTTTTTTTGCCATTACATTTAAATTTGTTCCTATGACAAATAATGAATCACTTTGCAGCACAGATAATTGTGCCTTTCACAGTATCACTGATGCGAATCAATCTAGTGTATAGACAGTGTGCCTTATCTGAATGCATTCCTGACCTTTACTGAATGTCTTTCATTGGGAGCATTTGTGAGTGCATTACCTTGTTTCCATACTGCATCACATGGCTAGTGTTGGTTTTGGCCTTTACGATCTTGAACTGCTTGGCCAAAGTCTCTTTGCTCAGATCCTCCTAAAGAAACAAACACCATTTAAAACACCTTCCCACAATCTCTATTGTGAGCTGCCCTGCTCTCATTATGCTTCTCTATTTTTCTTAAATTTGGACCTCTGTCCCAGATGCGTGTACTAACCACATCGGAGTCTTCCATCCAGTTGACACTGTACCAGTCTCCCAGGTAGGTGTCTCTGGCCTCGTCATAGTAACAGGCATATGAGGATTCATCAGGGTTGGCAGCGGTTGTAGCGTAGACTGGGACACACACACGGATTATACATACTACGTTATTTACACACAGCAGCATGTGTGATGAACTTAGAAAAAAAACTCACCATTAATGTCAACAGGCAGAGGCTTCATCATAGAGCCAGATTCACAGGCCTCAATATAAAACACCATCTATGTGT
Organism: Cyprinella venusta; assembly: GCA_038021265.1. NCBI lineage: Eukaryota > Metazoa > Chordata > Actinopteri > Cypriniformes > Leuciscidae > Cyprinella > Cyprinella venusta. The sequence continues at coordinate 18,084,155 of CM075869.1, read as the reverse complement.
GTGTTCGCAAAAGGGTTTACAAGGGGAAAAAAAGATAATAAATAATGTTTTTTTACAGAAATTATGGATTGTATTATATTTTTAAAGAACAAATGTAACACTCACCTTCTTGTATTTGTTGTTTTGGTGCATGTACATGACGGTTTTCATCAGGTCATCTACAAGAAGCTAAAAGTAGAGGCGTGATTTACTGTAAGTTTCTAGATATAAAAGCAGTTCATTTACACCATTCACATTCATTTATAAACAGGTCATGGATAAGGAAGTTAAGCAATAACTCCTCTACCAAGCTGCTCATGCACAACTCCTTAAAACGTTGTTTCAGCAGGTTGTCGATAAAACTCATGGCTAAACTTCCTGGGAGTTAAATGCGTTACTCATTATATGACAATTTTCTATGTCAGCTGACTTATTGCTTCAGTCTCTTCAGTAGGGGTTGAAAAAAGTCAGATCATTCGGGATGTTTTTGGTTTAAATTAGCTTTTTTTTACCCCTTATAAACTTTTCAATTATGTTGATTATATCAATGTAATGACAATGAAAAATATACACAATAGAAGCATTTACACAAGCGTTCTCAGACCTTTGGAGAGAACTGTGTAATGTGTGTGAGAAGAGCCTGAAAGGATCTGATTCAGCTAAAATGACCACAAGAAGTAAAAAGTGCTTACATCATCATTAGGGAAGGCCAGCAGACCTGGTGCGCCATGATCAGTGAAATACACAAACACATGATCATTTGGACCACTGCCAAGAGGAAGAACAACAGAAAAAAACATCACAAGACCTGTTTTACAGATGCGTCTCAACATAGAGAGAGACTAGATTTTACAGAAACTGAAGGCAATAAATTAAGTAAGACAGTAACAGGTGCCACAGGCTAATTTCAATTTCAATACAAATGTAACAGACATGCATAAAAACACATGCTATGACCCCCAACCCCCCTCCTCTGCCACAGATTTTAATGGAAACTTGCCTTTTCAGCACTTTTCCAGATCCTCCCTTCACACCAGCAGAATCACCCTTCAACACCGCCAGGAAGTTCTGAGGGGTCACGTCCTGTATCACACACACACAATTTTGTGAACGGATGCCACACACACTGCTTACCACTTCAAATCTCAGACAAAGTTATACGTATTGACTCACATCACCAATGTAGTCCTTCAGCACTCCTTTGTAAACATCTGTTCCATTGGGTCTGTTTATGATCACTCCTGGAGTTGGGTTACTGGACACACAAAAACAGTCATATGAACCCGTGCACTGAAATTGGTGCTAAAACAATAATTATTAAAAGACAACAAACTATAATAAAAAAAAGAACTCTTTCTGCACCACTTATTAAAAGTAGGTTTAAAAATTAACCCCAAAACATATAACACATTTCCTTCTTTCATCGTTTAATTCGGCCGGAACACCTGACCTACATTTGAATTCATAATCAAGTCACTAAAGCAATAAATGGCACAGTTGCATAACTTTCAGTTCAACAATAAAATGAAGGTACAAATTTCAACTTTCCCTCTTTATTCATTTAAAAGTAAAATGCAAAGCAATTTGTGACATTCACCCAACAAATAACACACCGGATACAAACATGATGCAAGCATCTTTAATGCCAGTCATCGTGACAGCCATGACAGAAAAACCTGACATGCAGACTTCTCGCTACTGGTGGTTAAATTAGATACTTGTGACTTCTGTCTGCAAAGGACCAGACTCAAAGCTCTGTTTGTGTGTATGTACATGTACAAACATGAGTTTGAGTTAAATTATTTATGTGTCTGCTTTTGGAATACAGAACTTTCTCAAAGCGATTTTGGGGAAATGATCATTTTGTGTTCAATGACTTTTTTTATTTGTATGTGAAATAGCTAATATATCATATTTTCTGCAATGTGGGTTAAGTGCTTGTTCCTCTAGTACTATTGGACCTTTGAGCTAAGCAACACTAAGTCATAAATCTTACTAGCCACGATACAATAACTCATGTTACCAGCCTCAACCAGGGTGCCTGGCCCACTGCAAATCTCTAAGGGGTCCCAATAAGTCTTTACATTTAGTTTCTTTTAAATTAACATGCTAAAGATACTGTAAACGCTACACTAAAATAATTGTGCAAGATCGAACTGACTTTTTTTTAGTTATAACAGAAGTAAAAACACATCCGCTTAGGTAGAAGGGCCTTTTTGGGGGGATATTGTTTTGGACATATGAAAACCATAAAGTCATACTCACTCAGTACTCTGAGCAAGATCATCATACATCATCACCACAATCTGCTCATCGGGAATTCCGTTCTTATGGACAATCTGATACGCATGGCACACATCGGCCTATAAACACACACAAAAGAATAAATGAATATCTAAACAGACTTCAGATAAGACAAATGACTGACCATGTACTTTCTCCACCTCAAAGATCACTTCCTTTCTCACCTGGTGTCTGTAATTGTACCAGCCATTAGATCCGGCCACAATGACGACCCAGTGCTTCCCATTGTCCGGCTGCTCGGCAGGGAAACCACTCACCACCAGTCCCAGGCTCAGGGCGAGAAGTGAAACTGCCACTCTCTGTGCGATCATCTCTGCAATCTACTGACAACAGAGATGGAAAAATCAACCAGAAAAAAAGACCATGTGTGCTTTCAAAATGTTAAAGGTTGTAAACTTCCCTAAAAAGCAAAAGTATTTGCGAAATCACATAGAATACTTAATGTGATGATGACCTCCATTTTTATAATATGATAATATTTATAGCTAAATTGTTCAATTTATACAAACATTTACACTATGTTTTTACTCTGAAATTAAACCAGGCTTTTATGTGCATTTTAACATATTTGTGATTCTCCCTAAAAGAAAAAAAAAATACACACAACATATGCTCCATTTCCTAACATGATACAAACATCTTAAATGCAAGTCACCATTACAGAATGTAACTATTTACATATAATGACTAGCTTTAGACTATAGACTTTAACTCAGACATAGTGTGTTTTATTGGTATTATTGTAGGACTACAGTAAGGCTGAGATAATATAGGGTGAAATTATATATAATTATAATTATATATATTATTATATATATTTTATATATTCTATATTATATATATATATATATATATATATATATATATATTAGCTTATTCCAAATGTCCTCTTACACATGTTTATCTTTATACCCCATTTCTACCAAACACAGTTACAAAAGTTATTGTTACTACTGTAAAACCCTAATACAACTCCTTAAATAGAATACGGTAACAATATGTAATTTTGTTGAAGGTCTCTTTTGATGATAATGGTAGCAAATACCGAATTTAATTGGGGAACTAAAGACATTAGCAATTTGGCCGGTAAAGGGTGTTTGCCATGATATATTTTTGCAAGTGGTCTCGTGACCATCCCATTTACAAACAAGGAAATAAGGGATACAATAATAACAACAGGCCATACGGGGGTTTAAACTAGTCTCCTTTTAGTTGAATTGAGTATTTAACCTTAAGGTGATTAAATATACAAAACACAACCAAACAAAATGAGTAGAATTTTTACTAAATAGAGATATTAATAGTATCTGCGCTTACCTGCTACTGTAGCGCTGCCCGAGCTGCCGAGCTGGAGCGACGGCGACGCTTTATTGCAACCTGTGAGACGGGGACGCATGTGCAGCAGCCAATCAGCGCTCGCGGACTCGATGCTCTAACCAATCCGCTCAATACGGCTCAGCGCAGCATCCAATCAACTTCGACCCATGGGCGGAGCCTCAACTGACCACCTGACTCTTCGTCATGTGCCATGAGTTTGACTAAAAACCAAAAACAAAACAAAAGGAAAGGAAACTTTGTACTTTTTTATATTATAGAAATAGATTGTTGCATTGAAGTGGTCTCCCGCTCTGACAAGTCTAACCGCTGTGACTTTCAAGGGGAAATGCCCTTAAGTTTAGTTGGGGATTTAATCAAAAAATCTTCATAAATACTTTTGCAGGAAGCTTCAGCATTGACACCCCGCACACCCGTCTTACTTTTTCATTATCTTGACAGAATACATGTAAGCACATGATCAGATCATCCGTTTGTCATATGACTGCTATTTCACAACACCAACGCATTTTTTCACCAACGCATTTAACGCATCTCACCTGTTCAGGTGTTGATTTGTGAGAGAGATAACAGAGTATGCCATTATGTAAAGTGTCTATGTAAGCAGAGAATTTTTTAGAATTATTTAGAATGTTTAGAATTTTGGTTGTAGTTTATGCTGATTTAAACAGATCTCACTGTTGTTTTAAATCAATCTATAATAATCTGTTGCTTGACCTATTTTCTGTTGTTTTCTTGGGAAACCCCCTCTACAGTTTCTAATTTACGGTGTAATTTTCTACTTTTGTGACACAGTGACATATCAGTTTTTAAGTCAATGTATTGAGAGAGGACTGACTTGGATGACAAAAACCATTCACAACTAAACTAAAACCTTTGACACCAAATGTGCTTTTTATCTTAGCAATAATTTATTACACCCGTATTAAACTCCCTTCCCTGGGACTGTTAATAATAGAATTCATTGTAAATTGTTCTGCAGGTGTATACGTTGACAATTCCCACAGGCTTGTTCCTCAAAAACAAGCATACAGTTTTCCCTGCCGTTCACATGATCTCTGATTCTTGTAATCAGGCAATGAAACCAGGCAATAATGACCTAAGCAAGATTTTTTTTAACACTGTGTTGACAAAGTTGATAATGTTGCTTCATGTATGGTCAGATGTGTCATTATAACATTTGGCCAAAATCAATCTCAAATGGAGTTACAAAGTTTTTCACCAGAGAATTTTGGCAAATTTCATACTCCCAACTTTGTGGGAACAGTTTGGGGATGCCCCTTCCTGTTCCAACATGACTGCGCACCAGTACACAAAGCAAGGTCCATAAAGACAAGGATGAGCGAGTTTGGTGTGGAGGGACTTGAGTCCTGACCTTTAGAATGAATTAGAGTGGAGACTCACAGTCTTCTCATCCAACATCAGTGCCGGACCTCACAAATATGCTTGGTCAAAAATCCCCATAAACACACTCCTAAACTTTGTGGAACGCCTTCCCAGAAGAGTTGAAGCTGTTATAGCTGCAAAGTGTCTGGCAACACCATACGGAGTAAACCCTACGGAGTAAGAATGGGATGTCATTAAAGTTCATGTTCATGTAAAGGCAGATGTCCCCAAACTTTTACCAATATAGACCATTTCAAAAGATGTAAACAACACTGGCCCAGAAGCACTTCCTGTTTCAGTTTGTAACTGTTTTCTTTATTTCACATGTAAAGAAAACTTCTTAAAGATGTTTGTTTAACTTTTTGATTCAGTTTTAAATGTTCTGTTGGTTGTATTTTATCCCAGCTTTTATGTAGTGTTAAAAAACTGAAACAGGAAGTGCTTCTAGGCCAGTGTTGTTTACATCTTTTGAAATGGTCTGGTGTATTAGGGCGCTCAGTTTTTTCTGTCATTTGGCCAAAATCTCATGTTATTAAAGATGAAGTGCTACACAGAAGCTATAAGACACTATTGGCGATGACACTCTTCTCTGCTCATCAAATAGATAAACATCAGCCTTAGTGTTTCTTAGGTAAAGAAAATGCTAAACTTTTTCAAAGAGCAGTTCTTTATTTACCTGCATGTGCATTGCAAACAAGCAGAGATGGTTCAAACTGTGTGTGGCACTTCATGAGGCGGGTGCAAACTTACAGTTTGAGAAGCCAATGGAGTTACGAGATTTAGTCACAAGCTCTTTTTAATATTTTTTTGGGGGGCTAAAAACTTGCAAAACCCACAGACACATAAAGGGTGACCAATAGAAATGATGTATGAAAAAGTAAAATAAGATGATGTAATGCATATGAACTGTTAAGATATCTCATAAAATAAACATAAATATCCAACCCGATCTCACGACCAAGTTGTACGAATTCGACGAATGATTAAAAAGTGGTTAATTCGTAACAATTCATACGACCTCACTCGTACGATTTTGCTAAATCGTACATATTTTACAAATTGGCCAATTCGTCTGAATTCGTACGAATGACCTACCCCTTACCCCGCCCCTAAACCTAACCATCACGTGGGTTTAGACAAATCGTACAAATTCGTACGAGTGAGGTCGTACGAATAAGACACTTTTTAATCATTCGTCAAATTCGTACGAATTGGGCGTGAGATAGTGTTGAAGTATCAAGAAACCAATATCAGGACATGTTTATCATTTGTTATATTTTGACATATAAAGAAATTCAGATATTTCCTTCCAATTATTACGATCTTATAACACAAAATCAATGAGAAATCACCTTCAAATATAAAAGGAGACTGGCAACACAGGATTCACACACCGTGACTAACATTTTCCCAAAAGCTCTTTTTATTTTAAGATATCGGTTTTATGTATTTACTGCTTTTCTTTAACCTAAAGCCATTGTACCGATATACAGATTGCCCCAGTGATCACAGCCAAAGCAATGAATAACTGCACTTAATTTGTATTAAAAAAAATTACTGATTGGCAAACGGAGCCATTCCCTGTGATCCACTCACTGGTATCTTTTTAAAACTTCGTTCCCAGATCAAATGAATATGAGTTCATGCCACAGATACACCCTGCACTCTTTCTCATAAAAGAATATCATCAGTCACTCAGGTACAGGACATATTTATGCATTGTCTTTATTTATCCCGTAAATGAAAAACAATATAACAAAATGTAAATACAATAATAAATATTCAAAGCCAAATCTTTATACAGACACTTTTATATATTCATACATACCTACATGTGGTTAAAAACCACGTCTGTCCTCAAGCTAAAGAAAAAAAAGTCAAAATGGCAGAAAAGAATGTGTCGATTTCGCATTTTGCATTCCAAAGGCAACGGCAACCATGGCGATTTAAACCGTGGAGGAATAAATAATGTGTGATCTTAGAAAGTAGTGCACAGCTGCAAATCAAAAACAAAATTAAAACAAATCATAGTGCAAGTTAAAATTTCTCATAACACCTGTCTCTTTGCTTTCAAATGGATCCTCAACAAAATAAATGAGGATCAAAAAAATAAGGATGACATAAGAGAGCTCAGTACTGGAAGCACCTGCTTCCGTTTTATCGTCACCACAATCTTCTGTCTTTCTTGGCAGCTAGTAAAACAGTCTGTCACATGATTCACTGCATGTCCAGGGCAGCACTGTGCACCTGACTTATTTTGGCAGAAAATACAAAAGAAAACTTGATTATAGCTGTAATAAAAAAAAAGCTGCTTTCTCTGCGTGTACATCAAGCTTGGCTTTAGTGTTCCCTGTGAGCTTGCATGTGTTTACAGACAACTGATGAGATGCATAGAAACCAAGAAACAGAATGAGACCGCAGCTGCTCATAAAGGAGAGAAAAAGAGAGAGAAGAGTTTACAGGAGCTGATCTCTCATGCAGCATATCCGAGGAACACAGAGCAAGGCAGCTTTCTGTCCAGGTCCGAGCAAGTGTGCTTCTTACAGCGTGTGAGTGTGTACGTTCCCTGGATTCCTGCGCCCGATCAGCAGCTGGAAGTGAGTGTGGCCTCATTCTTCCTCTGGACTGACATTAGATGAGTGTGTCCTCACACCTCCGCCCCCAGTTCAATCACTCCCGTCTCTATAATGGGAACCAGTTTATCATCCACCTGGACCAGCAGGATGGTCTTATCAATGTGAGACCGGCTAACCGGATCACGACTGCAAGGCACCCAACGATGAACCACCTATGGAGAGAGAGAGAGAGAGACGGTAGTGGGAAATTAGGATAGTGGTAAACTTTTTTTCTTTTTTCTAAAAATTACTTTTTTTATTTGCAGAAAATAATTAAGAATTCTGGGGGAAATGTGCTTAATTGTCATCTATATATAATTATATAAGGGGTGTAACGGTAGCCTTGTGAGACCATCCTGATCTCGCGAGCTTTCAAGGTTTCACTCGCAGATCAGTCTGGATACTTTCCGTTAAGGAAAATTTGGGAGCAGTTCACCAAACGAACGTCCAATCAGCGTTGGCTTTGAGGCGGGTTGAGGTGTGACGCAACGAGAAGCGCGACAGTTCATTCTAAAGAACATGGCGGCTTCAGCGGATGAAACTAACATCAGCGTGGCTATCGAGCAAGTTTTATCGGAATTACAGAGTATTTCTTCACTGAAAGAAGAGCAAAACACTCCTCTGGAGGCTTTTCTCAGAGGAAAAGATGTTTTTGCTCTTCTCCCGACTGGTTTCGGCAAGAGTTACGGTACGTCATATGCTTCGTTGATCTGATTGGTTGATTTGGCCCGTCTATCACCAACATAGGCCAATCAGCTAACCAGTATTTTCGCCCCTTACCAAAACTACTTCAACGGAAGGTTTCCAGATGGATATGCGGAGCAAATCCATCTGGCGGAGTCAGGTTAGTGTAACGGTACAGAGGAGTCACGGTTCGGTATTGTGTTGGATACTCCACTTTTTTTGGAAATAGGCTCATTTTACAACTCCCCCAGAGTTCAACAGTTGAGTTTCATCGTTTTCGAATCCATTCAGCCGATTTTCTGATATTTAGAAGAATATCAGTAACCACACAGTTTCTGGTCTCATTGACTTCCATAGAAGGAAAAAATATACTATGGAAGTCAATGAGACCAGAAACTGTCTGGTTACTGGTATTCTTCTAAATATCAGAAAATCGGCTGAATGGATTCGAAAACGGTAAAACTCAACTGTTGAACTCTGGGGGAGTTGTAAAATGAGCCTGTTTCCAAAAAAGTGGAGTATCCCTTTCAAATGTATAAATTAGAATGTAAAGTCAGACGATGTTGAAATGACTGCAGCTACCAGCAATAAAGAACTTCTGCTTGGAAAACGTCCATTGTCTCCTGGTCTCCTCAGCTTCTAACTTCTCTACAAGGAAAAAGTTCCCCACAGAAGCTACACTTGGGCGACAACCAATGCGGACCTAGTGGGAGTCAGATAGCCTGGACCCCATTGACTTCCACAGTATTTTTTTTACAACTATTGAAGTCAATGAATCACATCAACTGTCTGGTTCCCAACATTCTTCAAAATATCTTCCTTTGTGTTCAACAGAAGAAATTCAAACAGGTTTTAAACAACTTGAGGGTGAGTAAATGACAATTTTCCTTTTAGGATGAACTTCAAACCATTTTTAATAGTTTTATTTTAAAATAAAAACACTGGTGTGTGATGTACGTTACGCACATGACCCTCCATGCCTTCAAGGGGACACCACTCTCTCCAGAAGTTACGTCCAGATCTCAGTCTCATGCTCTCATCTGGCCACACCAGCTCCTTCCTCTTTGGATGATTCATCACGTCCAACACCTGACTCACATCAACAATCTACACACAAAAAATGCATACATTTCATGATCACAAAAAATTTCACAAAGGGCCAAATACATGAAAATCAGACACTCACCTGCACCCTGTATGAGATGTCGTCCCTCCTCAGACAGGACAGCGAGGGGTTGTGATGATGATGGTGGATGTAGTGAAGATGATGATGGGGGTGAGGATGGATGTCCGTCCCCAGCCCTAAGGCTTCGTTTCCCAGCAGGCCAGCGAGCGTGTGGGCGTGTCGTTTGCAGGGCGGGATGGAGTGGGCGGAGAGAGAGCTGGATGGGCCGGGCGTGTCGGGGTTGGCGGCCGAAGCGTTGCCCAGGCGGAGTTGCAGGGAGGTGGGCAGCGTACGGAGAGATAGCTGACTGCTGGAGGAGCGTCTGCAGGGCTCAAGACCCGTGACAGAGGTGCGGAGTGAAGACTGCCGGCTGCTGCTGTGGCGATACGAGGACGACTGACTCACGACAGATGCACGAGCAGGAGACTGACGCACCAAACCAGACTGAACAGATTGAGAACTCTGACTTGTACCTGAAAACATAGAGAGAGACTGTTACTTTCTTTATTATTTGGCAATATTTACCCATCCGTCTGATTCTGTCTGTCTATCCAACAAGATTGAAATTGCGTAAGGCATAAATAACTTTCACAATCTTTTAATTTTCACAAAATGTTTGTACAACAGCATGCAATGTTGTCATGTTTTGATGACTTTAACTTTTCTAGTTTTGTTCGACTGTTTCAAATACTTTGGCAATAGAGTGCCGAAGTTACGACGTCACTCTGTAGGCCAAAACGCAGGAAGTGAGTTAGCATTTTAGCACTACGGTTCCCTCGCTCTAAAATCTATGGGATTTTTGAATGGGTTTTAGCTAAATCGCCTGAAATAAGGTCTGTGGTGAACAAAGCCTCTAAATATTTTCACGTTTTGATCTTTTACATAAAACACACAGTTATAACCAACTTGTGTTTTTTTGTAAACTTTATTGTGTCTGTTTGTGTTTTTTTAAATCTTTATATAGGCTTCAAAATGTATAAATTTTGGATTAACTTGTAAAGATTATCTTGATAGACAAAACGTGTAAGGGTCACAACTCTTTGTTAAACAGATCTTATTTTTTGCGATTTTCCAAAAGTCTATGGGGAAAATGCATTGCTTTTCGACCGAGGGAACCCATGCGCCACTAGCTTCCGAGTTGTCCTACAAAGTGACGTATCACTTCGGCACTCTATAAACATATACTCACTAGCCACTTTATTAGGTACACCTTGCTAGTACTGGGTTTGACCCCATTTTGACTTCAGTCCTGCCTTAATTCTTCATGGCATAGATTCAACAAGGTGCTGGAAACATTTCTCAAGAGGTTTTGGTCCATATTGACATGATAGCATCTGCAGATTTGTCTGCTGCACAACCATGGCTCCCGTTCCACCACATCCCAATGGAGCTCTATTGGATTGAGGTCTAGTAACCGTGAAGGACACTTGAGTACCGTGAACTCGTTGTCATGTTTAAATAACCAGAGATGATTTGTGCATTGTGACATGACGCATTATCTTGCTGGAAGTAGCCATCAGAGGATGGGTGTGCTGTGATCATGAAGGGATGGACATGGCCAGCAATAATACTCAGGTAGGCTGTAGCGTAGGCCCAAAGTGTGGAAAGAAAATATCCCTTACATCATTACATCACCAGCAACAACCTAAACCATTGATACAAGGCAGAATGGATCCATGCTATCCATGCTTATAGCTGTATATCTCACTTTGCATGTAATGAGTCTATATAATGTATTAGCTTCACCTTTTAAGTTGAATTACTGAAATAAATTAACTTTTGCACGACTTTCTAATTTTTCCGAGTTTCACCTGAAAGATAGGATTCCAATCGGACATTAAAATCACATTTCTTCCACATTCTGATGTTCTGTTTGAACTTCAGCAGATTGTCCTGACCATGCCTATATGCCTAAATACATTGAGTTGCTGCAAAGTGATTGGCTAATTAGATATTTGCGTTAACGAGCAGTTGACGAGCAGACCTGATAAAGTGGCCGGTGAGTGTATATTATACCTATAAAGGTGTCAGACACATCAAGGTAAACCATAGATTTGCAAATATTAACTGGGTGAGGCCTCATTGGAATACAAATTCATCATAATTATATGCGTTTAACCAGTAAAAGACGCATCAACTGTATGTTTACCCAGAGAATGAGGTGTGTAAGCGTGCAGTGCTGTAGGTCCTGAGCTGTGCTGGGAATCACTTGCTCCTGTCCCAGAATTCCCAGAATTCCCACTGCCACACGACAAGCCACCCGCATCACAATCTTCAACATTCCCGCCACTATTACAGCCAGCACCGCAACCTTTACGCAGTCTGCAGTGAGAGACATAGGTGCCGTTATTATGACATCAATCAAAAAACGTCCATTCTTTCTCATTCAACCACACACACCTGTGCCACGTGTTGACGATAAAGTTTCGTATGTTGGCGATGCTGATTGGTCCTCCCAGTATGTGTCCCACCTGGGGGTGTGTATTACAGTAAGATGTTGTCAGGGGCGAAACATAAATTGGGTATCCGATTGGCTGGTCGCACGAAGAGTTGATCATGTTGCGTAGTGCTTGCTTGGCATTCTGGATGCTTCCACGCTCCGGGTTTCGGTTTCGCAAAAACACCAATTCCTGCTGCTGCCCCGCCCACAGGCCGCGCACACACTCCTTATTCACCTAAGAATGTACATGCAAAAACAGACCTAATAAAGTTGTCTTTTCCCTGTGAGTCTATTTTCCTTTATTTTATCCTGTCTTTTTGCCCTCACCTTTATGACCCTGAAGCTGAGGTAGCGTCTGTTAAGCATGATGATCTTGTATTCACTGGTGCCTTCGTCCAACACGTGTCTGAGGGCGAGCAGAGAGGGAGAGTTGGACAGGACAGCACTGCGCCAGGCCGGGTCGCCCTCATGAGCGATCACTAGTGTCTGCTCGTGTGAAGAAATCGCCTCAAACAACACAGATGATTCCTCATACTCATCGGGGGAGGTGAAGTGATCCTGCAGAGAGAGATTAACTCGGGTTAAATTGTATCCCAAAAGCATAAAACAACACAAGTCACATTTGATATGACACAGAGACCAGATGACATAGAAATTCGTCTCACACGCATCTCACCTGGTGCAGTTTGAGTGACATGCGAATTCCAGGCACAACCACCTTCCTCAGCAGTTCCATGTCAGTAAATATCCATTCATCCCTCACAGATGAGATCCGGAAATCTCCCTTAAACAAGGAATGCAGCCCATAGAGGAACGACTCTAGATTACTGGAAGAACCCAAACACACACCATCAGCAAACAGTGTCTTCGTAACCATCTTTTTGGAAAATCTCCAGCACGGTAAAAGATTTTTGCAGCCTCACCTGGACATATGGTGAGATGCAGTTCCCAGAGCTCTCCTTCCCAAAACACACAGACCATAACACAACAAAACCAATGGAGAGTCTTTCTCACTGTCTAGTGGCTGAAAGAAAGATTGAGAGAGACAGTAGCAATGTAAAATTGTGCAAACACTTCCATTAAACCTCTGGGGACGGATTGGGCGGTACCACCCAAAAAAAAAAAACTTTTACAAATGTGTACTTATCTTAAAAACCCGGCTTGTATTCACACCGTCAAAGGCCAAAGAAATTTATGTTGTTAGGCAGATTCACGAGCAACAACCAATGGAAAAACTGCCGATGTAGAAATAATTTTCTTACCCAATCAGGTGAAGGTTACCATGACGTATTCTAGCAAATCGGACGACTCTGTAGCCTTGCAAGGGGTGGTACTATATTGTAAGGGATATGATGCAAACAGCGTTGAGTGGAGGAGACGGCAGAAAGCAAACGGACGTGTCGAGTATAAACAAGGCTTTATGGAGCGAGAGCGCGCTGAGATTTATATGAGAGAGACAGAAGAATTATAATATATATATATATATATGTATACATACAATTATAGCATTATTTATTATTTTAGCACTTTTATGGTGGCAAGCAGTAAACGATTTACAGTGGAACAGGCTCTGGAACAATTACTGGAGAGTGACGAGGAGAAAGCATTCCTTAGAAAATTCAAAGCATTCTTTAGAAAAAACGCCTGGGACCATTTGTAAATAAAATTAGATTTTTCATTGTTCTTTACACATTTTATTTAACAATTACACACGTCTGTCAAGCAAAGGCTTTGATAAATATATATTTTGTTCAAAAACTGTTCACTATTGTTGTGTGATAAATAAATGACAAAAATCCTATTTCCGTTTTTGAAATTCTCTAGTATATTGTACATTTTTCACTCATACTTCCTTTATAAACACATTACATGCATCCTTATGTTAGCTAAGGGTTTTCTGAATCCATAGATACCAAACACGTAGTGTTCCATCTCCATTACATATACTGTAGTTTATAAGCCCAAATGTAAAAATAGAGAAAACGGACCAAAAAGGGCTTAGTCCCCAGAGGCTTAATACGTTTAAAAAGGGTCAGTAAGAATGATATTTGGATTTTTTTTACCAAATTAATCAGGACTGTCAAACGATTAATCGCGATTAATCGCATCCAAAATAAAAGTTTGTGTTTACAAAATATATGTGTGTGCACTGTGTATAATTAATTTATATATATAAATACACACATGCTTGTATATATTTAAGAAATATTTTCATGTATATACTGTATATAGATTTATATATAATTTATATTATATAAAAATATCAATATATTAATAAATTTTTTTTCTTATATATACATGCATGTGTGTGTATTTATATATACCAAATAATTATACACAGTGCAGCCACATACATTATGTAAACACAAACTTTTATTTTGGATGCGATTAATCGTTTGACAACCCTAAAATTAATACATTTATTCAGCAAGGAAAGGATGCATTTAATTGATCACAAGCATGTGTTCACCTTCTCTCTCCGTGAGTTGCAGTACTGGATCCAGCTGAGGTAGACGGAGCAGAAACTGTCTCTGGAGATTCCAGCCAGTCTGTGATCATAGTCTTCATCAATATTGGGGTTAAAGGTTGGATCCAGGTCAACATAGTTCCTCTCTCCGCAGCTCTTCAAGCCCTCCAATAAGGCTTCGTTCGCCAGCCACTCCTCCAGTTTAGGAGACGCGATGACATAGTAAATTATGCCCTACACACATACAAACACATATACGAAAAATAAATGTTGAAAGAAACACAATTTCAGAACATTAAACCTCACCTAGCCAGTTTTTAAGTCCAGGATAGCAATACTTGTGTGCTGACCTTAACGTAGTAGGTGGTGAGGATTCGCCGCAGATCAAACACCTGCAGCATAGATGCGGCACTGTTATCGGTGATGCTGTAGCCCTCCAGAGCGTATTTAGTGACCAGAACCTCCCAGGCCAACCAGCGCTGTCCAAACGCAGCATTAAAGGACAGCAGATGGGGAAGGTGACCAGGCTCACAGCAACAACAGCTTTCATCTTCTTCAACTCCTTCTGTTATCGCCTCCACCTCCCTCTGCTGGCAATACGTCCCTAGGATAAGAAATGTGACAGAATCATTTAACTAGAATCATATAATCATTTCAACATTAGTTTTACCGTTTTCGAATGTATTCAGACGATTTTCTGATATTTAGAGGAATATCAGAAACCAGACAGTTTCTGGTCTCATTGACTTCCATAGTATATTTTTTTCCTACTATGGAAGTCAATGAGACCAGAAACTGTCTGGTCACTGATATTCTTCTAAATATCAGAAAATCGTCTGAATTCATTCAAAAACAGTAAAACTCAACTGTTTTAACTCTGGGGAAGTTGTAAAATGAGCCTATTTCCAAAAAAGTGGAGTATCCCTAAATGTTATATTTTTGCACAAAATCCATTCGAACCATGCACCAAAGCCATGGTCAGTTATGTTAATGTGCTTATGGTTGTGACATTACTAATGTAATGTTTCCTGATGAGTGTTTTTGTTCCTTAATTTCTTCAAATGGTCAAGGTGGATTGGGGAGAGAGCTTTAATTTCTAAATTTAGTAAATTTTAGAGTACATTGAGCAATTAATAGCTTGCAAAATCCTATTTTTACATAATATATTACATTTCAAAGAACTATGACTTTTAAAAATGTACTCTACGTTCAAAGGTTTGGGGTCGATGTGACTTTTTAATGTTTTTGAAAGAAGTCTCATATGCTCACCAATACAATAAAAACAGCTAAATTGTGAAATATCATTACAATTTAAATTGTAATTTATATTTTAACATATTTTAAAATGTAATTTATTTGCTTTCAGCATCATTACTCCAGTCTTCAGTGTCACATGATCCTTCAGCAATCATTCTAAAATCCTGATTTGCTGCTCAAGAAACATTTTTTATAATCTCATAATCTCTCTTTTTGTCTTTGCCTCTCCTCACCCCTGAACTCAAGTCCTCTGAGCTGGAAAGTGATCAGGCCGTTGCCGATCTCGACAAGGTGAACGAGAGCATTGAGGTAATCAGATGCCAGGATGAAGCAGTCTCCAGTGCTGTAGTTTCCCCAGCGGCCCAGCTGCAGATCTCCACACAGAGAATGCTGCAGGGAACGCGTCAAATGCTCATAGAAGATGGAGTTCAGGTTATTATCATCTGAACCTGACAACATGAGAGATGGGACGAGACGACACAGGTTTAGAGACACAAATCTAGACCTCAAAGGGCAAGAAACTAAATGAAGAATGATTAAACATTTATAAGAGAAGTACCTGGGTTTCTGTCGAGCTGCGAGGCAAGTCTAGTGTTGGAGTGATCGACTCGCTTGGTACTGAAACACAAATTAAAATCAACAAAGCATTGTGAGCTGGGCTAAAATGGCAAAAGAAAACAGAGACACTGATGTCCACTTGAGTGTCTTACTTGTATTCTCTCTCCCAGAAGCGCACAGGTCTTACGTAGGAGCTGATGAAGATGGCACTGCCAAGAAAAGGGTTCAACGGAGTGGAGAACACAGCAGACACAATGGCCTGCACGAACAACATGGCAGAGTCTGGAGGGGGCGGAGTCAAGGAAGAACAGAGAGAATCACAAAGACGAGAGGTTTGACGAAGCCTAAAAACATGCCTAAATCTGAAACACAGTGTTTGATAAGGATACGTGGCACTGCAAACGGCTGGGCGAAGGCATGGAAGGCAGAGCCCCAGGTAATCTGCCACGGCGCGATGTAGGTATAAACAAACTTCAACTTATAAAAGAGCTCCCATAACTATAAAACAAAACACACAATTATATAACATGGACTTTGCAAAGTATCTAAAAAAACCCCAACAAACTGGCAATTCGTGAGGGATAATGATATCAACTGAAGGGTCTGTGGATTGGCTGACTACATTATGCTGATTAATATGCCTTTTTAAATTAAACAAAATAAAATAATAAAATTAGATTTCAGTTATAGAGAATAAATAGAACTTTACATTATCCTGCTAAATAAGGCTTTTTAAAATAAAACAAAATAAAATAATAAAACTAGATTTCAGTTATAGAGAATAAATTAACTTTATATTATGCTGCTAAATATGGCTTTAAAAATAAAATAATAAAATTAGATTTTAGTTATAGAGAATAAATAGAACTTTACATTATGCTGCTAAATATGGCTTTTTAAAATAAAACAAAATAAAATAATAAAATTAGATTTCAGTTATAGAGAATAAAGAACTACATTATGCTGCTTAATATGGCTTTTTAAAATAAAATAAAAAAATTAGATTTTAGTTATAGAGAATAAATAGAACTTTACATTATGCTGCTAAATATGGCTTTTTAAAATAAAACAAAATAAAATAATAAAATTAGATTTTAGTTATAGAGAATAAATAGAACTTTACATTATGCTGCTAAATATGGCTTTTTAAAATAAAACAAAATAAAATAATAAAACTAGATTTTAGTTATAGAGAATAAATTAACTTTACATTATGCTGCTTAATATGGCTTTTCAAAATAAAACAAAAATAATAAAATTAGATTTTAGTTATAGAGAATAAATTAACTTTACATTATGCTGCTAAATATGGCTTTTTAAAATAAAACAAAATAAAATAATAAAATTAGATTTCAGTTATAGAGAATAAATAGAACTTTACATTATGCTGCTTAATATGGTTTTTTAAAATAAAACAAAATAAAATAATAAAATTAGATTTTAGTTATAGAGAATGAATTAACTTTACATTATGCTTCTTAATATGGTTTTTTAAAATAAAACAAAATAAAATAATAAAATTAGATTTTAGTTATAGAGAATAAATTAACTTTACATTATGCTGCTTAATATGGCTTTTTAAAATAAAACAAAATAAAATAATAAAATTAGATTTTAGTTATAGAGAATAAATTAACTTTACATTATGCTGCTTAATATGGCTTTTCAAAATAAAATAATGAAGAGTAGAGAGTGATATTAAAGACAATTTGGCTGCCTGGTTAAACAGTCATCATTCATATCCAAGTATTTGATCAATCGAAATCAAGTATTCCAGAGATCTTTCTTATCTGATATCTGCTGGTTAGTAATCAATCAACCAATTTGTCTAAATTTTTAGGATTCAATAACTAACAGAATCTTACAAGTGTCTTTAAAATTGTGTCTGGAATGACTTCGACATGTTGGACAACTCTTCAACTCGAGGGCATATCCTATATCAAACTCCCGAAAGATTAAAAAGTCAAGACAAAAAATCGATTTCTAAAGGACTGACCTTGCTGAAAATGATGGACATGATGAAAAGGTCCAGCAGCAATGTCTCGGAGAACTGCCGGTAATCAAACGTGAAGAACAGGACCGTGAAGAGGACGGTGACATACTGATATGTTGGACTACTGAAGGAAGAACGCAGCAGCTTTAGCCCAGCGACAGTTATCACTAGAGCTCCGACCCTGAGAGAGAGAGTGAGAGAATTAATTGATTTCTTGTAAATGATAGTGCAGAGCAATGTTTAGCTAATACATGACGATCAGATGCAGACAGTCAATAAAACAACAACCTTAACACTGAATACAAAAGGACACAAGGCAGGAGGTCAGATAGAAGAAGGAATACTGACTCTGTGTTGAGTTTCTTGGGGCTGGCGAGCTCCTGTGCGCTGCCACTCAACTCATTAAGCACAATGAGTGGATAGAGGATGTTTTTCTCCACAAACAGCAGCCATACATGTGCACGCTCAAACCACATGACATAGGCAGCACCTGCACACAGAAAACACGTACTCAGTACAGTTAATGCTAACGGAGTCCCAGCAGAATGAGAGTTATGCATTTATATAGCAGTAAACTAAATTTTCAACGTCTGTAGTGTGACTCACCCCTGATTTCAAACTGATAGTACTCCCTGGTTTTGAGCAGAGGGTGCGAGAAACAGTACCAGGGTAACTGTTTCCTCATCTGGGGCAACAGGTAGTGAGTTAACAGCCCAACTGCCCCAACCAGACCATACAGAACATAGCTCAAAAATGGCTAGAAGAGAAAACAGAGAGACAAAACAGTCTATTTATTATGTTTTTATTATTTATCTATAGTTTAATTATGATACAATATGTGCTCTTGGAGTTTGATTTGCAGCTGAACTATGAAGTGCAGTATGATCAAATTTAGGGATACACAACATACTGTTTAAGATTACTGGCCGATATTTGGTTTTTGGAAAGACACTACCGTTCAATCGTTGATTTTTTTAATGCTTTTAAGAGAAGCCTCTTATGTTCATCAAAGACTGCATTTATTTGATGAAAAATACAGTAAAACAGAAATATGGTGAAATATTATTACTACTTAAAAACTATTTTCTGTTTGAATAAATTATTAAATTCTATTTATTCCTGTGATGGCAAAGCTGAATTTTCAGCATCATTACAGTATAGTCTTCAGTCCTTCATAAATCATTCTAATGTGCTGATTTGGTGCACAAAATACATTTATTATTATTACAAGCAGTGTTGATTAAGCATTTGTGTTACTTAATAGGAAACCATGATATGATTTTTGAATAGAAAGTTTAAATAAAGCATTTGCTTGAAATAGAAATCTTTGGTCACATTAAACATTCCTTTACTGTCACTTTTGATGAATTTAAAGCATCCTTGCTGAATAAAAATATTAGTTTCTTTAAAAAAAGAAAGAAAAAAAGTATTGACCACAAACTTTTGAATGGTAGTGTATGAGAAAAGTTTGGGTATTTTATTGTGCATTCTTATTTCCCTTTTAATTTTGCCTTTGCTGTCATTTAACATTAGTTAAAGTTAATCTTTAAAAACACTAATCATTTAAAAACCCTGTTAAATGTAATGTTTAGCCAATCTCAAAATAAATATTACACTTTTTAGTGGTTTATTTTTTTTTAGACTTTTTAGTGGTTTATTTTTTAAATTAATTTAGATACAATAAAAGTAAAATATTTTTTTTATATATATATTTCCATTTATCAGTTTTTGTCCATAACATGCAAAGAATTATTGCCATATCAGTATGGTCAGAATTTTATAAGTACTAGGGCTGTCAAACGATTAATCACGTCCAAAATAAAAGTATATATATAAATATATATATATAATACACACACATGCTTGTGTATATTTAAGAAATATTTTCATGTACTGTATATAGATTTATATATAATTAATATTTACATAAATATAAATATTTTATAAATATTTTTTTCTTAAATATACATGCATGTGTGTGTATTTATATATACAAAATAATTATACACAGTGCACCCACATATATGATGTAAACACAAACTTTTATTTTGGATGCGATTAATCGCGATTAATCGTTTAACAGCCCTAATAAGTACTGTATTTATATTCATGGTGTTTTACCTGTAAGGCGATGAAAACGGTGCTGACATGAATGGCGAAATACAGGACAGCAATGACGACACACACAATCACATCTGACTGTAGTCTCTCATTCTGTACCCAGAGAGAAAGAGAGAGACACAAACGCATCAATCAAGACAGAAGAGTCCATGTGTGTTTGTGTCTGTTTGTGACATTTATGCATGTATTGCTCACCACGGAGCTGCGGAGTTTCTCTGGTAACGGATCCTGCACTTCAGAAAGGGGATCCTCCGGATTTTTCTCTTTTATGTTAGGGAAGACCTTTGACTGCACTAATGAACTACAGATACAGAAGACAGAGTTAAAATCGACAAAATACAAACTAACCACTGGAGTAAAAGTTCCCAAACATTAAATAGACAAAGAGCTCAATTTAAAATGCAAAAATGGAAAAAAAATGCAAGAAATATTTATCAAAAGCACAAACCCACACTCTCGCAGAAAAACTTACATGAGAACTGAGGGGTCACTGCTTTGGCGGCTGAGGTGATATGAAACAGCAACCAACAGCCCACAAAACACAGAGAAAAGCACAGGAATGTGCTGAGGATCCCACGAGTCCTGAAAACACACATAATATACAGAGGAATATTCAGCGTGCTTTAACGATCCACACAAATACAACTGAAATCCAGAAAGAATTCAAAACAAGTGATTCATCACCTTTAGGGCGCCATAGCAGAACCCGTAGAGCATCGCTATGGTGACGACACTGCGAAGAACACTATAGAGAGCTGAGAGCAGACTGGTGCATGCTGGGAGTGAAGACAGACATTACAATGAGTCTCTAAAACGTCAATCTCATCACACAAACGCAGTTTTTACAATGGGCACATGTGTTACCGTTTCCTCCGAAGGCGTGAATGTCAAGTTGCTCAAGCAGGTACATGACAAATGTGTTAATCTGAGGGAGCAGTCCAATGAAGAAGATGATGGGAAAGCACAGGGTAAAAACTAGAGTGAGAGAGAAGAAAGAGAGAGATAATGTAAATCCGGAGTCCTCGAGTCCCGTCAGATCAGCAGGATTTTCACAGGAATACTGAGGGGAAAGCTTCTCGGTTGCAGATTTCAATAAAAGAGCAAAACAAAAACCACTACATATTCATCTGCTGGGCATTTACGCGCAATGCTCACCAATGAGGAGATCCCGCGCTTGAGACAACAGGATGGAGCTGGTGAGAGCGACTCCGTATAGAGACACTGCACTGGAGCTGCTGTTTACACTCCCATAGTGCAACAGCCAGATCAGCCCACAGCACAGACAGAAATACACAGGCCTGCTGTAGGCGATGATACGATTATGACCCTAAACACACACCGGAGGGAAAGAAAATCATTGCGTCTCTGAATTTAGACCCCAAATTTCTCATTTACATTCTTTTGTTTGCAAATGTTAAATTTGATTCATTAATTAATATATACAAACATGAATATATTAGGGCTGGGAAAAGATTAATCGCGATTAATCGCATCCAAAATAAAAGTTTGTGTTTACATAATATATGTGTGTGTAGTGTGTACAATTATTTTGTGTATATATAAACACACACACATGCATGTAAACATTTAAGAAATATTTGCATGTATATACTTTATATATATATTTATACAAAATTAATATTATACATAAATGTAAATATTTGATATATTAATAACACATTTTTCTTAAAAATATACATGCACATGTGTGTATTTATATATACAAAATATTTATACACACTACACACACATATATTATGTAAACACAAACATTTATTTTGGATGCGATTAATCGTTTCCCAGCCCTAGAATATATACAACCATTCAAAGGTTTGGAGTCAGTTTGATTTAATTTTTTTTTTTAATCTCTATGCTCATCAAGACATCATCAAAAATACATTAATACTGTGAAATATTATTTTCAATTTAAAATAATTATTCAGTGTCTCAAAATCCTTCAGAAATCACAATCATAACATACTGATTTGGTGAAACATTTTATTATCATCAATGTTTTTTGAAACAATGATTTTTCAGGATTCTTTGATGATTAGAACTGCATTTATTTAAAATACACTTTTTTTTGTAACATTATAAACGTCTTTACTGTCAGATTTGATTTCTATCAATTTAATTTGTCCTTGCTATATAAAAGTCTTAAGTTCATTTTAAAATCATACTGACACCAAACTTTTGAGCGGTTGTGTATTCACAATTTGAATTCCCAAATTAATGTAGAATCTAGTACATTTTTAATACTTTTTGTTTAATGAGATGTACAGATTATCATTATTAATGCACAAGTCCCATTAATCACATCATTTTTCCAGCACTAATTTCTATGCCTTTGGCTCACAGTAATGGAGTGTGTTACTGTATTAGAGCGTGTGCATGTTACTCACATGTCTGGGTGATGAAGAGTCGGGTTGTACGCTCTGATTAAGGGATCAAAAGAAAATTTTTCATTAAAAATGATTCATTAGATCGGTGTGTATTTGAAAAGTGTGAGATTCTCACCTTCAGCAATGAGTACTGGCAACTGGCGATAACGAGGCAGAACTGAAAAACCCAAATGTCAGTGAAGAACCCATGAACTAGCAGCACAGAACCTAGAAAGGCCACGAGAACCGCCAGAGCCACGGAGAGCATGTTCTCCAGAACCTCACGGTTCCTGATAAACACACACACGCACCACCATCAGGATACGAGATGAGACATTTCAGTAATACACATTTGTGTGTGTGTGTGTACCTGTCGAAGAGGGCCAATAGTGTGAGTCTGTCAAAGTGCAGCCCGACCCACAGGTATGGCAGCAGCCAGAAGCGGTAGTACTGCTTGGTTTTGAGCGTGTGCGCGTGTGAGTGTGTGTGATTATGTGCGGAGCCCTGTGTGGAGTGCGGCGCCTCCTGCAGGTCAGGACTGCCGTCCACATCGTGCTGTTCCAACAGCTCTGGGTCCATGGACAGCAACCGATTCAGACGCATCTGAGGAAACGAGAACTAAGCCGGGGTGAGTTTACACACACACACACACAGACTGAGCTCATCATCTCAACTATGTGTGGGAGATGTGACTAAAATCACAACATGAGAAATGTTGTTTTAAGATTACAATATACACTACCGGTCAAAAGTTTTAGATCGGTTAAAAAAAAAAAAGATTTTTTTTAATGTTTTTAAAAGAAGTCTCTTCTGTTCACCAAGGCTACAATTATTTGATAAAAAAATACAAAAAAAACAGTAATATTGTGAAATATTATTACAATTTAAAACAGTGGTTTTCTATGTGAATATATAGTGAAGTGTAATTTATTCCTGTGATCAAAGCTGAATTTACAGCATCATTACTCCAGTCTTCAGTGTCACATGATCCTACAAAAATTATTATAATATGATGCTCAAGAAACATTTATGATTATTATCCATGTTGAAAACAATTTTTTAAATTTTTATTTCAGGATTCTTTGATGAATAGAAAGTTCAAAAGAACAGAATTGATCTGAAATGGAAAGCTTATGTAACATTAATCACTACCATTCAAAAGTTTGGGGTCAGTAAGAATTTATTTTTTATTTTTGGGGGAAAGAAATTAGAAAACACTTTTATTCATCAAGGATGAGTTAAATTAATCAAAAGTTACAGTAAAGACATTTATAATGTTAGAAAAGATTATATTTTAAATAAATGCTGTTCTTTTTCTATTCATCAAAGAATTTTGGAGGGAAAATGGTACACGACTGTTTTCAACATTGAAAATAATAATTCATGTTTTATGAGCATAAAATCAGCATATTAGAATGATTTCTGAAGGATCATGTGACACTGAAAACTGATGTGTAATCAGCAACAGTAATTATGCAGAAAATTCAGCTTTCATTTTACATTTTAAAATATATTAAAATAGAAAACAGTCATTTTAAATTGTCATAATATTTCACAATATTACTGTTTGTCATTTTTTTTTCATCAAATAAAGCAGCCTTGGTGAGTAGAAGAGACTTAATTTAAAAACATAAAAAATCTTACTGATCTAAAACTTTTGACCGGTAATGTATATCGTAATATAGTTATTTTTGTAATTATAAAAATAGAACAAAGACACAAATTGAATAAAGTTTTTCAGGTTCAGTCGGTGAATTTAATAATCAATTTATAAAATAAATAAAACACTGCATATTCTTCCCTGTATAAATTAAAAATAAAAACCAAAGTTACAGTAATTATGGAAGCTTGTTTCCACCACTTGCAATTGCGAGTTATAGTCCAAAAAGTTTACCTTGCAACTCTGAAATATAAAGACGCAATTTATTTCTCAGAAACTTGCAACTGTGAGAAAACATTTTTGAGCTATAAAGTCAAAATTACCTTTATATTCTTTTAGGCAGGTGTGGAAATAAGCTACCATACCTAATGGACAGATCTAAGACACTGACATGTTCAGTTTTCACCCAACAGGTTAGGTAGAGTGCCAATAACTTAATATAGTACTGTGCAATGTAGATATATTTACATACCGTGATTAAATTATATAGCAAATTTTCTAACTAAAGACACTTTTTATTGTTGCCATGATGTATATTGTCATATTACCCAGCCCTAGTCTCAACTGTGTTGCTTCTCACACAAGCACTATTGTGCAAAATACATAAACTCATACTTTATTATCAGTATATTTCTCACAGTCTTTATATTGTCTGTGTGTGTTTGTGTTTTGATAGCACTCACCAGGTCATGAGGGTAAAAACGAACTGAGGTAGAACTGGAGAGGTGAGAGTCTGTTTCCCTGCACAGAGAGAAAGACTGTTAGTTGTTGGATATTCAACAAGGGATTCTGGGTTCTGGTTGAACGTGTGCTGTAACTCACCAGAGGTTGTTGGAGGCTCGTCTGGTTGCAGGTTCAAAGTTCACCAGGGACATGTCACATCCTCCGACCTCATAGAGAGGCGGGGTCAGCTTCCCTGAGTCACACAAACACACAAGAGGTTAGGGGTCACATAACAGACATCGCAGGGTCACATGAACGTGGACAGATAGGACACTGCCCCCATAAAACCTGCTGGTCTGCACTAAGTTTTCAGAACAATAACAAGTCAATCTGGCAAGACCGACGCCAACAAAATGAAATCACCCCATTATAATCAGGAAAGCAGTCTGTACTGATTTTAGTTGCACAGTGGCCTTTATTGTGCCTCTCTATCTACTATGCAACAATTTAATTTGTATATTATGTGTGATAATTGTTTGCTATACATTTTATTTGTTAAACATTTAACCGTTCACAAGTTTGGGGTCGGTAAGCATTTTTAGATGAATAGAAAATTAAAAAAACAGGATTCCTTAATGGAAATCTTCCATACCATTATAAATGTCTTTACTGTCACTTTTGATCAATTGTAATGCACCCTTGCTGAATCGAACTCGGGCACCGGAGGTGCAGCTGCACACAAGACTAATGGCTCTGAAGTTCTTAGAATGTTATGTTAAAACTACAGTATGTATGTAATGTCTGTAGTAAGTGTAACCATGAACAAAAAAGGCCTAAGTCATTATGATGAATGGAGAAGAAGTGTTTTCCATTGATCATAGTGTTTTACATTGAGCACATCAGTGTTCAACTGGTTCTTATAATGTCTATTCATATGGTGTGTGTCATTTGAAAACAAAATACCATTTTGAGAAGAAATAACATTGTTTTGAATGTAAAGTTTCATTTTGCAGGAGAATTGAGGGGTTTTGCCGATTTTGTCGAGTGTTTTTAGATTTGTGTGTAGAGTTCTGAGAATATGAGGCATTCTTTCAGAAAATGTGTGTAAACAATCGAGAAAAACTGTAATACCAATGCTAAAACCAGGCGTAAACAAGACAAAGAATCCTTTCTCTATCCTTCCTGACTGTATGAGGCTTTTAAGCGAATAAAAACCCACTATACACACTAATTGTCTATTCAAAAACAAGAGATATTTATAGATATATAGATGCACTATTGATCCCGAGAGGGAAATAAGCCAGCATGTTCCCTGACCGGAAGCAAACCTTAACCACAGCAGTGAGAGCGCTGCATCAATCCTTCTAGACCCCCAGGGAAGAGTTTGACTGACCAAAGAAAGCCCATGCCACACACACATGCATACCAAATGTGAAGTAAAGTCATGACCTTAACTGTATAATCAGTGTGATCCCAAACATTCTTATGTTTCCAAAAATAAAATCCCATTCACATGCAGAAAAATAAAGATAATTCAAGACTAACTCTCACAGCCCAAAAAAACCTACAGATGCACACTGACTGAATCTTCATTTCAGAAAATGACATGCAAATGGAATTAACTAACGGACAGCATGCAGATCTAACGAATAGTACTTGGTGTGACAGACAGCATGCAAGTGTGAGACACACACGGGATGCAAATTTAACAGGCAGGTGTGACGGATGACAAGATGATGTGACAGACAGCAGGCAATTTTACGGTGCATACCAAAGTCATCCTGCAGACTGGTCACGCCCACAGTGGACGCCTTGTCCGGACAGCCCTCCAGCTGCGCACTTCCATTCCTGACCAGCAGGGAAGCGCTAGTGCTCAATACCGTCACCTGAGACGGCGTGCGGGATGGCTGACCTCTGACCTGTGACCCTGAAGCTTGAGATACCTGACTCAGAGCCTCCTGCAGACTGGAGGAGTAGAAATATGCATGATTCGTGATGAGTAAGAGACTGCGCATGTGTGACACAACAAGGATGGACATTTTGGTCACTTTGTGCACTCGACAAAGTCAACAGAGTACTCAGGGAGAACCTGAGTTCATTGAAGTTGACACATGTTGCACAGTATTCTTTCAGTGCATTGTGTCCAGTGTTGTTATTGTTAACTACTAATAGTTAACTAAAACTATTAAAGGGGTTTTTGGTGATTGAAAAAGCTGAAATAAATTTAAAAAAAACTTAAAAGTGTCAATTGTATAAACTTCCCAAAATTTGTCACTGACTGTTTTGGAAGGTGAAAAAAGTGTCAGTCATTTGAATATGCAAGCCTCTAGAGTGAGAGTAAGTGTGTGCGTTTTTGTGTATTAAAAATATAAGGGAGACAAAAACAGAACAAGATGCTGGAGGAAAGTGCAAGGTCACATTTATAAAGAAAAACAGGCAGATGGTAGTGAGAGACAGTAGAATGAGGGCTCTGGAGGTGTTATGGGAGCTGACAGGAAGTGTAAAATGAGAGGAGTGCTAAACGGGAAGTGAGGAGGATGATTATTACGATTTCACCAGCAGAAAAAGCAAGATAGATTTTGAGGTTTGTGTGTGTGTGTGTGTGTGTGTGTGTGTGTGTGTGTGTGTGTGTATGCGCAAGCAGAACATTACTACTAGGTAAAAACAGAGAGAGAGGGGAGATCTAAATCCAATTTGTTTTTTTAATCTAATTATTAGAGATAACTACAGAGAAGTCTATATTTTGAAAGTGACAAAAATCATATATGTTTATTTGGCGTTGATTAGTTGAACATTCACTGATCCAACCATTTAAAAGTGTTGTTTTGCACATTCCTAATATCTTCATTGGCTGCCACAAGAGCCCCAGCAAAACAAGTGGCATAAGAGAGTTGCTGACTGTCATTTTGGAAAGAGATGACGGAAAACTGCTGAACTCATCAGTGCGTCATAAGCATTAGAGGCATCACTGTGTTTAATACACAATCATGTGGATGACGTGTTTGTAACCTACACTTGCTTGATCATTCAATGACTACGTTTACATAGAGCCAATAACCCGTTCAAAACCGGGATATTAGCAATAACCTGATCGCGAACGGCCATGTACACACCAGCAAAAACCCGAATATGCTCATATTCCGGATTTTAAAAAACGGATTATACCTGGGGTACCCCTTTTCTAACCCGAATTTTTGGTTTATGTATCGGCATATCCCCATAGTGATTTGTGTTCTGCGCATGTTCTATTCGCAAGGAATCTTGGTATTTTAAGTAGAGAAACTTCTCGGCGCATACAAAAATCCGCGTGCAGTATACCGGAAGTAAACATGGCCAGACCAGGCGAGACAGCACAGTATACTTTTGAAGCGAGCTCAGTAAAAGGCGATCGCTATCTGCCCCGAACTATTCATTATCCTCGTGCTGCTGCTGTTGTTGTCTTTGGATACAGGAAGAATTAACGGAAATGACGCACATTGCGACTTAAGGTTGTCCGTACGTCTAGACACTAACCACGTGTCGTCGTTTACATCGGGATATTGCAAATTCCATGTATACAGGAGAAACTCTGCTCTCGCATGTAAACGGGTTATTCCTAATGTTTCAGAAACCCGAATAATGGGTTATTTAATGATATATTTGAAATCAGATCTGACCATTTTTAACACTTCTCAAACAAATATTCTGAATTGAACATTCAGACTAAACATTTCTGAAATATTATTTCAATCAGAATTCAAATCACAAACACCATCATTCAAAATACAGGGGTCGGTAAGATGTTCTTGAAAGAAGTCTCTTTCAAAGATCATAAAATACAGTAAAAGGTAATAATGTGAAATTTTATTACAATTTAAAATAACTGTTTTATATTTTAATATATTTTAAAGTGTAATTTAATCCTGTGATGGTTGTGCTACTTCATATTTTTGTGGAAACAATTTTAAGGATTCTTTGATGAATAGAAAGTTAAAAATAACAGCATTTGAAATATATTGTCACAATGTAAAGGCCTGTTCACACCGGGACGAATTTCGCGCGTGTTATTCGCCGACGTTTAACGGCTCGTGACTAAATAAAGGGCGCCAATGTGAGTGTTCACACCGGCGCGTAAAACGCCACGCGTAAAAGCGTCATTTTTTAAAAAACGCCTCGCGTTCGTTTTTTTTAGTTTGACGTGCCGCGTCAAAAACTATCCGACCAATGAGATTGGCGCTTTTGCTCTCGTGTTTGGAGCTTCTGAAGATACAGTAAAACACAACTTGGGGGCGCTCAAACACAAAACGGTCTGGCCGAGCACACATATGCAACGGCGAAGAAGATATACGCGTTGCCGTCTACACAGCCAGGAAGAAATAAGACGAGGAAGATGCTAGGCAAGATGAATGAAGAGCTGCTGGTCTCGTTGGTGCTAGAACATAAAGAACTATGTGACAAACACGACAGGGACTACAAACACCTTGATAAAAGAGAACTGTTACGGAGTGGTATTGCAGAGCAAATTGGCGCCATCTAATGTCAGGAAATGAATTTGCATGTTCACTCGGCTCATCGTCAGTGAAAATCGCTTGGGTGTGAACACAAAAAACGCATTGAAAAACGCTGACGAATAATGCGCGCTGATATTCGTCCGGTGTATACGAGTCTTTACTGGCATTTTTGATCAATTTAAATGGATAGTTCACCCAAAAAATCATTTATTTAAGTATTTCCAAACTTGAATGAATTTATTTCTTCTGCTGAACACAAAAGATGATATTCTGAAGAATATAGGTAAAAATATCAGTCAATGGGGTCCATCAACTGTCTGGTTACCGACATTCTTCAAAATATCTTCTTACATTTTTGGGTGAACTATCCCTTTAAGAATCTTACTGACGCTAAACTTTTGAATGGTTGTGAAGGGATGAGATTTGGATTAAGTTGGTAAAAGTAAAACCCCACATGGTTTTTGCTCTCATCAAGATCCTTCAAGAGAGACAGAAATGCTCCAGGCCTGACGATGAGACAAAGCACTCAAACACTCTCTCTCTGTCTGAAGCCATCTTGATGGCAAGGATGGCTGTGTCTGGGGGTTATGG
Source organism: Cyprinella venusta (assembly GCA_038021265.1). Lineage (NCBI taxonomy): Eukaryota > Metazoa > Chordata > Actinopteri > Cypriniformes > Leuciscidae > Cyprinella > Cyprinella venusta. The sequence continues at coordinate 18,054,066 of CM075869.1, read as the reverse complement.
ACAGATTTAGCAAGTGAGACAAGGGCACAGTGACGGTTACTCTCCAGGATACAGTAGTAGAGACTTCAGAAGCAGCATGTGTATGTGCGTGTGACAGTGGGGGTGAAGTTAGACAACTTCAGGTGGTTACGCGGTTTATCAGAACAGGATAACATACATCCCCAAAAAGGCCCCAAAAAAATAGACACCGGGAAAAAAATAAACAGAACTCATGCAAGAGCAAAAATAAGACATGAAGACATGTATGGAAAAGGCAACATGCAAGAACGTTGGCTTCCGAACCAGCACACTGGTACTCTGAGGATGGGTTAAAGGTCTGTAAAGCAGTAAGAAGAGGGAAACTCAGGAATTAAATTTCATGCAGTGCCCAAGAGAAGCGTGGAAATGACAGTTAAAGTAAGTAAGCGAGGAAGGAGAATAATGACGTGGACATCAGAACAGATGATTCAAAGCTGTTGTTCTGCCACCGGCCGATCAGTCCCCGGCGAGTCGTACCTGAGCGGGGATCCGATGAGAGAGGCGGGGGGTGTGGAGTTACTTCCTGCGTTGTGCCGTCTACGAACTGCTTGCCGACGAAACGTACTACGTTCTCGGCGAAATGTGACTGTGTCGTCGTTCCCTGGGGCTGCCGTAAAAAAGAAAGGCAGGAGGAAGTCCATCAATAGGGGAGTCACCAAAAATAAGCTTTCACTGAACTAGCAGTATGCAATGCTGCATACAAGCACAAGCTGCACTCTTGGAAGACAAGCGTAGACATAGGAATCATAAAACACTAATGCAGATATAAAGAGCCTGATGCTTACCCATGTCATATTTAATGCAAAACAAAGAGTTAGCTCTAAGGAGTTTAATTATAAAGAAGTATGTGATATATATATATATTTTATTTCTTTGACAGGGAAGTACATTTTGTGTGTGTGTGTCTACATGTGTATATATATATCAGAGGTATTTTAAAAAGAAGGAGGCAAAGTCCTGTAGCCCTATATCAAATGTAAATTTATGTCCGTTACACTTTATTTTCCTGTTTAAATAAACATTACACAAAAAAAGAGAGACCGAATAATATTTTATTTTATATTTTTGGCAATAATTATGTAAATATCAATTTATTAAAAGTGTCAATTATTAATTTCATGATGTTACTGTCTTTACTCATTTTAACATTTATTCCAATAATAACTAAGTCCAGTAACAATTTAAACAATGTATATTATCAGCTGTTCATTAAGTTGGTACACACTGGTCACAGACCAGTGTGTACCATTAAGATTCATTAAGTTGGTACACACTGGTCACAGACACAAAGATGTACCTTTAACTTTACCAAGCTGATTGCTCACTAAAATCCCCCATAGTCATCATGTTTTCAGCCCATTTCAAGTTTGATTTTACACAACAAAGCGGTGATTGGCCGAGTTGTTTACTTACTTTTTAATTAATTTTCCCATTAACGGCCTCATTATCTTCATTCAAGCAGATGAGAATGCCAACAAAAGGTGGGAATTATCACACAAACCAATCATATCCAATCATAGCGCGATGGAGGTACATCTATATAATGGATTATTTTATATATAAATCGAGAATGAATATGTGTGTGTGTATTAGGGGTGTAACAATATATTGTGCCACAATATATCGCAATACAAAAAAGCAACAATACGTATCGTGGATAGTGACTGACAATATGTATCATGGATAGTCTCCCCACAATAAAAATTACTGTGTGAGAAAAAATTCAAATTCGAGTTTTTGTGTAAGTAAACTAATATATGTTGATTATAATGTATAATAACGCAATGTGGGACTATTTGTGGGTCCTGATAATGCCAAATGTTTGATGTTATCAGTAAAAAATGGCCGACATTAATTTAAATATATCTAGTCAGTGAAAGCGTGCAAGCATATTCGTCCACAATAACTCAGTAATTTCAGCTTCAGAATCATGAATATTATTATTCTGGTGTCACCATTGTCCTTGGGTTACAAGCACCAAGTCCAAACCTATTCATTTAAACCCACAATGTAATATGAAATCTAGCCTTTTAATCAACAGTACATTCTTTGTTAACCTTTTACCATATGTCTTGGAGTATCACAATAATATCGTATCGTGAGTTCAGTTTCGTGATATGTATCGAATTGTGACATGAGGGAATCAATACACCCCTAATATATATATACTGTATATGCCCGCCCAAAAAAAAATATTTTCACACATGCATTGGCACCTTAAATTCATGTGCTGGAGGAGACTTAACAGAGTGATTGACTCTTGCAGTGTAAATACAAGGTCTTGACCAAAAATGTATATGCACCTCTGGATGGAAAAAAATGCTGTGATGTTTTCAAAGTTTGCCGAACATGCAGTCAAAAAAGGCAATAATGGAAGAAACATATTTAGGAACCGGAATACAAATGTGATTATAAGAAGAGTAATTAAAATTCAAGGTAATAATGTGTTTGCAACCGAACTACCAGTGAAAAACAACTAAAACTCCTTTGTCCTTTTTCTGCTTCCAGATGGTGAATCACATTGCCTTTGTAACATTATAAACCGCCTTTGCGAGCAGTTCTTCTAAACAGGGACTTAAACTGCAGCACTCCCACTGCTGATGAACTTTGACCTGATCTGATGATTCATCACTGAAAGAAAAACTTTATTACTACAATAAAACAGTCTAAACAACCTCACGCAGGATCAGAAAGGCTATAAACAGAGGCAGGATGGTTTTCTCTTTCTAAGCTCGAACAATGCTCTTTCTATGTTCACACCAGCTAATTTGTGAGTAATAAGCCTACAGAGAAGACAACAGAAGCATGACCAAGAAGAACATTAGACAATGATCCATCAACCATGATCCAGTTACTGTTACTAATAAACAAAGCGCATCAGAAACGCACAGCTAAAATTTCAAATCAGCAAAGCACTAGTGCAACTGCAAACACAGGAGAAAACAAATCATATACACAACACAGACATCTAAACATCGCACACACCTCAATATATTACACTTGTACTTCCAAACACAAAACACAGCATCTGATCACAAGGTGTAAACAGGGGCCATTATGTTTTAGAATCGCTGAATCACCATTGATATCGCAATTCATTCTCACACAAGCAAAAGGTGCACAAAGGCCAGAGGAGAGAATAAACCCTGCAGATCTCCCAGATATAGATTCAACAGGCTGTCAGAGTAACACAGATCAGTAATTCTGCAGGGGTTTGTGGGTCACAGCTGCTCTGGCAAAACACACTGCATTAGCATCTATTAGCTTCTGGGCAAAATTTGTTATCAGATTGGCTACATTCTGCTGAAAAACCTCCATCTGAGCACTAACCTGCTGCAGACTTCAGATGTCAGACTGATCTCAGACTCACCAATTAAAGAAACAGCTTGTCCAAAAATGAAACTCATCATTTACTCAACCTCATTTCGTTCCAAACTTGTATGATTTCTTTGCATCAAACAACACAAAAGGAAATGCTAGGCAGAATATCCATGCTGTTTTTTTGTAGGCAATGAAAGTGAATGGTGACCAGGAGATTTCAAGACAAACAGCTTTGTGTGAAGAACAAATAAAAATTTGTCGTTGTTTACTAAAAAATTAATTTATTTGAGTTGAAAACGTGCATGTTCAAATTTGGAACATCACAATCAGTTAAAAAACTATTGACCCTCTGAAAATGCACCTTTTTTATCTTACTGTGGACGATTAATTTTTTATCGTATTTTTATCTAATAAATTATTTTTATATAATATAATTATATTAAATATAATTATTTTTATAATTTTTATATAATTATCTAATATAACTATTTTTATCTACATTTTATTTTAAAGCTACACTGTGAAACTCTTTTAGTTTATTCTTAGCTAAAAACACTTATTAAACACTCATTAGTGTATATTTACTTCGTTCAAGTAATAAAGTATTCTCGTGAGTGTATAATATGCCATTGAAAATACATACGGGTAAGGGGTTCTAATGTCGGTCGCCATGTTGCCCCTCCATCTTGAAAGTACATTAGCCAAAGAGGGACATACCCGTTAATTCAAGCTTCGCCTTTCGCGTTTACGTTTGAGTTAACACTCATGGACGAGGTCGAACTGGAAGCCATGTTAATCTTGGACTACATTGGCCACCGTAGGAGTTAAAATGAAATCGGAATTGAGAGGAAAAGAAACTAGTATTCACTGGATGGTCATATATCTTTTCACTGCTAGATGGGGGTAAAAACCGCACATTGTAGCTTTAAAAAACTTGATCTATTCAGTAATAGGACCGACTTTCTCTGGTGATGTCGAACTTCTCCAATCGTTCAGTCCCCAGAACTGCTCGCATTCAGATCATCCTCCACCCAATCAAAAACCACTAATAGAACAAACAAAGCCATGCTATTTTTTTTTTCATTTGAATGTACGTCATAATATGAAAGAAAAGATCTGTCACTACTTCTGTTCCATAGCATTCCAGACAAAGCTTCTAGCCCATTATATTTATTATATAGTTTTTTTATCATTTTTGGACCTTGACAGCCCTAGGTCAGTATTCACTTTCATTATATGGAAAAGAGCAGTGTGGAGATCCAGGTAACATCTCAATTTGTAGTTCATGGAAGAAAGTCATGATGATTTGGAACAACATGACAGTGAGTAAACGATGACTTTTGTTTTTAGTAGGTGCATGTGCAATATCGCATTACTGTGTGCTCACCCCGTGATCCTGTCGTTGCGTCTTGTGTGTGACTGAGGGAGATGGGGCAGGGCAGGCTGTTTCTTGAACGGGTCACTGACTCGAGCTGAGAGGCCCTTCCCAGCAGGGATGCCGCATCCAACACCTCCCCCTCTTTTGCCTCCAGGTCCGACTTGGAAGTGGTAAGGGGTCTAGAACTTGCTGGTGCCCCCAAATGATGGGGGTCGTTAAGGCAAGCAGTAGTGCTGCTGTCCAGGCTCAAGACCCGAGCGTGAGTTTTGGCGCTGCCTGTACTCGGTGTGCGTCGCGTAGCTCTGCGTTTGCCCTTCTCCTTGTCCTTTATTCGTTCCTTTTCCTTATCTCTCTGACTGTGAGTTTGCACACCGTGCATTTTGGCCAGTAGCGAGGGTCCGCGGCGATCCTCGGGAGAGGGGCAGGAGTGCGGTGTGCTGGATGAGGAGTCTGTGCTGAGCTGGTGGGTGGAGTGTAGGCTGGAGGCACAACTAAGTTCGCTCTGATCACTGGAGTCTTCCTCTCCTTTCATGAACACTGCCGACCGAGGCTTCGCCATACCACGTCCGCAAATGTATTCCCGGTGCCTGCTGGCGTCAAAACTACTTGCACGCTGCTTACCGCTCCGTCGCCGACCACTCCGGGTGCCGGCAGACGAGGAGGCAGCCCGGTGAACGAGATTGGCTGTTTTGGATCGCACTTTGTCTGGTTCCGCCTCCTGGTGCTGGTGGGAAAGACCAGCAGAGACATCTACGCTAGTCCTTGACGCCATCTCCACAGTCCCCTCCCCCTGTTGACCCTCTGAGCTCGCAGGTTTGGGAGCATCACCGGTGGGCAATTTGGTGGCAAGTTCGTTGGCATGGGGGTTTTTATTAGCCTCCCCCGAGGCAACATTAGAGTTACGCGGGTCGGCATGTCCCGCATTTACCTTCTCATCCCCAGACAGTGACAGCAGGCTTTCTACGTGCGTGGAGCTGGTCTGCTCACTGTGCAGGCTGCTCAGGGTGCTGTTGGTATCCCGGTCTGTGCCACTGCAGTAGCTCTCGGTGGAGCCGCTGCTGCGTGTGCTTAAACTCCGCAAACTTTCGGCACTGCGTCCACCTGTTCTTTCCCGACCCCCCTGAACACACTCTGACTGGTACAGCCCGGATCCCCCTTCCCCAGCACACTCTCCTTCCCCTGCCTCTCGGGACACAGACCGTGATATCCTGCGGCACTCCTTCAGATGATATCTGTGGAATTCGGTTACTGAAGTGCTGGGAGTTCCAGAGTCTGGCTGTTCAGAGCTCTCCGTCACCCTCTGTGACCTGGAGGCCTCCATTTCACAGACAGGATCAAGTCCTCCCCGGCGGGGTGGAGGGTACAGGCTGAACTCGGGCAGGGAAGGATCTGGAAAGGCAGATCCTGCAGAACTTGAGGTGCGAGGCAATCCGCGAGGTCTAGATGACTCTTTGCGGAATGACTGTGAGTGGGTGGAAAGATGGGCAGTAATTTCTGTGTCACAGGAGGACAGAGACTGACTAAATGGGTGGGGGGTGGAGCCATAAAGGTCCTGAGCCAATGAGGTTGAAGGCTGCATGGAGGCAAAAGAGTCATTGGAGACAAGGCAGAACATCTTTGGGTCCGACATCAAATCTAAAGGGAAAGAGAAATATTAGAGTGTGTGAAAATTACACAGACTTGGAGTCAAAACTTACCTATTTTTAAAGGGTTAGTTCACCCAAAAATGAAAATTCTGTCAGTATTTACTCACCCTCATGTTGTTCCAAACCTCTATGTGTTTATTTGTTCTGCTGAACACAAAGGAAGATATTTGGAAGAATGTTTTAATCAAACAGATCTCATTCCCCATTGACTAGTATGTATTTTTTCCTACTATGGTAGTCAATGGGGAATGAGATCTGTTTGATTAAAACATTCTTCCAAATGTCTTCCTTTGTGTTCAGCAGAACAAATAAACACATAGAGGTTTGGAACAACATGAGGGTGAGTAAATACTGACAGAATTTTCATTTTTGGGGGAACTAACCCTTTAATGGACAATCCTGGTCTCACTGCGAATGATTTATCATTGCATGCTATGCTCATCAATATGCAATGACTTGCTTGCTTTGCCGTTGTTACATTTATTGCAGTTTGGACACTTTTATTGTGAATAGATGTCAGGGATAACAAACGTTGATTAAATTAACATGGTATCTGTACACATATACAACTCAAAGTCAAGGTGTTGTAGTGCTGCTGCAATGTTTATGCACCATTAGGCAGTGCGGCCCATATGACTAAGTTAATAAATAGCCAAATTAAATCAATGATGAACCAGTATTGTCGTCCAAAATTTAAAAATAAGCCCTGAGACCCTCCATTTTGTTAAAATGCTTAAAGATATCAAGGCCAAGTCAAATATCGACATCCCTAATAAACAAACTGTTTCCTGAGTGCTGATGCAGAGTTAATAACTCATTTACTACTCAATTCTGCACACTATTCAAAAACCACACTGTCCATAAGGTCTTTTGCTTATGTGCTTTAGAGAGTTTGAGCCCAGTGTGCAGTGCTGATGTTACCTTTCTGTGTCATCTCATTATTCACAAAAAGCTTTTGTACTGATCACACAGACTACCTTTTTCATGTCAGAGGATATTTCAGCTATATTATTACAGGTTTTCAACTTTCACAAAACATTTTACAGTTGAATAAAACCGCAGACATTAAAGGGATACTCCACTTTTTTTTGGAAACAGGCTCATTTTACCACTCCCCCAGAGTTAAACAGTTGAGTTTTACCGTTTTCGAATCCATCCAGCCGATTTTCTAATATTTAGAAGAATATCAGTAACCGACAGTTTCTGGTCTCATTGACTTCCATAGTACATATTTTTTCCTACTATAGAAGTCAATGAGACCAGAAACTGTCTGGTTACTGATATTCTTCTAAATATCAGAAAATCGGCTGAATGGATTCGAAAACGGCAAAACCCAGCTGTTTACCTCTGGGGGAGTTGTAAAATGAGCCTATTTCCAAAAAAAGTGGAGTATCCCTTTAAAAATAACAGCCTAACCAACCAATTATCACTTCTGCTGAAGATATAAACATGTTTCAATGCATGTGTCACTAACATAAAAATAAAATGCAGAATAAAATAAAATAAACATCATCATTGCCATTAGAGTGTTAACAGAAAAACTGATTTCTGATGGTGATATTGTTAAAGTCTATCCGTTTATAAGCACAGTTTTGATATACATCCGTATCTGTCTGGACTTCATACAGATTTGTAATGACACGGAGAGTAAATAATGACAGAATTGAATTCTTTAACTATTTTGAACTAAGTGAGATCAATAGTGAACATTTAGAGTTTCTAAAGACTAATTTGCGTTGCTTTATACTATAGCTGATGTTAATTAAGATTCACACCTTGGTCATGACTGCAACTCTGAGCCAAACTCAAACTAATACCATCGGGAGCCTTTCCAACACCTGCCCCTGCAATCAGACAGCGAGAGACAGAGAAGGTCAAGTTTTATAACTTATTCATTAACTTATCGTATCCGCCTTCTCTCTCGGTCTCTCTCTCTCCTCTCTTCCTCCTCCTCTCTCAACTTTGCAGCTTTATTCAAACACATCCCTGACGTGGCCCGCAGTACTGCAGGTCTTCTGGCATATCACTGCTGTCTGCAGAAAAACTCTTCTCTCTGATCCTGAACAAGTCTATTTATAGCTATAGTAAACCTGGTTCACAATACTGTCCTCTGCGTTTTTAACAACTCAAAAAAAGTCATACAACTTCTAACGAACACTTGAGAACACACTGTAATATTCCTGCTGCTGTCAGTTGGGCTTCCTTGGTCATTCTGGAGGTGTGTGACTGATATTAGGCAAGCAGGTTGGACCAGGTTTTTAATGATAAGGAGAATTTCAATTATATATGTTCCACAAAATAAAGAAAGACAAACAGGTTTAAACGAAGGTGCGTTTAAGAAAAAATTACATTTGGGCTTCAATTTTTATAACTAGATACTAATACTGTAAGAGATTAAAAAAAGGCCTCACGTTTGGTTGTGACTGAGCCTCCGTGGGTTATCTGTTGGGAGTGAGAGAGATAAAACAAGCTCTGGTGAGTCATTTACATGAGATCATGATGTCTGTAACTTCCCATCACTCTTACTAATTTAGCAGACATGCACAAAAACATCACAGTCGTTTAATCACAACATAACCAATTAGACTTTGTTTCCACTGTATGACTTCACGATCCAACCAACAGATTCTGACCGAACACACACTCAGACAGAGAGTCTGGGACAAGCAGTGCTATAAGCCAGAACATAACACCCCTGAGGTTTCACCAATTATACAGCAGTGACAGATTCTGACTGAAGGGTTGCCCTCAAACAGACACAGACTCGAAACCAGGACAACTTCATTTAGCAAAAACTAATCGCATATTTTACCACAAAATTACTGCAGTATATGCAGAAAGGTAAATAATACTAGGAATTTTGTAAACATTTACAAATATACATTTTTTATTAACATATATATCATAAATATAATGTATATTAATATAAATAAAAATATAAAAACGGACATTATTATTGAAATATATTATTTAAATAATAATATCTGTTTATTTATTATTTATATATATTATTTATATATATATATATATATATATATATATATATTTAAAAATAAAATAATACAATAAAATATAATAATATCTGTTTTTATATTTTAAAAACAGATATATAATATATAATAATATCAATAAAATATAATATCTGTTTTTATATTTAAAAAAAAAAAAAAAATATATATATATATATATATATATATATATATATATATATATTTTCCATAAGAATATACATTGTTTTGTTTGCATTCATTGTTAAATTGATATTAAATTTATTTCAATACACATTTTAAAGTATATTATAAATGTTTTCCATGCTATTTTTACATTCTGGAACATAATATTAAAACATTTAAGGTAACTATTGCAGGGGTGTTCATTCTTATTCATAACCACAAAGCAATTATTTCAGACTCATCTTTAACTTATTTTGACGCAAAGAGTTTTATGTTTACATTACAGCTCAAGGTAACATCAGTAGTCCTCAGCTGTAAGTAAAAGTGCCCCCCAAAAACATTCTTGGCTGTGGTGGTACTAACAATGTGCAGTGGTAATGAATCTTTGAATCATAAAAAAAAACAAAAGAAAAGCAGGCAAAAAAAGCAAAGCCTCCTTCTGGATCCCATTTCTATGGAACTTTGGGTCCGGCACAGAAAAAAAAAGACTGTCAGACAAACCTGATGACTGGAGTCCATTCCTACGAAAGAGTTCCGTGAACTACAGTCGACCGGTGGCGTCTCCTCCCGTGCAAAATCGGACATCTCTATTCCACCTCCTGGGTCCCTGCACACACACACAAAAGGTTAGTTACCTAGCAACACACTAACAGAAACAGCCCGAGGGTTTGAGAGTTAATGATGTCATTTATGATCAAACTTGCACAGCAGCTCAGGCACCAGCAGAGAGGAGATCCTTTCTAGCATCGATCTAATGTCTGCCACCAATTAGGCAGAGATCACCCTCCCTCTCTTCACTTTTTGGGAGAAGATTATAATAATATTTTTAGGAGGTTTATTTTGATTGTCCCCAGAGAATAAAATGTGGTGGTGAACGGTAATCCCACAGCTAGAGCTCACCTACCAACGTCAGCCTTCTCCATTATCATTTGCTATTGTTTTGGTGCAGCTAGAGGCAGTTTTCAGGAGATACATGAGGGTCTTTTTGGAAGAATTAAAAACACATGAGCTCTTCAGATCAGGGGCCTCAAGTAGAAATCATATATATTTTCTTAAAGCTACACTGTGTAACTCTTTTAGTTTATTCTTGGCTAAAAACACTTAGTTCTTTCAAAAATATATGTGCTCATTAATGTATATTTACTTCGTTCAAGTAATAAAGTATTCTCGTGAGTGTATAATATGCCATTGAAAATACATACGGGTAAGGGGTTCTAATGTCGGTCACCATGTTGCCCCTCCATCTTGAAAGTACATTAGCCAAAGAGGGACATACCCGTTAATTCAAGCTTCGCCTTTCGCGTTTACGTTTGAGTTAACACTCATGGACTGGAAGCCATGCTGATCTTGGACTACATTGGCCACCGAAGGAGTTAAAACCAAATTGGAATCGAGAGGAACACAATCTAATATTCACTGGATGGTCATATATCTTTTCACCGCTAGATGGGAGTAATCACACAGTGTAGCTTTAAGTACAGATCTGGACAAACTAGGAATGTCCTTCCAGAGGTGCGTTTATACTACATCCAGTATCGATTTTACATATAAATAAAAATGCAAGAAATATGCATATTCTCAAATGCATGAAAAGTTGTTGAAGCCTGTAAAAAAACGTTGTTAAAAATGCTTTATACGTGATTTGAGTAACTGTGTTTAATGTGTTCTGACTCTCTGACAGTTTGCAGACTGTTTCTGACTCCTCTGAGCAAACAAACAAGAGCGTCAGGTTTGTGTGTATTGGTTTATACGGCTCTATATCAGTTCTCCTGATTGACTCACTCCATCCCCTCCTCCCTTTTCTCTCTCTCAGTGGGTGATGAATGGATCCAACATGACAGCAGATTAGCTCTCAGAAACATCCCTACCGCTGAGCAACAGCGCTGTCCCTTAATCAAAACTTTGTTAAGATGAATTAGAACCGTTCTGAGTGGAATCAGGCCCTTCCAAGCCGAGTTTCGAAATCCTTCTCGAAAAACATGACATCCAAAAGCTTTTCTTGAGATGAGTCCTAAACTGAATCAGAACCTTTCCTGACAAGATTTAACCCCCACAACCTCGTTTATACAATCTCAAAATCATTAACTGTGGAGTGACTCTACTTTTTGTATTAGCTTTTGAGTAAAGCATAAATGATTCTTACCCAGGCCCGTTTGAGTGTTCTTGCCGGGTGCCGGTGCCCTCACGTTGGTGCTCTGCCCCCTGTACCCGGCCCTCACTCCCTTTGGCCCGCAGCTCCACCACCTCCCCTTCATCCAGCGCGGTGTGCAGGCGATAATTCACGGCCTTCAGCAGCACAAACATACCTGCTATCACCCCACAGTAGATCCCCACAATCACCATGGTGGGGGGCAAGGCCTACAGGGAGAGACACAGCAAGAGATTTTACATGAGAAGAATATAAGTCATTTTTGTGGCTTTGAGCTCATTTGCAATATTCAAAAGTTTCTTGGGCACCAAATCAACTTATTAAAATTGATTATTTCTGAATCTGAAGGATTATGAATAATGGCCGATAAAAATTTAGTTTTCCAATCACAAAAATACATTTTAAGTTATTTTAAAATAAAACAGTTACTTAAATTTGTAACAATATTTCAGAACATTCCAGTTTTTACTGTACAAAATGCAGCCTTGGTGAGCAACTGAAAATTGTATTTAAAATGTAAAAACCTCCCCGATCTCAACTTCTGAAAGGTTGAGTACAATCCTTAGATCTATTATTGACCTATTGTATTTCCCTAACCCTTCCACTGAATTAATAAAAGAGCCACATCATTTCAAATACTGACATTAAAGGAGTAGTTCACTTTTAGACGTTTGCTGATAATTTACTCACCCCCTTGTCATCCAAGATGTCCATGTCTTTCTTTTTTTTTTCAGTCGAAAAGAAATTAAGGTTTTTGATGAAAACATTCCAGGATTTTTCTCCATATAATGGACTTTACTGGTAACCAAACGTTTCAAGGTCCAAAAGACAGTTTCAGTGCAAACTGCAAACTGTTCAAAGGACTTTAAATGATTTCAGACGATGAATAAGGGTCTTATCTAGCGAAACGATGGCTCATTTAAAAAAAAAAAAAATAGGGTTAGGGTGTGATGCACGTTCGTGACTCTCCTATTCGAACTCGTTCATTAAAATGAACAAATCTTTTCCCGAGTCAACTCGTTCATTTCTTTCGTTGAATGAACTAAATGGCACGAAAAAAGATTCATTCATTTTGATAAACGAGTTCGAACAGGAGAGTCACGAACGCGCATCACAGAACAGAGCAAGGCGACCATTTGAGCTTATAAAACTTAAACTTTGTTTGTTTTTTTAATGAGCGATCGTTTCGCTTGATAAGACCCTTATTCATCATCTGGAATCGTTTAAAGCCCTTTGAACAGTTTGCAGTTTGCACTGAAACTGTCTTTTGGACCTTGAACATTTTGATTCCCATTGAAGTCCATTATATGGAGGAAATCCTGGAATATTTTCATCAAAAACCTTAATGTCTTTTCGACTGAAGAAAGAATGACATGGATATCGTGAATAACATGGGGGTGAGTAAATTATCAGCAAAAGTTTTTTTAAAAGTGAACTACTCCTTTAAATCAAACCAAGGCATTAGACAGAGTGATAGGCTTACATATTTCAGCCTATTAACATGCTTCCGTTGTATAAATATCATATACAAATATAGGACTCGGTTATACAGAGTTACAGGGTTATGAAAAGAGGCAACAATATTTCAGTCGTAACCGGAGGGCAGAGGCTAAAAACAGCCTGGCACTGAACCAACATCTGTGGACCAAACACCTCTCCATATCTGACACACACTCATATTCATCCTCAAAAAACAGAGGAGCACCTTCAACAGTTGCTTGTTGATTCAGTGATTATTTCAGCACTATTGCAGGACTTTCCGTGATATCGTTTAGCTGTGGTTGAAAGGCAATAAATTACTCAAGCTGAACCTATAGGCAGGGCTCTACAGTGTGACCACTTTGCTCCTATGACCCTAAAAATCTATATTTGCGAACTGGAAAATGATTTATGAGCACAATGTGCGAGTAATGACAGCCGTTTACCATAATCGAAAACGAGATGATAACTAAATAAAACCTAGCTTTGAATGACAAAAATCTATTGAAAAAATCTAAAATCTATCAATCTATTGACATTTTAGTCAACGAATAAAAACTAGACAAAAATCCTAGATACTGACAATTTGGGAAGTGGTCCTGAATTTGTGGTAGATGCAGACATTTGTACTATAACGTGCTGATCTACCAAGTGGCACACAGGTTAACATTAGCCGCATCTCATAAAACGTTAAAAAATGTTAAAGTCTGGGAGAATTAGCAGACATATAGATCTGAATAAGAGTAGCGACGCAAAAAAAAGAGCTGTATTCGTGTCTGAATGGACAAATACACAACATTATGTTGAAATGTCTGTTTTTGGAGAGAATTCAGGTAAACTATATTGGTTAATGTCTTAAATAGTTTTGAGTTTATCGGATACATAAACTGCAATTGGATTCACATTTCATTGGACATGATCCGATGTCTTAAAGTCACTGTGGGTAATAAACCTAATGCGGTCTGTGTCATCAAGCAACAAAAGAAAAAGAGAATAACAATCACTGCTCGTTGATAGCTTTAATAAAGAGTCATTATATTTCATTCATACAAATAAATATGTCTGCTGCTTGAAAGAATAGAGAACGATGTATTCAAGTTATAAAGATTGCATAGGCCTACATCATTCATTGAAAAGAAGATTGGGAAGAGTGGTTTTATTTAATTTTAAGATATTTTTCAAAGTAGTTACTACAAGTCTTAGTAGTTAAATCTGTATCTATATTGCATGTTCAAACTTTAAAATCATGCATATTAACTGTTTAAAGGAGTAGTTCGCTTTTGAAAAAAACGTTTCCTGATAATTTACTCTCCCCTTGTCATCCAAGATGTCCATGTCATTCTTTCTTCAGTCGAAAAGAAATTAAGGTTTTTGATGAAAAACTTCCAGGATTTTTCTCGATATAATGGACTTCAATGGGAACCAAACGGTTCAATGTCCAAATGAGAGTTTCAGTACAAACTGCAAACTGTTCAAAGGGCTTTAAACGATTCCAGACGATGAATAAGGGTCGTATCAAGCGAAACAATCGCTCATTTAATAAATAAAGTTTTATAAGCTCAAATGCTCACCTTGTTTTGTTCTGTGATGCACGTTCGTGACTCTCCTGTTTGAACTCGTTCATCAAAATGAACAAATCTTTTTCCGAGTCATTTGGTTCATTCAACGAACAAAACAAACGAATTGACTTGGAAAAAGATTCGTTCGATTTGATGAACGAGTTCGAACAGGAGAGTCACAAACGCGCATCACAAAACAGAGCAAGGCGAGCGTTTGAGCTTATAAAACTTAAACTTTTTTTAATGAGCGATCATTTCGCTTGATAAGACCCTTATTCATTGTCTGGATTTGTTTAAAGCCCTTTGAACAGTTTGCAGTTTGTCCTGAAAGTGTCTTTTGGACCTTGAACCGCATTATATGGAGAAAAATGCTAGAATGTTTTCATCAAAAACCTTAATTTCTTTAATTTCAACTGAAAAAAGAAAAACATGGACATCTTGCATGACATGGGGGTGAGTAAATTATCAGCAAAAGTTTTTTGAAAAGTGAACTACTCCTTTAATAGATGTTTTCTCCAGGAGTATAATAATGGGTTTGGAAATTTTAGATCAATTCTAAATTAATGCATTACAATTGAACTAAACCTATTATATTTTAGTCATCTGAATTGTTTTAGTTTTAGTCTAGTTTTAGTCACGAATTACAATAAGATTTTAGTCGACTAAATCTAGAGTAGATACTAATACTAAATACTACTACATTTAAACTAGTGGAAAGAGCCTCTGCAGAGGAAAGATGCAGATTTCACAGGTGTGCCAAACTGCCAATGTGCTCCTATGCCTCCTCCTGAGAGCAACACATTCCCCTTGTTCTGTTTTATAAAGTGATTTATAAGTGTGATTTACACTTCTGCATTAAATTGACGCTTTCACACCATAGTTGAACACAAAGAGAAGGAGCACACATGTAGTATATATATGTATATATATATATAATAATAAATAGTTTGTTAAACTGTTCCTTGAAAAATTTTCACTGCGCTCCAAAATTTCTTTGTGTGCTCCTACATTTTTTCATTTAAGAGCGCATGTGCTCCTTGAGAAAAAAACCTTATAGCGTAGAACCCTGAGAGGGATGGCTGGATCTGTGCAGGAAGTTAAATATGGACTGAGTGGCACCAGCCGCTCAATCACAGATCTAATGCACAGACCTCACCCACAGAACGGACATGGCTTTAAACATTTTACACATGATAAGTCTATTTTTATAAATAGACTGCAAACAAGAGTATAATGTTTCACAGAGGGGTTTTGTTGTGCCATGAGTCGTTATGATAAGGATGGAATTTGACTTTTTTTAATGCATTTTCTGCGATGAATTTTGCTAAAATTGGTTTAAAATGGTCAAATGAGACAAACAGCAAAGAGTATTGCACTTTTGTGGCTGAAAGCATAATGAAAATTAGCTGATATATTTAATAAACAAACCCACAATGGGTAGGTGGGAACAGGCTGAACTTTGCAAAGAGTGAAAGAAGTTCAACATTTCTGTGTTCAGTGTTCAGCTCATGGTGATTTAAATTAAAACAGATCAGAACTCATTGTGGCTGTTGTCGCGTCACTGATAAATCCTGATTAGATCAAAAGCACAATACTACAAAATACATTACTACTGGCATGTTGACATCTCTGGTTCTGTGAAGAAGAACCTTTAATAAACTATCATTCAAACATTTGGGGTCTGTAATATTTTTTTCTGAGAGAAAACATACTTTTATTCAGCAAGTACACATTAAATAGATCAAATGTGACAGTAAAGACGTTTTCTTTCTATGTGGAATAAATGCTGCTCTTCAAACTTCTGTTCATCAAAGAATCATGTGAAAAAAAGTGTATATGGGTCTCCACAAATAAAAAATTAAGCAGTACAACTGTTTTCAACTGATAATACTATGAAATGTTTCTTGAGCATCAAATCAGTGTATTAGAAGGATGTCTGAAGGATCATGTGACACAGACAACTGGAGTAATGATGCTGAAAATTCAGCTTAGCATCACATGAATAAATGGAATGTTTACATTATACTAAAGCTTTTTTGTTCTGGTGAAAGGTCTTGAGATTATTAAAATTGTCTTCACATTAGGAAACAAGGGTTCTTTTAAGGACTATTCACTGAAAGGTTTGTCCATGGAATCGCTGTGTATGTTGTTTATATAAGAGAAGTTATTTTGATTATCTGTTTCCCCTTAATGAAAGTACCCATCTCCAAAATATCATCTTCTGTATTCCACAGAAATAAAGTCAAACAGGTTTGAAATGACACAAAGAACTGTCCCTTTAAAGCAGAGAAAGACTAAACACGCACCAAATCTCATGACATCTGGTCTAAAATACCCAACTGTCAAAACATGTCGTCAAAACCAAAACAAAGACTCTTTGAGCCAGAACTGAACCGATTCAGCAGTAAAAAAGCTGATGTTTCTAGGTTTTCCGTGACTAGCTGAGACGAATAAACAGAAACGTAGCATGTGAATACTGGAAATGGGTGTACAGGAATCATAAAGAGAGAGATAGAGTGAGAGAGATAGAGAGAGAGAGAGAGAGAGAGAGAGAGAGAGAGAGAGAGAGAGAGAGAGAGAGAGAGAGAGAGAGAGAGAGAGAGAGAGAGGGGGCAAAAGATAGAGATGATAGAGATGACATAGATGGGCTGATAAGGACTGAGGGATGGAGAGAAGAAGAAACCCGACGGCTGCATCTCTTACCATGTAGAGCGTGAACGGGAGGCAGAGCAGCAGCAGCCACAGGTAAAGGTGAAGCGCGTTCACGAAGGTGTTCTGGTGGGGGTCGTAATACCATCCGCCCGTCACCGACGCCCACACGCCCTGCCGCAGGATCTGCAGGGTCTGCGACCCCATATTTCCCCCCTATCCCCTCTCTAGCCGTCTCGGAGCAGGAGGTACGGCGCTAGCCCGTCGAGCCCCGTCGCAGCCATCTTCTTCTCTGTGGTCCTCCAGAGCTGCGCTTCCCGTCCCATCGTGCTCTGCGCGCACCCGACAGCTCGCGCTCAGCTCGTTTAGAAGGTGGCGCTGCGCGTGCCAGAGATACCGGTTATTCTACAGCGCCTCCGCGCGGCGAACGCGAGTATCGACCAACAAAAACATCTGGGGCGATACTGTAGAAAGCTTTGATTTTTTTTTTTTTGGCAACCTGTTTACTTATATTTGGTAAACAAACAATCACATTCTCTTAGTGAGATTGTTGGTTAAAAAAATAATATATCATATCGTTCGTTATGTATTTCTACTAAGCGCGTGTGGATATTCGAAAGAAATAGTAAAAATATTTTAACAGGATTCTTTCGTACCATTATGCATTTTTACTGTAAACGCGGTTCCTGCGCGCAACCAGGTGCAATAATTTAGGTCGGGGCTGGCAGTATTTGGGTCGAGCTAATTGTCACTATTATATGAATAAAACTGAATAATCAGAGCATTGTCTGCTGCTGGCTATGAGTCTGCTTCTAGTGCACTAAATAGAGAGCGCAGTTCACGTTTATCCAGAAGCGCGAAAGATGCGAGTGCCAATCCGAACACACGGGGGCGCTGCGCAATATATAATCTCTATCGGAATACATAGACAATCCGAGAAAACATAACTTCATTATTACATAGTAATTAATTGAACCACTTAAAAGGAACATACAAAAACAGAGTTTTAATAGGCAGAAAAAAGTCTGTACACTATTTGCATTATGAATGACACTCAAAAAGGGTTCTGAAAAACAACTTATTTCCACTGTAAATGATGCAACTCAGAATATATAGAAATTTACATAAAGAGATGACATACACACACATTTCAGTTCCATTATTTCAAAAACTATTAAATTACAAAGAAAAATTATTTATATATGTAATAACCGTAACAGTCCAGAGAACTGGTGCAGAGAACTGTCCTCGGGTTTGAGCATCAATCAGTCCTGCAACAATAAATCGAACTTGTTTGTGGCTGGCCAGCAAGTGTTACTGCAAACGGGCACGTTTCTCAGGTGGTGGTTTGTTGGGAGTAGTTTGTGGGGCTGGCCGGGCAGGGCCGGGAGGGGCGGGAGGTTTCGTCTCTCGTTCTTCTTGAGGCTTCACAGTCTCAACTGGCACTTCTGGCTCTTTCTTTACCTCCACTAATGACACACAGTGAGATTGTGTATTATTAGCAATGAATATTATATGGTCAAAAGTTTATACACACCAGTGACTGTAATGACATCGCATTCTAAATACATGGGGTGTGTCCCAATACTTTTGTCCATAGGGCTTGACATTAACCTTCTTGCTCACCAGCCACTGTGGCCAGTGGTTTTCCAAAGTTAAAAGCCACTAAGCATTTTCACTAGCCACAATTTTGATTGTTGATCGCATGGGGGAAAACTGCCATATAGATATTTTTAATATTATCTCATAATTTTGCAGTAGGAATATTATGCTGCAGTCACTTTAAGACCTGATGCACCAATTCAAGATTCCACATGCATTTTCCTTCTCAACTGTTTACGCTCTCCTAAAACATAACTGTGTTTATGCGAATACTCGCCAAGACCGGCATTTTGACATTATTTTGTGTGTTTGACTGTTTAAGTGCAACAAGCACTAATGACTAATGACAAAAATACGCTGCTTTTTCAAATATACTGCAATTTTTAAATGGCTTTGAAACAGCAGCAGACATTGGCATTTGTACATTATCATTTCAAACTCTACTTGAGATTGTGATTGCATCTGAATTTTTACATGTTTTTCCAAGTATGGCTTATATACAGATTAGTTGAAGTATTTACAAAACTAAATTGTGATTTTCATCTGTAGTGTGTGATATGGTGAGACCTAGTTGAGTATGTATTTATGAGCATTGTATGAGTATGTATTTGCACACCTGGGACAGGCTTCTCTCCTGGTTTGGGCTGAAACAGAGGCACAAAATCAGTGAGAGTTTAAACAAAACTTTCCCATTTCTAATCAGAAACCAGTTAGAAATGTTTTGTGTATATTAGTAATACCTGATAGAAAGTTGGGGGGAATTTATTGCGCAGATCTAATAGCAGCGTGTCAACTCTCTGCCTCTGGAACAAAGAACTCGGCTCCTCTTTCCGCTTAGATTTAGGCTTTACCCTTTCTATGACAACACATACAACACACAAATGAAACAGGTGCAGTTGCACTTGTTGAAAGATGCTTCCTGCTGTTGTGTGTGTTCTCACCTTTCTCCTCCTGGTCTTTAAAGTGCCACCAGTACCCTTTGGACGGGTGGTACCTGCAGAACGACATTGCTTCATCAAACGCAGACTGAATCCCATGAACCGCTGAGAGCTGGGACACGTCAAAACAAAAGATTGATGTTCATACTGATTAGAGAAAGGCGTTATTAAATTGTTCTAAGGTGTATAAACGCACCACTCTGGAATTGATGACTGATCCCAGGTCAGGCGCCTGATACACCACTCCAGCTATGATATAGTAGTCAGCAAGAGGGATTACTGCAGGGAAGGGAAACAGAACATGCAAAAAGATTTTAATGTTTTGTTTTTTCTGCAGAGAAATTTAATGTCATCATTGTGAATATAAAGTGAACAAAAGAAAAAAAAATCCTGGTATTACTGTGTACAGTTAATCAGTGCACATTATTACAGCTTCATTCCATAATTGACTAATTTCGCATCATTGACTCGAGCTAAATGACACTATTGTTTTGACACTTATAGGTACTAAAAGCAAAAAAAAACAGCATCAGACAGCAGAAACTGAACAGCAACGCAGAAACTCACCTTGTGTTGGTGATTGTCTCTGCTGCTTTCTGATGATGTACAGAATCGGCTCCTGAGCGTGAAGCAAAATATATTCCACACCCACCATCTGACTACACACACAAAACACGAAGTAAGAACGCAGACAACACACTCTACTGCAGCACAACCTATTTTTATTTTTAGAAAATAAAATAATCAGCGGTGTGACAGTTAAATTAAGATAACATATTTTCTGTCTTGTAGATTACATTCTGACACATCTACTACATACATAACCCTGTTTTCAAATGAATCATGCAGTGCTTACTTGAGGTGATCCAGGGTTAATCTCTGCATTTTCACAACCTCATTGTTGCAGGTGCGATCATAAAAGGGATTGCTCCTCTCAGAGAAATACTCCACCACATTGCTGGGGTTCAGGATGGGTACCCAGCCACTGTCCACCCACGAGATGCCAAGCAGATTATCTGACAAACACAAAAACATTATATAATGTTAAATCGGAATAATACATCTGGGAGGTCACTGTTATGAAGCTCTCTTACAAGGAGCCAAAGTCAATAGTGGGGCAACGGCAACCTGAGCTAATTGGGATCAAGATTTAGGGCTCTCAATTGATGCAGATACTTGGACAGTATGCAAATGTGGCAGTATGCAGGCAACATATCAATTTGTAAAGTAAAGAGCTACAGTTCAAACTTTTACATCATCTCCAAATTACCTCGGACGCAAGTTTATCCCAAATTATTCTCTGCATTGTTTGAAGTGCAACGTAGAAGAGGAGACTTTGTTCACTGCACTTGGAAATGTATACATAATAAAAGCCTATTTGGTACAGATTTGTAGGAGACTTATATTTATTCTATGCCTTATACACTTAGTCTTATATTTTATACACGATGTGACCTCAATCCACTTTATTTTTTTGATAGGTGCTGATGATAATAAAACAAAGTTTATTGTTCAAACAGGATATTAATATCCTTACTTAGCTATGCTGCCCTTAAGAGCATTTTTCTTAAATGCATCTCTAAAGTGATTTTTGAATTTCTTTCACTGGAATATTTGACTTACTGGTCAAAAGGGAAAATGGATATGGTTTATCAGACATGGACACCTTTTTTATGGTTTTATTAATATATAGGCTAGGTCCCAGGATTTATCTGTTTGCAAAACGCTTATGTTGGAACGTAAGTTACTTGTGATTTGTGGCCACTGTTCGATTTGTGTTACGTTGAAGAATGAAATAAATAAATATTTAATAATAAAAAAACGCTGATTATTTAAAAACAAAATCATATTCGAATGAGAATATGCCAGTCAATGAAAAAACAAACAAATAAAATATACAGTGGAAAATAACACTGCGCGCCTCCTTCTACAACAAACTACGGCGACAATGCTAAAGAGTGCGCTTATGTTGGCTTGACAAAGCAAACGTTCTGTTAATCCGTTTTATTTCTTATACAGCATTTTAATGTGATGGCGAAGGGATTTGACAGGAATAAAACTGTCAACGAATAAAACATCGTTGTAAAACAATTCGTGAAATACATGAAAGTACCTCTTAAATCCACCGACGCCATCTTCGCAGTTTGGACCAGGCGCAGGCTGATGATGACACAACACAATAATCGTCGACGCTCTATGACGATTGCTCCATGTAGTATGGTAGGCAGTACATTAATAAAACCAAAACCAAATTCTGAATTAAAAATATGCCATATTAATTTGTTTTATTATTAAAACTCATTGTTGAAATGAAAAGTCTCGCAACCCATTTTGCTGAATCATCGAAGATCAGCAGCAAGTAGCTACGTTGGTCAATAAAGTGAGATTATAAATGCATAAAAAAAATATTTGTTATATTTTATATATTTAGAATATATTTAACATATTTTGCATTTCATTGATTTTATTCATTTTGATGAATACAGATTATTTTTTGTGCGAGCCAGATGAATAAATGCATGCTCACATTTAGTCTCGAACTACATGCCTCTGTGCTTAATATCAAATTTCTTTCAACATGGGGACAGGAGAGCTGTCAGTCAATAAATGGGGAAATAAATAAATTCTGTAAATTGAAAAGTAATGTGTTACTTAGTTAGGCTACTTGGAAAAAATTAATGATTACTTAACTCGAGTTACCCCAACGCTCCTGAGGATAGCTACATAAAATATTTCGTTTTAAATTAGACAATACTTTTCTTTTGGCTCAATAAATTATTTTTTATAATATATTTAAATACATAGCCTATTTTTTCTGATTAACTGAGTCTTTCTGGTTACTGATATTATCTTTTTGGCAACATAATGCATTTGTGAATGTTGACATTTAGTGCATGTAAATGTGGCTCTCATTTAGATCACTCTTGCAAGTGTTCAGTCATACGCAAGAGAGCACACGGGCACACACAAACACACAGAGACACACATACACGATAATAATAACAATATACAACATTTTAGATTTTAAAGCATTGAATTATCATTAATTTAGGACAAAAAATAATTATAGCCTTTGGACCTAAGAGTAGCAAATTGGTTTAAACATCATCCCTTAAGAAGAATTCATCAGATGGGACAAATCCTCACCAGAGTCCCTGCAGGCAGAATTCTGCAGGAATATATGAGTGCAGTGTAGCATAAACATAATGCCTGCAGAGCAAATCCAGCATTAAACCAATAAAAAATCCACAAAAGAACCATTACTGTAAATTCCACATCCAACCCCAATTCCAGTCAAACTCAAAGGCCATAAATCCTCAACCTACCAAGAGGTGGCACCGTGGCAATATAACATTGCCTCAAGTCAAGTGTAATGTTCTCATTACAAACTGAATGTAAGAATGTAGTATAGAATAAAGTAGTTCATCATTATGGCTAACCTGAAAAAAAAAAAGATTCTTTTTTAAAACGAACAAAACAAATCAGAGTTTAATCTGTTCCCAAACAGATCTTGCAAATATTTGACAATTCCGTATGAAGGACTAAAAATGACAAAAGGAAAAATAAATAAATAAAAAAAGTATAAATAAATGCAGAAATATAGTGAAAATAAATATTTTTTTTTTGTAATATAAATGGTTATTTATGTATGTACTTATTTATTTATTTGTGCATTTATATATGTATTTATTTATGTATTAATTTCTACATTTATTTATTTTTCCTTTTGTCATGTTTAGGCCTTCATACCTCTTTTAAATGTTTTGCTATGACTAAATTAGAAAATGTTTATATTTATATTTATTTAAGACATTGGCTGACACATCAACATCCTGCACTTATTAAACTTATTGAAAGAAAGAAAGAAAGAAAGAAAGAAAGAAAGAAAGAAAGAAAGAAAGAAAGAAAGAAAGAAAGAAAGAAAGAAAGAAAGAAAGAAAGAAAGAAAGAAAGAAAGACGAATGGATCTTTTCAGACAAATAGAACTCTAAGCTTAGACATGATCTGAATTGCACATGTGTTTGTGAGTATGAAAATGACAGACTGAGCAAAGCACTCCTCATCTAGCACGATTTACCGCAATCACGACACACCCTGACAACCATTTGCAACACACACACACACACACACACACCTGTGGGACACAAACATGACGTTTCAAAGAGGAACATTACGGAGATATTCACCATTAGCCTACTTAGATCAATGAATGTGGGTTAACAAAAACTTTCCAGTGCATAATGAAAGAGAGAAGAACAATTCTTTTGAATCAAGGGAGGATCAAAAGGAAGGAGATTCAACTGTATTTAAACAGCCCTTTTCTGTGTCCGACAACTGGGACTAAGAGAAATGCGTTTGTTAACGTCTGAGTTGCGCTCAGCTGGATTTCAATGGAGACGGGACGCCGGAGCAGGAGACTCACACACAGGCCGGCTATAGGTTTCGCTCCATCCGCTATGATGACCGCATTTCTTAAGGGCAGCGCGCGCACTGTGGCTTGATGCGCGCGCTCACTCCCTTCAGAGTCATTCGGTGAGAGCAGGACGTGCCGATCCCGTTCTGCCAGACCGCTGGGGGGAAAAGATAGCGGGGGAGAAAAAGAGGGGAAAAAATCACAGAAGCGTACTGCTTGTGTGTGTGAATAATCCAGGAATCCATCTTTAAAACCGAACCGTGAAGAGCTGCGGGCATGTAAACGCGCGAGGAGGCAACGCAGTGCTAAAACGTGAGGTCCAGGGAATTGTCGAATCGGTGGGATGAGCGTGGAGCACGGCAGATTTGAAGGAAGTATACGCAAGGGAAACAGCACGATGAGCGTCAAGAGCGGCAACGCGAACACGACCATCATGCAGCCTCCCGGTGGCCGGAGCCGCGGAGACGCGCGCTACCCGCAACACGCGCCCCACCAGAGCGGTTCGGTGGTGAAACCCCAAAACGAGCCCGCGGACCTGGTGAAACGAGCCCTGGACTTCAAGACGCAGGGCACGCAGTGCTACAAGGATAAAAAATACCGCGAGGCCATCGGCAAATACCACCGCGCGCTTCTGGAAATGAAGGGTCTGTGTCGCGTGCTGGGGGACCCGGACACCAGCAAATCCCCGTCCACTGTCCTGACCAGCATCAGTAAGTCCAGCCTGACGGACGAGCAAAAAGGCGCGGTGGAGAACGCGGAGTTGGAGTGCTACAACAGTCTGGCTGGTGGGAACGCACATCATGTTTCACCACATGTTTCAGTGCACATGTTTTCTATGCATTCCACCTGTTAAGACCGAATGAAAGCAGGGCCACCATAATAATCAGATCAGTACTATTCGATTTGGTCCCTCCAATACTAATTACGCCTTTAAAAAATGTAATTTGTGAGTGAATGTCTTCAGTTCTGGTTGCAGAATGACGTCATGGTTTGTCTAGATTAGGTCATATATCTAAATTTGATTTTAAACTGTAAATCATGACAACACGACTAAAATATCCTTATCCAAAAAAATGTCATTGGTGGAATTCATTTTGTCTGTGTTTGCATAGCTTGTCTGTTGCAGATGGAGCTTGTGAATTATGAACGAGTGAAAGAGTACTGCCTGAAGGTTTTGAGAAAGGAGGGCGAGAATTTTAAAGCCTTGTATCGCTCTGGCGTGGCATATTATCATCTGGGAGATTTCAACAAAGCCCTGCACTACTTAAAGGAGTCACACAAACAACAGCCCACAGGTTAGTCAGATCAAACTCTCGCACACACTACACCAGCATTTCTCAAACTGGGGACAAACCATGGCAAGCCAAATAGAGTGACATTTCAGAAAACATTTCCAATGGCTTTGGTTCCTTTAAATTTTAAAAAAAAATGAATCTCAATGTATCTATTAATCATTGATATTAAAATAATAAGAAGCAGCTTCCGAACCCAAATCCCCTGCTCTCCAGGACGACTTTGATTGTGCTGATAAATGAATAATAAATAATCATAAAACTGAAATGTTTTCTCTTTCACCACACCCACATGTTCTGTTAAAACAGCTGTTTCCTCCTTTTCTATGTATGTGGGACAGATACTAATGTCATCCGCTACATCCAGCTGACGGAAATGAAGATTCGACGAAACGCCCAGAGAGAAAAATCAGAAGTCCCGTAAAAACGGCTCCCGCTTGAATAGCTTTCCACTGCGGACACCCCACTATCCCCTCATCGCACTCTCCGTGGACGAGGTTCGGCATTTCATGGGAGACTTTGTTCCAGTGCGGGTCAACACACCTGTCTCAGTCCTGTCAGAAACAGTCTCTGGCTCAGATTGAAGAGCTGAATCAGGTGTGCTGTGCCCTGGAGTAGACCGTGGAGACCCGGGAAAGGAGACCACCAGGGATCTCATGGCATTTATTATACTTTCTGAAGTACAGTAGTGCTGTCAAAATGCTTGCTTTTAATCCCCAGTTGTATTTAAGTTCTGGAAAACGAACAGATCTAGGTCTCTCGAGGTGGTTGTGTTCACAGAACACCATTTTGTGGCTGGTGAAACATTCCTGCAGCTTTTTGTTTGTATTGTTTTCAGATCATGACAATGTTTTTTATTCGAGATTCTGGATCAGTTTTGTTGTAAATGCATAAAGCTCCTTCATTTGAAGTGCAATTAAGTGTCACTACTAGTGAAAATTATGCCAATCATATACAACCTACACTTCACTTAACACCCACATTCAAATCGCAGTGATCTCTCAAGATCTCACACGCACAGAGTGGGCTTAAGTGTACACACACACACACACACACACACACAGTGAACATGAGTGTAAGCATGTGAATCAAGCACAGTCTGACTGACACGTAGGCCTATACAAAAGCATGTAGGAGTTAAATAAACTGTGGTCATTGTTATAAGTAGAAGTGTGTGTTTTTTTGCATCTGATTCTTATTGAGAGTGAAAAGTGAAAACATTAAAAAGACGTTAATATTTTCATTTTGACAGAGAGGGGCTTTTTCTATGTATATTTCGACTGTACTCAACTGTTTATTGTGGGCTTTACGTGCAGCTTCACAGCAGGTACACAAACTGTCCAATTCACTGCTCCATTCTGGTTGCTATGGTGAGGTTGCATGGAAATCATCCTTTGAGACAGATGGGGATGGTGTCCTAGACACGCTCGCTTAGACAAATCTGTGTAAAACAGAAGAATGAAAGATTAAACGGTTGAACAGCCTGTCTAAATGTCTAAACTGCTGATTTAGTATTTAGTAATGTTAAATTTGAAGTAATTTGGACCAATGAGATCGCATGACTAGGGAACAATCTCACTCAAAATGAAGGCAAGATACACTTGTTTTGTATGCAATGATTAAACATGCACTAATTTGTATAAAATTCCGTAACATAAATCTGAGCACTGGATAAAAAAACGTATTTTGAATTTTGTTGACAGGTAACACTTTATTTTGATGGTCCACATTTAGACATTCTAAGTAACCTCATGTCAACTCTCATTATAAGTATATCTGCTAACACTTTACTTTGATGCTCCCCCAACAGACAGTTAAGTAAATTGCAAATACAAACTCTATAATGTCTAACCTAACAGTCTACCATAGTCTATTAATACTCTAATGAAATTTAATTGACATTTTACAAAGTTCCTTATAGAGTTAGTAAAGTCGACCACCAAAATAAAGTGTAACTTTTTGACATAGTTCACTTTTGAAAAATTTTTTGCTGATATAATTTACTCACCCCATGTCATCCAAGATGTCAGCATTTTACTCCATATAATGCACTTCGGTGGGAACCGAACGGTTCAAGGTCCAAAAGACACTTTCAGTACAAACTGCAAACTGTTCAAAGGGCTTTAAACGATTCCAGACGACGAATAAGGGTCGTATCAAGCGAAACGATCGCTCATTTAATAAATAAATAAAGTAAAAAAAAAAAAAAATTTATAAGCTCAAATGCTCGCCTTGTTTTGTTCTGTGACGTACGTTTGTGACTCTCTTGTTCGAACTCGTTCATCAAAATGAACAAATCTTTATCCGAGTAATTTGGTTCATTCAACGAACAAAACGAACGAATTGACTCTGGAAAAAGATTTGTTCATTTTGATAAACGAGTTCAAACAGGAGAGTCACGAACGTGCATTACAGAACAAAGCGAGGCGAGCATTTGAGCTTTTACAACGAACTTTGTTTTTTTTTTTTTTTAAATGAGCGGTCATTTCGCTTGATAAGACCCTTATTCATCGTCTGGAATCGTTTAAAGCCCTTTGAACAGTTTGCAGTTTGTATAAAGTGCCCTGTGGACCTTGAACAGTTTGGTTCCCACTAAACTCCATTATATGGAGAAAAATGCTGGAATGTTTTCATCAAAAACCTTAATTTCTTTTCGACTGAAGAAAGAATGACATGGACATCTTGGATGACAAGGGGAGAGTAAATTATCAGCAAAAGTTTTTTCAAAAGTGAACTAAAGGATTTTAGGGATTTATGGAGGGATCTCTTTTTATCCCTCCATAAATCAAATGGAAAAAAAATGTTTTATCTTTTTAAGAATAAAATTTAACATATCAGGTGAATTAAATGAATAAGTCCCTCTGTAAAAACATTCAGAATATATAGATCAGAGTAAAACTGAAAAGGTTTGAGAGAAGAGATTTCTGTGCAGGAGAAACAAAAAAAATTGAGGAAACAACCTTTAAAATATGTATTGTAATTGAACTCTATTAATGCAAATTATAAAGTGTAATAAAATAAAGACTTATGTGTATTTCTGATGTTTTCTCTCCATGATTGTGAAGCAAAACAGCCCAGCATCTCAATATTGATCAATTTATGAAAAAACACAATATGTATCTTTCCTTAACGCTAATGTTAAGCGAAACAGAGAGAATGCATATGGAAAATGACAGTCTATAGTCTCATTTATTTGCCATGATGATGATGATGATGATAAAATGTGCAAATCATCTTCTTATACTAAGACAGTAACAAAACACCACATCTCAGCATTTCAGGGCTTTAATCAAGCTCTTACACAAGTCTAATGTGCTCAGGTGCAAGTACAAGTTTCATAGCAGCTTCTGAACCCAAACCCCTGCTCTCCAGGACAACAGTGATTGTGTGGATCAAGGGCAACAGATGTTCTTGATGATAGCTACACATTCCTCTAAGCCAGAAAAAAAATACACCCCTATTCCACACCTAGATGGAATGAAGTGAGAGTTCCTGGATTCTCAGCCACATTTCAGGACTCAGAATTATACACTGCTTTGTAGTATGCATGACAAATGATCGAAACGTGGTTTCAAGTGACAGAAAGGGAAAGAGAGACACAAGCCCTTCTGTGTTTTGGCTCTAAATGTTGTTTTGTCTCTAGAAGACGTTTTTTGCCGGTATAGAGATTGAAAGATTGGTTTGTGAGACAACGTGCAAAATAATGTTCACCTCTGCGTGTCTGAACATGTCCAAACATCCAGACAAAAATGTCGCTCTTAATAAATAAATCACGGAGTAATACAAATGTGAAAAAATATAAAAAATAATTTAAAGAAATAAATATGTGTAAACGTAAAAAATATTGCACAAAAGGCTACTAAAAACAATTCCAACATGTTTTCTCAAAAATCTCCAACAAAATTGAAAACACATTCACCTTGGAATCCACCAGTTACACTGAATCGGATCCCTAACAGCACACACACACACACACACACACACACACACACACATACGGCACAAACACCGGAAGACTGCAGTAATGTACCTGACTATTGTATAGCTGCAAATTTAGAGCCAATAAATTCTAACTTTCCTCTTAAAGACATTCCCTCGTGTAGTTTGGATGGTGAAGACGTCACCAAACAAGTATTATTTGTGAAAGACAATGTGCTTCATGCTACAGTGAAAACCACAGAACAATCAGTGATCTCGAGTGGACGTACAACAGAACTATACATTCATGAGACCGGAAAAAGCACTTCTAAAGCAGTACAATCTCATACATGTATGATAAATAAAACCTGAAAAAAGAGAGAGTAGCGGAAATAAACCGTCCAATGTTCTCCATATAACCCAGCACTATGTTCAGAGAGCTAAATCTATCATAAACATGCAGACGTGTCTACATATAGAGAGGAAGTCAATCCAGCGCAGCAAGACAGCTGAGATAATACACTCAATATGAATTAAAAAAAACAAGTTTGCAAATAAAAAAAGAGTCTCCTGATAAATGTCTCTCAAGATCACAGCTGCAGACCCTGTACTTTTCTAAAGCACTCAGAAATCAGTCTGGCCATTAATGAAGCATCTGGATTGTATTTTTATTGGATAGCTTATTACGCCTGGTGATGAATAGAAGTGTATACTGAAGGTTAGCTTATCAAGACACACTTTTAGACCCTACACTGCATCTGTATTCCAGTTTTCCAGTTCAAATATTTAAACATTTCTAAATCATGAGACAAGTCCTTAAAGGGATACTCCACTTTTTTTGGAAATAGGCTCATTTTACCACTCCCCCTGAGTTAAACAGTTGAGTTTTACCGTTCTTGAATTCATTCAGCCGATTTTCTGATATTTAGAAGAATATCAGTAACCAGACAGTTTCTGGTCTCATTGACTAGTATATTTTTTTTCCTACTATGGAAGTCAATGAGACCAGAAACTGTCTGGTTACTGATATTCTTCTAAATATCAGAAAATCGTCTGAATGGATTAGAAAACGGTAAAACTCAACTGTTTAACTCTGAGGGAGTTGTAAAATGAGCCTATTTCCAAAAAAAGTGGAGTATCCCTTTAAGAAACAGAATGACATAAGATAACAAAATGTATCAAAATTAAGTGATAAATCCGTTAGTAGGGTAAGAAAAATAAACCCTTTCAACTACTCACTTAGATTTGATCCATTTTCAAGACTTAAAGGGGTAGTTTGCTTTGAAATTAGTTTTTGATATGTTTTAGCTTATCTCAAGGGCTTCATGTCTGTCAGTCATATAATGGAGGTTTATGGGGTCCACCTCAAAGAGCATGCACAGAGAAGTCAAAATTAAACATGATTCAATGACTCATAAATGTAAGTAGAAAGTACACATTGATGGCCTAAGACACGAAACGAGCGGTTAGTGTGAGAAAACGAACAGTATTTATATCGTTTTTACCTCTTGTAATCACAGTCACGTCCAACTATTCTGACGGCGAGGGCGCTTCTCTCTGCGCCGGAAAGCCCCGGAAGTGATCCATCAATTCCATCAATGTGTACTTACATTTACGAGTCATTAAATCATGTTTAATTTGGACTTCTCTGTGCATGCTCTTTGACGTGGACCCCATATACCTCCATTATATGACTGACAGACAACACCGGTTTGACCTAAAAATATCAAAATTGAAAATACTGTGGAAACAAAGACACCTACATCTTGGATGCCCTTGAGGTAAGCTAAAACATACCAAAAATTAATTTCAAAGTGAACTATCCCTTTAATATTTTAAGTAATTCTGCTTCTCAAGTAAACATATCTTGATGTTCATTGTATTGGAAAACTAGACAAAAATACTGAGGGAAGAAATTCATTTTTGCAGTGTAGGACTGTATATATGTGTTAAATTTTTTAAAAAAATATTGAACTGAACATAGATTAGAACAGCATCTGGATTATGCAAAAACCAAACACCTTTGGTTTATGCTGGGTTATTATTCCTTATCAGTAAGGTAACAGTTCCTAATATAGTAAGTATTTATCTTACCTGCTGAAAAAAAGAAAGAAAAAAAAACATTTCAAACCAGCCTTAATTGGTTTGCTGATCTTAGCTGGTCCTCCAGTACACTTGTTTGTTGGTTAGTTTATGAGGGGTTTTGGGCACTTGGGCAACCAACTGATCTCCCAGCTAACTTGACCAGGACGGGAGACTATCTTAAACCAGCTAAGACCAGCTTAATCCTCAAGCAAAGCATCTTAGGCTGGTTTAAGCATGTTTTCTTCACCAGGGTATCCAGAACTCCCTCTTGATTAATCTGATGGTAAGTGCTACATCTGAAAGCAAGTGGGTCTAACTTTGTGAGTGACATTAATACGTTTGGAGGGGTGAAATCAAGAGCAGAACCCTTGTCGCACTCTGTATGGTGAGTCTCTGGGATCGGATGAGAGAGGCCGTGTCCCATCCCTGTAGTGTCCTTCATCCTGTTGGTCCAAAAGACTGTCATTCACCCAAGGCGAACAGGGGGTTGGTGGTTCCATTGGAGTGGGCAAGACGACCACACCTCCTCCAAACTCCACAGTGGACGGGGTTTCGGTGCTGGACGTGTGGGCGGGAGATTCGCCCCACTGGGATCCACAGCGTGCTCGTGGAGAAGGGCGGGGCCTAGCCAGGAAGTCCAGAGTCTTGGGACGCTCAGGTTGGAAGCGGCGACGTGGCGTAGGGGGGAAGATGAGATTTGGATCAGGAAGACGGGGCACCTCTGAGGGGTCCTCACTCAAGGTCCATGGAGTCACTGCACATACAGCATCACAAAAGTCACAAGTAAACAAATATAGCTATGAACTGAATCAATTTCTGTCAAAGGATTTCAAATCACTATATGTGTTGTTTTAGTAGGTCAATGATCTTATCTAGTTTATAAAAACATGTACCAAGTGATCTCTAAATGTACTTTCATGTTTGCTTTTACATTTCAATTCACCATTTTTATTATTATATAGTTTCCATTTAATGACAATATTTTGAATTAATGAGTGTAAACATTTTGCTATCATTTAATTTAATTTCCGATATATATATATATATATATATATATATATATATACAGTATATATGTTTGTGTGTGTGTGTAGAAAGAATATTTAAATTTTAATAAACAGTGAAGTTTTTTTTTTTTCTTAAAGCTACTCTGTGTGATTTTTACCCCATCTAGCAGTGAAAAGGTAAATGGCCATCCAGTGAATATTAGTTTGTGTTCCTCTCAATTCCGATTTCGTTTTAACTCCTACGGTGGCCAATGTAGTCCAAGATTAACATGGCTTCCAGTTCGACCTCGTCCATGAGTGTTAACTCAAACGTAAACGCGAAAGGCGAAGCTTGAATTAACGGGTATGTCCCTCTTTGGCTAATGTACTTTCAGGTTGGAGGGGAAACATGGCGACCGACAGTAGAACCCCTTCCCTGTATGTATTTTCAATGGCATATTATACACTCACGAGAATACTTTATTACTTGAACGAAGTAAATATACATTAATGAGCACATATATTTTTGAAAGAACTAAGTGTTTTTAGCTAAGAATAAACTAAAAGAGTTACACAGTGTAGCTTTAAGGTACGCCTACCGTCAATAACTTTATATGTTTTGTTTTATGTACGTGATGGTAGGAATTAGACGTGTTTTTTACTGATGAATTTGCACATGGTTTGTCTTGAAAACCACCATTTAAATATTAAACTCATACTAATAAGAAATTGTGCCAAACATGAAAGGCTTTCTTTTTAGAAATGTCATTCTTTTATTGAGGCTTCTTTCTTCATTATGATATCAGGACTGTGATAGATTCAGATTCGTCCCATCACTGACCCAGAGTTTCTCACCTGTTGTTTTGGAGGGTGTGGTAGGGGTGGGATTGTGGTTGTTGTGGGAAGGAGAGCACCCTGTCTTTATTGCCCCGTCTGAAGGTGTGCGACGAAGCCTGTAGGCTGCACTGGGTGCAGAGGGCACATGTGTGGGTGTGAGAGACTGGTGAGGGTGGCGTTTGAAGCTCTCCAGGTGAGTGTTGACCAGTGGGTTCAAGGGAGGTGGGTTGTGTCCAGAGAGGGTGGGGGGCGTTGGTGGGCGTAGCACGAGCAACTCTTCACTGTCAGAGTGCAGGAGAGAACGGGTTGAGTTACAATCAGACACAGTTGAGAGAGACAGGAGTGTGAGAGAAGTGGGCAGAGGGGGAGGGCGACGGGGACTTTCCCTTTTGAAGATTTTGCGCGTGGGTGGGCTAGCGCCACGACTTTGACCCCCCGTACGGTGAAACAGCCCTTCCCAACGTGGACGCACACTCTCTTCCACACGCACCAGGTCCAGTAGGTTACGACCTAAACCGATAGCAGCCAGAGCTGCCCCGCAGCCCAGCAACACCAGCTCTGATCTACGGCTTCCACTGGGGCTCCGCCGCGTGTAACTGGGGGAAACATCAGAAGCCGGTCCAGTCGTGCCACTCTCCAGGCTGTAACTGTCAGATCCATCCCTGTGGAAAGGGATGCAGAGGTATGATTGGCCAGGACAGTCAGCTGACTCTGATGGGAAGCAGTCCTCATTTTCTACAGAGAGAAAGAGAGGGGTGGGGGAGAGAATGATTTCACAATGTTGCACCATTACTAGGCTTCACAGCTTGTCAGTTACAAGGTGAAGGTTTTTATATTTCTGGTTGTTTGTTCTCCTCTGTTTCTAATATTATAATGTGAATCAAATCTGTTGTAACCAGTATTATTAGTGAAATGACAGAAATACCAAAATAATCAAAATATTACATCAGCCTGAAAGCATGATTGGAAACAACTTACTGACGACACAGCTTAATGCTCATTGGTTTAAACAACTGTGATGTATTGTTCTCTTTTTGATTTTATAACTCTGATGTCATGTTTTATATACGTTATGTGTGAATATTCCCAAACTCTCTGACAGTGCGATCTCTATGGGTTATGCAATGTCATTTTTTTTAAACAATAAAAAAACAAATCTGTATTAGGTGGGGTGGGGAGTGGGGTGGTGAGTGGATGTCAACTTAAAAGGTTACTTAAGTAGTCAACAAAGACATAAATTAACTGAGACAAACCTTTGTAAAAAAAAAATCATATTGTGGAGGTTTAAAATATACTGGGGTCAAATTGAACCCAGTGGGTAAAAAATATTATCAGATTTGAGGGTTACAGGAGGGTTAAAGAAAAATATTGATAAACACGTATTTGGAATGGAATTAAATAACAAGTAGGCCTGCTTTGGGTGTCTTCATTATATTTATTTTCTTATAAAAGCCACAGAACTTAAATTACATCCAGTTTATTAGCAAAATATTAGCTCCTCTCACTGCAGCCGCTTACTTTTGCGTACATTTCAGGCGAGGCAAACCGCATCGCAAACAAGCCAATTATCAAACAAAGACAAAAAAATGTAGGCCGGGGACTTGGTTCTATTCATCGGATGATGATTGTATGGAAGCAGATCTAAATGCTTACTATTGATTGTAAGAAAGGGGCGGAGTTTATGCCGACTAAATGATTGGAAAAGCCCAGCATACGTCACCAGAGAGAATTTGGTTGTATCACTAGAAGATCCTAGCCTGGATGCCAGCCGAACTTAACCCCGCCCACAACATTTGAGGTCACGAAGTTCGGTCCAAACTTGATCCGTTGTGAAGCAAGTATGACCGAACCAAAGCTGTTCGGACCAATCAAATTGTCAGGGCGGGCTTTATACGATGATGGACAGATGATCAATAGTAACGTAATCATCCACGTCACCAAAAAAGCACTTGGGTTGAATTAATTTACAACAAAGGTGGCTGCCTCTGGAGAATTTAGATGTGTAGAATCAGCCATCGCATTTGTTATAGAAGATGTAGACAACGCATTAATTTTAATTGAGAACAACGATCAAGGCATTGGTCGATGTGAAAGATGTTTTTGCCATATTTCCTATGAGAGCCGGTCTATCCAATTGAGTGCAGAGGCATTTTTTTCCTGGTTGGATTGAAACACGCCCCATAGTCACAGCCCAATGGAGCAGTCTCAGACTCACATTCTGACTAGAATCTAAGTGTGGCGACATCCAGTTCTGACATTTTAATTAAAAACAACGAGCTCAAAAAAAAAAACTGTTAAAAAATGAAACATATTCATGGATGAATCGCAATAAGAGACATTTAGAAAATAGAAATTCCACTTCATCCCGATTTAAAAATACACTGTCAATTAAGTTCTCTCAGTTGAATTCAGACTTTACTCCTTTCCACTGTATGGTATTAAAGGAGTCCTATTATGCCATTTTACGAAGTCTTGATTTTGTTTATGGGGTGTACTAGAATACATTTCCTGCTTGATTGTTCAAAAAATAATTTTTCACATATTTTACATTATTACAGCACCTCTTTACCCTGGCTCGAAAAAGCTGTTTTTGAAGAAGCCCCTCCTTATGAAATGCAAAATGTGCTGTGATTGGTTGGCTGGCCCAGTGTGTTGTGATTGGCAGTGCTTAGCGCATGTTCTGGAAATGTCCCGCTCCTCCATAACTGCGAGTTCTCCTCTATTGTAAATATTAATGGAGTCACTTTAAAAGCAATTTGAGCCCGATTCAGACCCTGACATGACAAGAGGAGTGTCCAGAACAAATTTTAAGCATAATTTTCACAGGACGTTTCAGAGTGGTATGTTTATTGTAATTTCTTATACATTATAGATAAGATGTAATTGTGTTACCAGGTAATACAAACAGTAATAGATCACAAAACCATGGTTAAGTTTCCTAAGGAGCAGTGAACAGCCTTAAAAAAATCGACAGCTTACAAAAGCAACAGAAAACAAGCTGTTCTCCATAAAATGTGCAGATAAACGTTTGGAGTTATAAAGTTCAGGAGTCTCTTTGACATAGCGACAACACTGTCTTCTCTAATGCAGCTACACCAGGCCTCGTCCCCTTTTTTTGTGAATTCCGTAGGTGGAGATTATTTAAATGAGGAACATTGTGACTTTGTAAGATCCAGAAAAATTGCGAGCCGTTCGGTGTAGTTGTTGAAAAGGCGATTATGTTAAATAAAATATTTCCGTTTGGATTGGACTTTGAACTTTGTCACCTTGCAGATCTTTAAAAAAGCAACATTACACACTAACTTAAGAAAAAGTGGAAAGGCATAATAGGACCCCTTTAATGTGAATGCAACAAAGTTTCAAAACATTCAGAACTGGTCAATGAAGATGCCAAACAAAGATTAATGTGAGTGTTACCAGTCTCTGCCAGGCTGCACACTCCAGGTACAGCAGGACTGTGTCTGGGGGAGCGTCGCAGGTTTGGAGCGCTGCAGGAACGCTGTCGACTGCACTCTTTAGGAGTCCTCAAACTGAGTGATAAACACATGCACACAGAGGATTGTGATTGTATAAACATTTGGTGAAAGTTTATGCTTTGCACAGAAACTCACATATAAGCACACCTCTCATCAGCACTGT
This sequence comes from Cyprinella venusta, assembly GCA_038021265.1. Classification (NCBI taxonomy): domain Eukaryota; kingdom Metazoa; phylum Chordata; class Actinopteri; order Cypriniformes; family Leuciscidae; genus Cyprinella; species Cyprinella venusta. The sequence goes on along the minus strand of CM075869.1, from coordinate 18,016,983 downwards.
GTTCTCTTTGAGTTCTCCCTTTCTTGCGTGTAGACTTCCTCTCCTCCTCTTCATCAAACTGGAATGCAGCATTACGACCCCAGCCTTGACCTCCAACCCCAGGGGTCACTGTCGGCATGAAGAATGTTCTAAATAAGATACCTAGCCATATATATATCCAAACAAATATCCATAATAATATATACAGAATCAATAAGATACATAAACACACTTACACTGGATCGCTCGGAGGCGTTGCAAAACAGGGGGGCTGTTTGGAGGGGTGGAGTTACTGCTCAGGAGACTCCGCCTCCTGTCCAAAGATGGAGACGCTTGGACTGTGATCTTATGCTGGAAATCTGAAACACAAACACGCCATTATATACACAAACATTCACAAGTCATTATATACTTACACACATGCAATCCAACGACGCATTGTGTAAAAACTCCAAGATGATGGGCAAAATGTGTGAGAAATGCATTCTGGAAATGCCTGTGGTTTATTTAATAGCAAAAAGTAAAAAGAGTTAATTAATCCAATCTATTAAAGGGTCACTCCACCTCTGAAAAGATGAATGTGTATTTAAAAGGGGTAATTTATGTAGAAGAAATGTGAAATTATTTTTAGACTGAGAAAAGCCAGAAAATGGATTTTTGGCTTATGCGGATGAAAGACAACAACTCCCAGAATGCACTTGCTTCGCTGCCCTAGGAGGCCACACCTACTGATAACAGCGCAATAACAACGAGTCTAGGCTACTGTGTTTCGAGAACGCCCAAAATGTCTGGGATTCGGCTTTTGCGTTCTACAGTCGCCATTCATCATGTTTACTGTGGCGAGCAGGACGAGTGAGGGCCGTGTGGAGAACGGCGCGAGGCCAGTGGCGTGATTACCGATGAGCGACACCTGTGAGATGTAAGTTAGCTACCGGTCTCGTATCTCTCAGGGAGGAGCGGGGACCGGTCTCGTATCTCTTTAGCGTTCATGTAAACACTACATTCAGATTACTTTCATTAAAGTAATGAATGGCGACTACAGAAAGCAAAAGTTGAATCCCGGATATCGACGGCCGAACATGTCTGGGAAAAAGTGGACGGTAACCCCTAAAGTTACTACTCGGCTTTCTCCACAGAACAAGAGCCTGCTAGCTTACCTTCCAAAAAAAGATGGCTGACACTATGTGTAATCCCAATCCTCCATAATACATCCGTCTGCGTATTCAGTACCTTCGTCTTTACTTTCAAAAAGTTTCTGCCGGTGAATTCAAACGCACTGGCACTGATATGTGATGGGTCTGTTAGCGCATTAGGTCAAACCCCCAATGGGCGGGTTTGAAAGGGTGGGGACTAGTGCTTGTAGTCTTTACAGAAATCCCCCCTCTTACACTTCCTCCTACAATGACGTAAAATGACGATTTTTGTGTCATTGTAGGAGGAAGTGAAAAAGGTAAATGGCAGATTTCTCTCGTCTCAGGGGAAAATGAGAGAGTGTTGCACAACCATTCAATAGTATGACTGGATTAAGCTTGATGCAAATGGGTGAAGTGTCCCTTTAATTGTGTGCTTCACATGAGGAGTGCTATTTGAATAATGCTTTTAATACTTTGAAATACTAACCAGAAGGCAGGCTGATGCGATTCCCGTCACGCAGTTTAAGTCGACTGCGCCGGAACTTTCCATGACGGTGTTGCACTCGTGGTTTCTCCTGGTACAGCTGGTGTATGATGACATTGAGCTCTCGCTCCAGGATGTGAATTTCTCTCTCTGCCAGTTCCTGCTCCCGTCGCCGTAATGCCTCTTCCTGGTACTTCTGCTGTAGAGCTGCACGACTCAGTTCCTCCTCCCAAGATCTCAACTCCTACAGCAAGAATGAGAAAGATCTAACTTACTCATCATTCTGGTCTATGTAAGTGTGCATAATCTGGTAAATTCATCTGCCACACTTGATTCATCAATTCATCTGGAGTGTGTGTGTTTTACTTTGGAGCCATATATACACTGAACAAAATTATAAACGCAACACTTTTCTTTTTGCCGCCATTTTTCATGAGCTGGACTCAAAGATCTAAGGCTTTTTCTATGTACACAAAAGGCCCATTTCTCTCAAATATGGTTCACAAATCTGTCTAAATCTGTGTTAGTGAGCACTTCTCCTTTGCCGAGATAATCCATCCACCTCACAGGTGCGGCATATCAATATGCAGATTAGACATATTGAGATTTGATTACATTTGATTTATGGGGGGAGGGGGGGTTCCAGGGTGGGTCTGAAAACCAGTCAGTATCTGGTGTGACCACCATTTGCTTCACACAGTGCAACACATCTCCTTCGCATAGAGTTGATCAGGTTGTTGATTGTGACCAATGGAGTTTCGGGATATTGGCAGGACCTGGAACACGCTGTTGTATAAGTCCATCCAGAGCATCTCAAACACGCTCAATGGGTAACATGTCCAGTGAGTATGCTGGCCATGCAAGAACTGAGATGTTTTCAACCACATAACGTCGCTCTGCATACATCATCTCCTTCATCGCTTTGATTGGTTTTAGGTCTATCCAACTGCGCCCAGAGGCATTTTAGCTACGTTCGTTGGTGACGCCCCTTTGGAAATGATTTGTCTATGAAGCTTTGCCAGATCATAACTCAGCTAAAACTGAGAATGGTCTGGTTTTAACCAGGCTTAGGCACATTAGTATTTTCAACAAACAATGGTTTTAAGATAGTGCTTTATATCTTCTTCTGTAATATGTTAGTATCCTTTTGCCGTTAATTGTAATAAACCAGTGAGATTTTTTTATGCACAAGGAGTCTGACAACAGCCCCTCTGATCTGATCTCACCATCATCAAATCCGTCTCTGATTTCATTAAGAAACAGAAACAACTGAGATAAACTAAATCCAGAAGAACTGCAGCAACATCTTCAAGACACTTGAAGAAAACGAGCTAGATTTAATGTCTTCTCTTTTTTCTGTTTCTTCATGTAATCCCAGGCAGACTCGATGATGGTAATATTAGATCATACCGGCTGTTTTCAGACTCCTTGTGGATTCAAAAATCTCACTGTATTATCACATTTAATGGCAAAAGGAATGTTTGGAAATATAAACTTGTATTTCCTACTGACACACTACAGCAAAATATAAATAACTGACTTAAAACCATTTTTTGGTTGAAAATACTAAGGTGATTTTTGCACAATACTGTATATTTCTGAAAATGCATGAAGGCATAGAGTTTGGTTTTAGGTTAGTCAGTCGTATTAATGTATTTTTATAACTTATACAGTTAAGTAAATGTGTTTTTGACTATTTTGAGAGCATACAAACCTTCTCTTTGGCTCTGAGCTGGTCGAACATCTCCTGAACCTCCAGCTTCCAGTCATCCTGCAGGGATTGGAAGGATTCTGCCAGCATTTCAAAGAAGCCTGACTCCTCGATAGCTGTCAGCTGGTCTAGAATACTGGTGAAGGAGGGTCGAGCATGAGGGTCCACATTCCAACAGTCTAGAACAGGTGAAAGAAACAAACACCATAGACAGACTGTCAGCTGTCAACACACCACTCAGTCTGAGACAAGGAGCCTTTTGGTTAGTGAATCTATATATCCCATTCAAACTCATTTAATTCAAAATACAGTTCATCCAAAAATGTATGACTTTCTTGGAGATGTTTGGTTTAACCACATATTTCATTATGGTGGTTATCAGCAGATTTTAAGGTGAAAACGTCTCAGGTTACGACTGTAACCTATGCTCCCGAACGAGACAATGTGTCAAAATGACGCTATGTGAAACAGGTGTCTGAAATCACAATCAAATCACGGCAAACAGATTGACTGGCGACAGCCCATAAATCATTAGCGTGTGCGACCTGGAAGATAAAAGTCGTCCAGTATCCCAAGTATAGCCTAGGCCAGCTACTATGGTGGCCCTGGTGAGGGCCAGCCTGTAAGCGTAGATCTGCCCGAGGGCTTGGAGGAGCCACAGCTTCAAGACAGAGATGTCTCATATGAGGGCTGCAAAAAAAACACTCAGTCTGTATGAAAATCCAAACAGGGGAGCAATGTACTCAGAACCAAGAAGAAAAAAATTTGGGGTGAGGAGACAAACTACTCTACCCCAAGGTGGTTAATAGCTCAAATGCTAACACAGATGTGTCTCAGAAACAAAACAAGCGGCAGCATAAAACACTTCCATTCTTTCTAGAATTACGTTCTGCCACTTAGTGCTCCGTTAACATCCCATTTATGTGAATGAGCGGCGACCACAAAAAATTATCATCATGAGAGGAAGACTAAGCTATTAACACAGTTCCTTACAAATAGAATGAGCGGTGACACACCCCGTGAATACACAAAAAGGAAGCCATTACAAACTCACAATAGAAGCCTGTATAATTGGTGCTTCTTTAAATCCTTCTAGCCACCTAACAAGGGAACTTCAGGACCCTAATATCCAAGTTTACCTTACCTTACCTTACCTTAATGTACAATAACATGACCCATAACTCTACACAGGGAACAAAAAGTCAGTAGAGAAACACATTGTAGTGTTAGTTGCACAGAACAAAAGTTTCTAAGAGAAGACCACTCAGCTCTAGATGTTCTCAATGATCATGGCATCTACACTTTACATGCCTGAGTCGCTTATAACCAAGCCGAGGCGGGCCATCAGAACATTGTTCTCATCATGGGCTCAGCCCCAGGCCTGATGTAAGAAACGTCTGAAGAGTCGGGAAGAGAACAGGGGACTGAGCTGTAACACACCCTTGGGCTGATGCTGCATGCATTTGTACTGGATCACCTCCCTCAGATCCCTCTTCTTACGGGAGTCACGCCTCTTCTGCGACCTGCTCCTCCATGGAGGGGGTGCACGAGAGGCGACACTGGTTCTTGCCCTGTCTACCTACAGTCCAAAAGTTCAGAGAGCAAAACCGCCTTCTTTTTATCCCCGATGTAAGCCAGGTTTAACCACAGATGCCTTCCCGTGGCCAGCATTGCCGCCATCGACCGACTGATCGCGGCAGCAGTGTGGTTAATGGACTGGAGAGCAAGGTCTTTGGTGCGGCGCAGCTCAGAAACCGCTTCAGGGGACATCCCTGGCCCCTGGGCGAGATCCCCCAGCAGGTCGGCCTGGTACGCCTGCAATACCGCCCGCCATGGCCTGACCCGCTGCAGTGTATGCTTTGCCATTCAAACGTGCTGTGGTCTTCAGCGGTTTGGATGGCAGGGTTGGATTCTCAGTGTTGACGCCCACCCAGACGGCATCGTCACATACCCAAGCTCTCCAATCCCCTCAACATCAGCTAAATTAGCCCGCTGGTGTCGGTGGATCCGGGCGGAGTATGGGTTCTTCCATGCTCTCTCGATCTCCGTGTGAAGATCAGGAAGAAATGGAAGGCTTGCCTGAGCTAGTAGTCTATGGCCGGGGAGAAACCGATCACCAAGCCTACCGCGAGCGGTCTCTCCCCTAACGCACCGCCACGGCAGCTGCAGCCAGAGGCGCGTCCCATAACACCAGCTCAGCATACACGGACAGAGTGGCTGAGAGAGTTCAGAGGCTTGATTATCACCCTCATCATCCATCTCCTGGTCGTCCTGAAGAGCACTTGCTGCAGGAACAGTAGGAGAATAGTCTTCGTCATCTACCTGCAACTCACCCTCGTCAGCTGCCGAATCGTCTTCATTTTGACGAAGTGCGAGTTCCTTTTTGAAAGGGAACCAGACTTTGGTTGTTAACATACCATATCATATAACATAAGTTGGAAAATATACAGACATCCCGTGATACCAGAAACATTGTCACAGTGTGTTTTCTGTGGATTTCTGACAACCACAGATGTCGATGTTTTACAGTGTACTGTTATGTTACTTATGTTGTGATTTTTCATTTTTGGAAGGAAAGAAAATGATGACACAAGTTTAATTTAGTTATACAAGGGAACAGTTCTTAAAGGTATAGCGGAGGATCTTTCCGAAATTTAGAGATGACCCGCCCTCTCCAATGTTTTTTAAAAAAAATGCAAATTCACAAACACAATACACTCTTGCTCCCGAGACGCCTTGCACAATTATGTTGCAAATTATAAACTAACTCAAAAACATTCATAAAAAAGACAACATGTCAAATGCCCTTCTGTGTTTTATTTACTTATTATACTGATCGATTGAGTGACCGAGGACTCAAGACATGATATGTGCAACCCTGTATCACACGAAATACTTTCTGAGGAAACTATTTCCATTTTTATATCCAATATTTCCATTACGCAATTATGTTACATGGCAACATATGAGCAGGGCTATTACGTCCTTGACATAATATGTCTCATTGTTAATGCGTAGGTATTAATACGTTATTTTTTATACATAGTTGCATATGGAGAAGTAGCTTGTTGCGTTTGTGTAATAATAAACACACACGGTTTTAGAATATGAACACATGATGAACACACACGGTTTTAGAATATTTCAGCGCGATACCATTTACCATTTGGTCAAAAGGCTACTTTAGACAATTTGAGATGTTTACCATGTCTATGCGGTGCATGACTTGTGCCAGGGCTAGCATTGCTAAGTCGCTTGCATTAACTTTTACTAGTGATTTTAAATGGATTTCTCCAAACAGCATGACAAACTTTACCTGTCTAGTAGAATCTTCGCGACTGCGGCATCAGTGAGAAGCCCAACCTGTGCTTTTAGCGCATGCCAGCGTGTGATATTCACCCAAAATCACTCTGGTCTTGTTTCTATATTCTGCGGCCTTTCTCTTCTTATCATACACTTCGTATACATTTTTTCTCTTTCGACCCTCAGTCATTTTCAAATGAATGGCTGAAACCGTAACTCCGACATAAAACACCAGAAAGTGAAAACTACATAGGGATGAGCACGTACGACGGCCTTACGTAAACATGTCGCCAGAATGATTGACACTTAGGTTGATCAATAGTATAGACTACCCACCCGGAAAAAGAAAATCCTCCGCTATACCTTTAAGTAAATAAGTTGCAGTCATGGCAGAATATGAGATTTTCTTGCCTTCCATCAGCCGGGCAAATGGCTCAGGACAGGTGGAGGGGATCGGCAGGGACAGTTTATTCATGGCCACACCGTAAGCTACAGCCAGACCATCAATGCCACGAAACGGCACCTCTCCTGTCAGCAGCTCCCACAGCAAAACTCCATAACTGTGAGACAGAGAGAGAGTTTGGAGTTTAAACAGGACTACAGACAACAATAAGCTGTCACCAACATTTTTTTGTGTGCAAAGACTAGCAGAATCCTATAAAGTAACACTATAAAATGAATGACAGGTTTTATGTTCCAACGTAAACCAAAAAAAAAACCCTCTATTAACATTTCAAAGTGTGCCTTCACAGTGTCATGTTCTTTCAAATGTAAAATATGTGCTTCAGTGGGCTATGGGGTAAAAAAAGCTTGACACAACAATGACAGAAACGGCAGCTTGGTATGTTTAAAAACCTTAAACACTGCTATAAATGATAGATATTTATGCAGATTTCTTTGACTCAAACGAATCCACACAACCAAACACATCACACTTTGTTAAAGTAGGTAGAGAACAAAGTATCCAAAGATCCACAGCTCTGACACTTATTGAGAGGTTTTCTATTTTTATCGCTTTACTATTCATCCCTCCCCTTCTGTACTCTGTAATTAGGAATTAGGAAGCGAAATTTAGACATTAATAGCTAGACACTACGCAGCACCAAACAACACACAGACCAGCCGTAGAAACTGAGCTAATGACACCATTTTTTTGTAATATAACATAAATTAAAGCTTAATTTTAGTATAAGCTTTAATATTTTTCCCTTTTAGGTCGTTTTTTAATATTTCATTTAGCTTTAATTTTAGCTTTTTTTATTTGCCATTTATGCAATTTTAGCATTTTTTAGTTCATTTCTAATTTTCGTTTAAGTTTTATATATATAATTACAATTGCAGATAAATTAAGCAGATTACAACTAATCTAAGCCTAAAATTATTTTCTTATGTATTATTATATTAGTAGTCCTGAATGATCTACATTTTTATTTTAACTTATTTTGCCATTTTTTTAAAGGAAACAGGGACAGTATGAGAAGGTGAAGACTTACATGACCTACATGACAGCTACATAGACTGACTTGCCTTTGATGTAGCTACAGGTCAGAAACACTCACACACATTTCCTGGTGCCCACCTCCAAACATCACTGCCCTTGGAGAAGGTCGAAGAGCGGATGACCTCAGGGGCCATCCAGGCGTACGTCCCCGCTGCACTCATCTTTGTGGTCCGATGCCATTCTCGTGCCAAACCGAAATCTGTCACCTTCAGAGTCTTGTTGCTCAGCTCATCGTTCTCCACACGTTCCAGAATCAGAACTGTGGGGTGGAGTTAATGTCAAATGTGAGGACTGAGTAGATGAAACAGAGGGGCAGGTACTGTGGTTACTCCTATGACTACAGCAAAAACTGATGTCTGAAATTCTGGTGCTGAATTGGACAAAACCTTCACTGACATAGCTCTTAACAACATCGGAACACACAATATTGCATGAATGGAAAAGATGAATATCCAGTGAAGGTTTGTTGTGCGAGTTGATGCAGTTCAATATTAGATTTAGAGTTTCAAATACTTCTTGACGTACAGCTTGGCTGTAACGTTCTGTGTGTTTATCTGTCTCTGGTGTTGTTAAAATTAGCTGTCTTTGTTTTTAGCTGTCCACAACACAACCAATGAAAAGACTTATCTTTGAACTACAGCGTCCAATTGTCTGCAAGGTCCTATACTCGTTATATCCTAGTGGCCTATGAGAGCCCATGATATGTTTTGAGTAGCCAATCAAGTGGCAGGGAGTGAAGGTGAGTGCAAATCCTTTGTAATAAGCTTTGGGTTTAAAGGATCCAATCAGACAATTCAACTGCCAAACACAGGATTATAACCAACTTACACACTCAAAGAGCCAAAACTCGATACAAGCCATCTAATTATAAAAACAACCATCCCACACAAACCATTACCACAAAACACTACATGTAGAAAAAGGCAACAATCTAGATTAAAAAGTATCCTAATAATTTATTCATCATTTTAATAAGTTAAAATATTAAGAGTAAATTATTTACTTTTGGAAACACAACGCAATGTTGATTTTATAATTAAATGCTTAATAATTTTCTTACATAGTATAAATGGATCTTTCTACATGTAATTATATGGCTGCTAGCATGTTTTAGGATGAGTCCCTAGAAAGGGGATCATAATGCACTGCCAGGCCAAAAAAGAAAATATACACATTATAATATTTTGTTGGACGCCTTTTTCTTTGATTAAGGCACACATTCGCTGTGGCATTTTTTTCAATAATCTTATGCAATTTATTTCCATTCAGAGTTGCATTCATTTTCCAAGATATTCTACTAATGATGGGAGAGACTGACCACTGCGTAAAGTCTTCACCAGCACATCCCAAAGATTTTTCACGGGGTTAAGGTCTGGACTTATTTCATGTGTGAAAATTATGTCTCAAACGCACGCATTTGAACCTGATGAATCCTGGCATTATTATCTTGGAATTTGGCCATGCCATCATCCATTGATGGAAAAACCTGGTCATTCAGTATATTCAGGTAGTCAGCTGACCAACATTTTTGGGGCACATAATGTTACTCAACCAAAACCTGACCAACTGAGGCAACCCCAGATCGTAACACGGCCCCCCACAGGCTTGTACGGTAGGCATTATAGGCAAGCATGATGTGTGCCTCACCTGATCCACCTCTCCTCTTACCCTGATGCGTCCATCACTCTGGAACAGGGTGAATCCAGACTCATCAGACTACATGACCTTATTCCATTGGTCCAGAGTCTAAACCCTATGCTCCTTAGCAAATTCAAGCCTATTTTTATAGGCTAGCCTCACTGATCAGTGGATTCTTAAAGGGTTTGTTCACCCAAAACTGAAAATTATCTCATAATTCACTCACCCTCAAGCCATCCTAGGTGTATATGACTTTCTTCTTTCAACCAAACACAATCAAAGTTATATTAAAAAATATCCAAGCTTTATAATTATGGGTTAGTAATGGCCTTTTGAAATGAAGCAATGCAATTCCATTTATTTAATTTTATAAACTATAATCACTGGCTACCAGTAACGGGTGTACACGAGTCGAGTTCCAGCGAAAGAGTGACCTCTGACCCGATTCATGACGTAATGATGAACGCGGAAGCGCAGAGGATAGAGCAAAACAAAATACCGGAAAAGTCAGAGTAGCTTGAGTTTGTTGCACAGCCCTATTTGTTTGAACAGTAATAGGCGTCTACTCTTACCTAAGCCTTATGCTACTCCTAAATCATACGTCGGGTCAGAGGTCACTCTTCTGCTAGAACTTGAGTCACTTATGGCCATTAACGGAAGCCAGTGATTAAAGTTTATGAAGTTACAAAAACACATCACTTCACCTTTATTTTGGAGCTATATGGATCATTTTTAGGATGATGGATGCTTGAGGGTGGGATGGCTTTGGGTGAACTAATCCTTTAAGGATACACAGATGTTTAGTCCCAATCCCTTGAGTTCCTTTTTGCATTGTGTGTTTGGAAATGGTCTTCCTTTCACTTTTAAACATAGCCATGAGTTACTCTAGACTTGATTTTACCAAGTGTTTAAAGGGATACTCCACTTTTTTTGGAAATAGACTCATTTTACAACTCCCCCAGAGTTAAACAGTTGAGTTTCGCCGTTTTCAAATGCATTCAGCCGATTTTCTGATATTTAGAAGAATATCAGTAACCAGACAGTTTCTGGTCTCATTGACTTCCATAGTAGGAAAAAATATACTATGGAAGTCAATGAGACCAGAAACTGTCTGGTTACTGATATTCTTCAAAATATCAGAAAATCGGCTGAATGGATTCAAAAATGGAGAAACTCAACTGTTTAACTCTGGGGGAGTTGTAAAATGAGCCTGTTTCCAAAAAAAGTAGAGTATCCCTTTAAGTGATCTCTGATCAGGCAGTGTATTTTGGGGTTCTTGGCATCAAAATGTGTGAAAGATTTCTTACTGTTGCTGGACTTCAGGTCTCTGTGGATGACGGGTACGATGGCCTGGCAGTGCAGGTAGAGCATGGCACGTGCGATCTGTACCGCCCAGTCCACCAGGGTTTGCGGAGGGATGCGTTTCCCAGCCAAGGCCCGGTTGAGCGGCCCGCCACGGGCGTACTCCATGACCAGGCAGAGGTTGGGCTCCTGCAGGCACACTCCCAGAAGGCCCATGATGTTGGGGTGTTTCAACATGGCAAAGAGCTTGGCCTCCTGACGGACGCTCTCCAATGTCTGTGACACGTCCTCATCGGGGTCCCGTCGAGCGGCTTTCACCGCCACCTCCCTCCCTTTCCAAATGGCACGGTACACTTTTCCAAAACCTCCGACGCCGATCATTTCCTCCAGGGTCAGTTCATTGAAATCTATCTGGAGCACTGAAGAGAGAAGGAGAATATAGGCGGTGCTGGGTAGATTACTCACACTTTGAAGTCGTTTACTGATTACAAATTACAAGACAAAAATTTGAGTTAGAAACATGATCCATGACACATTTAAGCTAATATTATCTGACTACTTTTTGATTACTTTTGACCTAACTCATTATAAAATACCATATTTATATACTAAATAGAAAAAGAAAGAAAATATATTCCATTCTTTGTTATCAACAACATCAGGTGCATTAAATATTATATTCTGTCAGGTTTTCCCAATCTGTCATAAAAATTAAAATAACTGAAAGCATACTAAAAAAGATACACAAATATTTTGTTAACCCGCATGTCACTTGACCGTTAACCAACATCAGAGAACTGTGAACTTGATTTTATGATTATTATTATTGTTGACATAATTTTATTATTGACCTAATTTAATAACTTAATATCTCATGGGGTACTTCAAGAAAGTATATTAGATTAAATTAAAGAGGTTATTTGAGAGACTGAATTAGAAAGGGGCAGTACAGGAACTTGATTTATGTGCCAGTCAAATGAGTAAAAGCTCAAATGTGTGATAGGGCAGAGAAAAATCAGCATTCATTTGCAGAAAAGATACATGCTTTAAAGGGATACTCCACTTTTTTGGAAATACGCTCATTTTACAACTCCCCCAGAGTTAAACTGTTGAGTTTTACCTTATTTGAATCCATTCAGCCGATCTCCGGTTCTGGCGGTACCCTTTTAGCATAGCTTAGCATACATCATTGAAGTGCACAAGACCATTAGCATTTCTCCCCAAAAAATGACCAAAGTGTTTAGATATTTTCCTATTTATGTATGTAACTACACGATGTAACTATAGAAGAATCAAGTTTTAAATAGGAAAAATATCGAAACACTTTGGTCATTTTTTGGGGAGAAATGCTAATGGTCTTGTGCACTTCAATGATGTATGCTAAGCTATGCTAAAAGTGGTACCGCCAGAACCGGAGATCGGCTGAATGGATTCAAAAGAGGGAAAACTCAACAGTTTAACTCTGGAGGAGTTGTAAAATGAGCATATTCCCAAAAAAAGTGGAGTATCCCTTTAAAAAGGATGGCTGATGTGGGAGAAAATGGAAAGCAGTAAGACAAAGATGTGCATGAGACCGTTTCCTCATCTCCCCGACCATCATGATGACGGTGTGTCTGGGCCACTGTGTCTCTTATTAATATTGCAGGTGGCAGGGACCACATGATAAAAAGTAGGCCAGCAGCCATTCAGGAAAAGCAGACGACCACCAGCAACACATAACATGCGAGATCCGACTGACAACACAGGGGCACACACACACCATAACAGCCAGCATGAGAGTTAAAAAAAAAACACATAAGATATGTATATGAAGAGTTCAGATGCAAAAGCCTCTAAATGCCATTTGAAATTTTCTTCTAAAATGACCATTTTTATCAAACTTGTATATTTAAGTTCAGTAATTTCACTTAAATGGCAATGAAGATTACCTATTAATTGTCATTTAAGTGAAATTACTGAACTTAAATATACAAGTTTGATAAAAATGGTCATTTTAGAAGAAAATTTCAAATGGCATTTAGAGGCTTTTGCATCTGAACTCTTCATATGTATCCCTCATCATAAGCACAAGCACAACACTGAATTCAAATAAAACTGATGGAAAACCCCATTCCTCAAATACACAATATGGCTTAAAGTATGAGGACAATCCCTTGGTGCTAATAAAATGTCGAGTCTGTGGAAGAACTTGACTGGTCTGTCCAAAACCCAGGATCAGTGCTGAATCTGATGCACTTGTGTCTGAATGGGTGCATATCTTAAGATCTGTCAGGAGCCTGCTGGGAAATCTATATTTCACGAGATCACACTTACAAATAAGTCAGCTAGAATAAATGGTATGCGTATTTGGTGTGCTGTGCTGTCCAAGGCGAGGAAAGGACTCTGAGCTCGGTATTTGGCCTGAACCCTGCTGCTGTGGAGGGACCAAACCAAGAGTAAGGAGTCAGGTGGTGGTCGTGGAAGGATGCTGAAAACTGTCGAGGAATGTCGGCGAGTCGACTGTGTGCTTCCTCTCACACTGATAGGATAGATGTGGTAATGCTGATGACGAGTTGATTGGATACATTATTTGAACATGCTCCTCCACAACTTTGCTAATGAAACATGATTAAGGGTACATTGACAGCTGGTCCAAACTGGGTTATAGCTGGTAGACCATCACTGACCAACAAACAGATTTTTTAAAAAAAAAATTTTTACTGTTAACATGTCTAAGCTTGTTTGCTGGTCTTAGTCTTCCAGCCTGGCCACTTGGCTAGATTTAAAGGGGTTTTGGGGACTTCTCAGCTGGTCAGGTTGGAGGACGAGCTGGCTGACCAATAAACCAGCTGAGCTCCAGTTTGCCTGTTGTGGAAGACCAGTAAACCATCTTAGACTAGTTAAAGTTTTTTTTTCTCTCAGAAGATAGAGAATATGCGCAGCACTTGATGTGTAGCTACCTATTGATCAGTGTGGGCAAAAACAACTATACACAAAACATGATAGATACATAAATGGTTACTCACAGTGTAACGGAGGCACCGAATAATCGCCGTAGTCTTCCGGCGTGTCGCGGATCTTCTCCGAGATACCGTTACTGCTCACGTAGTTACTTGGGAAAATACCAACCCGGTCCTCGATCATACCTGTCCACCACCCCTCATCCCCTGATACCAGCGAGTCCTTGGACAACACCTCTACCCGATCCCCCTTCCGCAGACTGAGCTCATCCTCGGCGGTAGCTTCGTAATCGAACACGGCGGTCCATAATCCGGCTTCGGACGGGGACGCCGCCGCCGTTGGACCGAATCCGGGGTGTCGAGACCCCGGCCGGCGCTCTGCGGCTTCATCGCCGTCTTTCCTGTCCGGGCCGCTTCTGTTCAAGGGGAAACTGAAAGCATCCATACTGCCGATCCATAAGGGCGACCCGGCCCGGTTCAGCTCATCACCTGCCGCAGAGCTCAAAACCAGGCGCAAAGCCGCAGCATAAGTATAGCAACTAATCCGAGCAGCTTCTCGCCTCAACGAGCTCCAGACCTGCCGCCCGCCTCATACGGGGCCGCTCGGGCTCGTTAAATGATCTTTCGGTCCCGAACATAAGGCACTTTTTTTGCTTTAATTTGCTACAACATTGTCCCGCACCCCTCAGCCGCTCCTGATCCAGCACTCGCCCCCTCCCAGCACATGATTCCAGTGGTCTAACGTGTTAACGAATCTCCGATTCCTGCCTTTTGATTGGCGAAATGACGCATCAGTCACATCTCGCTTCGTTATAGAACCCGCCCACAAAATCTCTATCACAGCAAATGCGGGAGAGTCATTTCAGCACCACGGGGCTGGACAGCGCGCGGGCGCACTATACACTGGAAAAAAGTAGAGCTGAGCAAAAAAAATCAATACATTTCTATTGGGGGGCTACTTAAAGGGCGACTGGGATCAGTTGTCAGACATTTTCACCAGTGAACATGTTTACTTTCTCTAATAACATAGACGTTTCTAAGCCTTTAAACAGCCTTGGAAAAAAACGATATAGCGTTTTGTTTTATGACAACATGCCCCACATCTTGTCACACCTTATGGGGTAAGTTATGCCATTAAACTGCCTATTACGCGCTTTTAATCTAAAAATAAGCAGTTATGAAACAAAATATTTATGAAATAGCAAAATGTCACGTCACTATTTTGGCAAACAAATGTTGTTATTAAGAAAAGTGTTTCAATGTCCAAACAAAACCGTGAGACAACTTCCCCTCGCCTGACGAAAAATACTTATGAAAACAGCTAAAGCAATGGTTAAAATCTATCTTTATTATTTAGTCAACTCAATTCTCACCTGAATATAAAGGCTAAGTCTTGTTTTATTGTGATACCTTACATATTCAGATGCCACCTACGTCACTACAAATAGAACGCCGCCATATTAATGAATAGCAAAAATGTGATAATCGAATTTGTGATTGTTGGTGACTTCGTGACAATCTGACAGAAATACCGAGAAAGACCACCAGACTGACGTCAGAGAGATTTTTCAAACGTCTTTTTATTTTTCTGTTGACCAAAAGAATTCAAAATAAATAACTCGGCGGACATAAATTAATTAAATTAAGGTCAATTTCATGCATAATCCCCTGAAAATAAAACACATTTTTTTGTGTGTGAGAGAAGAGTAAAAAAAAAGATGAGAAAAAACAGCATTAAATGAAAATAACCACCATCTGCTTCATCACCAGGCTGAAGAGGAGTGTGTGTTTGTGTGTGTGAGAGAGAAAGAGTCGGACCCCTGATACATTTGTAAGACTTGTGTGACTTCAAGGTTATAAGTGACATCATCCGAAATCTCTTTTAAACCAGTTCACCTGCATCTAAACAGCTGGAAGTGTTAGTTGGCAGTAGAAAAGTTCAAAGCTGGTGGTTTCAGCTGACTTTCATGCTCAACCATCATCCTAAATGGAGGCCCACCCGCACCTTTTCATAACAGGCATCAGCAGTGTAAAGTTAATTCAAGTGTGCATGTGTGAGTGCATACTATATGTCTAAGTGTGTGTGATTCGATCCAGGCAGAGGCAGGAAGAGCAATGCAAAGTCTGAAGCACTTGAGCCCAACACCGAGTGTCCGTTGGCTGATTCAGCCGAACTGGATAATACGATTTACAAGACTGCTACCTCTACCAAAACCCATCTCAAAGAAACACATGCTCACATGTGCACAGATATGGTGAAGATCTACTGTAGTTTAGCTGCCCTCTGACTCAGGACACATTCAACAACACATGCTGGCAGAAAACAATAGCTCACTGAAAGTTGAATACTGTGTAAATACTGATATTTCTCGTCATAAGCATATTCTTTATCATGCCTTATACTGGTACACAGAGCAGCTTATGAGGTGTGTGAGTGGCTGTGTTCCAAAACCAAACGAGCTGCCTTGCTGTCTACTGCCTACACAGGGAACATCAAAAAACTCAACTTACAACGAATTCCAACCAATTATTATCTAATAATAATAATATGCTGAATTGATGCTCAAGAAACAATTCTTCAAGATTATCAAAGTTAATATTTTTTGGTGAAAACCATAATACAATTTTTTCAGGATTATTTGGTGAATAGAAAATGTAAAAGAACAGCATTTGTTTGAAATAGAAATCTTTTGTAACGTATAAATGTCTTTACTGTCACTTCTGATCTATTTAACGCATCCTTGCTTTTAAAGAAGTTGAACGGTAGTGTACATAATACGTAAAAATTATTACCCATGCATAACGAGTGAAAAAAAACCCATTACCTCTGAGTTCACTGCAACGCATTAAGAGGTTCCCCTAGAAGAATACAAGCAATTCTGTCTAAAACTTGGCCAAATTGAGGCATCTCAGAAGGCTGCATAATCAATTGCATATATTAGATGTATATGATGCTGTCTATGTAGGCAGTACATGCTCATAAATCAGTGTGTGTGGATAAAGTAAGTGTCTGTTGTGTAGCTAAGCTCACACACTCCTACCTTCCAGTACAAAATTAAAAGTTTAAATGCTAAAAACGCAAGAGCATGAGCCTGCATGAGTCATGAAGAGCATTTGTTCGATTTGTTGTGTGGTTCTTTTCTCTTTTTTTTTTTCTATAAAGCACATTGATTATGAACAAAATTAGGAAGCACAGAGAAGGCTGAAGCAATGCCAGCAAGTACATTTGCAATTTGGATGAAGAGTTTCACAGAAGAAACCCATTCACACGCGCACACATAAACAGCTGTATATGAATGTAAACAATAAAAATGGAACACATACAACGGATTTGTCCTGTATTTGCAATGAGGCTAGAAAAAAATACAAATACGCACTCACGCACACAAAATGCTCGGGTTGTGTGATGAACAGATAAAGGAGGAACAGGGATGTGGCCCCCCTGTGGCCCAGATAACCACTGCAGCTTGTGGATGGTAGTCTAAGGTTCTGTTCTTTGGTTCTGGGCTCTTATTGGCTATCTTAAACAATTCTTTATGACATCACATCCCCCAGATAATACAGAACCCCCACCCACATCCTTCTTTTTCAGCTCATAACAGCAATAATAGGCACGAAAAACTCTTGAGTCCATCAGATGAATTGAAGGCTGCTCTTTAAACTGATGCAGCTCTGCCTAAAATCTCTCTATGGCTTGCTGGAACTCGCAAAATCCTTCTCACCACGTTAAAGAAAATCACACAACCGTCTCGAGCTGTTTTTATCGCTCCAATCTCGCTCTTTTCTACCGAAGGCCTGTAAACATATCGAACCACATTAAAGGCCCCAATGAAAGACTCAGAATCCACCGACGATTTCACTTCAAACACTGTTTAGATGCACATTAAAGGAGGTAAAATGGTCATGTGATTCTATATAGAGGGACTCTCTGGGGTGAAGGGGGGGATCTCTTTGGGGTGCATTATATTTGCTCAACGACACTGAAAGATAAAAAAAACAACAACAACTGTTATAGCGGATGCAGTGCGCTTTCTTTCACGGTGTTTTCAGAAAATACACTAGTGATTCGTTTCGATGAATGTGTAGTGGGTTCAAATGCAAAAAGGCCTCATTTTCCCTCTTTGACACTTTTTTTGTGTGTTTTTGCATTCTGTTTTCCTGCAACTCTCTGAGGCCTCTGTGATGTTCAGATAAACAACACTTGGCTAGGAAATACACAAAAGTACAGAAAATATATGGAAGCAGATTATATCCATACAGGGAGAAAATGCAGTGTTCAGCCATTGTTCATATTCGTCTCTCTTCTCCGTGTTCGGTTTTTCCGAGCCAGGACTATGGCCAGACTGTAAAAGCTGTAAGCTCTGTGAGTTCGTACCAAACTAAACAAGGAAAAAAAATAAATAAAAACTTTATGGGTCCTTCAAATGTCACTCAATAACAGATTTCATGTAGTTACATATTTTCACTTTTCTGTTGAAATATTACTTCTAATCCTGGAAGCAGATTTGAAAATAGTCCTTTGAATCCTTTAATTCTTTTTGTTATTTTTTGTCTTTTTTTTCCCAAAATACTTCATTAGAAAAAAGTCGTTCTCAGCAGGTGTTGAGAAAAATATAGACTGTGAAAAGCTCAGACTCCAGGTTAAGACTGTCCCTCCCTTCAGAGAGATGCTTCACACTCTTCATCTTCAGCACAAAGGCATCTGAAGAATGAATGTCCTCTTCAAATCCACACCTGCCTCAAACCTTAGCGACCTTTCCGAATCGATCCTTAGCTCTTACTCGCATCTATCTCTCCTCGACGCCGACCCCCACCCCACCCCAGTCACTTCTCTTCAGAAGCCCTGTATATGACAGTAAGCCTCGAGACTGGAGAAAAGGATGTAGAGAAACCAGAGACTGAAGAAAAAGAGTGTCGTGAGGATGCGCTGTGCGCGCGGGCCGCCCAGCTCTCCACCGATGTGAGGCCTGCGCCGGTACAGCAGGACGCCCACCGCCAGGAAGGCAAAGATGGTGAAGAGAGTGACAGAAAATGCCAGGGAACCTGCTGGCACCTCGAACGCACGGCCCTGCATGTGCCAGTAGATGGCGGCCACTGACCACGCCACACCGATTCCCAGGAAAACGTTCACAGCGTTGCTACCAGTCACGTTACCGATAGACGCGTCCGCGTAACTGTCCTGCACCGCTGAAACTTTACTGGCAAAGGTGTCTGAGGAGAAAAGTAAGATGCTGATGTAGATGCTTTCCTTAAAAAAGGTATAATGCCCTATGATTACCATGCATTAAAATGAGTCAAATTAGTAGGAATCAGATTTTGTACTGATTTGATGAGATAAAAATTTAACTTTAAAAACATACTTTATCAAAACGTCCTCCCCGATCCAAAAAGCATTTATTAAAACTGAGCAGCAAAATGTACTTTTCTGATGGCAGAAAGTTCACCTCATTAAATGCAAGGGTCCGATAGAGAAACTGGTCATTAAAATCCAAATCATGTCTGATTTTGGCACAAAAAAAACTTTACTAACTATTAGTGAACCTCAGGGAAAATAATAAAATAATAACAATATACAATATATATATATATATATATATATAATATACACAATATACCCCAAGTTTAAAAGATTGGGATCGAAAAATACAGTAAAAACAGTAATTTTGTGAAATATTATTATAATTTAGAGCTACTGTTCCCTTCCAAGGGAATGAGAAGCTGCGTCAAACGCTGTGGGAACACCCCTGCATGAGTGTCATGAAGCACTTATGGAATCAGTCCAAAGGAGAGACAACGTCATAGGCAGATGACGTCATCGACCAGGAAACTATAAAGCACCCCAAAATCTCAACAGCGTCAGTTTCTGTGCCTTCAGCAAGCACTCCATCTAACTTTTTCCAAGTGTCTTTGTCTGTCCTTAGTACTCACTAGGTAGGAGTTTTCTCACATATATTCCATATCAATATATATACATATATATATATATATATATATATATATATATAAATGACGAGCGAGCAAATCTATAGAAAGTGTGTTCCTCCCTGCTTGCGTTATGAGTGGGGGTACACACAAACTATGTGTTGTTTGCTTGAGAGTGCATCATGCCCAGTCAACTCTGGAGGGGGCTGATTGTGAGCATTGTGATCGTTTTCCTCTAAGAATGCTCCACTTCCATCAATCACTCTTTGAGGAGAGTGGTTCGGTCCACGCTCCCCGCGGCTCAGGTCCCGCTTCTGTCGAGGCAAAGAGGCGGCGCTTGTCATTGGGTTCGCAAATGGAGCTGACAGAGGGGCTTGAGACAGGGGCTATCTCAGCCATCACCTGTCAGATCCAGTGCCTAAGTTCAGCGTCAGGAAGCACACATTGCGGTTTCTTCACCCCAGGCTGAGGCCCCAATACTGCAGCTATCCAGTTCTGAGGAGCTGGATGTTGTTAGTATTGAAACAGGGGATCATAAGGACTCGTCACTTCAGTCCCCTGGACAGGAGAAGCTTATGGAGGTGCTTACTCGTGCTGTTTCTAAGTTAAGCATTAAGTGGGCGACAGACAGAAGGCTAAGTCTAAAAGTAAACTGGATGAAAGATTTTTGGCTTCCCATGTGCAACCTCCACATCGGTGCCTACAGTTTTTTCCAGACCTCCACACTGAGGTATCAAAGTCCTGGAAAACTCCCGGTATATTCCGAGGCCTACCAGGCCGAGCTATAAAGGATTTGATTGAGAGTGAGGAGGTTGGCACAGACGTACTTCGAGAACTGCGTGAGGCAGCAGATTTATCTTTACTTGGCAACAAAGGAGTCGGCCAAGCTAATGGGCCATGCTATGGCAGCCCTGGTGGCCGCAGAGAGACAACTCTGGCTGAACCTCTCAGGTATGAAAGAGAGAGAGCAGTATCAGAGACTGTTGGGTCACATGGCTGCAGCGACCAATGTTATACCTTGCGGCCTGCTGTACATGAGACCGGTATAGTGGTGGTTCAGGACCAAGGGGTTCACCCCGATGGGAAACCCGCTCCGTACGATCAAAGTCACGCGGCATTGCCTCCGTGCTCTGGTCATGTGGAAAGAACCTTGGTTCCTGTCCCAAGGACCTGTGTTGGGAGCTCTTTGTCATTGTGTAACACTAACAACAGATGCTTACCTTACAGCTGGGGGGGTGATCATGTGTGCTTGTCCAGCCCCGGGTCTGTGGCAGGACCATCATCTATAATGGCATATAAATTGCCTAGAAATGTTTGTCATATAAATTGTCTAGAACTTTCTCCCAGACCTGAGAGGCTATCATGTTCTTGTCCGGTCGTACAACACATCGGTGGTCTCCTACATAAACCATCAGGGGGGGCTGCATTTGCGCCGGTTATACAAGCTGGCTCGCCAGATCCTTCTATGGTCCCAGGGGAAGCTTCTTTTATTGAAGGTGATTTATATCCCAGGTTATTTAAATCAGGCAGCAGGGCCCAAGATTGGGGGAAAGGACACTCCACCCCGAGGTGGTGGAGTTGCTTTTGAAGCATTTCGGTCATGCCGAGGTAGACCTGTTTGCGTCCAGGAAGACATCACACTGTCCACTGTGGTTCTCTCTCAGCAGTCCAGCCCCTCTGGGGTTGGACGCTATGGTACAGGCGTAGCCGAGGTCATGTCTGTATGCATTTCCCCCGATTGCTCTACTCCCAGGAGTTCTGGCGAGGGTTTGCCGGGACGAGATCAGTCTATTGTTGGTAGCCCCGTTCTGGCCGGCCTGAGTATGGTTTTCAGACCTAGTGTCTCTCCTCGACGGCTCTCCTCTAGATATTCCGATCAGGAGGGACCTTCTCTCTCAGGCGAGTGGGTTGATCCTTAACCCCTGCCCAGAACTGTGGCCTTGCCTTCTGAGGAGCCCAGCTCATAAGTTCTGGTCTCTCAATCATGGTTGTTGAGACCATTCTCCACTCCAGAGCTCCGTCCACAAGGAAGTCATATGCCTTGAAGTGGAAATTATTCACTTCTTGGTGTGGAGATCACCAGCTGGACCCAGTTAACTGTCGGTGGGTGCAGTGCTGGAGTTCCTGCAGGAGTGTTTCTCCACAGGGCTACCCCCCTCCAAACTAAAGGTGTAAGAGGCGGTACTAGCTGCTTACCACGTCCCTTTGAGTGGAGTCTCTTTGGGGACGTGGGTAACACGTTTTCTTCGTGGTACTTTGAGGCTAAGGCAAGCAGTTTGCACGAGGGTGCCAACCTGAGATTTTGCCATCGTATTAAAAGATTTCTCTCTAGCTCCTTTTGAGCCCTTTGAAGAGGTTTCTGAGAAGTTCATCACTCTAAAAACTATCTTTCTTCTTGCCATCTCATCTCTTAAAAGAATTTGAGATATTCAAGCACTCTCGGTTCCTCTCTCGTGCCTGGAATTTTCACCTGGTATGGTGAAGGCCTTTCTCCATCCTAGGTCAGGTTATGGTCCTAAGGTTCCTACTAATGTTGCTAAACCTAGAGTTCTGCAGGCTTTCTGTCCTTCTCCCTTTATGTCGTCAGACCAGGAGAAACTTAATTTACTCTGCCCTGTGTGGGCTCTAGATGCTCATGTCCACAGAGCTGCCCTGTGGAGGAGATCTGAACAACTGTTTGTTTGTTTCAGGCCACCCAAGAAGTGGTGTCCTGCGTCTAAACAGAGGATGAGCAAATGGGTGGTTGAGGCCCTCTCACTTGCCTACAAGTTGACTGGTCAGCCTTCACCCATGGCTGTACGAGCTCACTCTATAGCATTCCCACAGCGTTTGACACAGCTCTCAGTTACGTAAGTAACCCTAGTTCCCTGAGGGAAGAAGACACTGCGTCGTTCCACCATACTCCCGGCATGCCCGTGATCGACTTGCTTCAGTCTATCAGAAGCTGACACGGTTATGATTTTGGGGTGCTTTATAGTTTCCTGGTCAATGACGTCACCCGCCTATGACGTTCCATCTCTTGATTGGACTGATCCCATATGTGCTTTATTACGCACTCATATTGCATGAATTTGATGGAAAATAATTCATCATCAGCACCAGTCTTAAATGTCACATGATCCAGTGTTATTTTAATATCACTGAGATACTATTATAGATTTTATTCATATTTTGAATTGGTGAATCAGTTAATATTTTGTATTTCTATTTCTATTTCTTTTTCATTTTAGTAATTTTTATTTTATTTTATTTTTTTTAAATATGTCTATATAGTTTTTATTAACTTCTATTTCAGTATTCAGTTATTTCAGTACATCAAATTAAACAAAAATGTTTTTTTTCATGGATTTAGTTTCAGTTAATGTTTTAGGTGACTATATTAACCCTGTCATGATATTTCAAAAATCATTCTAATATGCTGAATTGCTACTCTTATTATTAATGCTGAAAACAGTTAAACTTTTGTTTATTTCACGATTTTTTTATGGAATCTTTACTGTCACTTTTTTGTGCCCTTGCAAAATTAAAGTATTTCATTGAATAGTTTTAATTTTACTGAACCCACACTTTTCAAAGGTAGTGTATATGAAATCACCTCTTTAACACTGTATTTATAACAACAATGTGGCAATGTGGGCAGTTAAAAAAAAAACTCACAAACTCACCAGGGACGGATGTTCCCAGGGCTACAAACACCACAGCAGTGACTGAGTCTTTCAGGCCAATGGTGCAGCCGAAGTGACTGGCCAGGTCACCAATCACAGCCGTCAAAAGACCAATGATCACTATAGAAACAAAGAAACACGCCCACCCGTTCCAGTATTCTGTCGGCGGGACGCAGGCAAACAGAACCTTCCAGAACACCGTCAGGAAGTGCATGACATAGTCAAAACAAGATGGTAGACGTTCTTCTCCCCCCTCGTCCTCATCCTCATCTCCTGAGATAAAGACAGAAAGACAGAAAGGAAAAAGAAAGAAAGGAAAGCAGAATTGGGGTAGGGAAAAATAAGAAAATGAAAAATGTTAGTATTGTTATGTCACCGACATTACACATCTTCCATACCTGACCAAAGTGCTCTCTTTGACTTCATGGTGATTTGATAGTCACGGTAATTGAAGGCTAGATACTGTGACAGCAGTGTTTCTATTTCAACACAGGGTCATAAAAGACTAATATGTAGAATTCATTTAAGGAGTAAATCTGTGGGGATGAATTTAAACATGGTAAAACATATCAAACCAAGCTGATAATGGTACACTTTTATTTGTAGCTGAAATCCTTATTAAATTAGACAAATATTTAGTAAATGAACAAGGGTAGAGGGATCAGTGGAACCGTGTAGGAGTATTGTGGGCACAGTTTTCATGTGGGCCTGGGCAAGGTAATTATGTCACAAGAGATATATAAAAAAAATTGTGTGTGTGCTATATTAGCATGAGTGTATGTTTATATAATAACTTTGATGTAAAAAAAATTAAAAAATGAACCCACACTAAATTAGAGTTTTGTTGCTTTTGGTACATATCTTTCAGACAGTTCGATTTTTTTATGTTTTGACTATTATCTTATTCTCACAAGTGCTGCATTTATTCAATCAAAAAATATAGTAAAACAGTATTAACGTGAAATATTATCTCTATTTTTCTATTTTAATATGTTTTAAAATTGATGCAAAGCTGAATTTTCAGCATCATTACTCTAGTCTTCAATATGACAATCTTTTAGGCCCTGTTTACACCTGGTGTTAAGATGCGTTTTGGTAAATCGGATCACAAGTGAACGACGCTAAATAGTCGAAAACGCATTCGACCCTCAGATTGTTTCGTTTCAGTGTTGATAATCACCTGCACTGACAGTAATGGCCTCCATGAATTGTTCTCTCCAGGAGTTTGTTCCCACGACCAGAGCCAGGTTAGTCTTCTTAATCAGCTTATCTACTGTATTCTACAGCAAAAACACAACAACCACAAAACATAATAAAAATTGAGTACAAAAGACGACTAGTCTCCTGAATTCTGCAAGTGTGTGTACCTTAAACTCGTACGACTCCTCAATGATGATCTCTATTTTTGCATGCTCGCCCAATACAGGCTTGCCCATTTCTGCTATTCTTCTGGCTTCCTCTTCCTCTGATGACATCTTCCTCTCTGCAATATCTGCAAGAGATTAAGAAAGAGAGAGAAACTTTCGTGTTGGATTGTGTCATATTAGTACATCAAATACACACACAGTAGTAAAGACTTTCAGAACATTTCAGTAAGAGTGTTAAGGGAAAAAAAAAAAATCACATGCACTCCGTAATTCGTTGACTATTGATTAATATTCATTGTGCATTTAGATAGCACTAATTTCAGGTGCGTATTTAGAGTCAACGGGGCTCATTCAGGAAACACAAGCACAACAAATTTGTGTAAAATGTTCATAAAGTCATTCTTACATAACTTGTCGCACTGAATCGAATGTGACTACTTACGTAACACTGCTTTTACCATCAATTTATGCAGAAATTGGTTCTACTTTTGTTTTATGAATGAGGCCGACTGTCACTATAGTTTCTCTCATTAGAAAGACTACACATGCAAACATACACACAGCAGATTAACGGCCAAACTTTGTTTGACTGAAACAAGTGTAAGCTGTGCTGTTGAACTGAGTGATTCAGAAGGACAACAGCACAAAATTCACACACACACACCACAAATACACAAAAAAGCCTCAAAGTTAAGATGAACTTTCAAAACCCCCTGCAACCCAAAGCTTATCTTATCGTGCACGTGTTGTAACACACACAAACCTGGAGACACACGTGTGTGTTCATACAGAGTGAGGCAGACGAGACCACAATTACTGCAGATGGCCTCATCTAGCCTCACACACACACTCTACATACACAACTCAAACTTACCATCAGCTAATAACAGAGCTGTGTGTGGGGAAAAGAAAAAGGGAGGGGTGGAAATTAGACAGATAATGGTGGAGGGAATGCAGTGAGTTGTTAGATGGGATTTATTTACTCCGATAAACGTGAATAAAAATATTCGCAGCCGCTGGCGTTCCATCACCCATGCCTAGAATATCCGAGCCGGACAGGTGCGACAGGTGTGACTGGGCAGATGTGATCATATGTGATAGTGTGGGCTGATCCAGAGAGCCGGAGCGGGTGGTTGCTCCTGGCAACGGGAGTGCCGTAGTAGCATTTGAGATGTAGCGACAGAACAAAGAGGTGCTAAAGCTATGCTGATTATTCACACACGTTTGCTTTAGAGTGATCCGGATTTTCCATTGGCTACAATTGCGTTAATAATAGTGTCTGTCATCTAACCCTCAGAAACACCTTTGAGCATTTTTATATTTAAATGTGAATATTTTTTGGTAACATTTGTTAATAGAGATACTTGACCAAAAATGAAAATAATGTCATACTTTATTTACCCTCATGTTGTTCTGTGACTTTCTTTCTTTTTTTCTGTGGAATTTAAAAGAATATATTATACCATGAAAGTCAATGGGGTCCAACAATAAGCAGATTTTTCCAGATGTTAGTGATTTTTTTGCTTGATTGTAATTTTTGTGATAAGAATTAAGTTTTTAAAAAATATATTGAGTTTTTAAAAAATATATACTTTACTCTGTTGCTACTCAATATTTACAGCTTGCCATAACTAGAATGTATATTCATTATAAAATTGCCAATTTTACGATTTGATTAATATACATATTTCAGTTCTAGAAGTCACACTTTTAAAATTAGAAAACCTTATATATTGAGATTTTTTCAAGACAGAAGGTACCTTATGAGGTGAATTAAAGTAAGAAATATATACACTGTTTAATAGTTTTATTTTATTTGGAATAATTTTAAAGGGTTAGTTCAACCAAAAATTCTGTCATTAATTATAGACCCTCATGTCATTCCAAACCCACAAGACTTTTGTTCATCTTCAGAACATCTTAGATCTGAGACTTTTGAATAAAGCTCTCATGAGAAGACCATTCAAAATGATTACAACCAGACAAATTCTTACAACCAGACAAATTCTCACGCAAATTCGCCCAAGGGACTAGTTTATGTGTCTCGATCTCAATCACAGGCCATTCTTGAGATTCGTCTTCGACGGCCAGGTATATCAGTACACAGTCCTCCCGTTCGGCCTGTCCCTAGCACCCCATCCATTCACGAAGTGCAATTTCGTTTCTAGGAATGGAACTGGACTCTGTGGCTATGAAGGCTTGTCTGTCGACAGAGCGCGTGTGCCATGTTCGACACCTAGCCGCATCTTTCCAGAATGGCAACACTGCCTCCCTGAAAACGTTGCTGGGCTGTATGGCCTCAGCTGCAGCAGTGCTTCAGCTGGGCTTACCGTGCATGATGACCATGGGAGTTATTTCACACCGAAAGGTCATCTCAACAGACGCCTCGAACTCAGGTTGGGGCGGCCTTTTCGAGGGCAGACCAGTCTTTGGCCTGTGGTCAGACCGAGAGAAACGCCTTCACATTAACAGTCTGGAGATGCTGGCGGTCGAGAACATGCTGAAGCGCTTCCTCCCGTTCATACTAGACCAACACGTTCTAGTCCGTTCAGACAACATGTCTGTTGTGTCCTACCAGGGCGGTGTGAGATCCAGGAGCATCTGCAATCTGATGGACCACCTCTTTGTTTGGGCCCAGCAATTTCTGCGCTTGCTGAGAGTGGCACATGTGCCAGAAAATCTGAACAATGACCCAGACAGACTGTTCAGGGACAATATTCCTCCCGGGGAGTGGTCTCTACACCCCCAAATAGTCCAGTTGATTTGGCACCTTTTCGAAAGAGTGGATGTCGACCTATTTGCGTCAAACGATAACGCTCATTGTCCAGTGTTCTTCTCAAAAACGAGGATGCCTTGGCCCAAATCTGGCCCAGCCACCCTCCAAAGATCTAAATGTTACCACAGGTAATCAAGAGAATCAGGGAATTGTGCCGCCCGGTGCTTCTTATTGCCCCACGATGGGACAAACAAACATGGTTCCTGGACCTAACGCGGCTGTCACACTCAGCCCCGTGGCCGATCCCGGTGAGGAGAGACCTCTCTCAAGCTCGCAGCTCGATCTGACATCCCCATCCAGAGCGCTGTCTCTGCACATATGGTTGATCAACGGATACCCGTTGTCCTGCCGTAAGGAGTTATGAACACGATCACACAGTCTAGAGCTCCCTCTACAAGATGGCTCTATGCGTCTAAATGGTCTGTGTTCTCCAAATGGTGCACCGACAGAAATCTGGACCCGCGAACGGGTGAGGTCTCGCAGGTCCCCATCCATGCTCAAAGTTTACATGGCGGCCATTGCCGGAGTCGAAGCAAGGCCAGTCGTTAGGAAGGTACGAGCAGGTCCGCTTCCTTACAGGAGCCAGAAGGATGTACCCACCGCGCCCACCTTCAGTTCCTATCACCTATGGGATCTCTCTGTGGTCCTAGAGGCCCTAAAGATGTATCCCTTCCAACCATTAGATTCTGCGAATCTAAAATACCTCTCGCTCAAAACCGTTTTACTTTTGGCTCTGTCATCAGTCAAACGTGTGGGGGACTTACATGCGCTATCCATTAGCGCCGCATGTCTTAACCAAGACATGGCTATGTCCCGAAGGTGACTGGCAGTCAATTCAGAGCACAGGTTATTTTTCTGTCAGCTCTGCCAGCATCCGACAGCGAGAGCAGTGCCAGCCTCCTCTGGCCTGTTAGAACGCTGAAAGCTTACATTACGTGCTCCGCCTCTTTCAGACGCTTTAAACAGCTTTTCGTTTCATTTGGTGGGCGCACAAAAGGTCTCGCTGCCTCGAAACAGTTCCTATCCAGATGGATAGTAGGAGGCCCAGCCCACCGTCATACAGATGTCAGTCTGACCACAGGCCAAAGACCGGTCTACCCTCGAAAAGGCCGCCCCAACCTGAGTTGGAGGCGTCTGTCTTTGCTGCTGCTTATGTGTCAAAAGGTCTGCAATGCCCTCTGGGCAACAGAATTTCCATTCACGACATCTGTATGATGGTGGGCTGGGCCTACCCGTCATACAGATGGACAATGAGCGTTATCCTTTGACCCAAATAGGTCGACCGAAAAGGTGCCAAATCAACTGGACTGTTTGGGGGTGTAGAGACCACTCCCCAGGGGTATATTGTCCCTTTACAGTCCAGGTCATCGTTCAGATTTCCTGGCATATGTGCCACTCTCAGTGAGCGCAGAAATTGCTGGGCCCAAACAAAGAGGCGTTCCATCAGATCGCAGATGCTCCTGGATCTCACACCGCCCTGGTAGGACACAACAGACATGTTGTCCGAGCGGACTAGAACATGTTGGTCCAGTATGAACGGGAGGAAGTGCTTTAGTGTGTTCTCGACCACCAGCATCTCCAGACTGTTAATGTGAAGGCGTTTCTCTAGGTCTGACCACAGGACAAAGACCGGTCTACCCTCGAAAAGGCCGCCCCAACCTGAGTTGCTGCTGCTTATGTGTCAAAAGGTCTGCAGTGCCCTCTGGGGCATCAGAATATCCATTCACGACATTTGTATGACGGTGGGCTAGGCCTCCCCGTCTACATTTGTGAGATTCTATTACATGAAAGTTCCCGCCTTGCAGGCTAGACTTCTGTCAGTCTAATATGTATATGTTCTGCCCACATGCTTGTGCGCATGCTACTTTCAACTGTTTAGCTATCTTGGTTGAGCTGCACTAATATGGGCTGGTATGTAACATGCAGACCGACAGCGCAGCTCTGCATTTCCCATGGGTGCTTATGTATGTACATGTGTCAGCCTGCTTGCTGGCCGCCTGATTTCCTACTTTTCAGTGTTACCCGGATTCCCTGAGACTCATTGAGTGAATTCTTGCACTTCACAGCATTGACAAAGGGGTTCACGTAGCATAAGCTAAACTTACACAATCCGAGAGAATTTCTCATAAGAGAAGATACTTTTATACATTAAGCCACATCCACTTGGCGGGCTGTAATGCGTAGTTGGGGCGAATTCCATTTGTTAATGCGTTAGGTATCCTAAATTAACAACAAGGATTTTTTAGAACACTTATTAATCTAGTACCCTGACCCACACACATTTACACAAATATGAACACAAACTACAGGAATCAATTTCTTTGTCTATCCATTACTCAGTTTTTTTCTTTCTGTCTGTATAATGACTTTAATAGTTCTGTAATCAGTGCTGTAATTTTCTGTTGCTGAGGATGAATGAGATGGCGAACAAACAAGCTTTGATTAAGTGTGTGTGTAGGTGTGTGTGCTGAGATGAAAATATCGACCCATAATGAGAAGCTGGATGTGTAAATAAGCCCATCATTTATACTCGAATGTGTCGGTGAGAAGGGGTGGGGGGTAGGGCGTCTTCATGCACATTATTATTAACCAGTATTTTGTGTAGCACTGTCAGCTCTAGGCTTTTCAGCATGTCTGTTTCATGACAGCACACAAATGGGTCAGACACACAAAAAATTAGTTTAATCTATTCATCACTTTCTCTCTCACACTGCTCTTTCTTGGAAGCTTCGATTCAACAGTTCAGAGCAAATCTATTGCATATCGGCGCTCGCAACAGCTGATAGTACCTTAGCAACAGATACCAGACTCCAGGCTCTTTCCACCCCATGTTCTGTGAGGTAATGGGATCGAGGGATGTAGGTATCGACATTCAGGTGAAAACTCCGCTGTCGTTGGCTATTACCCCCATTACACACGTGAATGCAAAAATAGCAAACACACTGAGGTGATATTGGCAATTTTGTGCTAAAATGATTCCCTTCAGATTATTTTCTTTTTAAACATCTTCATAAGGGACATGTGGCTGGGGGGTTGCTGGTTCAGGCTCCACAGGATATTAATCACACACAGATGCAGCATATAGTCTGCTGGATCTCCTGTCCTCTGCTGTATCACAACATACAACATACTCGCCCCTTTTACTGTCTTCGCCTGTCTCACTGCTCGATTGTCTCACACCTCTTCTGTCCTTTTCTCCTTAGTTTTATCACAATCTCTTGACTGACTGTCTTTCACACCAGTCTCACCACTCAGCTGTCTTTATCACCAGTCAAAGCCCTGGTGTTAATGCTGTATGAATGACTAACAAAAATAACAAATGGTTATTGCTTTGTTTTGTCCTTGGGGTATATGTTTTGTCAATAAAGATGAGAAATGGGGATTTTGATGATAATTAAAACGCACATATATATGTATACACGCACACACACACACACATACATATACATATACATATATATATATATATATATATATAGACCATCTTTGTGGAGAGCAACAATTCTTATTCTCAAATCCTTAGAGAGTTCTTTGCCATGAACATCCAGTGGTCAGTAGAGAGATTTGCACACAAAGCACACATTTTAACTCCTCTAACGCAAGATACAAAACTGTGTATGGTTCTGTCAAGCAGACAAAAACATGAACATGATGAATAGGACATGTGGCTTTGGTGATGGTTGCTCATGGATGTACAGCTATCATCAATTAGGGTGTTCTCACTTTTGTTGCCACCTATTTTGACAATAATGGCTGTGTGTTGAATTTAACAACCTGAAGGTGAGTAAAAGATGAAAGAATTTTTATTTTTGGGAGAACTATCCCTTTAATTGTGCAATTTCTATAGCATTGCCTGCTTATCATGAGTGTTTAATATTTTTTGACCCTTCAGTGCTAGTTAAATCTCTTCTTTTGTCCATATTTTTTGCAACAAAAACAAATTAATATAAGGCGATTTTCACTTCAAGCCCTTGTTAACTTTTATATATTTCTTATATATGATTATATACAAAATTGATGATAGTATATTTGAAAAAGATTGATGTAGTTTGAATTGGTATGGTAAAATGTGTTCGGGAAAAAAAATTAATATCAGAACATAGACTTGCCTAATAATTATACACACACTGTATGTGTGAATATATATATATATATATATATATTACATACAAAAATGTAAAGTGCTTCTAAATTCATATTTCAAGTTTTTGTTAACTTAAATGTACTAAATGTTTTGCACTCATTTTGAAAAGGAAACAAAATTTAATAAATATGACGACATAATGTTGATTAAATTATATATCTTTGTTTTCTTTGACAAAAACAACAAATAAAATTCATCATCACTCACCTGCCTCTCTCTATCTGTCTCCAGTCTCACAGTTTTCCTGCAGTCTTGCCCTTTTTTCATAACTGACTACCTCCATATTATATATATATATATATATATATATATATATATATATATATCCAGTTGGTTTATAAGAGGGTTCAATGCCAAAGAAAGCATCCAGTATTTCGATCTATAAAGCTGAGAATGTTTCTTTAGATCCCTCAACATATTTTGCAGCGACAGCACAGGATCAGCAGTTCTAAAGTCATGTTTTGATGTAGGACAAGTGATGTGTCTCCTATTGCAGGTTCAGTTTCAAAAACAAATGCAATTCATTTGATACAATCTTTTATCTATCTGCATAGAAGACTAAAAAAAACCCAACTTGCGTTACTGAATCGACACAGCGAAAATTATACGAGTTTGGAAAGGCATGAAGGTGAATAATTAAAAACATTAATAATTAATTTTCGTTTTCCGGTGAACAATTCCATCAATCTTACTTGCTCACTGAATTATTAGAATTGTTCATCATCAAGGAACCATATTTTAATTTGGAGGAAATAGAAATCAGAACCACAATTGCTAAAAAAATCCTCATTATTGATTTGACAAAAATTATAGTCATGAATGCGTATATATCTGATCTGAGGAACTTTTTTCTGGGTTTCTCGGTACATCAAAATTAAATCTTATCCAAGTTCATGCTGGCATGAAAATAAAGAAATATCTTATGAATAATTAATAAACTGCTTGTTTACAAGCACACAAGTGAGGAGACAAGCCAACATGTTGTTTTTGTGGGCTTTCTAAGTTTAATATATTAATATTGTCCAGGCGAGATGAGAGCTCAAACAGAGAGGACCAGCTGTTCTTCATCTCTCATTCTTTCTGAAGGGTATAATACTGGGACAAGGACACATGCATACATGCAAACACATACACACACACACACTTTACCGCAGTGCTGCGGTGTGGGTGCTGGCATTGACCACGTCTGCCTGATTTATGGAGAGGTATTGAGAGACTTGACTACTTGGTGTGTGTGTGTGTGTGTGTGTGTGTGTGGGTGGGTGTGGGTGTGTTCATTTCTCACACTCTTTGAGATCCTGCACTGGCATTTAAGGTCAATGTTTACTGAAACTCCAAAGGAGTCAGTGAAAAAGCAGCACTGCTTGCTAATCCTTCACATAGTTTCTTAAACAACAGTCTTAAGGGATTTTTGAAACCATATAAAAACTGAAAGACATGAACTTTGCCATTTTTAAAGCATCACAAAAATGTCATCACAACATTTCTCGTGTGAGTCGGAGATAAGTCAGCTTGAGAGCTGCGCCCTGTGAGTCTTCATTGGTTTCATGCGCTTTAAGTAAAATTCCCTTTTAGGCAAATCAGTCCACTTGGCGGCCATCTTGGCCATGCCCCTATGTAGCTATTTTATATCTAGGCAATAGGCATCTTATCAGCTTGAATTGGGATATCTCAGAAAGTTTTGGCTAACCTTATGTTTCAATAATATATAAGAAATAATTTCTGACAAAGATAGCTTCTTCAGCTCAAAAAAACAAAATACTTCATGCCGCTAAAAGACAAATGTGCTCTAGAGAAAACAACAAAGAAGGTTCTTTTCTCATTAAATTAACTTATTGTCTTTTATTTACATATTTTATATTATCTCTTATATGTTAGCAAGTGAGCTACTTTCAACACCATGGCTTAAACACACATTTCCTCCTTATACTCTTTTTGAATCTGCGGATTCATCCTGGGTGCCCTCTATTGGTAGCAATGATTCACACAGTCAGAACATTTGCACAATTGTACACTGTAAAAAAATGGGTCTTGTAATTTTTATTAAAAAAATGAAGGTGATATTTAAAATTATTGTGTATATTTTATTAAGAAGATTGTTGTTCAGTGTTATATAGAAAATATTGAGAACATTTCACTAATAAAACCAAGAGATACATTTTCCTAATCTTTTTAAAGAAACATACATACACTTTTGAGGCTTGAATTGAGAACCCGATTAAGGTGATAAAATTAAGGAAAAAGGGCTACCGATTTATTTTAAGAGAATTAGCTCAATTAAGCGGTTTTATTTAGAGAGACCATTCCCAGTCCCCAGGATGCTTTGCACATGGCTGGTAATGGAGAGAAAATATTGAAATGAAGTGTTGTTTTATGTGTTTTTTGAGTAAAGGGAAACATCTGTTAATGTTTAATGTTCACTTATGTTTGACATTTGAAAGAGTTTGACATTGTGCAGAAGAGTAGGGCTTATAGTTAGGTTGTGTATAACTGCATGTGTTGATATTCTGAAGCACGTTGCTGTGTTCGTTGAACAAAAACATTGTTATATTGATAGTGCAGTAACAAGTTTGGTCATGTACTGTCCTAGCGGCATAATGTCTTTTAATAATGCAATGTAACTCAAAGTCAAATATAAACAGGTTATTTCCATTCTTCACACATTAAGCGTCAACTTAAAATAAAAAAAGCATATTTCACTAAAAATATTAAAATCATTGTATTATAGACTAAATAATTAAGGGGATTTTACATGATTTATTCAGGTAGATTCCATGAAAGAAATCAAGCCTTAAAGGGATAGTTCACTTTGAAATTACTTTTTGATATGTTTTAGCTTACCTCAAGGGCATCCAAGATGTAGGTGTCTTTGTTTCCAAAGTATTTTCAATTTTGATATTTTTAGGTCAAACCGTTCTTGTCTGTCAGTCATATAATGGAGGTATGTGGGGTTCACCTCAAAGAGCATGCACAGAGAAGTCCAAATTAAACATGATTTAATGACTCGCAAATGTAAGTACACATTGATGGCCTAAGACATGAAACAAGTGACTTGTGTGAGAAAACAAACAGTATTTATATAGTTTTTACCTCTTGTAACCACAACCACGTCCAAGTGATCTGAAGGCACAGGCGCTTCGGTCTGCACATGCGCCGGAAAGCGCCGGAAGTGATCTATTGCGCGGTTGCGAGAAAAAAATAAAATCAACGTATTCTGTTGATATATCGAAATCGTCTAACATTGCAATTTCCTGTATATCTAAATATGTTTAGATCTTCACAGTGAAGGATAACACTTCTGAAATCTCTGTGTAAACAATGAGTGACGTACATGCGCGAGAGATCACTTTCGGGGCTTTCCGGCGCTTGCCGGCGAGCTTGCACAGAGAGAAGCGCCCTCATCCTCAGAGTACTTGGACGTGACTGTGATTACAAGAGGTAAAAAGGATATAAATACTGTTCGTTTTCTCACACAAACTGCTCGTTTCGTGTCTTAGGCCATCAATGTTTACTTACATGTACGAGTCATTAAATCATGTTTAATTTGGACTTCTCTGTGCATGCTCTTTGAGGTGGACCCCATATACAGTACCTCCATTTTATGACTGACAAACAAGAATGGTTTGACCTAAAAATATCAAAATTGAAACTACTGTGGAAACAAAGACACCTACATCTTGGATACCCTTGAGGTAAGCTAAAACATATCAAAAATTGTGAACTATCCCTTTAACTACTCAAAAATATTATGTGTAATGTTGTTACCATACATTTTTTTTTAAATTAAATAGCAGTAACATTTTTTACAGTGTGGTCAAAATCCAGTAAAAGCAAAAATCCTCATTATACTAACTACAATTCAAAAGTTTGAGGTTTGTAAGATTTTTTTTTATGTTTTTTTAAAGAAGTCTCTTATGCATATCCAAGGCTGTATTTATTTAATCATAAATACATTAAAAACAGTAATATTGTGAAATATTATTACAATTTTAAGTAACTGTTTTCAATTTAATATATTTTAAAATGTCCTTTGTTTCTGTGATTGCAAAGACAAATTTGCAGCATCATTACTCTAGTCTTCAGTCTCATGTGATCCTTCAGAAATCATTCTAAAATCCTGATTTGCTGCTCAAGAAACATGTTGTGGAAACTGTGATACATTTCTTCAAGATTCTTTGATGAATAGAAAAAGTTCATAAGAACTGCATTTACTGTCACTTTTGATCAAATTAACGCATATTTGAAAAAAAAATCTTTCAAAAACAACTCTCACTGCCCCCAGACATTAGAGTGTACGTGAATGTACTATTCCGTGAATCTCATAAAACAGCAAAACGCTTGCTGCAACCAATGAAAACATCATGAAACATGAAGACATCAGAATGACACATATACACTCATGGTGATGGTCATATGCTGTAATGACCTGATAAAGAGCCACTGGATGAATCAAAAGGAATTTAGAGATGAATGAACCGATGAACAGTGGGATGTCGTTTTTCTATGAGTACACTGTGTGCGTTTTACCTTTCTGGAGGCTCATGTCCACCATGCGTGGTTCGGCTAGCTCTAGGTAAAAGTTTTTGTTTTTTTCATACTCCTCATCATCGATAATCTTAACCTGTATGGTTTTACTGAAAGAGAAAGAGAGACAGAAACAGAACATCAGAGGTCAGTGAGGGGTCAGTGGACTGTCCTGAGGTCAGAGATCAAACACACTGTATCATCTTTTTATGATTCATTCTCCAAGCTGTCATGTACCATCAATCATGTTTGCTAACAAAAAGGTTATCTGCAAAATAAAACAGTGATGAGTTTTAGTTCAAACTCTAGACATGGTTGTTATCACTACAAATAATTACATAGTATTTTAATTACATTTCTCATTAGCAAGGTTGTAACATTGCTAGTAGTGTATGCATGTACACTACTGCAGTAGCATTGCATGTATCGATTAACTTTTTTTTTAAACAATTGTTAAAAACATTCATATATACAGTAGTTTGTATCTTAGCTAGTCTCATAGATGTAGCCCAACACTGGCAAATTGTTGATCTGCTTACATAACTGTTTACTTCAAGCGAAGGTCACACATTATGCCCCTTTTCACAAGATGTAGTATACATCTAAGCTGTACCCAGAATGTGTCTGTGAAACTTCAACTCAAAATACCCCACAGATAAGTTATTATAGCTTGTCAAATTTGCCCCCTTTTTTGGGCGTGAGCAAAAAAGGTGCTGTTTTTGAGTGGCAATAACAAACGCAAATTTCAGTAAAATTTCAGAAATAACCAACAGTAGCAGTAGTCTGGGTTTACCCATGCTGCCTTCCCTCAGCGCGATTTTAATCACACTGAAAGGCAGTATGGATACCATGGTCCAGATTTTCGCCTCATTTAGACAACCAATCGCAGAACAGGGAGGGAGCAGCAAGACAATGACGACATCTATGCGACACACCGAAGCAGTTTGTTTATACCTGGATTCAACATGGCTACAGACGCGAAGCTACCTTTTGATGCAGCCTTAGATATTGGTCCAAGTAGTTTAGAATGCAAGTTTCTTTTGAAAAAAGAGCCGCTTTTGGCGTTAAACTTCGCGAGAACCCAGTCGTTATTGTTGTCTCGCCATTAATCGTCCTAATGGAGGACGAGGTACAGGAGGCGGACAACCTTGGAATATCTGCCGCTCAGCTGTGTCCCGAGAAAGAAAATGCGATAAAGAATTGTCGATACCAACTTCTGTTCGGCAGTCCCGAGGCCTGGGTGAGCGCAAAGTGGCAAGAAATGTTAGACACGGAGTTGAATAGTACCAACCTGCTAGGCATCGTCGTTCGACGAAGTCCATTTAACTTATAAATGGTAAGTTGTATTTATTAATATCATATTGTCATTATGACTGCAGACTACCTACTGTGGTTGTCACAGTGCCACTAAGTTGTGTTGCTTTTCAATATCAATATACAGCTAACGCTTTAGTAGCGTAACTTTCAGCTGTGCACACGTACACGATTAAAGTTGTTGACACTTTAGTCATTAAATTATTATTATTTTTTTTTTTAAAACTTATGAAGTACACACGCAAACAATTTCCAACTTCAACATTTATGTTATACTGTACTTAATACTTGTGTTTTTGTAATTGAAACGATTGGCTTTGAGCGTACGTACAGGCGAATACGATAGACATACTTAGCACCCAATAAACGGCGCCGGTCATTCGTAAACCACGACTCAAATACCAGAAAACGAACTAGTGGTTCCCAGACCCAAGTCTCAACGAGAATAGAGACTTGGGTATTCCCAGACCCAAGTCTATATTCTCGTTGAGACTTGGGTCTGGGAACCACATGAGTTACACAAGTTGACACAGTTCCCTGAGGTCTTTACAAGACAGCTGTGACATTTGGTCAAATAGTGTGTTCTGTGAACAGTGAACAACAGAACAGTTTACATGCTTTTCTCGGACCTTTGCCATTGCGTTAGAACCGGTTACACTGTTGTCGCTTGTGAAAACCAAATGGCAGCACTGTGGGTGGAAATGTGTAGATTAAGGGGCGGCAATATTATAATCAGATCCTCTTCCTACGTCAGATGGGGAGCGAAATCTGAACGGCTTATTTTTTGACATGCATGCAAAGAAATGGGCCTTTCACACAAGACGCAGAATGCGCGGTGCTGGCCGCTGTGTTTAGCGTTGCTCTTCAGATAAAATATGATTTGTGCTGTGCTATGCCAGAGCAAAGTAGGCAGAGTTTTCCAAAACTATAAGCGGGAGATCAATATCAGTATAATAAAGTTAGTCATTCGTCCCTATACAACCTCAAACTTGTTTCGTACAGCTCAGGAAATTCCGACACAGAGTGACTGCCGTTCATCCATTTTGATTTCCGTGCTTGTTTGGAAGTCCTGTTTCTGTCGGCCGCACCGGTAATCGTCACAAACCGCAGCGGCAAAAGTTGAACTTTTGAACTTCGACCGCAGCATGCGCGCAATGACGTTAATTGTGGGCACCGCTGCATACATTGAAACAA
The DNA here is from genome assembly GCA_038021265.1 of Cyprinella venusta. Lineage (NCBI taxonomy): Eukaryota > Metazoa > Chordata > Actinopteri > Cypriniformes > Leuciscidae > Cyprinella > Cyprinella venusta. The sequence goes on along the minus strand of CM075869.1, from coordinate 17,978,087 downwards.
GCCATTGAAATGAATGGGTTTCATAGCACAGCGCATTCCGCGTCCAGTGTGAAAGGCCCAAAAGGCTTATCAAAACAAAGTTACTACTGGGTTGTTTTACGTTTTCTGGGTTGGTAGATGCACCGGTGACTCGATTACAGCACTTAAACATGGAACAAGACCAATTTTTCATGAAATGTCCCCTTTATGGCATCAGTCTTTCACTCCATCCCCCCTCTCTCCCTTATTCTTTCATTGCTAAATTCTCAGCATGTGTGTGTGTATTTATAACTCAACATGTGATTGATGTTGACCTGGTTTCTCTGTGACTGTGAGTAACACCTGTTTCAGCTGAGTTTCAATGAGAGTTTCTGTGTGTGAGTGTGTGTGTGCGCGTGCGTTAAACCTGTGAACATACCCCTTCCTCCATTCGGATCAGTTACTCACAGTACAGCTGTCTACAGACCCACACCTCATCTCTCTCTCTCTCTAATATGTCTTTCAGTCTAACATACTCATGTTCTCATTCCCTTTTGCTCTGCCCTGTTTCCCCTCCATTAGCGGACACATTATACTCAAACGTCCTCTCAGCCTTACTCACTTTCTCACAGCGAAGAGAGAGACAGACAACAAACAGGGCTGCACGTTTGGTCTGTGATGATGTAGGTCATAAAGGAACAGTAAAATTAGCTGAATTTTCAGCAGCCATTACTCCCGTATTCAGTAGCTACGTTTACCATAATAATCCACTTGTTATCAGACTAGTATCACAATCAAAATAAAAAAGTCACATGTAACCACGTCAGTTGGAATAAATTGGCTTTAATCTTTAATCGGATTGTGAGGGGTGGTTTAAACCTTTTCTGATCCGATCGAGAGGTCATGTAAACACTTGAATCGATTGAAAACCGAAACAAGTACTGCGCATGTGACATGGAAATGGCGTAATGACGTATGACGTGTGGAACGAGCTGTCATTGTAATTGAATAAAGCGTCATAAATTAATGTTGTGTCATTCAAAATATTCGCCTTCCACTCATTGACATTTTTGTGCGAAAACAGCGGGAAAACTCTATATATTAGTGCACGCCAAAAATGTAATTCCGATTTGAAGCTTGTGACATAGGCTATAAATCAGCACATTAAACAATTAATTCCGATTAAAACAAAAAGTGTCCATGTAAACATAGCCAGTGTCACATTGATCTTTATAAATCATTCTAAATGGCGATTGGGTTTAGGGTTATGGGATAAGGATATAGAGTTTGTACAGAATAAAAATCATTATGTCTACAGAAAGTCCTCATAAAACATGCATGGAAACCCAACGTGTGTGTGTGCGTGTGTGTGTGTGTGTGTGTGAGTGAGTGTGCTAGAAGTAAAGGATATACAGTAAACAAGATTTATACCCGTCTAGTGAAAAAAGCCCTTACAGTGGCTTCTCCGCCCATTCCGAGCACCAGTGACTCGGCAGATTGCAAATGAATCTAAACATTGCACATGTGCTCAAACTCAGAAAAGACAACATTCCTCCTCTGTTCTTTTTCCACTGTGGGAATTAAACGCAATCTTAAGCCGAAACACACTTTCACGCGCCATTGCGTACTGAAATGTGATCTAGAATGACCAGACGTCCTGTTAACCCGAGATTGTGTCCCGGTGTTCTGACAATTCACTAAAAAGCATAACCTTCAAGTTTCAGCTGTCAACAGTGTCTGGTTTTGTTTGCGAGTGTCAATAGAATCACTGCAGAACTGTTTCATTGCCATTGCAAGCTGATTTGCCGATAACTTCATTCTAGAACACCTATCAGCAAGTCTGCTTGAAATGTATCGGGTTGCCATAACAACTCCAGGCACTTGCTGCTGCCTCTGCTGCTCCCTGCCATCCTACAAAGTACAAGCAATGGAATTTTACATGTGGAACTTAAATGTAAAAGATTCCAAATGTTGTTTAAAAAATAATTTCATGCATTTAATGTACTAGTGTATGTATTATCGCTTTAAGTAAAAGAAGTGAGATGGTTTTCTCAAGATTTTAGATATTATATCCATCAATCTCCACTCTATTTTCCATCTCCTTTTGCTCCTCGTGTCAAAATCAAAATTAAAAAAACGAATTCCCACCTGTTCACACTGTCTAACAGGTTTCTTGGCTGGTGTGTTTCTGACAGATAAAAAAAACTGTTGGACAGTGAGAATATGTGGGCGATAAAATCTGTGTATTTATTTAAAGATAGTACAGTCAAATGCCTCCTCAGACACAGAGCAAACAACATCAAATCAAGATATTTAAGGAACTAATGCTGCCCGATTCAGCCAAGGTTACTACAATTGTGTTGCACTGACAATACAGACATTTCTGAAACAATATATTTCTCAGTAGACCTGACAACTCATATTATCCACAGAGAAGTTAATAGTGAATGGATCTCAAATGCTTTGTTCACACTGCCCCAATCTTTCTGCACTCATTTCATATATTCATTTTGCAAGGAATAAAACTGTATCAAAAACTGTAGCCAATATCTGGTATGGAAACCCAACATGTGTTTATGTGTGTGTGAAAACATGTGGAACAGCCTCTACTACTGACTGTAATCTTTAGCCTCTTGCCAAAAAATCCTCCGCAAAATGACATTACAGGGGGATATAAGGGTGGAAAGCATGGCAATTCGAAAACAGACAGTATTATTGTCTAAGACTACAACTATTGGTCAAAAAAACATTTTCTTAAACTGAAACAAACTAGCAATTTCAAAATAAATGAAATAAAAAAATTGCAAAACTATAATAATAACCTTGGTTCAGAGTGCCGTGCGCTCACTGATAAGAGAAGTCGGCCATTTAATAGCCTGTCTCAATTGTAAAATCCTACCAGAGCACTGAAATGTTCACTCTCTAAGAAAGTCCCACAATGCAAAGTGAAAACCAGGGAGCAATGTTCCCTTAACAGAAGTTCTGAAGAGCGCAACATAAATCATGTGAGCCAAATCACTAGTCACGCAATAAATGTTTTATAAAATACAAACCAATATTTAATTATATTTCAACATAAACATATACGTATAACTAGGCAGGCAATGAACATAATCTGAAACATTGCAACAAGCAACATATTTATCACATGTACTTTAAATAACATTAGAAAATAATGTAAGAAAGATATCAGTTTGGCTGCTGTTCATAAATACCAGTAGTGATGTTGACATTGTCACAACGCCGGAAATAGAGTCATCAGTGTCCCATCAGTGTAGTGAGCCAGTGTCCTTATTGTCCTTACCAGTGCCCAAATTAACGTCCACCATATACAGATTCTCAACCTAGAAAGCTAAGTTTTGTGCTCGAATTTCCTAATTAATTCATTCGAAGAAATCAAAACCTCAGGCAATTCAGCACACATAGAGATCCATCTCAGCAGAGCTTAATGCAGTCTCTAATCAAACACACCTGAACTGACTAATCAAAGGTTCAACTGAAAATATTGTGTTCAAAGAGAGGTGAGGTTAAATTACTCAGGTAAGCATATCTGCAGAAAGGAGAAAATAAAAAAATGAGAAAGAACATTATGGATGAGGGAAGAAAGAGTGGGAAAAAGTTTTAAAAATATGACACTATGGCTAACGTTATAATCTCTTTTTTTTAACCCTATTCTACGTAAAAATTTAAAACTTTGCCATTTGTCACATAGAAATGAGTGGTTGGCATTGTGGGATACAGTATTCCATGCAATGAACTGTGTTTGGTATGTGATTGTTTGGATGAAATACACAGATTTACCTTTTACTAAATATGCCGTATACAACCCAATATCAATGCACAAAAATAAGTATGCCAGTACTTTTGTTACGTAACGTGGTATATTAGAAACTTGCATGACGAGGAATAATTACGGGATACAGACTTTAAACACCAACACTCAGGAACCAGGAGAAATGCAGGAGAAAATCAAACAAACAGTCACTGCGTTTACATGCAGCCAATAACCCGTTCAAAACCGGGATATTAGCAATAACCCGGTCGCGAACGTCCATGTAAACACCGGCAAAAACCCGAAAAATGCTCATATCCCGGATTTTAAAAACCGGGATATTATACCTGGGGTACCCCTTTTCTAACTCGAATTTTTGGTCATGTAAACGCGTTTCGGCATATCCCCATAGTGATTTGTGTTCTGCGCATGTTATATTCGCAAGGAATCTTGGTCTTTTGAGTAGAGAAACTTCTCGGCGCATACAAAAATCCGCGTGCAGTATTCCGGAAGTAAACATGGCGAGACGAGGCGAGACGCAGCACAGCATACTTTTGGAGCGAGCTCAGTAACGTTACCAGCATCTAAGCTCAAACAAAGGCGATCGCTATCTGCACCGAACAATTCATTATCCACATACTGCTGTTGTTGTTGTCTTTGGATACAGGAAGAAGAATCGGAAATGACGCATTTTGCGTCTTAAGGTTGTCCGTACGTCTAGACGCTAACCGCGCGTCGCCGTTTACATCGGGATATTGCAATACCATGTAAACAGGAGAAACTCTCTCGGCTCACGCATGTAAACGGGTTATCCCTAATGTTTCAGGAACCCGAAAAGTGACCTTAACCCGACCATAACCCGAAAATTGGCTGCATGTAAACGTAGTCAGTGACATGGATGGACAGAGAAGAAGGGAGAACTGAGGGTTTTAGTATACAGAGCAAACAAAGGAACTTAATTTGAACTTGACAAGGAACTCAGCTTTAAAACTAGTACTTCACTTTAAACTATTTCCGATAGTTGCCAAGGCAAAAAAGTATTAAAGTAACACTAAGTAAGATTAAAGATTTTTTTACCTTAAAACACTTTTTCTAAATCATTTCAGAGGTTCGTCAAGTCGTGACATAGTGAAATGCACTTATGCCACCGCTTTGCGGTCCTTTATCCAATATATCCACGCTGTGTAAGATGGCCAGATGAGGTCATGTTTCTGTAGTCCGAATGAGCCATAAGAAAACTACAAATTTGACTAGTTTTAAAGCAAGCATTACAATTGCCAATAGGTGGAGCATACTCGACAGTAGACTACAACTACATGTAATGCCTGGTTCAGATTACACGATTTTGACTCCTAAAATCTTGTCGTGTCGTGGACAAGAAACATGTTAGACTACACGTTGCTTCCTGACCAGTCATCACATGCCATCTTTAACGGCACGCGTGATGTCACCAAGAAGGCGAAACTAGTAGCATGTGACTTCCGGAAACGAACGTAAACAAACTATGGATGAAGTGGTGAGTAGCTGTCCTGTGTTCAGAAAAAAAAAAACGACAATGGACACGTTCCTGGATTGCTCGAACAGGACAGTATGGGCTGTCAATTCTCCAAAGAGAACTTAAAATATTGTAAAATTTTGTTTTCTTATATATTTTTACTTTTAGTTTTAACGTTAGCACCATCGTCTCTCTTTCGTTTCGCCATTTTTGAAAGTTGTGCATGGAAAAGCTTCTGTGCTCCCATTGGTCAACTTCATACATGTGACGGAACCGTCATGGACAAGCGCTAAAAAATTAAACATGCTAGTCGTGATGTCGTGAAGCATCGGAGACGCGACGTAGGTTGTCACCCACTATGACACACTATACGAGATGATACGATCAAATCTTGCGTCCCGACGCCAGTTGTCGTTTACGAATCCCCCGACACCCTACGTCAAACGGATCGTGCCAAAATCGGGCTAAAATCATGTAATCTGAACCAGGCATAAGATACCTAGCAGCCGGGTAGCTTTTGAATTGTCATCATAATTCCAAAGCCGGTGCTGGATAAACAGAGAGCATGTGTGTGCGTGTGACAGCAGGATGCAGTAGGCTAAATTATTTACGACAGCAGTAATGGACATTTCCGCTTCCAGCCTGAAGGGCGACCAGAGAGGAAAAGTTACTTGGTGTTGCTCGTTCTCGTTAAAGTTTTTCATCTAATATTTATTTTTAAATTTATTTATTTCGACTTTATTTCAATTAATGAAACACAATTTTAATAGTTTTAGTTAACAATAACAACACTGGCATAAAGTGGAATATCATTAGGCCCTGAAATGATTGACGGACACCGATTTAATTAAAAACTAATATAAACTTGCATATAGACTTCCTCTCCCATGCGCCTTGTGAATGGCGTAGTGTCGTGTGTCTGTGAGGTGTTTCAGGCATTTTGGTTTTATTTATGCAGTATCTTTTCGTCTATATTGAGTAATTCAGACCTGCAGGCACAGAGACACTCTCGAGCATCATTACTGCACCAGAAATATGCAACTAAGAAAACCTCTGTCTCATCTGCGTACAACACACACACAGATATCCAAACCAAGAGTGAGGAGGAAGGAGAGGGAGAGAGTCTCTGTTCTCCCCAGTGTCACCCTGATTATATAAGAGACACGTGCTAAAAATAAACCCTGCAGTGAAAAGGGTGTGTGTGTGCGAGAGCATGCATGTCTGCACTGATGGGCAAATACACACACAACCAGGGATACACGTTCACAGACTAATTTGACTCAACGCAAACACAAACACACACTGTGTTCACGCACATGCCTGCGAGCTCGTGCTCTCTGTGGTTGCCAAGGAGACACAGCTTTCTTCAGCTGAAAAGGAGCAAAGCTCTGGCTCCACACACATACACACGCCAGCCTTCCAAGATACTTTCTGGAATCGGTATGCTAACACACTCAATATGATTGTGTGTGAAAATGTCTATACAAGATAACTTACTCTTGTTAGTGTTGTTTTGTTGGCAAGCAAATAAAATGGTTGTTCTCCAGCGGCTGGTACTGCATGATACATTGTTAAAACTGATTGTAGTAATAATATATAGAATACGATTCAAATAAAAAAAAAGCTGACACCAAAAAAAAAGCCTAAAGTTTAAATATATAAATGATATATTCATTCATTTTCATTCAATTTATTACATTTCAAATAAAAGCTGTTCTTTTGAACTTTAATTAAAGAATGCTGAAAATAAATGTGTATCACATTTTCCACAAAAATATTCAGCAGCACATTTGTTTTCAAAATTGTTAAAAATAAGAAATGGGGTTTTTTTTAGCAGCAAATCATCAGCATATTGGAATGATTTCTGAAGGATCATGTGACACAGATGACTAAAGTAATTATGCTGAAAATTCAGCTTTGCCATCACAGGAATAAAACAATTTTAACTATATTAAAATAATTAAAAGAGTTACATTTTAAATTCTACTAATATATCACAATATTACTGTATTTTTAACAAATAAATGCAGCCTTGGAGAGCATAAGACACTCTATCATATTCTGTGTGTGTATATATATCTACACACACTAGGGGTGTAACAATATATCGTGCCACAATATATCGCAATACAAATATGCAACAATATGTATCGAGGATAGTGACAATATGTATCATGGATAGTTCCCCACAATAAAAATTACTGTGTGAGAAAAAATTCAAATTCGAGTTTTTGTGTAAGTACTACATTAAACTAATATATATAATGTTGATTATAATGTATAATAACGCAATGTGGGAGTATTTGTGGGTCCTGATAATGCCAAATGTCTGATGTTACCAGTAAAAAGTGGCTGATATTATTTTAAATATATCTAGTCAGTGAAAGTGTGCAAGCATCTACAATAACTCAGTAATTTCAGCTTCAGAATCATGAATATTGTTATTCTGGTGTCACCATTGTCCTTGGGTTACAAGCCTATTCATTTAAACCCACAATGTAATATCCAAGTTAGCATTTTAATCAACAGTACATTATGTCTTGGAGTATCGCAATAATATTGTATCGTGAGTTCAATATCGCAATATGTATCGAATCGTGACATGAGGGCATCGTTACACCCCTAACACACACAGTATATGATAGTCTCTCTTATATGTATGTTATTTTTTCAAAATGTTATTATGGTCTTTGTAGTTTTCAAAATATGTATGGTCTCTAACACTGTGTGGTGTGACAGAAAGTTAATTTTGAACCCTGGCTACAAGTGGCCATCACCATGGGAACTACTTATGGGATGGAGAGGGAGATACCTGACTCGTGTCTAATAACGTCAGAACCAGAATTACAGCAGAATTGAGCTTTGTGCTGCTGAGACTGGATCTTTAGACCCAGTGCACCACTGGTTTGATCAATGCAATGCTCATACTGTAGTCGCAGTGTGTTTGTTCGCAATGTCTTTAATCAGCAATTCTTCTGCAGAAAATGGCTGTAGAGGGTTCTTACGGATAGGATTTTGATTCACAGTGGAGAGTGCTGTAATCATTTCATTGATCGATCCCTGTCTGTAATGTTACTGCCAGTGTTCAGTCGAACTGTCTTGAGATTCCAATGGGGATTCCAAGAGGCTCCACCGTCTCTTTCTGTGTATGTTAATTATAACGGCTCAGTGGTCACAATGTCAATGAAACCCGCTGATGAATGAGTGGATGCATTCGATTGTTCAAAATTGACAGTAAAGACCTTTACATTGATATCAAATTTTCCTATTTCAAATAAATGATTTATCATTCATCAATGAAATCTTGAAAAAAAATCCACAAATACTGCCACAGGCAACTGCTTTCTAGAAATGTATCTTGAGCACCAAATCATCAGTATAGGATGATTTAAATCAATAATGAAAATTCATGAATCCCGCCACATGATTAAAATTGAAATAGAAAACACTTTCCTGTTATCCGGACCCCACCATATACCATTTCGGAACTATAGTCATCCCTGATTGGTCTTAACCCCAGTGACGGGTGGGTTTAGGGGTGGGGTTAGGGGCAGGCCATCGTCCCTGATTGGTCTTAACCCCAGTGACGGGTGGGTTTAGGGGCGGGGTTAGGGGTAGGCCATCGTCCCTGATTGGTCTTAACCCCAGTGACGGATGGGTTTAGGGGCGGGGTTAAGGGTAGGCCATCGTCCCTGATTGGTCTTAACCCCAGTGATGGGTAGGTTTAGGGGTGGGGTTAGGGGTAGGCCATCGTCCCTGATTGGTCTTAACCCCAGTGATGGGTAGGTTTAGGGGTGGGGTTAGGGGTAGGCCATCGTCCCTGATTGGTCTTAACCCCAGTGATGGGTGGGTTTAGGGGTGGGGTTAGGGGTAGGCCATCGTCCCTGATTGGTCTTAACCCCAGTGACGGGTGGGTTTAGGGGCGGGGTTAGGGGTAGGCCATCGTCCCTGATTGGTCTTAACCCCAGTGACGGGTGGGTTTAGGGGCGGGGTTAGGGGTAGGCCATCGTTCCTGATTGGTCTTAACCCCAGTGACGGGTAGGTTTAGGGGTGGGGTTAGGGGTAGGCCATCATCCCTGATTGGTCTTAACCCCAGTGATGGGTAGGTTTAGGGGTGGGGTTAGGGGTAGGCCATCGTGGGATCCAGATAACAGGAAAGTCACTAGAAAACAGTTTGCATAACATTGCAGCATAATAAAGAGAAAGAACTAATTAAGTTAATGATCATGAGTTTCTGTTCTGAGCAGCCCATGCTCAGACTCTCCTTGATTAATTTACTTTTTTTAGTTGATTTAATTTCCTATTTTAGTACTAAACCACCGCCTGATATTTCACCCTAGAAAAGTACTTGTAGATCCATAATAATATAAATTAGATGGAAAGTGAAAGAAAGAATCTCAATATCAACCTCAATCACTGACATTCCTGTCCAAACGGAATTGGATTTCTCAGAGAACCACCACGTTAGTCCAAAAATAGTCGGTAATTTCCTCTTTACCAAAGTTGTGAGAAAAACAGATTCATTTTGATAGGATTGAAATCACAAAGTATGTCTGAAAAACACAAAAATAGCTAACCTCCTCAGGGAAAACTGGTCCTGTCCGACAGGGCTCAAGAGAGAGAGAGAGATGAGCAAAGTGTACTAGGATCAAACTGAATTAACACTACTGCATATTAAATTGGAGCCCTGAAGAAAAACACACAAACATACACACACACAACATTGCCACCACACAGCTCCTCCTGGGCATTAGACACGGACAATACCACTTATCTTCTTTTAACAAGTACAATTAAAGGTCAATATTGCCAATAGTGATAAAAATACTGATACTTAAATTGCAGTCTGTAACTTACACAAAACTGAAAAAGATAAGTCATAGGGGTCTGGATCGACATATGGGTGTAAATGAAGACAGAACTTTCCCTTTTGGATGAAGAATTCCTTGAAATCCAAATTTATTTATGATTTACATCATATATTCATCCTCTTTGCTGTTCAATCCATTATTCAAGCTGCTTTCCTCATCTGCTCTCTCACTCTCGGTTACAAGGACTTTTTCCATTCACAGGAGTCACTAAGATGTTCGAGCTGATGTCTGGAGTGAATGTAGTAAAACAAGAGTGAAGTGAACTCATATTTACACAGAAACAAGCACAGTCCCTCGATACGATCTTAGATAGTTGAAAATGTTTTGCATTTATTTCCCTCAACTGTGTCATACAGAATTATGGTAGTCCGTTAAAAACAATTCTCAAATGCTTCATGACTGGGCTGTACAGCTTTTATGACCTGTGTTGACTTATTGTGAAGTGTGCAAGTAACTAGGCAAAGTATAGGCAAGAAACAAAATCGGTACATTAAACATGATCAACACCTTTTTAACTAGCCAATTAGCCAAACACTTGCAAAGACCTCACGACAGGAGAGCCTCTGCTTATTATGCTTCTGTCAAAGCGTGGTGCAGGCAGAAGAAGACGAAAAGGCAGGATAGCACACGCTAAACACGACTAACTACCAACTGAATTGAAGGAACTTAGGCCCTGTTTACATGAGAACGCTCCCGGGTGAAAACGTGAACATTTTTTATCGGATGTGCCTTTCGTTTACACGACCACGGCGTTTTTGAGGCCTAAAAACGCAAAAAAGTGAAACCACCATCCAGAGTGGAAATCTTAAAAACGCTCAACCGCCGCATAAATGGTAAAAACGCAAAAGTCTGCTTGACAGTGAAGGTTGTACGCAGGCGCGTTGACTTGGTGTTGTTGTAGAATGCCTTCCTAGCCGCCTGGAGTGCATACTACATTGAATTTCACACACTTTTGAATCACCATTTGCACGCGGATTTTCCACACAAAACGCTCGTCTAAAAGCAGAATAGAAAGTGATAACGCAACGCCACTTTTGCGTTTTCTCTTCAGAATCGTTTCTGTGTAAACATAGCCTGAAACAGGAGAGACAGATGATGATAATTAACAAGACACAGGTGACAACAATGATGACAGGCAGGTGCAAAAATATGAGGGATGCTGGGAAGTGTAGTGAAGAGGCGGAGACAAGACAGACTGTGACAGTTTCATAATGGCAGAACTACTCCTCCTGATATATTTGCCTAAAGATGTGGTTCTATGAAGAAACCAAAACATATTCTCTAGAAGAAGCACCTATTACTTAATCATAAAGAATTAATAATGTTTACTTTATCTAAATGATTCATTACACAGTGGAGCTCTGCTATAACTGCAGATTTGTATATATATATATATATATATATATATATATATATAAAGCCCAAAGGGAGGCGAGAGACAGAAAACCAGGGCAGAGAAGAATCAGAGGAGGCTACTGATACAGATCCTCTTTCTACTGTTGCTATCCTCTCATCCTCCGACCAAATGCTGACTGAACTACACGCACAATAATTAAAGCTACGAACACACAAACTCCAGTGACTATAGTCAGAGCAACTAACTCCACTGACTATATTTATATATATTCTTTATTTAAAAATATGTGCGTGTAAATTATACACAAAACACAATAATAAAATACTTAATTCCAAGTGACTATATTTACAGCAAATTCATAAACTACTACAGTGTCTAAAATTGCAAGTAGTAATTTAACTAGACTACAAGCTACTAACTCAAAAACTAGTTTCTAAACATAGTCATATAGTAACTTAAATTTCATCTACTCAAATGATATAGTCAGAAACTACAACAACTCAAATCTTAGCCAATTATTAACTCAAATAAAGCTTTCCACTCACAAAAACTGCATTACTACCAATCAACATCAGTAAGTTGTTATAATAAATTAAAGCCTTAAAAAAACTGGGCCAGAAAGAGAGTCCTGGTGATCTGAAATAAAAATACTTGAAAGAGAAAGAAAGAGAGAGAAGAGAGAAAATTGGTTCCTGGTGTATTCTGGTGCATCGTGCTGCATGCAGCATCATGGGAATATAACAAGCACCAGCCGAGAAGGAGAACCCCGACACACACACACACACACACATACTTACACACTCACTCACACACACTCACAGGGTTTCCACGTTTTAATTTTTTTTTATAAAAAATAATTTTTATACTGTACAAACTGTCTTCTATCCCCTAACTCTAGACCTACCCATCACAGATAACTTTCAGCATTTTTACATTTTCAAAAAAAAAAACCCCATCATAAGCCGTTTTCCTCATGTGGACCAGAAAAATGTCCCCACAAGGTCAAACATGTCTGTTATTACCATCCTTAAACATTATTACTTACTATTACTTAGACATTTGGTCCCCGCAACCAGGGTTGTGAATGTTGTAAATGTCCCAAATGGGAGAGGGTGTGCAATTTTCAGAGTTTAATTAAATGTTCATCTCATATATTTTGGTTGCATTTGTGAGTAAATAAAAATGTAACATGGTTATGTAAACTTGGCACATAATATCTAAATATCGATAAATCAATCGAATCGATGTAGCCCTGAATCGAATCGTAATTGCATCGCAGAATTTTTTGAGGTATGTCGGCAAATATCGAATCGCTGGCTGAGAGAAACGGTATCGTATCGTGATTAAAACGGTCCGATTTACACCCCTAATTTTCATAATCCATTGATTTTCATAAATGAAGCTGTAAGTGAAACCTTTTAAATCTTGAATGCCTCAATCTTGAATGAAGTGCTGCTTATTGTAAACCATCTCTGCTTGTTTGTGATGCAAACATAAGTTAAGATTGATCAAGTACAGTGTTTTCTTTACACAAGAAAGAAACATACACTATATAAAAAGGCAAATGTTTTATGTATTTGAGGAGAAGAGAAGTGTGTCTTGTTTGGTGTTTGGGGGGCCCAAAAATGTATTTTGCATATATGTCATAATATTAAGTATTTACGGCCCTGCCCACAATGTAGGGTTTTGCAGGACCACATACGCACTCATAAACATGCTCACGCATACTACATATTTTCACATAAATACTATGTAAACGCTCTCAGACTCATACAATGATGTATACATAGTAAAAACATAATTACATTTTTTCTCTAAATATCTTTCTATCCTTGTCTCTCATCTTCTGTCACTAACTACAAAGGGTCAATGGTCAGTGAAAAGGGGTCACTATGACATAAAACTTCAGAAACCTACTACAAAGGTGAGAAATAGAGAGATAATAATCCATATAATCTAGTTAGTTGGAGCATTGGTTTGGGTGCCAGTGATTTAAACCCTGTTGGTGGCAATGGCAGGTGCTTGGTTATGATAGATGCAGATGTCTTTACTCAACTTTCTCTCCACAAGCAGTCCATTGACTCAACCGTCACTGAGGAACGGTGCCTGCTATTTGTGTTCTAGGGTTGTCACGATACCTTCATCCCATTTTATGGTACGACACCAGCCGAAGTGTCACTCTCTAGACATGATACCACTTACAGTGTTTGGATGCATTGTTACTCGCACAAGTTTGCAATGACAAGCAATCTGTCTGTGCATGCCCAGATTTTTATTCCCAGTAGACTTTCAATAAATGTTTTTGTATCTTTAATAATTCAGGAGTATGTAAAACAGTGTGGCAGAAATGACACATTCATGCCTAAATTTAGTCAGTCGAATCGAGTTGCAGATCATTTGCTTAAAACTGAAAACTCTTTCATTATCATTATTGCATTATTCCTATTTGGTGCTCAAGAAACATTTTATCATTATTATCAATGTTGATAACAGCTGTTTTTAATAATTTAGTGAACACCTTAATAGATTTTTTACATAATTTTTGATAAATAGAAAGTTAAAAATAATAGCATTGTAAACGTCTATACCGTAAAATTTGATCATTATAGAAATATTAATTTCTTTAAAAGAAATATCTTCCTGACAGACACACATAATATTCTCTGTATAATTACCAAACACGATTAAAAGAAAATGCCAAGCCATGAGAAACACTCATGTGAATGACAACGAACAGGAAAAAGAACGGTTAAGATTAAAATTTGGACACATGCTGCTGTCCCGAGAATTTTCGGTTTCTGTGGTTGCAAGATGCTTTTCAACAGGTTTTATCATAGTTTTTGTCCCAAGGCAAGTCAAAACCTGATAAAACCTGTTGGAAAGCATCTTTTGCATTGATTTTTGTGTGAGCATATCAGTGAACACCCCAGACCACTCTACGATTTTCACGTCTTTGTAATCTAAAGTTTAATGCGTTTTAGGAAGGATTGCTCCAGTGCACCTATGCAACCATTCTCGGGACAGCAGCATGTGTCAAAATTTTTCTCTTAACCGTTTAATTACAACAGAAACAATTTTAAAACAGGGCTTTAAGTGTAAAATACTGAACTTGTCCTTTAAGTGAGTTTTAAAACACTGTAATAGTTTTAAATGTACTTCCATTAACACCAAATGGATAGTTGACATGAAATATTTTGGGAAAGTTGACATGTCCTACAATGTGACGTGCTATACTCCACTTAAACTATTTTATTCATTATGATGAATGTTTTAAGATCTCATATTAATTCAGGGAAGACATGCAATAGTTGGCGCTTAGAAATTCATTGGTCTCACCACAAGACCACTTTAAATGAAAAACAAAAGTGATTAAACATAGACAGACAGTAACAGTACACATTGCCTTACATTTAAATATAGATTTGAAACGAAAATCTTGATGTTAATTCACAAGAAAATAAAAAAGTCCATGGGCATCTGTCAGCTACTCGCATACTCTTCCATATAGACCGTGGGTGGGTTGGAGTGTCATGAGGAATATGCTGTGAATATTCTTACTGAACTATTAATACCCAGCAGCATATCTGGACCAGCACCCCACACGTCTTTCTCTCTGTTACCGTATTACTGGATCTCTTTCAAATCTCACATGAATGAACTGAATTAATTAAACACCAACATTCCTGAGAGAAATCTCAGAAACTCTCCCTAAACCTCAATGGAGTGAGTGTGTATGCTAAAACTGAGAAAATGTATGCATTTATGTAAAAGTGATAATATTTTAGATCACTTATATTGGAAGTCACAAAACATTTACAAAGTTGACAGAAAAGAGTAAGGAAAAAAGTATTTTCCGCAAATATGTCCTACTACAGCCATTACAACCCAGCAAGACCAACTCAACATTCATTGGTCTCAAACGTAAAACATCATCTCACAACTCCTCAACTACATGTATCCTACATCCCACTACATTCTTAGTGGCCCAATATACTATCTGAACACTTACTGTACACCACACTTAAACATGTTCCTTGTAATACATAACAAAATAGCAAATCGGAAGCATTTATGTGAATTAAATACAATGAAAATACACTTTTCAAGCAAAAGCATTTCACAAAAAAGTAGTTTTAAATAATAAATCAATAGATGTATTTTTTAAAAATAAGGCCTAAAAGTATTTGAATTCATTCTGGTTGTCAAACATTGGCAAGAAATTGTGATCAGCTATGCCTGTGGTTTCTCTTCTATAACACCTGTGTGACTTCGTACATCAGTTTTTTACACAAGCTGGCACAAAAGTAATTGAAAATTGACTCAAAAAGGTGAAGTTATTTAGCTTTAGCATCATCTGTTTGCAAATGACATTTGGTTTGACATTTTGCAATAACAGTTTGACATCTAGTGCAAAATGGCATTTCAAAATGGACCCAAAAGTCTACAAATACTATTTGGGGCCACTGTATATCTTTGAGCTTGATTTAAAATAAAGCATATTTACCAGGTCTCGTCGTTTTTGAACTCTAGTTCCCCGTAGGCATCCTCAAAGTCCTCTCCGCCGCCCTTAGCGAGTCCCTCCATTGTGCGGAAAGGAATGATGACTGTCCCTCTCGCTCCTGATGTCCGCAGCACTTTCACTTCCATGATGCCCACACTCTCACTTACGTGCATGGACTCGCTTTCAAAAGTGAAGATGCCTGCGTGGTCATCATCGAGGATGGTAACTGTGGCCACAGCAGGGAATCCTAACAAGGCCTTTGGGTACGGCAGGCTACTGGGCGACAGCACCTCGTCCTCGGTCTCCAGGACACGCACATTGCTGAGCCGCAGGAAGAAATGCTCGTCCTCCTCAAAGATGTCGTCATCGATGATGCCAACGGCGATTTCCTTGACAACTTCACCAGGTTTGAAGACCACCGTTCCCTCCGTGAACTCATAGTCCGCACCGGCATTCGCCGAGCCGTCCTCCGTTTTATAATCCACATAGATTGTATTAGCGATGTCGCCCCCTTTCCGCATTATCGTGAGTAGAACAGCCCCGCAGTTCTCTAGACACTGGTAAACGGCAGGCTCGAACACAATACGGGACACAAACTCCTCAGGTTCTTCTACGTGAACTTCTTGAACGCTGGTGCTGCGCTTGGCCTGCTCGGCCACGTGCTTCTTGAGGATGTTCCCGGCGCCAGTCATCATCCTCGTGGCCTGGATACGATAAAACGCTCTGCTTTTCTGTTGGTGTGACAGTGCATAATAGTTGGCCATCTCCACTAGCTGGTCCAGCTCCTTCTCCGGGTGTTTCTGCTTCAGGTCCTTAAGGATACGGATCATATCTCTGCGGGACTCGTCCACCTCCTTGCCCTCAATCAGGCCCATCAAGTTACTAGCAGCTCCGCCATCGACAAAATGAGAATTCATCATCTTTCCGTCCATTTCGATGCCTTTGGAGCGGTCACCCTCTGTCTCGATAATGACGCCTCTGTGCTTGTCCGTGCGATATTTCTTGTGCATGAACTTGTAGAAGAGCAGGCGACGGTCGGCAACCCAAGCCAGAATCACACAGATGGGGAAAAACGCCAAGGTGAGAAGCCCTTCCCATACTTGGACTACGTTGGGCGAGATGACGGCCAGGATCATGTAGAGCCAGATGTAGGCAAACACGCTCCATGCCGCCGTCACGAAAAACACACGCAGGTGTTTCACCTTCCGGACCTCCCCCTCCGGGATCACGGACACGCACAGGCCGATGATCACAAACATGTTGAAAGCGGCACTGCCTACGATGGTGGATGGGCCGAGTTCACCGGCATGGAAATCGTGTCCGCACACTTCGATGACGGAAAGCATGATCTCAGGGGCGGAGGAGCCCAACGCCATGAGCGTGAGGTTGGACACGGTCTCGTTCCACACACGGATTGTCGTAGTTGTCGTCTCACCATTAGGACGCTTGATGATGATTTCCTTTTCCTGGGAGGTGATTACCTCAATGGCAGCCATGAAGCGATCTGCAATAATCGACACCCCCAGGAACATGTAAATCATTGCCACGAAGTACACAATGACCCTCGCGATCTTGTCACCCATGGAAGGGTCCTCGGGGTACCAGATGGGTAAGATGATGCCAGGTTGGCATCGACCCGTATCCTCGAAGCATGCGGTGGTATTCAGGGGGGGCGGGCTTGGCGTGGCTCGCGCCTCTGCACAGAGGAAGGCTGCTGCCACGGAGACCACTCCCAACCAGAGGTAGGCAGAAGTCTTTGTCCTTAAGCGATCCATGCACCCTCCTTCACCTCAAGGGTCTGTGATCTCTAGCTGTCCTTCGGGAATCCAGCACTGGGCTGTCTTTGGTTCCACACGCCACCTATGACAGAAGAAAAGCAGATAGTGAATCAGAGGACAAGAAATCGGTACTTCACACCTTCGTAATGGCATAAGACACCTGACATCAGTGGTCGGGAGTATGAACAGGTCAAGCAAACTCATCTGAGAAATCTGCAAATAAAGCCATTATTCTTTGCTAGATTTGTGAGCAGTGCGTGTGTGATATAATATGGTGAAATACTAAAGGTCCACACAGCAGAAAGCTAAAAGGCCTCACTCAGCAGGTGTGAATGTTGCCAGAATAAGCAATGTCCAAAATGACGCACTGGGAAACATCAACAACAGCGCAAGGGCAGCGTGCTGCTCCGTTCCAACATGCTTCCTATTGAGGCAGCATTTTCAGGCTCCTGTTTCAAAAGCTAAATTAATAATGCAGTCTACCTTTTTTTTCAGCAAATACTGGCAAAGAAACTGGCTTGCCCTCAGAAGAAAAAGAGGACAATATGGTTGAAGTTAAATAAATACTGAAAAGAATTGAGAAAATGGTTAAAAATGGATTTTCCTATCAATTTTTGTGCATTTATTTATAGAGTAGACTGCTGTTAGATTAGCGATATGTTAACACCAGTATCAATTAAAATAGTTAAAGGGATACTCCACTTTTTTGGGGAAATAGGCTCATTTTAAAACTCCCTCAGAGTTAAACAGTTGAGTTTTACCATTTTCTAATCCATTCAGCCGATTTTCTGATATTTAGAAGAATATCAGTAACCAGACAGTTTCTGGTCTCATTGACTTCCATAGTATATTTTTTTCCTACTATGGTAGTCAATGAGACCAGAAACTGTCTGGTAACTGATATTCTTCTAAATATCAGAAAATCGGCTTAATGGATTCGAAAACGGTAAAACCCAGCTGTTTAACTCTGGGGGAATTTGCCCATGTAGAATATTACAAACCAGATAAAGGCACAGTTCACCCAAAAATGGAAATTCTGTCATCATTCACTTACCCTCATTTCGTTCCAACCCTTTATGACTTTCGTTTTTTTCTGTGGAACACAAAATAAAATATTTTGAAGAACTTCTGATGTACAGAAGAAAGCATATGATACAGGTTTAGAATGACATAAAGGTACGTAAATGATGACAGGATTTCCAACTTTCCCTTTAACTAAGAGGTTACATGATGGTTAAAATGCTGCCAATGTAGGCAGTGAGGCGGCTCACTAGGTTGTGTAACCGAGATGTCTGTTCTGGAAATGAAATGTGTGCAGGTTTCACCCAGAGAGCTGGGAATAATTAACTAATATGGACACAGATTATTTCATTACATTTTTATCCCACTGCACCAGTGGAGATGACAGTGTGCATGTGGGAGTGTGTGGGAGCAGCTCTGGTGAATCCACATGGAGATGGAGGTGGTGTGTGTGCAGTTCATTTGCTCTCTCTAACACAGGAACACACTCAGAGAAACTCTGCATTGCTCAGGGGTTGCTCTTTGATAACTAATAATGGATATCTCATTTAACTATCAACCAGGTCTTATGTTTCTTATCAAATTCCTTAGGCGAAATAAAAAATGACTCAAATATACTACCTTTGAAAAGTTTGGAGTTAAGAATATATTATTATTAATACTTTTATTTAGCAAGTATGCATTAAATTGATGAAAAGTGGCATTTATAATGTAAAAATATTTCTATTTCAAATAAAAGCTGTTCTTTTGAACTTGTTTTATCCTAAAAGTTTTTTCACTGTTTTAAAATGCATTAGGTGGAACATGCATTATAGAGTCTCTAGAGAAGAGAGGGATCTTAATTTGTCAAAGTCAGTATTCAATTTTAAATCTTCCTTATCACAAATTAAAGAACCACTATACTAAAAAGAACCAATAAGTAACCAGAATCATTAAATATATTCCTGCAACTAACATTTAGGAAGCATTTTAACTATGTTGCATGATCAAACCCCCAAAACTCATACACCGAAAAGATGTTGCAAGAGAGATGCAGGAACATAAGTGGACTATGCAAGAGGCATCAGGCCAGACGTGATTATATTAAGTAAATCAAACACTCTCACACTCACACATATGCAGTGGGCTGTAAGTAAACAGCACAGTGTAGAAACAGAAGGCCTAATAAAAACTGTTTTGTAAAGCAAAAGAGCCCAGCCTGAAGCCTTGAGCTGCCCCCCACAACTCTCTCTCTTAAACTATACACTTCTCTCTGTCTACACTACCATATACATATGAAGAGTTCAGATGCAAAAGCCTCTAAGTGCCATTTGAAATTTTCTTCTAAAATGATCATTTTTATCAAGCTTGTATATTTAAGTTCAGTAATTTCACTTAAATTGCAATGAGGATTACCTATTAATTGTCATTTAAGTGAAAAAACTGGACTTGAATATATAAGCTTGATAAAAATGATCATTTTAGAAGAAAATTTCAAATGGCACTTAGAGGCTTTTGCATCTGAACTCTTCATATGCAAAAAAATGGAGAACAAGAAGAATAGAGGAAGAGGAGGGTGCTTGTAGTCACTCCTAGTTTTCTAATCTAAACGACGTTTGAGTTTCAATTTTCAATTCGTTCATTTCGTTCACTGAATGAACCAAATGACACGAAAAAAGATTCGTTCATTTTGATGAACGAGATCAAACAGGAGAGTCACGAACACGCATCATAGAACAGAGCAAGGCGACCATTTGAGCCTATAAAACTTAAACTTTGTTTTTTTGTTTTTTGTTTTTTTTTTAATGAGCGATCGTTTCGCTTGATAAGACCCTTATTCATCGTCTAAAATCGTTTAAAGCCCTTTGAACAGTTTGCAGTTTGCACAGAAACTGCCTTTTGGACCTTGAACCATTTGGTTCCCACTAAAGTGCATTATATGGAGAAAAATCCTGGAATGTTTTCATCAAAAACCTTAATTTCTTTTTGACTGAAGAAAGAAAGACATGGACATCTTGGATGACATGGGGTGAGTAAATTAACAGCAAAATTTTTTTTTAAAGTGAACTGCTCCTTTAAAGTAACACTATGTAGTTTTTAAACCTTCATAACTTATTTCCAAGTGTGATGGTACATCGACTTACAATAGGTTAAATGACACATCTGCCATAGTCTGACGTGGTCTGTATCGCTTTTATTTGCCCTATGTAACTTCGGGGAGTGGGTAGTAACCACAGCCCAAAAAGAACTACAAAATTCGACTGCTTTACGACATACGCCATACTCTACCTTGCCTGTGGCCATTGTTGATTCCAAAGCCGGTGCTGGATAAATAGCGAGCATGTGCACGCGTGCGACAGTATGATGCGTTAGGCTAAATTATTTACGACAGCGGTAATGGTCAATTCCGCTTCCAACCCGTAGGGCGACCGCAGAGAAAAAGTTACTTGGTGTTGCTTTAAAAATAATAACAATGAGATGGGAAGAAAATGTATTCTGCATTGCTTTTGTATTATCTCATAAGTGTTTTGCTTTCCCCCAGAAACGTTGCATTCAATCCAGAACCTTTGCAAAAATGTTCTTTGTAACTGCAAAGTTCTCAAAAAAAAGCAAAACATTTGCGAGAGAATTCAAAAGCATTGCCAAATAAGCTTTATTCCCATCTCATACTGTCCACTTCATTCATGTCATGTGTTCCCTAGTTTCCCGCCACCATTGACACTTACAGCTGTTCGTTAAGTTATTCATCAGTGTATATATAGGTTCCTCCCTTTGTCCTATTCCATTGTCAGTTGTTGTTTTTTTTTTGTTACTGTCGTGCCTGTTGGCATGTTATTCTCATTCTGAAAATAAATCCTATGTTAAATCATTCTCATCTCTGTCATTGGTTAACACCCGTGTAACACATACACTGTAAAAAAAAATTGTTATTTTATCTTAAAGTACCGGTAAGTGTTTCTTCTGCCTTAATTTTAAGTCTATTCAAATTGAAATATGAAATTGTACTAAGTGACAACTTGGATAATTGAACTGACTAAGCTTGAGATTAAGGCCGGATAAATGCTTACGGTTTAAGTTGAAACGAAACAATTTTACGGAGCATTTTATTTCTTCACCATGTCCCTTTAGGGGCTCGTAAGGTATTAATTTTATATATATTTTTTTCATCAGATACCATCCAAATTGAAATTAAAGCATACAGAAGATTGGTGCACACAAGTAAAAGAATTACAATAATACAACATCAGCAATCACAGACATTCGCAATCGGAGAAGATTAGATTTCTCAGAGAACCGTTGAGATTGGCAAAAAAACAGCAAGTAATTTGCGCTTGAATTTTAACAGTGATTATGTGAGGAAAAACACAGGCAGATTTGGACTGGATTAAAATCATGTCGATGAAACATGGATTTCTCTAACGTCCCCCTGGAAAACTAGTCTCGTCCTGAGTATAGGGCTTTTGAGAACACTAATACACTTTAGTAATAATGTCAATAAATAGCCCTTTAGCACCTGTAGTCTAGATTTATATTTTTTTATATCAATTAAGGTTGGATCCAACAGACCAATTAAAAAAAACAGTTCAGAGATGCTTTATAAGTTGTATTTAATACAATGTTATGTTGTTCCTCATCCATGCAGAGTTATCACAAAATGATAAGCAATAAAACTCCAATTTGCCTAAAGCGTTTCCAAACTGTGTGACATTTAAAGGGACAGTTCAGCCAAAAATTAAATATGCCCATCCATCATTCACTCCCCCTCATGTTGTTTCAAACCAAATCCGAACACAAAAGATAATATTTGGGAATCAAGCAGTTTTGGTTACAACTGACTATTGTATGGACAGAAAAACACATTGAGACATTTCTCAAACATCTTTTATGTTGTTTTTCCACAATCATTTTTATTTTTGAGCAAACTATCCCTGTCTTGATGAGTCAAAATTATTTATTGTGGTAATTGACTGCTGTTGATAGAACTGTTATGAATCTGACATCTAAATACTGTGTGGGCACAGAGATGCTTCAACACCAGGCCGCATACATCTAAGCACAATGTGTGCCTGCAAATGAGAAGAAGTTCTGGAAGTAGCAAGCCAATTGATTTTGGATGATTATGACTTAGACTGTGTGTGTTTTGTGAAACCCACTATTGATATGTTAGAAGATGTGGGGAAAAATAGTCACAGCAGGTTGTGGGTGATAGTCTGGCATAACTCTAATTTACTACAAACACACTACACACACACACACACACAATATTGTCTGTGTCGAATCGAGTTGTAACCTCTCATCCTATTTAACCATTACTTTCTAGTAATCCTGAAGTGTTGGAGTAAAACTCTGCAGGACACTGGACCTCGAGGGCCAGAGCTGTGAACCCCTGCACTAGAACATGTCCCTCACACTTACAGGGCAGGCATCAGCAAACAATCCCAAACAACAACATTTAAAAGCTTTGAAACAAGTTGCTCCTCTGAGAGCATAAGCAAAAGTATGTGTGTCTGAGGTGGCGCTGTGTAGCATTATATCCGAATAGCCGCTGAGTGTCTGAAGCTAAAGATCCGTCTTTTCCCTGCACATGAAGTCAGCACCTGTTACCATAGCAACACCCTGGAACGCGTGGGACAGGAATATTTTTCTCTGAAATCACGCTCATAAAAATCAAACAAATCTCGGATGTGGATGCGTTTTGGGCCCAGACGAGGGTATATGCTCATCAGATAAACTGAATCTCATCCACTGGACCACAGCGACCAGACAGTTTATTTACTGCAAAACAACCAAACTATCACAGAACATTAACATCAGTGCATGCATAGCGAGCATCACATGTTGTTTCACTACTTCTGCTGAATTTATATACATGCAAATACACAAGCATTTACATAGAATTTTCTGCTTAGCACAGTTAAAAAATGTATAGGAACTTATATAATCAAAATACTTTTGACAAAAATAGGATCTAAGCCTCACACATTGACCTCTTGACTGAAAAATCTCCAACACTGGAAACATAATTTGGTGGGACACATTACATTGGTAAAAAAAAAAAAATGACAGTAAATTTATTTAGAATTTTTAACTTTCGATTTAAAGGATCCTGACAAAAATAAGTATCACAGTTCCCACAAAAACATGCTTTAAATCTACAGTAGTCAGCTGAAAAAAAAGCACAAAGGTGTGAAAAAAATTGTGAAGGTGTGAAGGCAACCAGGTTACTTACTATTTTAAGTTGATTGAACTTGAAAAAGTGAGTTAATACAATGAAGGAGATTGATTGAATCATCAGAAACTCAAAATAATAAGTTATCTCAACTAAATGAATTATTTAAGTTGATTTGACAAAAGAAAATATGTTGTGATAACAAATCTTGAAAATATTTTTTTACAGTGTTACACGTTAAATTGACAGCATTACTTAACAAAATCCAGTATTATGAACTCTCTAGCCACCAAAGGTTTTTTTTTAAGTTGCCAGCCCACTCAAGCACTTTTAATCATTTTCACAAAAAAATGTAAGGGCCTCAGAATATTTTGTATGAATATATGAACATGCCATTTATAAAAAGAAAGAACAGAGCCAAAAAATAAACTAAAAATATATATATTCTAGCTTCACGCAATCATTTTTTAATCAACTTTTAAATGTAAGTAAAAAAAGAAGCAACATTTTGAACAAAAAGCTGAGAAAATCGCATTTTTGTCAAAAGACTACATCCCAGTCGGATTCAGAATGATGATCGAAACATAGATGGAGTAGATCGAATCCATCAACACCCCAAAAGCTTGAGCAGTCTTTACATCTAACTGGGTCGACAGTTTACTCGATAACTTTAGGAAGTTTTCATTTAAATGATGTTTAATGTATGGTGATAGATTGCGTTATTTGACAAAGTACTTCCATTGCTTGTTTCTGCTTCTTCGGCTGTGTTTGGATCCAGAGATTCTGTACATGTTCAGAAGATGCATAGCACCTCTGTTTAAAAGTGAAAAACGGATTGGTGGAAGATTCTGGGGAAGAGTTGTGTCATAAATAATGGAAAATTCCGTCCGTGGTGGGAAAAGAATTAACGTGTCCCATTATGTTTTTTATGCAAATATTACCTTTCATGCAGTGTGTAGTAGTATTTTTTTAATTCAAGTCACAACTGTCATTTGTTTGTGAACTAAATCTGCTGTAAAACCATAATACATAAATGCATAAAATGCATGAATGTGGACATGTTCATATTTGTGTATTACTGTGTCTGAACAGGGTAGGTTTTATCTAAAAACTAAACAACATTAAAACAATGCAAATTAATGCCCATGCATCTTATCAAATGATATAAAACTAGTATGTTAGTATGTTCTGCTTAAAACGTTATCACATTTGACGTCTGTTTTTATATTTAGGGCCCGTCGAACACCAAGGTGTGAGGATCCCCTTGGAATTACTCCATTTATATTTGGCAACACACATTTACACACATTTTCGTTTTCCTCATTTCTATATATTATATGGAATAATTTGTTATTTTCACTTGTTTGATCACTTAAATTGTCAGTAATTATCGGTAGGGTAGCTATCAATGTATGACATGATAAGTTTTGGTAATAAAATTAAATGTTTGGGGTTTTTTTAGTGGCTGAATAATATTCCCTATTGACTATACTGCTTGAAAATACATCATTTATAATGATGACAGGCTGAGCTGTTACCTCTATCTGTGCGTCTTACATTCAAAAAGCAAGTAATGTTGTACTTTACCTCAATACTTAATACTTTTACTGGAGAGTCATATTTTAGGCACTTTTAATTAAGTTCTTGATTAATGTATTTCGTCCACCGCATGCTTACATTTTTTAAAAATGAGAAAAATTAACTAAAAACGTTCAGATAAAGGCATTATTTTGCAAGTAGCTGCTCAGAGGACTGAAAGGAAACATCTCCTCGCCAAACACCCACACAGAAAACCTCAGGAGATCTTCTGCTGGTCAAAAGCACTCATATGTATGTAAGAGTATAATCCCAATTTGACCCTCCAAAAGCACTATGTAATAAAACCACAATTTGATTCTCCAAGTCTCCTGTGTGTGTGCGTGCGTGCGTGAGTGAATGCACCCTTGGTGGTAAGCAAACACACTTCAGAACATGAAAAAGATCTTATACATGATTCCAAATACACCCATGAGATGGCAGAGTGCTGACAGAGACGACAACACACACGCATACCATCTCTTTCACTCTCTCAGCATCAGAGTCAATGCCAGCATGAAAAAGTAACGCACTAAAAATACAGTAAAGAGACGACACACACACACACTTTCACACAGCATTGCTTGGAAAGCCCACACAGAGAGCAAGTAGCTCTTCCACTATTACAATTACACATTTCTTCTTTTATCCTGCTCCTGCTTTTGATCTGTTTTTCTCACACTTCCTCCGTCAGAAGTACAAGCGTGATTCTCACTATCATGTCTTTTGAGTGAGTTGGTGAGAATTTTTATGACTGTATAGCTTTCTTCTGTGAGGGGAAAAAATATTAATAAGTATATTGTGGTCCAAACATCATTGGACCAGTGTTATTTTAGTAGCATTTATAGAGGTTAAATGGGTCATAGTTGACCCGCCCATGGTTTGGCACACGTTTTGCAGATTAATTGCAAAGTTTAACCATCATAGAGTGAAAGTTTATCAATTACAAGTTTTGTCTTGCCAATTTATACATTCAATATTTTATTTTAAATTAGTTTTAGTTTACAATAACAACAGGGATCCACAGATATGAACATTTTGGCCGATACCAATAATTATTTATCTTTGAAAGCCGATATATTGGCCGATAAATATAAATCCAAATTTTTCTATATTTTTTGAGAGCCTGATTACAAAAACAAAAGTCTCACCATTAAAAGCCATGTCCCAAGCACACAATTATAATGTTCTCATAATTGTAAGTAGCCTATATGACAGCACATGCTGCACTTAACTGTATTTTCCTATTTTGAAGTGATTCCAATCATATTTCAAGCAATTCAAAACCATCATTCATAACCAGTCAGCATCTAAAGTGTCTCAGCCGATGGAAAAATACATTATTTATCGGCTTTAATATATCAGTCAAATGTTCTTATTGGGACGATAACGTTAACATTAAAAATGAACATATATCGGCCGATATATAGTGAATCCCTAAATAACAACTCTGCTTCTGACTTTTTGGTCACAAAAAAACACACAAGAGACATTTTTAAAATTCCTTCAGTTGAGTTCCACAGATGTGCAGGTTTGAAATGACATGAGGATGGCTAATGAAGTCAGAGTTTTTAAAAATTGTAAACGATCCCTTTAACAACTTTTAATTATGAATAGCTTACAGCTTGGAAAGCCAGCCAATACCAGTTACGAGAGTCCTACAGTGAAACTCAACAGGTCAAACTATCCGAACACATAGACGGTGGGTTTGAATCTCATTCATACCATGATCAGGTCACTTCTCTGAAGAAACATGACTGGCAGCATTTCAGGGTGGTGAGCCAATCGTGGGTAACCTCCTTTCCACCACCTCAGCTGTTCCCATGGCAATGAGATGCCTGTGGGTTACAGGCTAAGACGATCATGTAAATCTCAGCATGCGTTAAAGTACCTCGTTGGCACCTGTAAGCAATGGGCAAATAGCAAATAGATCCCTTGATGTGTTTCGGAGCACACGAATTCTCCACTACAAGGACGTACTAGTAAACGGGCCACGCGCTAGGTGTAAATCGTGTGGAAAAAGTATGTTTGTAAACTTCTGTCCTCACTCCTCCGCTCTCTCCATCTCGTATATCACACCTCAGAACCCTCAGCAAATCCATTCATACGCAACTGTTGACAACTGCTGCTGAGAGGCATCTTAGTGTTCTCACTTCAGACAATAAATAGACTACAAATATTCACACAAAAGGCCTATGAACAACTCAGGCTAATTAACATACTAATGAGGCCTTTAAGCTAACGAATTTTGTGTGCTCATTAGAGAAAAAATTGGAGGTAGTCAGCCATGTCTCTACAATTGTATGTATTTTCCTCATCATACACACTCACATGCACAAACGACACTATAAAATCTGAATACAACACAAATGAACAACAGCAAGTTTGCCACTGGCGGCATATCTGTTTCCCAGAGTTCTGACTTTCACCGATCTGGAGAAGAAGTACACGTCTCTCAGGGTAACAGGAGACAGGGCGAACTAAAGACACCCACAAACACCAGCCTCCCCCCACCCTATTTTAAGAAATGCCCAGTTGGGCTGACACCTGATAGGGATATAAACAGAGTGTAGGACCGTGTGGCAGGTGGCAGCTGTCCTGAATTAATCACATATCTCAGCAAACACTCTTTACCTGTTTGAACCCCCAAAAAGAACATGAGGAACTCAGATGATAACTCTACAATCCCATATGTATCTTACAAACCCCCTCTGCCTCATGTATGAGATTTACAGTCATTGTTAGTCACATAAATACAGCTCGAGGGACCAGATCTGATGTGCAGGATGCTGGGATTCTGTGAAAGCATCACGTGCTTGAGCTCGGATCCAGAGGGACGTGCAGATATACGTCGAAACACAAGAAACGCATTAGAAACGCACGTTAAACGGCAAATGGAGGAGGAACAGTCAACAAACAGATCATGGTTTCACCTGCCACGAACGACATTTATCCTCGTAAGTCGTAAGTAGGGATGGGAATGGTAAAGAATTGAATGATGCTGGTAGTAGTTCCGATTCATCTAACGTTTAAAGCATTTTATATAAGAAATAATTATAAGAAATAATTACATTTACTACCCTCCGCAGTCTAATGCATAAAGCAGTAGTCTACATTATGAAATGAATAACTTGGGGCTCAGTAAGCGAGTGAATTAATTATCTATGGCTTCGAGTGATTCATGTGTTTTTGATTCGGCTCATAAGAGTCATTCATTCGGGCATCGAACTACATTGGCCCTGCTGTATGCTTTGTATTGACCAAGAACCACCGGCTCACAAGAGTCATTTGTTTAAGAATCGGACTACATTGGTCAGTGCCACTGAATAGTGGTGAAGAACTGTCAAGTGTATTTTAGTACGATGATCTGTCCGCATCAGCGGAAGAATACATGTCCAAAAATCCGAATGTCAAAAAAAAAATCCTTTTTTTTTGTATTGGAACAGGTTCTCAGCCCAAACGATCCATATATGAGTCTCATGCTTCACCATAAACTAAATCCACATATTTTATCGTTAAAATAAAGGCATCCCGATCAATCTGTACTCATTTCAAAGACGAATTCAGCACTGACAGGGATTATTTTACGGTGGCAACATGATGGAAATGATGCTGTGACGCAAATTTGGAGACATTCTCCCTCCACCACAGTCGCACGTCGCGCTGATCACATCCACTCCGAACAGCCCGTGCCGTTTACCGAGTCAAATTCGCAACATTCCAACTCCTCTTAAATAAAGCCGGCGGCGCCTCGAACTGCACTAATTATCGCTGACTAACCAATAGCGACGCACAAACGCATTGAATGGAAGGTACGTACCTGTGATTTGAGCAAATGAGGAATGCTTTCCTCCTAAATGATTTTCGGTAACGCCAAATATTTCAGCCAGATCAGTTTCCTCTCCTTTAAGCGTGCAGCTGGCTGCTCCTCGGTGTCAGAAATACCCCAGGGCCGCTTTCGCCCTCCTCACTCCTGCGCACACGCACGCACGCACGCACACACACACGGACCGACTGCCGGTGCTTCTGCCCAGTTCCGGCAGATCGATGGAACCGGCGAAGTGATGCCTCTTTCCCTCGCGCGTCTCTGATGGATGCGCCGGTCACCGGGGCTGTCAGCGCGCGCTCAGATCGAAGCGCCGTTGAAAAATGGAACCTTGGAATCCATGTGATCAGTTTTTCCGCGAGCCCCGAGCAACAGCGGCGAACGAACGCTCGCTCGCGCCCCCTCCTCCTTCTCTCTCTCTCTCCCTCACTCGGCCCGTCTCACGTTATAGCGCAGGAAACAAGTTGGTGTTCTCACAACCGAGCGGGCCTCGTTTCATTTCATGACCAAGCATCTCGATTCAGCGCTGCACATGTGAAACATTCCCTCTATCAGCATCTGTGGGTTTCATCAGCAGGCATCACAAACCTCTTGCTTAGTTACCGCTTCATTTAACTCAGCTGAGAGACTGCTCGGTTTTCACTGGATCACGAGAGGGACAATTTTAAGATGGCAAATATTCAGAATTAAATTCACTCCAAAAAAAAAAAAAACCAACTCCGCCTCCCTTCTCCAGATTTCGCCTTGGAAACACACCCTCCGCCGAACGCACGCGGACACACGTTTACGTCATCGCATCAGCTGGGACTGTGAAGATGCACCATAATTCATGTGCATGTAATATCACATCTGCGCGCGTGCCTTGAATCATTGTTAAAAACGCCACATATACATGGAATAATTGCATGGAGCAGGAGGTCAAAAATAGAGCCTTTATGTTGTATGTTGTCCTTCAGCTTTTATGTGCACCTACTGTATAAAATTATACTCCACAAAATGTGCTTTTTTTAATTACACTATCACATTCTGCACTATAGACGGATACATCAGCCAGGCCGAATAATCTTGCCATTTTTTTAACTGTAGTGAATAACAGAAATGGCCATCCTGAATAGAATTTGTTACAAAATCTACTGGTAGCCATCTCCAAGAATAGCAAGACTAAAAGGAAAAGGAAAAGAAAGTAAAAAAAAATTAAAAATAAAGTATACAATGTGCTCCACTGAAACAACATTACTTTTCGGTCAACTTCACCAATCAAACCCTCTCTTTCCAAACACCTGTCATAGAGAGGTTCTCATTGTTCTCATTGACTATGTTTCACTTTGAAATTACTCATATATAACTATTTGTTTCTGTGACTGGTGCAATGCCAAGGTTAACTGAAATACATCAAATAATAAAAAGTACACTGAAAGATGCATACTTTTACTCAAAACGTCAGCGTAAATGTAACAAAATGGCAAAATTTATGTTAACTATAAAATTTATGTTAAAATTTATGTTTAAAATTTATGTTAACTATAAAACTCGGAGACTACAGGGCATATGGGATTTAATTGGCGGTTTTGAATTTAAGCTCAATTTTGTTGACATAGGGCATAACAAATGATCTCAGATCAGCTGTTTACAAGGGAAAATCTATTAGGCCTTTTACTGACAATCAGATCTAAAACATATCAGTCACTTAATCAGTGTTCCTGCAGATATCATTAATGCTGATATTATCAGTCTTACTTCCAGCCAAGGAAAGTGTGTGAGAGAGAGAGAGAGAGAGAGAGAGAGAGAGAGACTGTGCCCAGGGTAATCAGCCCACTGTAGCAGCCTCTTCTAATAATGGCTGCCCTTCACATGACCAAATCATTTATCACACATATAACAAAAGCTAAAACAAACCAGCAAAGACCTGTTAACACACACACCAGCTGTTCTGTGGATATTTAGAGCGAAGGACGAATCAGCTGAGGAGCGAATCAATGAATGGTTCCCAAGCTGATAGCCAGCCATCTCTCTGGTGTTTGTGAATACAACCTCAACTGTTTTTCTTCTTTTCTTTTTTTCCCCATGCATTCCCAGTTGCTTGCAAATCTCTTTGATGCTCAATTAGCTGCCTAATATGAGTCGTATAATAATTTAAATGAACAACACACACAAAAACCAACTACCAAACCAGGGATTTGAAAAAACTACTCAACACTTTTTACTCTGCATTCAACTGTTTCAGATCACTGTCTGGCAGGGTTGAGCAACATTTCCTTTCAAAATGTGAATTTGCATTCTGGGAAATTAAATGGACCACCCACCTACCCTGAACAACAAAAGTTAATTAATTAAATATAAATTTATTAAAATATCCATATATGCATCCATCCATATATCCATTCATCCATCCATATATCCATTCATCCATTCATATATCCATCCATCCATATAACCATCCATATATCCACCCATATATACATATCTCCATCCATATATACATCCATCCATATATTCATCAATCCATCCATCCATATATCCATCCATCTATCCATACATCCATGTATATATCCATCCATCCATCCATCCATCCATATCCATCCATCCATCCATCCATATATCCATCCATCCATCCATCCATCCATCCATCCATCCATCCATATATCCACATATCCATCCATTCTTATATCCATCCATATTCATCCATCCATATATATGCATATATCCATCCATCCATATATCCATATATCCATCCATCTATCCATCCATCCATCCATCCATCCATCCATCCATATATCCATCCATCCACATATCCATCCATTCATATATCCATCCATATATTCATCCATCCATATATGCAGATATCCGTCCATCCATATATCCATCCATCTATCCATACATCCATCCATCCATCCATCTATCCATCCATCCATATATCCATCCATCCATCCATATCCATATATCCATCCATCTATCCATCCATCCATCCATCCATCCATATACCCATCCATCCATCCATCCGTCCATATATCCACATATCCATCCATTCATATTTCCATCCATATATTCATCCATCCATATATGCAGATATCCATCCATCCATATATCCATCCATCTATCCATCCATCCATATATCCATCCATATATCCATCCATATATCCATCCATATATCCATCCATCCATCCATCCATCCATCCATCCATCCATCCATCCATCCATCCATCCATATATCCATCCATCCATATATCCACATATCCATCCATTCATATATTCATCCATCCATATATGCATATATCCATCCATCCATATATCCATCCATCCATCCATCCATCCATCCATCCATCCATCCATCCATCCATCCATCCATACATCCATCCATCCATCCATCCATCCATATATCCATCCATCCATCCATCCATCCATATATCCAATCATCAGGACTTTTTAAAGCATTTAAAAAATGTTCAAACCTTTTCCAAGCCAACTTTCAACGTTTGAATTCAAAGTCCTTTTAATTAGCCTAGTTAAAAATGACAGTTTTCCCTTCTGTCAACTGTAGAGAGCTCAAACTGTGTCTCCTCACCCTCCCCTCTGACTCCTCACAACAAAGCATCGTGGTGGTGAGTTTAGCACTGATGTTTTCTTCAGCAGCAGACTCTGATGGACACTGAGAGGCTGATGCAGCGAGAGCCAGAGAACAGCAGATATACACCTCAGCTGTCTGTGTCCTCTTGCAGTGAGACAGGCATGTGGCAGGCAAAAAGTCCATCAGCTGAATCAGCACGTCTGTCCACCTTCTACCTACTGGGGACAACACCTTAGTGGCCAGCTCTAATGCACACTGATGGGAAATTAACACACAGATTGGATACAGACACATAATGAAGGGACATTCATCTCTTCTGTCAAATTCAAACACAGGTCAAACTGTGTGTATCCTCACCCTCTCCTCTGTCTCCTCAAAACCACAGCTGTTCCGAAGCCTATCTAGATTATCCTAGGACATCCAGAAGATACGAACACACTCACACACACACACACACACCCGTTGGGTTTCCATGTTTTATAGTGACTTTCCATAGACATAGGGATTTTTAGACTGTACAAGCTGTATAGTCTATCCCCTAACACCAACATAACCCTCATAAAAAAGGGTAACACTTTACAATAAAGTCCATTCATTAAACATTAGTTAATGTATTAGCTTACATGAAATAACCATGAGCAATACATTTGTTACTGTTTTTGTTCATCTTTGTTAGTTAATACAAATACAGCTTCATTGTTTGTTCATGTTAGTTCACAATGCATTAACTAATGTTATCAAGATTTTAATAAAGTATTAGTAAATGTTACAATTATTAACATTAACAAAGATTAACTTTAACATTTCTTCATATACTGAAGAAGTGTTGTCCTTTCTTAGTTAATGTTAATGTAGTTAACTGATGGACCTTATTGTAAAGTGTTACCAAAAATGATTTATAAGCTGTTTTCCTCATGGGGACCAAAAATGTCCCCACAAGGACAAGGATGTAGGATATTTCCCTCTTTGTGGGGACATTTTGACCCCTTAACGTAAGGTTTATCAAGAACACACACAAAAAGATGGGCAATCAGCGTTTAAAGGGGGGTTGACTGCGATTTCACTTTTTTCATTTTAAATAGTGTGTAATGTTGCTGATGGTGCATTAACAGTATCTGCAAAGTTGCAGCGCTGAAAGTTCAATGTAAGCAGAGATATCGGCCGTTTCTCAATACCAAGTACGCAGACTTCGGACTTGCGTCCTTGGTAGTTCAGACTTGCCAAGTTCGACTCCGGAGAACGAACTCCCGAGGACGAGAGGACGCAAGTCCGGTTCTTCTGCAAATGGAACAGAGCGTAGCCTACTTGATCGCGTCACTCAGCAGCACGCTCTACTCCGGTTATCTCTTTATATAGCCTATTTTAGGCAACAATAAAACGAAATTTGCTACAACTCTGCATCTTTTCGTAAACAATAAAACGAAATATGTTTTAAAACACCACTCTGCCTATTTTCATTAACAAAAAATAAATAAATAAAAAAATAAAAAAATATTAGCTTAATGGCCATGTGGGCAACGCGATTCTCTTCACTGCATAGGCTATATTTATAACAAAATGAACATGATCTTTTTGTTTTCGTTTTAAAAATATGAAACATTGATTTTTATTGACATTTATCAAACAGAGACAGGGTTATGTCATTTTATTTTATTGCTAATATAGTAAAGATAATATAAAAAAGTTAAATAGCCATAAAGTTATGAAACCTTGCCATGGAACAAACTATAGTTCAATGAGACCAAAGATAGACTTATACACAAGACGAATTATTATACGTCAAGGTTTATCCACTAGACTACCGGCGGCAAACGTCAGAAGCACTAGCCGAGGATAAGCTGTTTCAGTCGGGGTTGATCTCGCTGAGTGCCCACTGAAGGCTTGGATGTCAGAACTCCGAAAACGTCAGATGCATTTTTCAAATAGGCGCTATCTTTATAAATAAACTACAGATTTGTGATTTAAACAACCACATTCTCGCCTGAAACACTTTTAAAATTACATTTTATGACTCAATAACAGTAGTATTTTGATATTTCGCGGATTTTCTCCGCTCCCATTGACGCTTGCTGGTTGGTGCGAGGTGCATTCTGGGTTACCTGGCTATCTCAAGTCCACACAAGTCACCTCTCGATGCATCCTCGGTAAACGGGGCGGATCAAGAACACATCCGGGGATTTGAAGTGGACTTGGCTAGATGTGAACTTTGAATTGGAACAGTACTTGGGCAGCGACTGATGACGTTTCACAAGTCCACAAGAACACAAGTACAGACAAGTACGCATATTGAGAAACGGCCATCGTCTTTTAAAAACCAGGAAGTGTAAACGCCTACAAAAACGACTCGATTGGGACTACAACGGGTTATGGTACGTCACTAACCCGCACATTTGCATCAACCACTCCCTTCGGAATATGCAGGAAAGGGCATGCGCATATTTCTGCAGCACGTCGAGTGAGTTGTGTTCACGCAGCTGTCAGGTCTTCTGTGTTTCGGGCTTCCCACTGATGTTACTTCGTCAACAATGGATACAATTTATGTTTGATTATATTCCTGAAAGTGACGATCGTAATCTAGCTCTCTGTGCTGCGCATTTTACGGAAGACAGCTTCCAGAATCTCCACGAGTTCAATGCAGCAAGAAACTGTAAACAATGAAGCAGATCCAACTTTAAAACCAGAGGCAGCAGTTGTTGGACCACAACCTGTCAGGAGGCTAAGACTTAATCGTTTTAAATGTATTTGCATGTATAATTCCAGACGTAACGTTAGCCTGTGTTTTATTTATGTTTTATTTTTTCAAAATCCCAGCGCTGGCTTTTTAGCCACTAGGCTACTAGTTATGCTAGTATATTGTGTCTACGACAAACGCGTACAAACATTATGGACCTGAATTTTGTAAAAGTACTAATGTTTTAAACGTATTTTTCATGTATATATGCTTTATGACGTTATTTTCGATTTGATCAAGAACGTAAACTTGCCAACGCTGTTTGTGCTTAACATTAGTAGCCAGTCAGTTGCTATCGTTGCCAGTCAGATGCTATTGTGTAAAACAAACGTGTATATGGTTAAAAAAATATGGCAAATTATCATTCAGAAACGTTTAGTAAGAGCCGTGTGTGGTGTGGTTCTGTTTGACTCGCTTCATCGCGGCTTTCTCGGTCTGATTCTGCCTCACTGATACTGCAGCTCGACACCATTATTTACATCTGGACCGGAGCTGGCGTTTCCCCGTTAAGGTAATAGGCGTTAACCTTCCGGACAACGTGAGCGACAGTTTAGCCAATCACAACACACCCGCCCAAACGAACCAATCTGAGCCCACGACGTGTTTCTGAGGGAGTGTTTTCATAGACTCAGGAAATAAACCGCTCGTTCAGGGGACAGAGGAGAGCGCGGCTGACGATAAAGGTGAAGTTTATGAAAAATAAGACTTTTTAAAAAAGATAAACCACGAATACATGTTATTTTGCACCCCATAAACACAATCATGCAAAGAAAAAACGCAGTCAACCCCCCCTTTAAGGAGTGTAATAAAATAGAAGAATAAAATAGTCAGGCATGAGACATTTTTCACATCCCTTGTGCTTCTATAATGCAGTGTTGTTATCATTTAAGAAAACTATAAAGCGAAAACTAAATAAAAACATGTTCATCACCAACCCTAACCAAACCTTAAAGCTACACTGTGTAACTCTTTTAGTTCATTCTTAGCTAAAAACACGTAGTTCTTTCAAAAATATATGTGTTCATTAATGTATATTTACTTCGTTCAAGTAATAAAGTATTCTCGTGAGTGTATAATATGCCATTGAAAATACATACGGGTAAGGGTTTCTAATGTCGGTCGCCATGTTGCCCCTCCATCTTGAAAGTACATTAGCCAAAGAGGGACATACCCATTAATTCAAGCTTCGCCTTTCGCGTTTACGTTTGAGTTAACACTCATGGACAATGTCGAACTGGAAGCCATGTTAATCTTGGACTACATTGGCCACCGTAGGAGTTAAAACGAAAACGAAACTAATATTCACTGGATGGTCATATACCTTTTCACTGCTAGATGGGGGTAAAAATCACACAGTGTAGTTTTAACTGAATTAAAAATAAAACTATCATATCTAGGACTGCTGAAACTAAACTAAAATACAATTAAAAGCTTTACAACCCACCTGTATAATGTAATGCCACAGATACAATAACAGAATGTGAGAAATTAAAGTGCGCCTATAAGAGATTATTACTCTCTAACCAGAAGAATAATATTACTAATTCCCTGTGTATTTTTGACGTGTATATCTGTGTAGTGATGCCATGGAGTAGCGTCTGTGCATTGTTGCCCAGCTGGCTTGTTATAGTGCCAGTATGTTTGTGCAAACATGATTGGCAGCTGAAACGTGTGTGTGTGTGTGCGTGCTGAAGTATGAATGAATCTGAGATTGTGTGTCCACGAGATAACGCATTCGTGTGTGTGCTGTGCCGTAGTTCTGCCAGAGGGGGTGTGTGTGTATTTTCTGCCTGAACAGTCCTTCTGCTGCAAAGCATCAGGATATTTATAGAACACAGAATTATGACAAAGAAAAACAATAAGCTATGCATACAGACAGCATCCCCACACAAAAAGGGTTATCAGTCAGGAATGGTGCAGTGCGAGTCTAATTTTGTTAGATATAATGGTTTGTGTGTGTGAGATACTGCTGTTATCTGTTTCAACGTGGAGGTGTGTATGTGTGTCTCACACTAATTACACAGTACGAGCTCTTAAAAGATAATTACAATACTAAGAGTTCATGTGGGTGTTTGTTCTTCGAGGGGGGAAGGAAAGGGGTTTTCCTCTAAACGTTGCCAATTACGCAGCAGGGCCCCTTGTGTAACCCACACACACACCTTTCAGTCCTCTCTTCCATGTGATTTGCTAGCTCAGGAAGTATGCAGTAAATATTGAATTTGATTTCATCTTTTCTTAGTGCTGCGATTAATAATTGATGCCGTTTTCTTGCAGTTTGTGATGAAAAATTGAAGCACACGTGTGAGGGAGTCTCAAACCACCAGTCTGAGAAAACGACTGCACACTTACAAATGTGAAACGCTTAAACTAGCACACTACACATGTGACAGATAACACTACACACAAACACATATGCCCGATAAACATGAGGCACGTTTATTTGCAAAAGGCAGAATGATGTTGAAATTAGTTACAGTTTGAATGCTGAACATTCTACCAATGTAAATCAATCTTAAATTCAAGATTAGGCCCCGGTTTCACAGACAAGGAAGTCTCACACTGTGCATGTTTGAGCTGTTTTAACTGGAAGCAAACCTGTCTGTAAAACCAGGTCTAAAATGTAAGCTTCAAAAAATTACGATAAAAATGTCATACTGACCTTAAACAACTTATATAGTATATACCCACTATAATAACAACTCACTAATGTTTTTGAATAAGGCGATGTTAAAGGGATAGTTCACTTTGAAATTAATTTTTGGTATGTTTTAGCTTACCTCAAGGGCATCCAAGATGTAGGTGTCTTTGTTTCCACAGCATTTTCAATTTTGACATTTTTCGGTCAAACCGTTGTTGTCTGTCTGTCAAATAATGGAGGTTTATGGGGTCCACCTCAAAGAGCATGCACAGAGAAGTCCAAATTAAACATGATTTAATGACTCATAAATGTAAGTACACATTGATGGCCTAAGACACGAAACGAGTGGTTTGTTTGAGAAAACGAACAATATTTATATCGTTTTTACCTCATAATATATTACAACAGGTACCTTAAAGGGATAGTTCACCCAAAAATTAAAATTCTGTCAGTAATTAATCACCCTCATGACAGTAGTTGCAATCCCGTAAGACTTTTACCAACTAACTCTTTAAGCCCTATTAAAGAGAAGAGAGCACTTACGTTTCCTTTTTGATGCTGATGGTTTTGTGGCAAACATAGTCACATTTAGAGCAGTCTCCAGTCTGATCACATCATCTTCCACCAGTCATTGTGCTTAACTTCTGGATTGACTGAATTAATTCATTTGTGCCACCATCATCCAGGTCACAAAGCTCCTACTCACTCTCCTTTGACAGTAGGATTGGTCCAATTTGGAAGAACACTGGAAAGAGAAGAGTTTTGCATGGGCAAAAACACTCATTTTATTCTAAAAATAAAGATATTCAATATTTCATTTTTGCAACAACATAGGTGAAATGAGGTTAAAGAATCCCTCTGAATTGAGGGAGGAGAATATGTCCAGGTGGGATTTACACTATACATGTGTCTTTGTGTGAAGCTTGACAGTGTCTAAACCAGATTTCTCAAAACACTGTTAAAGATTTAAAGGGATACTCCACTTTTTTTGGAAATAGGCTCATTTTAACTCATTTCAACTCCCCTAGAGTTAAACAGTTGAGTTTTACCGTTTTCAAATGTATTCAGCTGATTTTCTGTTAT
Source organism: Cyprinella venusta (assembly GCA_038021265.1). Taxonomy (NCBI): domain Eukaryota; kingdom Metazoa; phylum Chordata; class Actinopteri; order Cypriniformes; family Leuciscidae; genus Cyprinella; species Cyprinella venusta. Next base: position 17,938,768 of record CM075869.1, on the reverse strand, counting down.
TTAGAAGAATACCAGTAACCAGACAGTTTCTGGTCTCATTGACTTCCATATATATTTTTTCCTACTATTGAAGTCAATGAGACCAGAAACTGTCTGGTAACTGATATTCTTCTAAATATCAGAAAATCATCTGAATGGATTCAAAAACGGTAAAACTCGTTGTAAAATGTTAAATGAGCCTATTTCCAAAAAAAGTGGAGTATCCCTTTAATCTGCAAAACTAATCTTAGAAGCACACACAAAAACCTGCTAGGCAACATCATACATTTAAACATCACGGGCCCATTTTGAATGTTCGCTGTGAAAGTGAAATTACCTTAATAAGGCTGAAATGTTTATCTCTGCAATAAAGAATAAAATATAAAGACGCTTAACATAAGTCTATGGCTCTGTGGTGAAGGTCTGACTGGAGTTCAAGAGGTCTCATTTAAATGCAAGTGCCAACCTGTGTGGAGGATTCAGATAAATTGCTCAGTGTTTCAGTGAGAAGTGGCGTCCTCACACTGCAATAAAGGATGCTTGTCCACATAAACCTGTTAGAGGGTTGTTAATCTAATGGTTAAGGATCTGGGCGAAAGAAGGTTAGGGGTTCAAGTCGCCACTATACGCGTCAGGTTGCTATCTGCTTTCCATTATTTCTGGTGTTGCTAGAAATTATACTCTTAAAACATTAAAAGTGCTTTAGTCAAATCTCAGCTGTTCCTCTAACCTTCTACTTGACTTTTACTTATTAGCATGTTACTTCTAAATATAAATCGAATATATAGTACAAATACAATATAGGAAACACACACACTGTTCAAAAGTTTGGGGCCAACAATATTTTTTTCTTTAAGAAATGTATACTAAAGGAGTTCACTTTAAAAAAAAAAAAAACTTTTGCTGATAATTTACTCACCCCCATGTCATCCAAGATGTCCATGTCTTTCTTTCCTCAGTCGAAAAGAAATTAAGGTTTCTGATGAAAACATTCCAGGATTTTTCTCCATATAATGGACTTAAATGGGAACCAAACGGTTCAAGGTCCAAATGAGAGTTTCAGTAGCTTCAAAGGGCTTTAAACGACACCAGACGACGAATAAGGGTCTTATAAATAAAGAGCTCCAACCACGTCTTCAAGTACCTTATTCAAAGACCAAATACTTGGTTACTGTGCAAATCACAAAACTAAGGTCACATTTTATTACTATATTAATATCACAAATCAATTAATGACGGGCTAATAAAAAAAGATAAACCAGTTTTAACGGGCATCAAATGAATGTCCTGTAAAGAATTCACAGCAGCACATTCACTTCTTTGCTAGCAACACTTGTCATGACAAATTAATTAATCACTTTCTGTGCTGCTCACCTGACCAGCCAAAACATCTCAAAAGCTTATTGAAACATACTAGTCGGAGCCTTTCCCCATCAACACTGTTTTGACTTGGACTGGACACATGAGTGGCTTTAATGCCCCCTGAGGATATCTGGACTCCTGAAGTCAGATTTGTTGACGTGTTCCCTTCGGCCCCTGAGGATTATTCCCACTTGAGCAATTAAAGTGACGGAGCACATGATATGACAGTGCTGGAATTTCCAGCAGGAGAGTGACGAGGGAAAGGAGGGAAAGTCAACAGGGGCTTGTTAAAATGTGCCTCGGAACAAAGCTTCACATCACACAGATGAGTCAGTGCTGGCGTTAACATTAGCCTGAGAGCAGCAGCCTGTGCCCGGATCCTGTCGGAAATACTTGTGCACTCCAGGACTGAATCAAGACCGTGTGCTGCTTCACAGTTGGACGCAATGTATCCCCAAAGATTAAACCTTTTAAATCACACAACCATAGGTGTAGGCATTGATTAAAGCAGCGGGAGGTGATATTTTTCCACTTTCGCAGGCTCTGTGGCATCTCACTGATGCGTTTATGCCATACAGATGACGAACAGGTGAATAACAACGCCGAGTAGCATACAAAGCACAACAGCCACAAAGAAAGATACAGTAAACCAACAAGTTTGGGGGGGGGGGGGGGGGGGGGGTAATAATCACCATAAGTTATAAGATAAATCGCAAACAAAGCTCAACAATAAGGATGGCCAGATGGGGCCAGTTGACCAAACACGGCAGTCACTGGTCTTTTCAGTCTAGTTCTTCTTTATTGCCACTGAAATATTCCATTCATTGATTCAATGCATCCATTTTTATGCCTTGAAAATGTGGTTTTCTGAGATGTGTTCCAAATTCTGCTTTTGTTTCACAAAGATAATAGTATTTAGCTGGCTAGCATAAACAGGTTTTTGTCAAAATTGCAAAAAAATGACTTGATAGTCATACTGAAAGCATCAGTAAAATGTGATTAACTGCATAATACATTAGTTAAAGGAGTAGTTCACTTAAAAAAAAAAAAAAAAAAAAAAAAAAAACTTTAGCTGGTAATTTACTCACCCCCATGTCATCCAAGATGTCCATGTCTTTCTTTCTTCAGTCGAAAAGAAATGAAGGTTTTTGATGAAAACATTCCAGGATTTTTCTCCAAATAATCGACTTTAATGGGAACCAAACGGTTCAAGGTTCAAAAGACAGTTTCTGTGCAAACTGCAAACTGTTCAAAGGGCTTTAAGTGATTCTAGACAATGAATAAGGGTCTTATCTAGTGAAATGATTGCTCTTTAAAAAAAAAAAAAAACAAAGTTGAAGTTTTATAAGCTCAAATGGTCGCCTTGCTCCTGTTCAAACTCGTTCAAAATTATCCTTATTCATCGACTGGAATTGTTTAAAGCCCTTTGAACAGTTTGCACGGAAACTGTCTTTTGAACCTTGAACCGTTTGGTTCCCATTGAAGTCCATTATATGGAGAAAAATCGGGGAATGTTTTCATCAAAAACCTTAATTTCTTTTCGACTGAAGAAAAAAAGACATGGACATCTTGGATGACATGGGGGTGAGTAAATTATCAGCAAAAGTTTTTTTTTAAAGTGGACTACTCCTTTAATATCCGTCTTGTTGCATATTTTCTTTTCACAAAGAAATATTTTTGGTTAGGTAACAGGTAAAAGTTTCACTTGTTAACAACAGATAAGTAAATATGTACTTAATAATGAAAAATGCTTCTAAAGAAATTATTAATCGCAGTTAATGTTAAATTCAACATTTACAACGGCTTTACTAAAATCAAAAGTGCTTATGCTACTATGTTCCCACCATCATCCCCTCTTTTGTTGGCCTGTGTATTTAAGCCCTTCAGTTCTTTCTGTCTAGTGTTATGTTGACACATACTGTTATGTTGTAAAATCATTTAATATACGTATATTAAAATCCAAATATATTAAATCACGTTAATTAATGGTTTAAATTATTGTAAAGTGTTTCCAGTCATTTTTGTAAAGAAAATGAAATGAAATTGAAAATATATAAAAACATCTGAAGTTCACATTCACAAAAATATTCACTAAAATAAAAAAATGCATTGATAAAATTATTTACAAATTGCTTAATCTTTGGAGGCGGGATTAAACATTTTTTGGGGGGGAAATCACTGTTGAACTCTCTAAAATAGCAATCAAATTTATAAAGCTAAAGAGAATATAAACATACGTTTAAAGCATATATTATCTCCTGCGTGAGACGGTTGCTAACTTTCCTTAATTCTGGACAGTACTTTTCAAAATCGTGATAATCAAATACGGTTTTAAAGTACAGAAGGTCATTCATGCAGACTGTACACCATTCATCCAGCAGTGATTCTGTCTGCACCACTGAAAGAACATGGGAATATATTACCACTCAAACGCACTAATGGACCTTGAGTTATGTATTACTGTGCTTGTAAAGGTAACACACAAGGCATAAGAGTTAGTTACAGTCTACCTGACACCATAAATAAGACACTGTGTGCAGAGTATACACATATCCAGCCACATATTCATAAAAGTGTATTAGAAAAGTATCTTTCCAACAACAAATCCAAATCGGTAGTTTCTGGTCAAGGTATACAATAACATAATCGTGCTGATCTAGTATGCAGTGACAACCGAGGTATGGACTGCACTGGTTTGAAGTGTCTTACATCTTAGGGCCAATAGGTGAAGATTAAACTTTCAGTTCTATGTGCCTTTACTGAGCCGTGATCGCTGCTGGTCCTGGGTCTCCCTGGAATCCTCCCAGGGACGAGGGCCACGGATGTTCTGCCATCCACCCAAGTCCTTATCTTTTAATTTCTGTAGCAACAAATGAGATTGGATTACATCATAATGACTCTTTTTACCATAGCCAGTTTAAGCCACAAATCAAATGCACAAGCAAAGCACAAATCATGCTAAATGGCAATCAGAAGCCAAGAATAAATGCACAGAAACTTCTAATCAAGTCTTGCTAAATTATTAAATGGCCTGAGTACTACAGTTCAAGTAAAAAATATATTTTTAAATGCTTTTAAAAGCATATTATGCTCCCCAAGGCTGCATTTATTTGAATAGTAATATTATTACATCTAAAATAACTGTTTTCTATTATAATACATTTTTAAATGTAATTTATTGTGATGGCAAAGGTGAATTTTCAGCATCACTACTCAAGTCTTCAGTGTCACATGATCCTTCAGAAATCAGTCTAATATGCTCAAGAAACATTTCTCATTATCAATGTTGATTAAAAGAAAGCTCAATAGTAGCCAACAACATTTATTTTAAGGTTCTTTAGTAAAATTATAAATATCCTTACTGTCACTTTTGATAAGTTTAATCGTTGCTGAATAAAATCTTCACGACCCAAAACTTTTGATCTGTAATGCATCTAGTAACTAAAGATGAGCCCAATCAGCTGAAGCAGAGCGTTGGTTTGTTATAAATGATTCATGGTGGGTCAATGTGAAATCTAATATAAAATACTGAGGATGACACCTATTTATCATCTAATGAACAGCTGTGAAGTTGCTTATAATAACTCATCTTCTCTGGTTCCACTTGAGGGCGCTCTTATACTACTTGCCTGGTAGCCGAAGGTCACATTTAATAGCATTGTAAACTTCTTAAAATGGCTCAAAAGTAAAGAAAAAAAAGTTAAAGGCAGAACGAATCACCACTGCAGTATAATGAAAGTGTGTTACTGCAGTGCTGTGGACAGCCTCAAACACCCACAGCATGACATGGAGATTATAAATGAACCAAGTGCCATCTAGTGCACTAAGTTGGGACTAAATAGCTAACAAGACACTTTCGGTGCAAAAAAAAATTGTAGCTCACTAATTACCGGGTCGGTGAGTCTCACTGAAGCAGCCTAGTGTTACGTGTCCTGCTTGACAAACTGCACGACAAAATTGTGATTACAATTCCTGAGTCACCCTGCGTCAGATCCAAACCTGCACCCATTGCATTTAACAAGCCAGATGTTTAACAATTATGCTACTACAAACTCACTACCGAATAAACATAGCATCCATGCTGCAGGCAGCAAAACAGCAGATGGCTCGTCAAAACATTATAGCACTATGAAACAGTGTGCGAACACAGATCTCAATACCTCATACTCTTCCTCGAGGATGACGGACTGTTTTTGAGTGTTCACCCGGGCTTCCAGTGTCGGGTCCAGCTAGAACAAACATGCAAAAAAATTAAACAATAATAACAACAACATAAAAGAAGTATAATGATAACATGGTAAGAGATTGTATTTAAAAGCACAATTCAGTTCTGTCTGTTTGGCAAGATGGATAGATTGTATTTCAGATGGTATATTTTCGTCTTTTAAGCTTCACATACCTTCTTTTTGATCTTCTGCACATCATACCTAATCTGAGTGAATTCTCTCAATCCAAACGACCCTCCCACGATCAGAAGCTTCAGAAATAAACATTCAAATATGAGCACTAGTCTACCTCATTAAGGCAGAAACTAGATCCATTAACAGAAACTAGAACTTGTAAATATTGCACATTAAAAAACTGATATATATTCAGTATCAACAATGAAAAAAAGAAACAACATTTGAAATCTGAAACAGAACTAAATTATCTGAGAAATATACTCCTGTAATTTTTTTTTTTTTTTTTTTTTTTTTTTTTACTATTTTAGGTGTTAATGAGTTGATTTACATACATCCTGACAATCCTCTTACAAAACATTTAATTAAAAAAGAAACCTGGGCAAAAAAAAAAAATTACATCACTCTAAATGACCTTTGCTTTGACGGTCAATTAAACAACCTCATTACTACTACTCCCATTATATTATTATTATTCAAACCAGGATCAAATAATTATTAAAATTTAGGCCACACACAAATATTTAAAACATAACTATAAAGACTTGATGATAATAACTTAGCTCATCCAGCATACACAATGCCACATTAAAACGCTCACCAGCATCGGGATCCCATATTTCACGGTTTTGTTCTTTTGCAGTTTACGAACTTGATTCCACATGTTTATGTGTTCATGTACGTCATTTCAGAAATTCATATTATTCAGAATAAAGTCAGTAAGATATAAATCAACATGGCTTGACAGGGCGCCGCCATGTAAACCCACAATCCTAGCAGTGGTGTCGTACAGCCTCATTTCCCGTCCGTGTAGAACTAAGAAAGCAGTAATGGGTTCCACTTTAAAAAATGAGGGCGTAGTAGATTAATGTATTTACAGTTGAAAGCTCTTATCAGGTTTAGTACCGTTTAATTATAAATTAACGTGATACATATCTTTATTGGAGAAACTCTAGAGCACATAAACTGATCAATGTAATAGGATATTTAATTCAATTATTCTTTGTCATGAAAATCACAAAATAAAATCAGCAAGAATCTTATGCCAGAAGACATAATGAAACTCATGAAATCAGAATAAGAGTTTGTGGTTTTTAGTCCATGTCTGTTAGCTCTGAGGCCATCTGTATGATGTTCTCTCTAGACTGAATTGGATGTTCCAATCCAATCTGACTTCTGGCATATAATGTTGCTTGAATCATACTGTTCATTCGTTGGCCAGAGGAGAACTGGGCCCCGACTGAGCCTGGGTTCTCACAAGGTTTTTTTCTCTCCATTCTGTCTCTTGAATGACCTGATGGGAGTTTTGGTTGGACATCATGTACCAATCTCAATCCTTGGCTGACACATGAGACATTTGCTTAATGGAAAGATTCACTCTGTTTTGTTATAGTTTTATATATGGATACTCTGACAATTTTCAGTCTGGTTTCCAATCACAGCACAGAGACGGCGCTCGAAAAGGTAATAAACGATATTCACGTACTGATTCAGGCAAATTACTGGTACTACTCGACCTCAGGGCTGCATTTGACACTGTCAATCTTAACATACTTCTTGACAGGCTGGAAAACTTGGTCAGGCTTTCTGGGATAGTCCTAAAATGGTTCAAGTCATACTTAGAAGGGAGAGGTTATTATGTGAGTATAGGAGACCATAAATCTGAGAGAACCTAACTTTGAGAGAACCTTGCCAAAACTTTAGGGAAGTTCTGAGAAACTTACTAGGGCACATACATTTTGGGGTTTTTTTTAAATGAATGTACTTTATCAAGAATTTAATCAAATTATGTGCATGATCTGAAAGTATAGCAGCTTGGCCCTTATATATATGTTCTCTGCCCCTAATTCTGCCAGCAAATTGAATTACTAATGAGTTGAGTAAGCATGCGAATGAATAAATGAATTAGTCAAAATGACAGTTTTGAAAACGATATGCCAAATTGTTGCCCTTTTTACATTAAAACAAAGCATCTCAACTTAATCGGACACATTTCTCCTTGCTACAAGCAGATAAAAAACACAAACACACAATTGTGGTTGTTTCTTTATTTAAATTTTCATATTTTTTTTTTAAGTTTTTTTTAATAAGGTGAAGAAAAATACCTTTTTTGTTCTGTATAATAAAATATGTTACTTTTATTCCTTTATGAAGAGGGAAAAAAAACAAAATAAGAAGTAAAAATACAGAAAACATTCCTCTGGGGGGGGAGGGAGTTTCTCAATGTTGCGCATGGAAGCAGAAAGGCGAAGAACTGTTCATGAAATCTGACTCACCGTCACAAGAGAACGATCGAAAAACATTCTCATCAACAAGCATGTAAAAAAAGGGTACCAATCTGAACGCATGGTCATTAAGTATCACATGGGTCATAGGTCACAACGATAACATGATGCTGCCTACCATGTGTTATTGTGTATATATTTAACCGTTTGTTGCATATTGTACGTTTACATGGAGAGAAGAGTGTCATGTTTCCTTTTCTCTCCTTCAATGTGACATTAAATTACGAGTTCAGTGAGAAGGAGGATCTGGCATGTGTAGACACCATTAGGGTTTCTCTATGTGACACACAATTCCCAAGACAGGCAAGACAGACTTCATGAACACGGCTGGAAAAAGGTATATGACACACAGAAAGGCCTGGGCTGATAGGAGGATACAAAAATGACACAACATCATTGTGTAGTGCTGATGGAAGCTGCTCTGATTGGCTGATCTGGGACCAGTTCTGCTTGCTCTGCTTGTTGGTGCTAGATCAGCACTGAAGAGCCGCTTTTACTCTCATAGAGTGCAAGCCATGTGTGTGTTTATGAATATGCGTATTTGTGTGTATTTGTATCAGAAGGCAGGTTGACCCCACATCCGGGGGTCACGGTTCAGAGGTCACTCTCCCCATAGAGGGCGGTGGAGAAGGACATGTAGTCGAGAGCTCCCGGGACGGTGTCAGGGCCGGAGTAAGGCGTCATGCGGGCGATGCAGTACTCAGCCTGGTCAGGGGGGAGCTCGCGCCTCAGCTCATCCGCCAGGATATAGTTCTGCACCAGATAAGAGTTATTCACTTGGTTATAAATTTAAACATTTTAACACAGGAAAATGTCTTTTGGATGTTGCATCTGTACCTTGTCTCCAGCAAGGACTTTAAACGATGCCATGACCTGATCAGCGGTGTCCGTGTCGGCCGTCTCGCGAGACATAAAGTCAATGAAGGCCTGGAATGTGATCAATCCCAGTCTGTTAGGATCCACAATGCTCATGATGCGGGAAAACTCCGCCTCTCCCTACAGAACAGAGAAATTCGTCTTAAAAATCACTATGAAAACAGTATGAAGGGTTGTTCCTCACTGGGTTAGCATAGCTTAGCATTACCAGGAACCAGGAATCAAGTAACTCTTTCTCAATAACTCTACCAGATTGGAGATTATAACAGTCTAAAGGGATTATAATTTACAGGATTAAAAGTGGATATAAAATCTTTTAAAGTTATATATAAATTTTGAACAAGACCCGTTCTTTTCTTAGGATAACTTTGATTAACTTTTGTTGATCCACTTGTTCATTCACTTACAGTTTAATTTACAATCCTTGGACTTTTCTCTAGCAGTTTATGCTGCTTTTTCCAGAAATACTTGCATAATTTCTCAAATAATAACCACATTAGTGCTTATATTGTTAACTAAAACTAAAAAAACAAAAAACGCTACATTATGAATATTAGATAAAAAAAAAATTAAGATCATTTTTTAAAAATCAGAAATATAGCCCAGGCAACTAATTAAATTAAAAATTGTGTGTTGAAGTACTAAAATAGCTAAAACTACAATTGAAAAAAATAATTAAAACCATGTTTTATATATATATATATATATATACACACACACATACGTTCATACAAATGACAAAACAAAATTACAAAAACTTAAAATAAAAAGATAATAAAATATTATATATAAATACAAAAATAACACTGAACCACATAGATGGAACTAAACAAGAGTTCAGGAAATCTTCCCTTAACCACATAACTTTGCCTTACCAGATAATGCATGCAGTTACCATAGTATCATACCATAGTATTCACCTTATTTGTCAATGAGGAAGTAAGCTACTTCCTGTGAAAACTGCAAACTATTAGTGTTACAAACCAGTGTGTTTATGAGTATAATAATTTAAAGGGGTCATGACATGGAATTTTTCTTATTATTTTAATATGTTCCTTGAGGTTAACTTATAATGTCAATAAAGCTTTTAGCAATAAAACAACAAAAAATAATTATTTCTACCTTTATTCTAACACTCTGTCTGTAATGATCTGTTTTTAAGGGACGGCTCCTTTAAGGCTTGTAATTGAAACAAGCAGGATAACGGACTGTTTTTGCACATTTAAGTTACAAATGGCCACACCTACTCTTATGTTAAAAATAAGATGGATACCCCATGTAGATAAATCTTCATTTTTCCAGGTTTATATCTATGTAGTAGATTATAAATCTCTGTATATTCCATAGGGATTGAATTAGGCTACTATACATTGACTTTCTCAAAAATAACCTATCCAAGAGTTGAGGAAATTCGTCCTAAGCCAAATGTTATCTTCATTAACTGAACACTTGGAGATTATAACTGCTTTTCCAAATAATACCCCATGCGGATCATAAATCTCTAATTTTCCAGGTTATACCATTTCGATTTCTAAATCTGTTTTACCAGATTAATCCAGAGGGATTGTAACTATCAATTTATCCATATTACAAAACATTCAGATTAAATGATTTACCAGTTCATTATCCACGGGGACCTAAACTCTCAGTTTAACCTTATCACAACCCATGGAGATTTGAACTCTCTGCTTTACCATATTATAACCCATGGAGATGAGGCAGGCTCTGAAGTCTTCTGCATCCATCATGCCTGTTCTCTTCTACAGGAACCCACGAGGGACAAACAGAGCCAGGTAGTAGTGGACAGAAAGATGAAGAGCGAAAGAGGGTGGGAGGAGTATAAGTGAAGGAAGTCATTTTAGAGGAAGGGTTGAGAGAAAATTGGAATAAAATAAGACCGAGAACGAAAAGGAAAAGAGAGTAGAAAGGGAAAAAAAAAACAAAAAAACAAAAAGAGTGTGGTTAATGGCAGAACTCCCTGGCTGGTGTCGGTGTGTGTGTACCTGTGCGTCGTTCCCGATATCGAAGCCCAGACTGATAAGGCAGGCTTTGAACTCTTCAGCGCCCAGTGCGCCCGAGTGGTCCTGGGTGTCAGAGCCGCGGGCAGGGTCAGAGGTCAGCAGCGTGGACATGCAGCACACACATGGGAGGGGTGGGGTAATGTCATGCAGACATGGAAGAGGGTCCATGCAGAAGAGAAAAACGAGAAGACAAAAGAAGAGAAAGTGCACAAACGTTAGGACAAACTGTGCAGTACTGTGCTGTGAGAGGGGCGGGGGCGTGACTGTGAGGACAGATCTAAAATCTGATGCTCAAAATCTGGGCCCGCTGTGCTTGGTTAACGGTCAACTATGCTGTTTTATCGATGTTAAGGTGTCTTGGGTGGCACTGCGTGGGTTTTTAGTGCAGCGTTAGGTTTCAGCGTGGCAGCCTGTAATCTGGGACATGTGTGGGTGACATTAATTCCACTCTGTGCAAATCAGGTCAATAATACAAATGCATTTCTATGAAAGCCAAAATCCAGATACTTGTGCATTTTGGTCATTCAACTCCTGGGTTGAAAATCAGTAAAAGTAGCAAACATGATGTGGAATTGAAATTTGAATTAAAGTAAGTAGAATCAAAATGAGTTGAAAATCAAAGAAATTCACATTTTCTACATATGTGAGGTTTAAAAATCCTTGAAACAAAATCTGATAAGACTAAACAATTTTATCCTGCCCAATTTCACTTATTATGGTTAAAAAAAGTTATTGAGGTAATGATCTTGGCACGATAAACTTTGTTGGTCTTGTCTGAAAGAAAAAAGCCTTGAAGCAAAACATTACCTGCTGAATTTCTTTAAATCACAATTCAATAAATTCTACTTTCTGTCATTCCAATTTAACTTCCTGTGGCGCATGATTAATTAAATTCAAATGATAACTTGTGCTCTAAAAGAAAGCAAAATCTTAAAGCTACACTGTGTAACTCTTTCAATTTATTCTTAGCTATAAACACTTAGTTCTTTCAAAAATATATGTGCTCATTAATGTATATTTACTTCGTTCAAGTAATAAAGTATTCTCGTGAGTGTATAATATGCCATTGAAAATACATACGGGTAAGGGGTTCTAATGTCAGTCCCCATGTTGCCCCTCCATCTTGAAAGTACATTAGCCAAAGAGGGACATACCCGTTAATTCAAGCTTCGCCTTTCGCGTTTACGTTTGAGTTAACACTCATGGACGAGGTCGAACTGGAAGCCATGTTAATCTTGGACTACACTGGCCACCATTGGATTTAAAACGAAATCGGAATTGAGAGGAACAGAAACTAATATTCACTGGATGGTCATATACCTTTTCACCGCTAGATGGGGGTAAAAATCACACAGTGTAGCTTTAAACTAAATTTTGCCCGAGTCTGCAAGGTACCACACAAAGTATCGCAGCAGCCAATCACAAACGAAAATATAGTCATGCAATTCTCTGTCGGAAACAACTCAGATGAATTGACTAAGTTGCGGTCTCAGACGTCCTACTGCTCTTAATGATGTTAAACTGTGGTGTTGGTCTGTGCAGTGTTATACTGACTCGGTCGAAGTGGTTGAACGAGGCTCTAAACTCATTCATTTGGTCCTGGCTGATGCCTTTGGCGTCACGGGTCAGAATCTGGTTCTCGATCTCGTTAATGGTGCGAGCGATGGTGGTGAGGAGCTGCTCCCAACCAACACGGATGTGCTAGAGGAAGAAAAGGGATGTCAGGACCATACAAATGCAGTGGGGGGATGGAAATAAGCATTTGAGAGTTTTTGTGTGCATATATACCTCCATTGTGTAATTAGTGTGTTTGTTGTCAAATATAAGTGCTTCCTGTATTAGTTGATGGTCTCCCTCTAGCTGGTCAATCTTTGGTTTGTAGTTTACTATGCTCTTCTCGTACTGCCGCAGGTGGGTCAGCTGATCCTCCAGGGTACCGTGCATCTCGATAGAGATTCGGCCAATTTCCTGAAGATTAAACATTAAAAACATTTTAAAATAAGAGGACAATGACAGTTCTTCCTGAATCTCTGCCTCAGGGTCTTTCCCTACACCCAAATTATATTTCAGAGCTAATTTAGCAGTATTGGATGCATTCTTTTCCATGATTGACTTCATCTCACTGTCTTCTACAGTACAAATGTCAGTGTTAACCTCAGGAAAAGTTTCATAAGGGCAAATATTATAAAATTACTTCAATTATTGAGGGATTGGATGAGTAGGATCCCATAGAATTTTTAACTAAACAGTCCTGCGTCTACTTTGCTCCAAATAGTTATTTGACAAATAATAACTTAAATATCCCATGTAAACATATCATGTAATAAGTAATTAAACTGTTTTAACTGTAAACTGTAACTGTTTTCATTTTTAATATATTTTAAAATGTAATTTATTCCTGTGATGGTCTTTACTGTCACTTTTGATCAATTTAAAGCATCCTTCATGAATAAAAGTATTTATTTATTTTATTATTTTTTTTTTTTTTAAGTTGCCCTAACCCCAAACATTTAAACGGTACTATATGTAAATCAACTACACATGACCGTGTATGTAAGCTACTCACCAAGAACATTTTTGACTTTTCTCAGTTCTCTGACAGTACCATAAGAGAATGTGATTAATTTTCTGTTAATTTAGCTCATGTCCCACCTCCATCTTGGTCTGGATCCAGGGCCCGATAACATTCGCCTGATTAGCAAACTGTCTGCGCAGTCTCTCATTATTCTGCTGACGAGCGTGTTCTTCAACCAGGGCCTGATCTCTCTGGGGTACTAACTGCCTCACCTGAGAGGAGAGGAGAGAGAAATGTGATTAGGAGAAAGCAGTGTGGAGGTGAATTAAGCATCTCTTCTTGTACCCATTTATATTCATGTGTCATATACGTGGAAAACTCTCCTCTATTTTACCTGCACAAGTTTATTTTCTGAAAAAGAATTGTCCTCAAACCTTATCCCATTTAGCATTGATCTCCTGGGGGTTGATGGTGGTGTAGGGGTTGGTGCCAGCCATGTTGACGTGATATGTCTGCACAATTTTAGCAATTTCATTATGGATGCCCAGGATGGCCTGTCGTTCCTTATCTGCCTCGGGCAGTGTGGCTTTAAACTGCTCATGTGCTGTGCTGAGTCCCTGACACACACACACACACACACAAAAGAGAGGTGCTATAATTTTCTGAAACATTCCTCCTCTGCAACGTTTCAATTTTCACTCTTACATCAACTTTTGTATGAAATGCACCAGAAAACTTTACAGTCACACTTGAAATCCACCAGATGGATGGACAGACAGATGAGATAATTTTGCTAATGTGCTGAACGAGCATTTTCTGCTCATTCAGACAAAAATATACAAGCTGATTTCATGTTTAAAGACTGTCTTTTTGTGATTTTATAGTCATAGACACTAGACTAGTCCATGTTGCGATTTGACCTATTATGCCCATTTTCACACTATGTAATATAAATCTCTGATGTCCTCAGAATGTGTCCGTGAAGCTTCAGCGCAAAATAACACCCAGATTTTTTTATTATAGCTTGTCAAAGTTGCCCCTTTTTGGGTGTGAGGGAAAACACACAATTTCTACCCTCCCGGTGATGAACTGAGAAATCCAATTTTCCTTGAGCTTTTGACATCTAAGAGGTCATCATACTATAAGAATATCCTGTAAGTTTTAGAACTGAAAACGTCCTTGTTAGTCCAATAAAAGCTTTTATTGACACCAGCCTCAGCAAACGACTCGTTTTTCAAAGTCGGGAACTATGACGTCAAAGAGGATAAAACACCACCCCCGCAGAAGAAGATCAACGTCTACTTCAACACGGCCGGATCTATTGCAGATTGTCACGTCGTGGGCGGGGTTTCCCTACTCTTACATAGGAGTAGGGGAAACTTTGAAACAGCTTGTTGTGAGATATTGATAATGATATATGGGGACTATAAAAAAGTATTTGGTGGATTTTTACCATTATAGGTTGGTTGTTCTGTGTTCAAACACCTTATAAAAGTAAATTTTGCATAATAGGTCCCCTTTAAGCCCCACTTTTAATTCATTCATCCATCCCTAGCCAAATTATGTGACATTCCACATTGTACAGTAAATTACATTTTTGTGACTGAGGCAAGATGGATAAATGGATGATTAATGTGCAATACCTGTATCTCCTCAATAGTGTGGACGATAAAAGTGTCCTGCAGGTCCTCCATGGCTCCCTCCATCCAGTTGTTAAAGGGTGCAGCCCTTTTGGCAAACTCCAGGTACAGCTGATCAATCGTTTCCAACAGTTTCTCTGTCCTCTGAGGGAAGAGATAGAGCCAAGACACACACATATGAGGGCAGAGAAAACACAAACACAAGCAGTGGCAGACAGAATATCACCAAAAATTCATACAGAATAGAAATGATAAATTCAAGGCATTTTTCAAGTTTTTTACCTGCAAGGCCTCGCTGCGTTTCTGAGTTAAAACTCCCAATGAATCCCACTGATCACAGATCTGCTGACAGCGGGCGTTTACACTGGGAGAGTCGTAGTACTCCAACTCACTAAAGAGCGAGAATGGGTGTGAGAGTGAAGCTATTAAACTACTTCAACGAGCATTGTCTGAATCAGGTTTTTCAGTGTGTTTACTGACTTAAGCTCCTGAGCGATGGCAGCGATCTGTTCCACTCTGTCCTGATGAGCTGCGAGGTCACTCTCGAACGCCTCGTGCTTCTTCAGCAGAGCTTTGATCTCTGAGAGGGTTGCCGTCTCGAAGTCTTTGTCCTGCAACATCTCCTCCTTACCTACAGGGAGCAGCAAAGATCAGCCATACCTTAGAGAGAATGAGGAACTCAATTCTTGTGAACAAAGAAAAAGATTGTCCCTCCGTCCCAAAGTGCATACTATCCATCCTAAATAGTATGTGAGATTAAAATACGTTTGTCCCAATGCATAGTTTGTTTAAAAGAGTGTCAAGTCAAGTCAAGTCACATTTATTTATATAGCGCTTTTCACAATACAGATTGTATCAAAGCAGCTTCACAGTGATAACATGAAAGTAGTACAACACAGATCGATAATATTGTTAAATATTCAATAATCCTAAATAATCCCGACTAAGCAAGCCAAGCAAGCCAAAAGCAAGGCGACAGTGGCAAGGAACCAAAACTCCATCAGATTGGATGGAGAAAAAACCTTGGGAGAACCCAGGCTCAGTCGGGGCCAGTTCTCCTCTGGCTTACATTCATATTGTTTATTTATAACTATTAAATATAAATATTGTTTATGTCTAAAACAGTCCCATAACATATCGCAGGCGTTGAGTCGTCTGTGTGACCTACTCGAACGCTGACATTGCCAAAAACTCATTGCTAGTGGAGGATTTGGTTCAGAACTACAAACATGACTAAAAAGAACTACAAATATGGCAGATGTCCGCAAGACCAAAGGTAGAGACACACTGCAAGGGGTTTGTTATTAATAATCAATATCTACCCAGATGAAAAATATTTTTTAATGTTATCTGTGTTATATTTAATAACTAATAACTACACTAATAAAATTTGATGTGATTCGATTAAAAATTCTATTCTGCAATTTTTAATTAATTTATAGTTTTATTTAAATGCTTTCCCTAATGTGTCTTACCCAAAGTGCAAATTACACAGCGACTGTGACCTTCAGATGGGTGTCTACTATTGCTAAAGTAAGGAACGCAACTTTCATGCGCATCTGACTGACAGATAAACCTCTTATTTCAGTGTTGTTGTTAATATTGTGGTTATTTCAGCAGTTTCCTTTGTACATTCAGTTAAATGACATTTAGTTAAAGCTACACTGTGAAACTCTTTTAGTTTATTCTTGGCTAAAAACACTTAGTTCTTTCAAAAATATATGTGCTCATTAATGTATATTTACTTCGTTCAAGTAATAAAGTATTCTCGTGAGTGTATAATATGCCATTGAAAATACATACGGGTAAGGGGTTCTAATGTCGGTCTCCATGTTGCCCCTCCATCTTGAAAGTACATTAGCCAAAGAGGGACATACCCGTTAATTCAAGCTTCGCCTTTCGCGTTTACGTTTGAGTTAACACTCATGGATGAGGTCGAACTGGAAGCCATGTTAATCTTGGACTACATTGGCCACCGTAGCAGTTAAAACGAAATCGGAATTGAGAGGATCACAAACTAATATTCACTGGATGGTCATATACCTTTATATATAGATGGGGGTAAAAATCACACAGTGTAGCTTTAAATGTCATTTATCATTTAACAGAACTGTGCATATAGTGAATAAATACACCCCTACTTGTTTTCTTTCTGATATGGTAGGAAGAATCATTTGAGTAGTGTATATTTAATGAAATAAAATTTGGTGTATATGAAGATGATAACTGTGACAGGATTATTGACAGGCTGGTAGAGAGAAAATGCAATTTTCTCCCAAAGCTTGCCTACTCTTTTCCTTCACAAAAAGAGTACATAATTTTAGGGCATAGTATAAGTAGGCAAATAGGGACGCAGCATGTATATTTCTGCTTCGATTTGCTTCATCAATCTGTTACCAGCAGTCCAGGCTTCATGGATGGCGGCTTTTTGGCGAAATTTCTCTGCAAGATGGTCGAGTCTCTCCAGTCTGCGAATCTCATTCAGTAGCCACTCTTCATAACCCTTCTCTGCTCCCTCAAGACCTCCCCAAGCATTGGAGACATCCTACACACGCAGACAACTCATTACTGACCAGTTTTAAAAACCAGCTCTAAAACTTTGGTTGATACTTTGGAAGTAAGTACTTGTGCTAAGTTCTCACCGAGACCATCTTCCCCTCTGAGGGCATGAACGCAGGCCGGTTACTGAGGCGGAGTTTGGTCTGCAGTGTATTGAAGTTGATCTCCAGCTGACATTTCTCCTGAACTTTAGGCGGTTTGTGAAGTCGTCGGTAATCCCGGAAATCCTCCAACTTCTGCTGCATGGCCTGCATAGTGTTCTCCGGAACGCGGTTCTCCAACCACGGGATGGTTCTGCGAATCCACTCCAATAGCTGAAGAGAGCAAGAGAGAGAGAAGAAAAAAAGGGAGGAAACAACAAAAAGAGGGGGGGAAAAGAGGATAAAACACATTGGAAATAGTGGGAGCAAATAGAATGAGATAAAGGAGGTAGAGAGAAAAACAGATAATGAGATTGGGTTTTAAATATGAGATTTATTGTTTTTTAATATGAATTAGATACAGGGCTCCCATATAATTTAAATACATTTCCATGACTTTTCCAGTCATTCTGAAATACGGGATATTAGGGATGCATGATATATCGGCCACCATATCGGTATCGGCCGATATATGTCCATTTTTAATGTTATCGTTATCGGCCTGGTAAGAAAATGATATATTAAAGCCGATAAATAATGTAGTATTCCCTTCAGCTGAGACACTTGTTGAGCACTGTTTATGTTTTTGAATTTCTTGAAATATGATTGAAATCTCTTCAAATCTGTCATATCGGCAACATAACACTATTATGAGGACATCATTATAATAGTGCGCTTGGGACATGGGTTTAATTGTGAGACTTTTGTTTTTGTAATCAGGCTCTCAAAATTGTACAAAAATTTGGATTTCAATTAATCGTCCAATATATCGGTTATCGGCTTTCAAATAAAAAGAATTATCGGTTATCGGTATCAGACAAAATTTTCTATCGGTGCATCCCTACGGGATATGGGTTTTATTTATTTATTTTGTTTTATCTTAATTGTTTGTTTATTTACATTATTTAATTAATGTGAAATTACTACTTTATTTAGAGATTGCTCTCACAAAAAGATTAACAAAGCTAATACCTAAGCATAAAATAATTCTCATTTGATATAGAAATTTCCAAGATCTTTTAAGATTGTATTAATTTTCATGAAACTGCCTGGCCTGGAAAGCAGTATTTTAAAATTCCCTCTTTTCCATGACCATAGGAACACTGTAGAGTAAATGTGCTAGATATTAGCTGAGTTTAAATGACTGAAACTTCTCAGAGGCCCTAAATGAGCACAGGTTGAGACGACAATACGGATAGATAAGGAGACGAGACGAGAGGAGGATGGGAGTGAATAGGACAGAACATGAATGAGTGTGCTCACATCACTGGCTAGTTTCTCATAGTCTTCCATCAGTTGCTCGTTCTCCTGATTGACAGCCAGCACTTTGCAGATCCGATTGGCTGCTGTCTCGGCCTGAGGGGGTAAAGGACAGTGAATCTGCTTCTGTTTCTGTGGAAACCACATCAGCGCCATGGCAACGCTGTTAAGGTTTTATGTGTTTAAGTGTGATGAGGTGCTCTGTCAATTTATTACCATTACCAAAACCAATCAACCGCTACGTCAATATCATATAACCCTTCTGTGCATGTTTAATTATAAATGTGTGTATTTTTGGAGGGGAGGGGGGCAGGGGTTATAGGAAGTGAGTTGCAATTCTAAAAGCCAAAAAGGAAGAGGAGAAAACAATGATAAGCTCGGTTTACCATTGTCAGTGACAGACAGAGTTCATGCAGTGACTCTCAACTTTTGAATGCTAATCTGAAATGTTACACATGTTGGCACATAATGCTGATCGACAGTGGATAAAATGTCATGCTTTTTATAGGAAAAATGTTTTAAAAACCAGCAGATTCTGCTGAATAGTGCAAAAGTAAAGTTTTCATCCACTCTTTCAGTTTCCATTGTTCAGATTAAAATGAAAAAGTAACTTTTTTTACTAAGCTTATATTGATTTGTTATTTGTACTTGTTGAAAATTAAAATACAAAACCATTATAGAAAGTGCTTTTTAAATGTTTTTACATTTATATTGATTGTTTTGTACAACTAATACTGAACTGGTCATCAAAATATACAAATCCTATCATCTACTGATGTCATTTCAAACCATTTTTGATATGTTAGCTTTTTCTGCTGTGGAAAACAGAGTCAGTGACTATCAACAAAACAATAAAATTCTGTATTTTCTAATCAAATTAGTGTTTTTATCCTGATACACTTCCAGCGCATAGTCATTTAGAACGATCCACACAATAACGGTGCATGGGTGTGGATGTGGGTGTGTCAGAGGAAGTTTTGTTGAATACTGAACTGTTTGGTGGGGTTACAATCAGACTCGTGCCTTATAAGAGCAGACAGGATCTGAGTGTGCAGGGAACACACACCCAGCTTGTAGAAACTATTTATTGAGGGATGTTAGTCATCAGTTCAGAAACGCTCACACAGAGTTGAGGAAACCCAGCTGGATGTGATGAATCAGCACAATGAAGTAGTAACTTTCACCCCGTCAGTGAGAAACATGCTGCCTCTGAATGAACTTTTCTGATTTATGACTCAATTCAGAATTGTAAGTCTATATGAAGTGACTTAACAAGTGAGAAGACCCACGTGAAAAATGGGGAAATACATATGGTCTGACCCTTGTTAATTAAATATTTTAGTACATTTAGTATGTATGTTGCATATGTTAAAGGTAACATCTAAATTGATTGGTTTCATACAAGATAAAACTATTATTTATTAGAACTGAACCAATCTGACTACCTTAAATTACATTAAAAATGCAAGATTAGGCAGAAAAAGCAAGTGATGTTTTGTTTCTGCCAATCAAAAAACGCTACGCTTTCAAAAAGCGTAAACATATTATTTTGAGGCATACTGTATGTGGCTATTGATATGATATGAAGGGATGAATTTGCAGTCCAAAATTGAATACATAGGGCTATAGGTACAGTATGTTTATAGTGTGTGTGGCTTCTGTGCTTTGAGCTAATGAGTTTGGCTAAGCTGATTCAGATTAATGAATCTATATGAACTGACTCGGATTCTTGAGTCTCCCTAAACACATTCACTGCTGTGAATTTTCTGGACCAATTCTTTACTGACACAGAAGGAACTATGAACAATAAAGATTGATAAAGACGTTTGAATAGTAATGAATCGACTAACTGTCCCAGTGAATTCAGCAGGACATCTATTTCAACACATATTCTAAAATGTAAAGAAGTTTGATGGTTTCTATATGAGACACAGTGTGTGTGTGTGTGTGTGTGTGTGTGCAGATGTGTGGAGAAACAGAGCTAGGTGTGTTATGTAATACTAGAGCGGGGTTGCCCGGGAAACAGCCAGAACTGACACAAAACTAAAGAAGGAAAGAGAGAAATATCACAGCCAAACAAGAAATGAGAAAGAAGTCACAATGGAGTTTCAGAGCAGATGGGTTCTGACCCGACAGTGACATCAGACACTGACCTCACCATAATAGCCCTTGTGAAAAAGAAGTGCGCTTAATTGAATTTAATAATCACTTGTAGTGTACTTCAAATCTTATACTTTTTAATTTTTTAAATGTATTTTCAGATAATGCTAATATGAATAAAAAAGGCCACTTAAAATAAGAGTACAAACAGTTTTTCTTAACACACTTAAGTACACTTCTCAAAAGTGCACTTTGTTAGTGTAAAATTAAGTGTTACTTTAAAGTATGTGTTAACTAACTATATTAACACAATACCTTAATATAATTTTAACAGTATTGTGTTATTAGATATTTAAAGTTAATACATTTTAAATGTAATAAATTACAACTTCGTCATTACAAACGTGTAATTTCATTACATGTCAGAAAGTTGTGTACATTCAACAGCACACTTTAACCATATTTCAAAGACAATCAATAGAAGTCATTATTGAAACCACATATTAAGATGTATTTAAGTGGGTCTTTTAAGTACTTACGGCAATTTACATTATAATACATTTCCATTTAATTGCAAATCACATGCAATCAAGTGTCTGAAAATATTACATTCAGTTACAAAAAGTATATTATTTCCTTAAAGCTACACTGTGAAACTCTTTTAGTTTATGCTGAGCTATAAACACTTAGTTCTTTCAAAAATATATGTGCTCATTAATGTATATTTACTTCGTTCAAGTAATAAAGTATTCTTGTGAGTGTATAATATGCCATTGAAAATACATACGGGTGAGGGGTTCTAATGTCGGTCGCCATGTTGCCCCTCCATCTTGAAAGTACATTAGCCAAAGAGGGACATACCCATTAATTCAAGCTTCGCCTTTCGCGTTTACGTTTGAGTTAACACTCATGGACGAGGTAGAACTGGAAGCCATGTTAATCTTGGACTACATTGGCCACCGTAGGAGTTAAAACGAAATCGGAATTGAGAGGAACACAAACTAATATTCACTAGATGGTCATATACCTTTTCACCACTAGATGGGGTTAAAAATCACACAGTGCAGCTTTAAGAACTCTTTCTAAAGTATGCTAAAGATTACTTCTTTTTCACAAGGAAGTTCGGTTCAGTGAAGAACAATATATCACATCTCTTTCAGTCTAGATTTGACTAGGATTAGATGTGGAAGTTGATTGGCTGATGTCGGTCTGCGCTCACCTTCTGTTTGCCTGAGAAGGCATGGTAGTAACATGACACATACGTCATGATGGCCTTTTCATCGGGACGCAACGTACTAACGATATCTGCCCAGGGAAAGAGGGAGCGGGAACAGATAGAGAAAAGGAGGTGGAGAGGAAGGGAGAGAAAAAAAAGCACAGAGTAAAAGACTGCATAGACACAAAGACAAACGGGGCATAGTTCTACAGAAATGATACAAGGCATGAAGAGGTCTCCAGTAGGTCTCGTCGATGCTGTGAATGTTTGGGTATTTTTTTAGGAGACCGTAATGGAGACACACTCATGCCTTCATCATAAGAATTCATTTCCTTCATGCAACAGGTGGAAAGACCCATGCAACTGTAGAAGGAGCATGAGCCCTGATGGGCGGAGCTTAGCACTGCAAAGAGTCAGAAAGAGGCAGACTGTTAGGAGTGTAGTCATGGTCACAAGAAACCACGACATCCAGTAATCACTGCTACTGGCGATCACGAAAACCAGTGAGCGGACACAGAGTGAAGGGAGGGCCTTATTGGGTGAGTGTAGAAGTTCATGACATTGGGAGAGGGGTGCCCTGCGATACCTTCTGCGCCCCAGAGAAGGCATGGTAGAAGCTAGAAACGTAGGTCATGATGGCCTTCTCGTCGGGACGAGCCGTACCAACAATATCTGCAGAGAAAGAAGGGGGTGATATTAAAGTAATAAGAGAAAAAATAATGAATGACACACAGTCACATACTTCAGAGGCCCATACGAGGGGACTTCCTGTGTAAAGAAAGAGTTATTAATGTAAATGGAGATATGAAATCATCATAATCAGAGCCGGAACCAGGGAGGACAAATCAAGGGGGCATTTATATTTGTGGGGGGTTTTCAGTGGCTGCCGAAATCATGTCCAGCCTTGGTGATGGGTTGGATGCGTGCATTTGTAATCACTTTCAAATGCATTTACATTTACATTTATTCATTTAGCTGATGCTTTTATCCAAAGCGACTTACAATCGCTATACATGTCAGAGGTCACACGCCTCTGGAGCAACTAGAGGTTAAGAGTCTTGCTCAGGGACACATTGGTGTCTCACAGTGGATTCGAACCCGGGTCTCTCACACCAAAGGGATGTGTCTTATCCACTGCGCCATCACCACCCCCAAATGCGTGCTCGCTTTTCTCTTTCACGGCACAGTAACTCGTTTGGGGGGGTTGGATGGCAAATACCGGCCCTGATTATAATCAACCTAAAAAGAAACTATCTTGAAAATGCCTAACAAGTTTAAACAAGATTTGCAATTTCTGAAGGAATTCCTAGTGTTTTCAAGCAACATGAGAATAATGGTAAAGTTTTAATTCAAATGTTGTTGCAAATTGTGCTGGTTTATATAGCTTGTGGAAACACATAACAGCCTTATCATTTCCAGATTTTATTACAGATGAAAAATAGAATTTATTTATATATTACAATTAATATGATATATTCAAATAAATAAACAAATATTAAGAGGGTACTATATTAAATATATATATATATATATATATAGTATAGTATATATATATATATATATATATATGTGTGCACAAATATATACTGTATATGTATATATATATATATATATATATATATATATATATATGTACAGTATATATATACAGTAAATATATATATATACTGTATATGTAAATATATATATATATATATATATATATATATATATATACATATGTGTGTGTGTGTGTGTGTGTGTAAACAATACTATAATTATTCAAAAAAAATATTTATCAGTATAAATATTTTTCTGGGAACATATTTTATCCATGTGAATAAGAATCCACACATAATGTAGATGCCGTCTTTGCAGTGTATATGGGCTTTATATTTAATTAGAAATAGTTATATAAGAAAAGAGAGTATACATATAGATGCAAGAAAGACACATCAGTATGCAAATATTATGACATCACCATTCTATGAATTTTATAAAAAAATATATATATATTGAAAAAGTATAACGCTCACAAAAGCTAGAAACAGAGAGCACACCTAAGCCTGAAATGATCAGCAAAACAAAGTTTAATTGCAGACTGCATGTTAAGTGGTTCTGGGTTGAGAGATTAAAACAAACCTTAACCAGAATGTTTGATGAACATCAAGCACAGCAACAATCTCATCACGAAACATCACGGCCCATTATCCTAAAAAATCCCTCCGAACAGGCTAAATGTTAGGAAAACCTCCACAATCACACCTGCAGTAATGGGGTGTAATTCAACCTACACACACACCCGTGTGCCTACAGCTCTATCTTTAGACAGGTCTAACCTAGTTTCACAGTGAAATAGAAACTGTCCTCTAAAAGTCTTACCTTCTGCATCCAGCATCTTAGGGATGTCCAGGTACTTCTCAGCGACATCAAAGGCGGTGTTCAGATTAGTCATTGGGTCATCCTGAGAGAAAGCGAACATCAAAACATGGGTCATTCATTGTCTTTTATATTGCTGGTCTCTAAATATGGTCGCAGGTTCTCGTAATGCCTCACCTTGCGCAGTTTACCGTAATCAATGAGCTCTGGACGATGTCTGTGAATGAGTGCACAGAAGCCCAATCCATCCTTCCAACTGACAGAGACACAGACAGAGAAAGGTGATATATGATGCTGTAGTGCAGCGTTCAGTTGCAGTATCTCTGCCTTCCCATCATTCAATCTGTTTCTCACTAATGCTTATTTCCTGTCTGCTCACCTGATGTGGAAATTCTGAATGTTGACGTTTTTGTAGGGAGCTGTTTTCCTTTGGCACCAAAGCAGCAGGCCTTCTTTAGCGGAGGTCTCTGCGCGCACACACACAGTAATCTCAGTAATGGAAAGACAATGTTGTCATTTAAATGACTCACACATTCCTGACATTGTGTGTGTTTTTAACAGTGAATATTCAAGAAATCCAAAAGAACAGAACTGTATTTAATTATGCTAATTAAGACATTAATCATTCTGTTAACTCTCATGATATTTAATACACACAAATGAACTACCAACTGTCTTTTTCTTCAAGATCTAAAGCACCACTTATAAAAATGTGTGTGTGTGTGTGTGTGTGTGTGTGTGTGTGTGATATATTTATAAATACCCTCCACTGAGATGTCCTGGATGGCGAAGCGGAGGATAATTGTCCAGATCATCCCTAGAGTCATCTTAGCATTTCCATCAACAATCTCTGAGCAGAACAAACACACACACACACCAGCATCACACATATGTAAGGTTAAGGTGATGATGAGGTGACAACATTGAGATTACTTTATGAACTAAAGCCATATCAAAACAATAATTATACTGTATATATGTACACACACATATATATATATATATATATATGTACATATATGTGTATATATATATACATACACACATATATATATATATATATATATATATATATATATATATATATATATATAATGTCATATTGCAATTACGAAATGCGATACAATAAACAAACGGTTTCGTGAGTCAACTTGCTTGGTTCTAAAGCACAAAACTCACACAGATAAGTGATAATTCTGAAACGAGTATTTTTCAACTCAAACTAGCAACAACAACTAAATGATTGATAACACCTATAATGATCAATAAGCCATTGATGTCTGGATAAAAATAATTGTGAGTATTATTGTTTGTTCAAGCGCAAATGAGAACTGTATTCTGGCATGTGGTCTGTGCAGGCGCATGATACTGGCACGCGTCCAGTCAGGACATTCACATGCAGCGTGCTCTCTTTTGACTTGTCGCGCATGAATGGTTTACAAGCATTTGCACGAATAAGAGCGGGATCATGTAACACTAGCCAAAGGATGACAAAAGTAACAGATGCTGTGTTAATTGTGTTAACAGCCCCGATTGGTTTATTTCATATAAAAGCATTTTGCGCCATATAATCGCATAGGCTTGACATTGTGATTGCGATATGATTAATCGTGCAGTACTAATATATATGACTCGAAGTGCTCCCAAGCACTTGCTGTGTGTGGTATTCCGCCACACATTATAGTTACACTCTTTACACGCTTAGAAAAGCGCAACGTTTTATTATGCGTCACCATTCTTGGTCGAGTTGCACTACTCGAGGAACTGTATTTAAATATGGAAAACGTGGAGGTGTTTGGTCGCTTCTCTGCTTGGCCCCTATTGAATGAACTGGGCTAGTTATGTGCGCTCAAAGTGTCTCACGCAGACGAGAGAGGTATGCATCAACTCATCTTAGTTAAGGGAATAACATAGTTATACCTTGTATATATAAACATTGTAGATTGTATATATCTTAATATTTGTTTCATTATGGTAATGATAGAGTACATTTCTTAGGTCTAAAAATGATATCTACTTGAAAGAATTATAGTTCATTTTTTCCTTTTGATTTTGGGTGACCTGAATTATTCTTAACTGATTTTGTAAATATCACCTATAAATGGCTGCCAGCTTTCACTCCCGTGAACATTCCTCTGGCATCCCACTACCATCACAACTCCACCTTATTCCAAATTATGATATTATATCTTAAATATTACACAACCTTTAAGAATTAAGACTGTAAAGTGAGACGGCTGTGGATATACTGAGTGTCTAGAAAGCTAAAATGCAGGTGAACAGCTTTGCCAGATTGTTTATTTTGATAGGATTACATTTAGTTAAACTATACTATTGGATACGATCATATTAAGAAATCCTTTAAATAAAAACTGCTGAAAATGTCCCCAAAAGCTGATTTTTGAAGACATTTGTAAAAGGAAAAAAGGGGATTATAAAGTCTATATAATATTAAGATTATGAATAATGAATAATGAATAATGTCTGTATTAACTTTTTATTAATTAAAATTTTTATTATTTATTTTTATCATTGTTTTTACACACAGCTGTGTATGGGAAGTCCCATTTAAATATCTAGGTAACCATGCATGCGTTTCCTCTCCATCTTCTTAGGCTAATCTCATAATACACTCTACACACATCCCAGTATGTGCATGTGTGTATGTGTATCCTAGCTTTGCCAGACAAACACACACACACACACACACACACACCAAGGCAAAGGCTTTGGTAGATGGCTAATCTGTCTGGAATGCTGCTCTGGATTAAAGAGAGAGAGAGAGAGAGAGCAGGTAACAGGAAAAATGAACACATTTTCAGATAGATCTAAAATATGTCAGGTATGTACTGCATGTCTAACCTATTTAACTGTATTGGAAGGGGGAGGGACTACATGTGACATGAGATAAAAGCACATATCACATACAGGCAGATAGCCTGATAGCCATTGATCCCATATGCTGGAAACACTGAACCCATGACCCTGGAAGCCTGGAGAATATAGGTCACTGCAGGAGGGGATGGGGGGACCTACCCTCTGCTCCAATTGAAACCAGTTTGACTCCTTTGCTGGCGATGAAGTCCAGAGCTTTATTCACATTGGAGATCTTATGGACTCTCATTTTTCCTCTTTCTGGTTTGGCCAAACGTTCCCCTACAGAAAGACGGTTTAAATATCAGGAATGACAATTTTACATCACACTGCCCTTAGATGACCAAAACAGGTACACAATTACTTTAATTTCACACTCATTCCTGACAGTTATCAACTAGCTTGTAGTATACAAATTCTATTTTAAGAAAAAAAAGCCTTTTAAAAGGTACTATATATGTAATTTTCTATTTAAAATTAATATTATTATTCATAAATAAGTCCTCAATGGTGTACAAATACCTCTGCCAATTATCTGACTTATCCTCGTAAACCAAGAATTTATTATCTTTATATACATTGGACGGGTAGTTCCATAGAGGCTTTCATGTAGTTCCGCCATCTTGAAAAACTATAATAGCAGAGAGGGACATAAAGTACAAGGCCAACGCGTTTCCACAACACGTTTTCGTTCAGAGCCAACGTGACGTGACCGTCTGAAAGCAGCAGAAGCGGAGGAGCCCCGGCAAGTTTAAAAGTCTGCATTGCAAATCCTCGTCGCCAGAAAAGTCCAAAAATAGATTGTAACGGAAACGTGACCGGAGATTACAAAAAACACGAGTTAATATCGGATAGCTTTTTACATATGATTGAGCTAATGCAGGAGAAAGATTTCAAAAGAGACGCCGAAGTCCTGCTTTCTTCCCGACAGGTAAGTCAATGTTACAGTCTGAATTACAAGCTTTTTTTCATTGTTTGGTTGTTTCATTTATTATATAGACAGATGAACATTTATAGTTAAAAGTTGATGATGATATCTAATGCACGTAGCTACTTTATAAAATATAACGAATAAAGAAGTCTTAACTACTTATTACAATAGTTCATGTTTTTCACAGTCAGTAATTCATACTGTAATATTAGTTAATCCATTGTGTCAGGTTGCTGTTTGTCTGAAATAACAAAACTGTTCACCTGAAGGAACACTCGACGAGGTGCTAATCCTGTCATCTAAATTTATTTATAAAGCACAATAAAACAACAGTAGTTAATCTTTGTGCTTGAACAATATCAATTAAAGCTACACTGTGTGATTTTCACCCCCATCTAGCGGTGAAAATGTATATGACAATTCAGTGAATATTAGTTTCTGTTCCTCTCAATTCCGATTTCGTTTTAACTCCTACGGTGGCCAATGTAGTCCAAGATTAACATGGCTTCCAGTTCGACCTCGTCCATGAGTGTTAACTCAAACGTAAACATGAAAGGCGAAGCTTGAATTAGCGGCTATGTCCCTCTTTGGCTAATGTACTTTCAAGATGGAGGGGCAACATGGCGACCGACATTAGAACCCCTTTTGCTAATGACATCACACGTGGATGATGCTAAATACAGGTGTAAACAGGGTCAAAACCGTTTTGAGCCCATCCACTTCCGACCACCTTTAGAGGTTTTAGAAAAGGCATTTGACTCGATTGCTTTCGACTTGTTGCTATTCTCTGCCTACTGACCTCACGTGTAAACGTTATGGGCTTCGTCATATTAACTTATTATTAGCTTTGTTGGCTGAAGACCCAAGGCACTGAGCGGTCACTGACCTGAGATGACCTCTAGGAGCAGCATGAGTTTGAGTCCATCTCTAAAATCCTCCTCAATGTTGTCGATCTGCGTCCCCGCCTTCCGTAAATGCGAATTGCACCATGCAGTAAATGTCTGAAAAAGAGCGGTTTATAACTTGAGAAGAGAAATAAAACCAAAACACAATGCAAATGTAACAAATGCAAACCTTTAATGAAAATATAAAATAGTCACTTAAAATATTATTCACACACTTTACAAAATCTATTAAACATCAAAAGGTGAATGATATTGAAAACTGTTATTAATTTTAGTTCAGTTATTTGTTGTTTTATGGGTCTCATATAATTCACATATAAAAAAATATTCTGATGTCCACAATAAAACAATAATATTGTTTTTAATTGTCAAAGTTTAAATGGAAAACTTTGAAAACTTTTTCAGTTTTTATAATGGTTTACACTCTCACCATCTAAATCACCATGTTTTGCTGCTGTCCTTTTAAAACTATTACAGTATGTAAACATCCCCTTCACACATGAAATAAGAAAAGGGTTCAAGAGGTGCAAGATTTCCATTACACCAGAGTAGATGTTAAAAGTCATGCTGATTTGTGCTCGGCTTTCGCCAAGATCAGCACAAAACTAAGATGTAGCTTTACAGTAACCTATGCTTCTCAATCCATTTACGCTTCTTTCCATATGGTGATGTGAATCTCCTTCTGTCCGGCGTTAACGGCTACAGTGTACTTGGCGCGTCAGCACACACGACGACCACAGTATGAACTGACAACCGTCAACTGTCCAGATTGAGCAGAGTACGGGACATCTCTAGGGTCTTCAAGTGGGCACCCTTCAGTCCTCAGTGTTTCGTCGACTAGCCCACGACACGTCAAGAGGTTAGGGTTAGGTGACGTCCCAGAGTCACCCCCCTCCGTCCCCCACTCAACTCAGCCCAGCTTACTGACCTTTACATCCCTCCTGCTGCTGAGGGTTCACGTGTGACCTAACCACAATCTCACAATCTCACGCAACCCAACCATACGCGCCAAGCCATTTGACTAAGGCTGTCGAGCCCCTCTGTCGTCGTTAAAGCAGTTTCAGTGGCAACGGGTCCGTATGGCATACCAGCAACTGCAAAACACAATATCTGCCCAAACACCAACCGACATTCACACAATATACGCAGGAACGTAATAACTATAATTACTATGCAAACTATACAAATAACAGACTCAGAGTTTTTCAAGAATTCTATGAAACCGTAGCGTGGCGGCCTGTTAAGATCAGACTGATAGGATCACATTGTTGAAAATAAACTTTTTCTAATGTTGGGACCCTACAGAAGAATTTGCAGAGTGGCAGGTGCTACACAAAGCCCGAAAAAGCACAAGAAAGTCATTAATCCAGTTTATTTATTTCACACACCTGTGCTATACATGCACTTGAATACTTTGGTAATTCTGTAATCTTTTACAACCACCATGCCCGATTGTGACAGCAAGAGAGCGCGAGTAAAGGAGGGTGAGCGCTCCACAGGGGTTGTCATGGCAGCGCTGAGTATCTGTGGCTTCAGGATTCTTCGGTATGTTAGCGAGCTGATGAGAAACAGCTGTGGAGCAGAACAGAAGCTAAACACACTCACACACTAATACGATTGATATGCCACTTAACAGAACCAGAGACCCTTCGGTTTATGCACGTAATAGCAGGAGACTGCTCCAACTTTAAGAGGTGAGGAGAAAATGCTAGATCTGGACTGCTAGACAGGACTGCTACATGATGGGATACAGCTGATCCCAAGGGTGAGCAGTGAGCACACACACACACGAGCTACGACTGCCGCTACAATATTCCAGCAACTGTAATGCCAATCAAAATGTGGAAGACAAAAAAAAACTTTGAATAACTGACAAACTTATTAAAAATACAACTTATAAAATCAATGAAGATAGGATGAGCTACCATAGGTTTCTGTAAGTAATGCGGCATAAGTGAAAGTGCACACGGTAGCAAAACAACACCGTTTCAAAATCAACTAGCCGGCGGGCTGCGTAAGCACATTTTTTTTTTAAGGATGTCCAGTGTAATTAGGCTGACTGGTTTTCTTAGGGGGGTGCTCTTCTGTTCAAGAGCAAAGTGTGACGCCCTGAAAAGTGCAGCTAAACAATTTCGATCGCCCCCTGGTGGCTGACTATCGAGTATAAGTTTTTAACCCCGCCCTCTCAATGTAATCGAATGGGACGTCAATCAAACAAACAAAAAAAATCCAGTTACACTTCAAAAAAAAAAATCCCAAAGATGGTTTCTGTCATTTTAGGTAGTTCATCAGGCAAATGCTTGTTTTACCAATACGTGTGGTTTTAATTAGTTATTTGATGCTATAAAAACGGGGTGTAACGTCATCTGTCCTCCAAGCTGTCCTTGGAATGGGAGAGTGGGTGGGACCTTGATACCGTGTGTGTGTAAACAAAAATGTACAGAACAAAAGCATTTAAACAAGCGAATGAAAAAAAGTGAATAAAACAGGCCGTGCCAATTATTTACAGAATGTACATACACACTCGACTCGAGTTGGCATATTGTTATGTTTATATTGTTTCAAATGTTGAGAAAAACTAAAATTCTATTTTTAATACATTTAAAGCAGCACTATGTAGCTTTTTCAACCTTTTTCATATTTTTCCAAAACCCTTGAGATGGTACATCTATTTACAATAGGTTGAATGACAGGTCTGCCAAAGCCTGATAGTGTCTGTATCGCTTTTATCGGCACTCTGTAACTTCGGGGAGCGGGAAACCGAGCACAAAAAGAACTACAAAATTCGACTGCTTTACAGCATACATAACTTCCCCCACTTCCTCAAATTCCGACGCGAGAGCACAACATCGTTTTTTTGTTTTGTTTACCTCTGTATGTTGTCATGGCTGAAGCAGCAAAAAAAAACAAGTGTGAAGTGCGTCAGAAACAGAGCGCACCCATGATCAGTTGTTATGTATTACTGTTGGTAATGTGTTGTGTAGCTTCGCACTTCGCCGCATCCAGTGTAGACTGCATTGCTTTCTTTTGAGGGCGCTTAACACATTCAAGCATCTCCATAGAGTCGTGGCGGGCAGCTCGAGACGTGAAAGTATACTGATTACGGAGTTTGGTAGGGGCTACATTCTTGCAAGTAAATAATACATGATTAGACGTACAAAACAATAGTGATAAGTGTCAGGATATCTATCATATGTCTGCAGGCTGATAGTCATGTTTGTTATTTATGTTTCTCGTGAAAGTGTCTTGCCTCAGGCTATACTGCAAATTGATTTTTCAAATTTGCAGATTCATCTATGGTAGCTTGATATTATAATATTGACGATATGGCTATTATCTACCATACAAACTTTGAATTGAATTAGCATATCCATTAGGTAAAACAGTAACCAATAGGCTAATCTTACTATAAAGACGCTGGCTTTTAAACGTGAGCTACGCGATCTTTTGACATTTGAAAAAAATAAAGCCCATGACACTATATTCATAAGACAAGCTGAAATATATGCCCATGTACCTGGCATGAAGACATTTTACACGCAACGCTGGCCTGCCCAACATGTGAGAACTCCTTCTGCAGAGTTTGAGGAGATCGCTTGTCAACAAATGGACGCCTGTATTCCCGCCCAATGTAACCATGACAGATTTTACGACAGTAGTAGAAAACAATACTGTTTCCCAACTGTAGGGGGACCCCGAGAGCAAAATTTCAAAAGTAACATAATGCTGCTTTAAAAAATGTATTTATTTATTCCTGTAATGTCACAGCTACATTTTCAGCATCATTACTTATCTTCAGTGTGACATGATCATAAATCATTCTAATGCTGATTTGCTGCACAACCTAAGAGACATTTATTATTATAATTTATTAGTATTATTATTACTTGTAAACATCACCAGTTTTCAAAATTATTTGATGAACAGAAGGTTCAAAGAACCGCATTTATTTGAAAATCTTGCCTTTACTGTCACTTTTAATCAGTTTAATGCATCCTTGCTGAACAAAACAAAAGACGCATTCAAACACGCACATGTATAAAGATATGCATGGCCATGCAAATGTGTGCATGTAAATACAGTCAGACAGGCAGCAGGTCTCTGCTCACTCAGCAGGAATACTGCTCGATTTCCTCACACCTAGACCACACATATTTCTTCATTTTAGCTCTTTTTTAACCCCATATTTACTCCTCTATTCACTCCTACTCTTTCTTTCTTTTCCTGCTCTCTCTCTTCCTCGCTCTGGTGTGAAATACAGCACAGCTCAGTTCATCGTCATGGGGTTGCCATAGCAACTACAAATGCCAGAAAACCAACAAACAATTAGTAGCCCTGAGACGCACATACACACAAACAAACTCCCCCATAAGACAAGCAAATCCACCTGTTTATTTACTGCTATAGAGAGAAAACTGTTTTTTTTAATAGATCGACCTTCAAAATTTCTCACATGAATGGCTTATGGTGGCTCCTGTGGGCACTCAAAATCTCTACATAGAGTAAAAACCAAGAGCCATCTGCAAACAAATGATACTAGATCTTTTCTCAGAAGACATCTTTAAATTTTTTTCAAACCCCCAAATTAAAATGAGCTCTCCAAGAAGAGAAACCACAGTTAGTTCATCACATTACAGAGATAGTTTACCCAAAAATAGAAAAATTACTTCTACATTACCTTTTTTAAACACTAATAATTTATTAACAATGACAGTTAAATGCAATTTTTAACAGATCTTAACCTGAATATCCACTTTTCATCCTGTACATTATCTATATCTAAATTAACTTGTAGCCAAAAAAGGTCTTTATGGTTTTTAGTTTTTATTTATTCAGACAAAATAGAACAGAAATTATGTTCACTAATATTATTTAATAATATTGAGGTTTAATTATTTAAACTTAAAATTTAAATGATAGTCTAATTTAATATTTAATAATAATTTTTATGTCCATGTTATGTCAGATAACCTATGATCAGCTTTTCAGTCTCAGCTGGAACTGCAAAATAAGTACATCCCTAACCCATTGACATTCATTCATTTCATTCTCAGTGTGAAAACAGGAGAAAAACAACAGGAATGAAGCTTCTCACACTCGCATTAGCTCTGCCTACTCGGGAGTGCACGTGTGAAAGGTGTAACAGCTGTTACAAAATGCTGACCGCACACACACAGACAATGACATCATCCCCACTCAACAGATGAAATGTTTCTCCATTTATCTTTATCATTAGTGGTGTTTGATAGGGCAATAATTTGAATAAACCCCTAACCCTGAATATTAGCCAAGTCTTTAACTCCTCTCACACGGTGTCACACCTGCATAAATAGGGTTGTCAACCATACCGGTACTACTGGTATAATAAAAAATAATAATAAATAAAAGCATTTTAGAAAAATATAAGCAAGTTAAAGTAAATGTTTAATTGTTAATTAATAAAACAAAAAATATATGACTGCAAATCTATGAAAATATTTACAAATGCAAACAACTAATGAATTGTGAATCTTATCACAACATGTTTATTATGATGCATAAATTTAAATTTTAACAATAAAAAGTAAAATACAGACAGAGATGCATGAGCAACAACAATAATGTGCATAGTTCTGATCTACTGTCTGAACGCAATATAACATATTTTTAATCATAATATGGTTAGTTTCAATTAATATCAAAGGCCATTTTGAATCAGGGGTCCCTGCTGCTACGTATATGTCTCTATTGCCTGAGGGGTCCTTTCCCTGAAAAACATTGAAGACCCCTGCTCTAGCTCTACACCGCAACGTTTCTGAGATAACCGTATTTAAATGCGCAATTGAATTGGAAACCGCGATGATTGACAGTCAGTGCGTTAAATAAATACACCCTAATAATGCGATTGTAATGGGATTTTTGAAATATTGCGATTAAACTCAACCTAATTTAAATGCAATACATCCTTCAAAATAATGCGATGAAGCTCATAATCGTGCTCATAAACTGTGACGTACGACAATTTTAACCATAATACATAGGCAAACCCGATGTTGGGTCAAATTCTGACCCCCGCCAAATTATTACGCCCTAGTGTTGGTAGATTTAGGATTAGTTGTGTGGGAGGGGTTAGGATTAGAGGTGGGGTTAGGATTAGTCAATCAGGTATAGCGACTTCAATTACCCCTTTTCCACAAAGGCAGAGCTGGTGCTGGTTTGGAGCCAGAGCCTAGTTTTAAATCGGTTCTTTGTTTTTCGACCACCAAAGCACAAGCTCCGAACCAGGAAAAGTGGTTCTTAAGTAGCGCCAAATCATTGCTTTTCTAGAAGTAAGAACAGCTTTAGTCAGCAACTGGGGGCGGGTTATCGTGAACAACAAGACGAACAGAAACTTGTGACCGCCATTTTTTAAATAGCGGCTAATCATGCTAATAGCAGTTCGACTGTAATCTCCGTTTAATGCAAGTTATGGTGAGTTTGGATTTGCCGCGTTTGGATACTGATGTAGGTTTACGAAGCCATGGGCATAAATAGTAACGCAGCAACCACCATTGTTGATGGAAGGCTTGTTTGAGATGCATCGGAGTGACGTGCACTGATCGGAGCTGCGGGAGTGTTTGAAGAGCATAGGACTCGCTCTAGCTCTGAACCAGCACCTGGTTCTTGTTGGTGGAAAAGGGGTAAATGAGGGGGGTAATAATTTGGCAGGTAGTTAAATTTCGGCACAACATGCATACTTGAATGCCTATCTTGAGTGTGGTATAACCACACTTATTAGCGAATAATCAGATTCATGAAAATTGCATAAACTGGAGTGAAGAGTTTTGCTTGTGTTATGTAAACGTCTTACTGCCATTAAGACGTTACTCTGATTATAAATAAGCACATTATTGGTGCACATGTAAACGTAGTCAGTGATAACCAACAGACGAGAGAAAACAGTTTTTGCTCTTGTAACGAAAATGGAACAGAAAAAAAAAACGCAAACTTTTAATGCTATTGGTACGGACAACTGAAATTTTGGTACCGTCACAACCCCATGCGCAAATGTAAACTACTTTAGTTTCCATCTGTTTCTCCCTCACCCTATCTGTCTTTTAGTGGGCTGTTTGTTGGTGTCTGCTGGCTTTCTCCACCAGACAGGAAGTGCTGATCAGCCCCAGAGACATGCGGCCCACTGTCTCGCTTCCACACGCATTCCACATTAGCCATCCCCCCCACACACACACTACACCCTCCTAAGGTGAGCCTGTCTCTTATTTTCATGTTTCCAGACACAGTTTAATGGCTCATTAATAATCCTATCAACACAGCCAGAGGCTTCACTTAGAGCTAAACGCTGACTTGCTCGGATCACTGCTTTTACGTTAATTAAACTTCCAAAGTTTATGTGCAGATCTCCTCATTGTGGCTTGTTACAGCTCTGGGCAATGTTTCATTATCTACACAGGTTATACATGAGGAACAATAAGGCCTGGTTCTTGGTAACTGTCAGATAGTCCCCATGAACAAAGTCCTTGTTTTGAGCGCATCATCAGGTTAGGAGCGGCATGTGATCATTTGCATGAAGAACTTGACTTTCACCAAGATAAAAAAGTCTGAATTGACATATTTGACTTTGGAAACTGCAGAGCCGTAACTGGAAACTGGAGGACCAAACACAGTCAATAAAATAAACTTTTTAAGAATACGCACACACACATTAATAAACTGCATCCCCACAGCATCTTGGTCTGGCTCGAGCAGACACACACACGCAGAGTCCCAGTAAATGAGGTGGCAGCACTCTACACTATTCTATAGACCTATTCAAGCTGTTCTTTCATTGGCTGAAAGAGCACAGCGAGGGATTAAAGGGAAAATTATGTCATTAATGACTCTCCCTCATGTAGTTCTAAGCCCGTAAGACCTCCATTCACCTTCGGAACAAAGTTTAAGATATTTTAGATTTAGTCCGAGAGTTTTCTGTTCCTCCACTGAAAATTAATGTACGGTACACTGTCCTTGTCCAGAAAGAAAATAAAGACATCATCAAAGTAAGTCAAACAATTTTGTTCTAAAAATAACAAAAACTATGACTTTATTAAACATTGTATTGTCTTCCGGTTCTGTCCGTTGTGACGCTGCTGACGTGTGCCGACAGCAACCAGATAACACGTCAGCAGCGTCACCAGAGACTATTTATATAGAGACATGCCACTTCTTCAATCCTCAATACAACTATATAGGGAAAACCCATAACACCAAAGATGGCGGCTGTATGCACATGTCCCGCCCCTCCCACTGGAAAGCCAATCGTCTGCTTTTTAACAGTCAAGCTGGGAAACATTTAAGCCTATCGTCTGGTTCCACTGACGCATGCGCACAGTTGAGGTTTACGACAGCGGAAAATACGTTAATGTTTGAAAAGGCGGCAGATTTGATACATTTTCAATGGAGGGACAGAAATCTCTCGGACTAAATCTAAAATATCTTAAACTGTGTTCCGAAGATGAAGTTATACACTTTCTGTTCTGGGACTTTTTTTTCCCAGTCTGCCCTAATCTTTTAATAAAACACAACTGAACACATTTGTTCGCATTGTTATACTAGAACAGATAGTAGTAAGCTCGATCATGCAGGTTTGCAATGGACAACATCAGGAAGATCAGGCCTTTCCTAACTGAGCAGGCAACACAACTTCTTGTCCAGGCCCTGGTTATTTCTAGGCTTGATTACTTATAAAATGAAAAAAAACGTCGCACACCTGCAATTGGTAGGTGCGTAGGAAAAAACGACCAAAAAAATAATAATCAGTCGAAAATATGCCAAGAGAAGATCCCGCACACTATCAAAACTTGCATATCAAAAACTTTCTATAAAGAAGTAGAAATAAATAAATAAAAGTTTTTGTTAAATAATAAAAAGTTTTTGATATGCAAGTTTTGATAGTGTGCAGGATCTTCACTTGGCAAAGGCTTGATTACTGCAATGCACTTCTGGCTGGACTTCCATCATGTGCAACTAAACCTCTACAAATGATCCAGAATGCTGCAGCTCGTCTTGTCTGCAGCACTTCTTCTTCTTCTTCTCTCTGCACTGGCTGCAAATCGCTGCTCGCATCAAATTTAGGGCGTTGACACTTGCTTACAGGTCGACCACTGGCTCAGCTCCCTCCTACAAGTCTACATCCCTACTAGAAGCCTACGATCCATCAATGAGCGACGGCTCGTGGTACCATCACAGAGAGCCACAAAATCACTCTCCGTTCATGGTGAACATTCACCATGCTGGTGGAAT
Organism: Cyprinella venusta; assembly: GCA_038021265.1. NCBI lineage: Eukaryota > Metazoa > Chordata > Actinopteri > Cypriniformes > Leuciscidae > Cyprinella > Cyprinella venusta. Next base: position 17,900,089 of record CM075869.1, on the reverse strand, counting down.
GATCTGCCCATCATCATCCGGAATGCAGAATCCCTGACAGCATACAAAAGACAACTGAAAACTCATCTCAACCGTGAGCAGTTAACATAAAAATAATAATAAAAACAATTCTTTAAATCCTCACTTGCCTGGTTTATGCCACTCTGAGCAATATTTGAACTTTGTATTTTGAGCACTTCTTGTGTTGTTATTGCCTCTTCTTCACGATGACTTGTTGGGTTTAGTCCTCAGATGTAAGTCGCTTTGGATAAAAGCGTCTGCTAAATGACTAAATGTAAATGTAGTAAGCGGTAGAAAAGCAATAAATTGGAGTCTGCTTCGGAGAGATGTTGGGTAACTGACAAGGAAAAGTCCACACCAATAATCAGATATTGTCACATTCCCCACCATCCCCCCCAAAAAACTGGTTTGGTCCCCCACAATCTTCAAGACATGATTATAGCCTTAGAGAGCTGTGATACTGCAGTGCCACCATTGCTTTCTACCACATTGAAACGTTGAGCATTAAAAAAAATCATTTCTAATGTATCATCACTCGGTACAACAACAGACTGGCTAAATGAAACCTTCTGCTCAAGAATTGAAAATGCCAGCTTTCATTAAGTGGGAAGGACAAAATCATGCATGCAATGATGACGCCTAAGGACATCACGTGTTACATGCAGGCCTACATGGCATCTGTGCCCGCAGAACTCCACGTAATTGAAGCAGCTGCCATTCACAAAGTTTGACACATACCCTGCTGCTCACGTGTTGGTTTATTAGATATACAGGCTAATTGTATTATGCTTTCAGCGATCAATAAGAGTGCAGTCCTCATTTTACCATCTTTCATGGAATCCTGCAGATTTTCTGTATCTGTATGAACAACATGTTAAACCTAAACGTAGTTATTCGTGTATGTTAGTATCTCCAGAGAGAAATAAAACTCTTCTTAGACCTGCAACAGATTTCAGGGAACTCAACTCAGACCAGCTTTTAAAAAAGCCTCTATATCCCCCTTTGGATACTCAACTTACCCCCTCTAATAGAGGTGGAGAGAAAGAGAACGAGTGAGACAGAGAAAAACAGAGGATTGATTGCTACAAGCAGACCTACTTTTTAATTCTTTAAACTGAAAAAGCCAGAAGAGAGGAGGCTTGTCCTGCCTACATTAACACTTTACCACCCTAAAGACACACACCAAGAAAATACACAGTGCAGATGGTCAGATATAGATCTCAGAACCCAATGATATGTGACTGATTCAGATCCACTAGAGCTGAAACTTTTCCTGTTTCTGAAGATCTACATCTTTCTTATCAGAGCAGTCAAGACCTGCAAACAGAATCACATAAAACCTGCCCAAGGCAGACTGAACTACTGCAGTAAGGAAACACTTAAAAATAACCCACTACTTCAATCCACACACGCTGCACGGCACCGAAAGACAAATTTAGCCATTTCAGAACAAAATTCGCATTTTCACATTATCTAAAGGAAACTCGCTAACATAAAGCTAGGATGTAGTGGCTTGTTGCTAGGGAGCTGCTGAGTAGTTGCTAGGGTGTTCTGGGTGGTTTTAAGCCAGCATTGCCCAGCACGGCTATACGACAGTAGGGCTATTGTAAACATAGAAATGACTAGAGCCCGACCGATAAAGGATTTTGAAGGCCGATACCGCTACAAATATTTTTTTGGTTTTAAAATCCGATATTCCGATATATATATATTTTTTTTCAGAAACGCGCAACAAAACATTAACAGATTTCCCTAACATAGTTATTTATAGTTATTTATGAGTTTGAACTAAAATAATACGATAAAGCATTTTAAAAAGAAACTTGTTTCTTTTATTGTCACAACAGAACATCAAAATATATTAAAGTTCTGATAAATAAAATAATAATTAGTCCCTACATTGCCTTATAAGCTACCTTATAATTACAATGTCAGGTTAGCTAGTCTATAATAAGCCATAATTTAGCAATAGATAACTTCATACTGCAAATTGTAAAACATACATCAATTTAACAGTCCAAGGAGAGATGTGTTAAGCGTGTTTCGTCCGTTTTTATTTTATTTTTGAAATATTCATTTATCGGCCATTATAACTGCCGATACCGATAGTTTGGAAAATGTCTAATATCGGCCGATAATATCGGTCTGGCCCTAGAAATGTCACGTCAGTGCTTCATTTGAGCAGACTTTTCTGCTGAGCATGATCGGTACATGTCATGAATGGAGCGTCCGCATGAGCCGTGAGCAACTCACCCCAAACTTTTGAACAGTAGTGTAAGTGTAAACAGAACATTCACTGAAACCTGACAGAACTCTATTGTGGCAATACAAAATCAACTGTGGCAACTGAAGACTTCTCCGTTGGCTTAAAAAGCGACAGAATGGGACACATGGAACAAAACAATGAAAGTCTGACCTCAAAGATGGGGCCAAGCAAAAAGGAGAGAGTTCATAAGGTCTCACTGCGGTTTTAAACTGAATCATCTCACCTCACCTGTCTGGCCCGAGGGCCTCTCTTCCCCTCAAGTTGCAGAAAAACTCTTACAGACCTGCACAGATGTTATTAGACAGGAAAACGTGTTTCTGATTCTATTGGTTAAGTCTGAACTTGCTGAAATACTTTAACCCATAAACATAAACTGCAGCCAATCAGATGTTTTCTCACATGCATTCACTTTCTCAACGCAAATTCACTCCAGATTTGACTTATTCCACGTCTTTTACGACTACGAGAGCTGCCCTCTATACCTGCAGTGTCTGTGTGTGTGTTTGCAGAACATACTTTACTTCACTTCTCTACTGACCTTTCAGCCCTGTCAGAAAGCAGAACAATGACCAATTTATCTGACGCACACATACACAGATCATTAAAGTCACAGAGGGTGTTTAATGGGCAGAATGGAGCAGACTGTGAGTCTGTATGTGTGTGTGTGATTAATGAGTGTCGGAAATGATGCTCTAACACAATGTAGTGCTTATTTCACGACACAGAGAAAAACACTTCAGGGCTTTTTCTAGTCGTGTCTCTCAATTCCATTCTGACCCACCACACACACATACACACACCACCGACATATAATGGTTAATGTAGCAACTGCAAAAAAAATCTATTATGATGATCCTGCTCTAGGCTACTGATGAAAAACGTATTTTAAGTTATCTCTTAACACACTGTTAAGTAGAATCAGCATGTCAGGGCTGGTGTAAACTGTTGACACATGTTTTTGTCATGGGTTTATGGTTGTAGGAGCTGAAGTGAAGGACTCTGCCCGCATACCTGAGCGTGAGTCTTTCCCGCCGGTAGCTGATGACATCATTCAGGAGTCTACAAGCTTTCGAGGAAGGAAAAAAAAGTAACCCGGGAAAGTTTTCCAGCAGCCGTGTACGGGGTCTGTTATTACCATTTTTGGGCAGACTCGCTCCCTGACAAGCCCAGCCCAAACCGCAGCAGATTCCAGCACTCGTTCTTTTTTCCTCCCCGTTTTCCAAAGGGGAAGAACGGAGTGTGGGAGCGACAAATGTTTCACTCATATTTCAAATAGTTTTTAGACTTCTGTGCAGAAAATCACATCCGAAAGATTTTCTTATAAACACCTCCTCCCCCAACTAATGGTCTACCGGAATGCGTTAACGGAGTTGCCATGGGCCTAGAATTGGCTACCGAGAACCGGTTCTTAATCAGCAGGACCGTTAAACATACCGGAACTAAACCATTTTCATGACTTTCTGATCTCTTAACGGTGCATTCTTTTGCCAATGAGCCCTGAAACCTGTATAAAAAATACTCTTGACAGTGTCTGCTAGCAACTAACGTTACTGTTCATCACCGCTACTGATCCTACAAATCCGTATAACGTTAAAACCCGAACGAACGGCTCTTATGAATCGGTTCTTAAGTGAATCTAAAACACACGGCGAAGTTCGATTCTCGAACAAACAACTCCTATAAACAAATGAAAGTGAATCAAAAAGACTTGCTGTACTTGCTGTATTATGCTGTACTTTTGAGAATTAATGTAGTTACTGACTAACGTTAGTTGTCCATATGACAGCATATTATACATTCTGTTATATAATAATGTCTTTTATATATATAATATGGGTTACATAGAAAAATAAATTTAAAAACGGGGGAAACGGTCTAGACAGTACCTTTTGCTAAATTTAAGTTTAATTTTAATACATTTAAATTTAATCCCAATCATTTGGGAATGATGAGACAATCTTCATCATTTGGCAACAGACTGCCGAAGGAAGTAAATGCTATAAGAATTGAATGTTCTTATAAGATACTTCCTCAAAAACACTAGAATCGTTTGAGAACTGAAATTGTAAATGTGAATCGGAACCACAATGACTCTCATCTCTACATTGGTCACACGTTAAAACCCCGTAAATAAAGTGAGCTCGTGCTCTCTGCGCGCGCAGCAGATCATATGAGCCGCATCCACGAGCAAAGGCTGCTGTCTGTCGCGGACATCTGTTGCGCGCGGTGAAGAGAATAGGTGGGCGCACGGTGTCCGGTGATCAGGGTCCGGCCGGATCGGTTGACTGGGGGTGGGCGGTCAAAACGCTCAAATGAATGGACAGACAGAATGATAAATAGGAACATGCGCAATCCCGTAACAGATGTTCCTCAAGTTTCTTATAATGAAGACTACAGAGTACCATACAAGCTTTTGATGCTCTATACTCGCTTGGTTTGAGACAAACAAATATGAGAGACACAACATAAACAAATTCATGCATGCGTCGCAATGCAAAGCCTATTTCACCAGCAGAGCAACCCAAAACTCAATGACTCCGGACGGGCCCTTAAATCTCCGCATTTCGGCATGGTATTTTTTTTCTGCTGGTCTGCAGAAAGTCCCATTGCATCTTAAACCGGTGGTGTGGAGAGATTATAGCGCGTACCTTTCGCTGCTGTTTCTCCCAGGCGGGGTCAAGCAGCATATCCCGATCCCAGTCATCTTCCTGGGGCATATAGTCGTTCTCTCCTCCATCATATTGATGATGATGATGATGATCGTGTTGATGGTGGTGGTGATCCATTCTGAACTGCTGTTCCCGTCTCTCTCCGGTCCTCCGGTCTCTCTCTCCCTCTCTCTTTCTCTCCCTCTCTCCCACAGAGCGCTGCAGTAAACACTCCTGTGCGCACTTTAAACGATGGGCACGAAACTAACGTCGCTGCCTCGTTTTCCCTGCACCGTTCTCTCTCCCCAAAGTCCGTGCCTCCTTGTCTTTCTCTTTCTGTCCGTTTTTTCACGGCCGCTATCCAGAGTGGCGAGTAGGCAGAACCTCCAGCACGAGAATCAGCAGCAAAAACTTCACAGTAACGGAAAAAAATAAAAAGAGACGCAAGGCGTCTGATTGGCTACTGCGCAAAACATTAAAGCCCGCCCACTTGAAAGGCTTGGTGCTGATTGGTTAATATCGTTGTCCGTCAATAGATTTGGTGTAGGTTGTCTGCATCGGCGTAGGTATTAGAAAAGCTTTTAGGAAGGTTTGTGTCACTGGAATTAATTGCACGATTAATTTATGTTTGTGTTTGTTTATTTAAAGTTCAATAAATAATTGTTTTCAATTTCTTAAAAATCCTTTAATGTTTTCTCCATGCCCTCCAGGTGACCACACCCTGTTTGTCTCAGGTAACAGAGAGTGTTGGGGGATATTACATATTTAGACAACTCACATTTGTATTGTCTAATTATTAGTTGGCTATCCGTTTTAGAAAATCAATCTTGAGCTGGTCAGTGTTGTGAAAGATGGTATCTGGTGTATCAGATAGGCCATCTTGGACTTCCAACAGACCATATTTGTTTTATCAGTTTATAATGGTCAAGCTGTTTTTTGGGATAGTATCTTGGTAGTATCATTTTTTTATTTTTTTTAGACCCATGGGTCAGACACAAAAAAGTATGCCTAGACTGACAAAGGATATCCCTCATATTCATTACATCTTACTGTGGGGAAGAAAATCTGTGAAGTTTAAGATGATGAGATTTCCTCCCTTGAACCCTTGCGGTTATTTTTGGAACAGGATCGAAATGATTAGTTCTGTTTATTCAGGGCATGTTTGAACAGCCATTGCGTGCTCTGATGCAAACAGATGTTGGCCTTATGAGTATTTGATGCCCTGCATTGGCTGAACGAGGGTCAGCAGTTCATGCACAGCCCAACATCTTACTATACTGCCCATTGTTTCCTTTTGTAAATGTATGGTGCACTTTTATACTCTATACAAACAATTTGATTTGCTTTTGATAGACCCTTCACATGCTCACTCTTTTATAGAAATTAATTACAGCTACATTCGCATTATAATTTGCATTTATAGCCTATCTCCTAAAATGTTGTATTTATAAATATTGCTGCTGTTATTATGTTTGTAATATATTATCAGCCATCCATTGTCAATGAAGCTTGAGCTGTGATTTGACTTTTATTCTTTTATTATTTTATACTTTTATTATTTTATCCTCTGTATTTTTGTTTTGTACTGTATTGTAGGCTACTGTTATACGTATTGCAATAAATACTGTTCTCATTTCAAATTGGTCAGAGCTACAAAACTTTACTCCGCTACTTAACACCCCCAGTGCATGGCATCAGATCAAAGTCCTCCTCCTCCCTCCATCCTCTCAACATTCCGAAGAAGGCCAATGTTTGGGAAGGAATACCTCTGCCATGTAGGGTAAAGCCCCCACCTGGTGAACAGAAGTCCCTCTCGGCAGAGGATGAACCAGGAAAGAAGCCTGAAGCCTGACTCACACATAGTCACATAGTCATATCCTAGTGTCTATCTAATGTGTCTGTCTGTCTGTCTGTCTGTCTGTCTAATTCTCTATTTGAGGACTTAAACGAAAGTTTTATCTGATTTAGCAAAATTCTAGGAACATTCTTCAGCAATGTTATCCCTAAAAGTATGACTAGGTCAGAAGCACACCCGCGCACTATGCACTCACTGTAGTCTGGATCGCTCTTCCATATATGGACAAACTTCCAAGCGGTGAATGTTTGGGAAAGTGACGTCACAGGTCAAGCGCACAGACAGTGAGATCTTATTCTTAACGCTCAAAGCAGTAAAACACTTTCTCGCCAAAATAAATCAAACTTTTGTTCAACGTATGACAAACTTATTTATGTGCTCGTCATCATTACATTTCCCTCACACGTTTAGTATTTACTTTTGTTTTGCGTGCGAAAACACAAATTCGCTCAGGAAAACGATGACCGGAAAGTTATTCTGTAGTCTGTAGAACCATTTCAGACGATTTTAAACAGCAGCATCAGTCTAGCTTTGGGTTCAGTTTGCACAATATAGATCTCTAAACTTGGGGAACTTTTGACCTATGATAATGTAAACAGGAAACACTTTCTCTTGAAGCTGTTTCAAGGAGATCCGAGATAGCCTATATGAAAACAAAAGTGACAAATGGATCTGGATGCCTCGTTTAGCATTAAATGCCACTTTGAAAAATATAGTCTTACTGCAGTCATTTGCACTTTTTATAAAGATCATCAAGATTGGCTTTGGGTTCAGTCAGAGAAATGTTTACACTGGACCTTTCGAATTTGTGCCAAGATCCACATTCAGATATTTTTTGTTCTCAGAAATTATTAAAATGATTCAAATGCTATCTAAATATACATAACAATTTATATTATCAACACAAACATCAACAAAACTGGAGCCACAGGCCATTTAAATCATTTTACTAACTAACTTTTCAAAACCAGAGAGAGGCAAGACAGCTGTTAAATTACTAAAACAAACTCCACTACACTGGATCGCTGTTTAGATTCAAAGGGCCTGGGACAAAATTGTAATGGATGGGCCCCCTCATCAGTGTTCTTGGTCCACCACACAAACATTTGAAGATATTTCACAACAGAAGGTCTAATTTACATGCACATGGACATGGATCACACATGCACTCTCTCACACATAAAACACATCAGATAGGGTCAAACTTTCTATTTTCTACATTTCAAAGTATTTTTGCACAAAAACACAAATTTTTCTCACAGTTTCCCCGTGTGAAACATATATGAAGCATTGCAGGTAGAGCATGTTTTAAATGGATGATCTTCAGGACAGTTTGAAAGCGATCCGGCTATAATCCGGCACAAGCTGGCACTACCACCCCCTGCCCCCTTTGAGTGTGAAACTCAACAGTATCTAGAGCTGTTGTCGTGTTCCTGATAAGATGCTGGCCGATGAAGGCAAGCCTGTGAAATTTTATCTTAGTTTTCTGAGTGGCCTATTTGATTTAAAAGTATAAGAATAACCAACCTCCTCATGTGGACAAGGACATTAAGAAGGCGTACACATCATAAGTTTCCTGTTGTTACAGCCGATTCAGACAGTACGAGAAGAACAAGGTTACAGGATAGAGACACGAAAACTAAACACGATCAGACGCTTACAGCTGAGCAAAAACATCATTATCGCAACAGCCCTCTCACACAGAAAAGGATTTTCAGTTCACTTCATACATCTATGCATTATTGATTGAATGCAGAATAGTTGAACTAGGTGTCATAAGAAGTCAAGCATATTTAGAGTTTTTTTCCACTAATGAAGGAAAATGTAAAGGACTAAATCAACCAACGATCAACCAGTTCTCTAAAATAGCTCAGAGGTGCATCTCATGAAGCTTCGTTCGTTTGGGAATGATATATAGACAGAGCACATCTCAATATTACATACTCTGACAATGAAGAACACTCAGGAAACAAAAAGCTAAGAAAAAGAAGAGTAAGGATGCATGTGGATGAGTACGGAAGATGCCATTGTGGACCATGTTCTCAATCAGGACCTCATGGGAGAACATCCATGACCTCAGTCAGACAATGTTCAATACTGTAATGCTATATTAGTCCACTTACAATTTACATCACACAGTAAATATACTTCAAAGAGACATAATGGAACATACAAACACATACAGTCTATATTCATGTATGTCTTGTCTTTTTCTTTATATCGCATGACATTGTACATTTTGTTGACCGACTAACAGTAAAAGTGAAACTGTGAATCCTGTCCAATCTCATTCAATCAATATCCCAAAGATTAATGTGTAAATGTATATTGTTTAAATGTGTACATGCCATAGAGATAAAGTGTAGTCTTCTGCATTTTCAATCACCATCAAAATCATATAGTTTACATCTCAAAATACTGAGAGTCCACTGTTATATTGACAACATGACTAAGCATCTTTCTCGTGAACAATGACACAAGAACTTGTCATTCTGATGGCATCGATATGTTCATTAACATAAATGAAGAGCAGGAAATATTTTAAAGGACCCTTTCCATTCAAAACATCAGTTGTTTGAATTAGTTCCCCTTTGCTAAATGTTTTAGGACAATCAAATCACAGACGAAGACTCAAGAACAGTTTCTACGCCATGCAGGAGTTGAGTTGAACACTGCCAGCACACACACACACACACACAAACTGAGAAAGGCACCAATCTGATGGGGCATCTTACATCTCATCCTATACAAGGTTAACAACACCCCCTTTATATATCAGTGTGTCAATACGTTTACACTATTCAAATTTGTTTCCATTCTGTTGCACTTACCTTTCTTTCGTTGTGTGCAATCTCATGCGGTACTTATTGCTTACTGTGCAATATTTCTGTTCAATATGCAACTGTTCACCTTGCTCTCACTGGTTTGTGTGTATTGTTTTTGCATTCTATTGATTATGGCATATTGTTTATTGACATACTGTGTTGTAAATTGGTTATTGTATTATTTCTTTAAAATTCTACTTCAGTTGTATTTGTTTAAATTAGATGTTTATTTTGCGAAATGGTATATGTGATGGCACTGTAAGGATTGCCACACTTTCAATAAACCTTTGTATAGTGACAAACAATCTTGAATAAATACTTCTGAGGATTTTGAGCAAGTTACAAGTTTTTGGCAGGTAATCCATTGTGTGGTGCTGTTTTGAGAAATGCAAAAACTTGTCTTAAGGATGAAAAAAAATCTTAAAGCTAAACTGTGTGATTTTTGATTTTAGCAGTGAAAAGGTATGACAATCCAGTGAATATTAGTTTCTGTTCCTCTCAATTCCGATTTCGTTTTAACTCCTACGGTGGCCAATGTAGTCCAAGATTAACATGGCTTCCAGTTCGACCTCGTCCATGAGTGTTAACTCAAACGTAAACGCGAAAGGCGAAGCTTGAATTAACGAGTATGTCCCTCTTTGGCTAATGTACATTCAAGATGGAGGGGCAACATGGCGACCGACATTAGAACCCCTTACCCGTGTGTATTTTCAACGACATATTATACACTCACGAGAATACTTTATTACTTGAACGAAGTAAATATACATTAATGAGCACATATTTTTGAAAGAACTAAGTGTTTTTAGCTAATAAAAAACTAAAAGAGTTACACAGTGTAGCTTTAATGATGAAAAAAATCTAAGAAAAAATCTTAAGGATGATTCAAGAAATGTACCAAAGTGACATAGAAAAACTCTAATTAGGCACAAGATATCCTAACAAACAGAAAAATAGTTCCTAGAGGTACTAAATACAACTAATATAGTTATGAAATTATGAAAAACTTAATGCCCCCACATTTATATCTAAATAAACTGATTGATTTCTGGCCTTGGTCATGAGAAATATCAAAAGCCTTGTTTGCATGAAACCCTGATTCCACAGGTGAGTAAACACAGCCGACCGTTTTAAAGACTAGAACACAATTCTAGAGATGATTTACTGCAAAACAGGGGTCATGATGTGAGAACAATTCACACTTCAACAGGAGACTGAGGGTGTGTCCCAGTGACCGTACTCCTGAATGACATCAGCCAAATAACTGTCAAGTATAGCTCTTACCACTGGGTGGAGTTTCCTTATCGTGTTCAACAACAGAGACGAGTCCATGTATGGCTGCCTCAAACTGCTCATCGGAACAAGACCATGTCAGTCTGACTGTGTGTGTGTGGCCAGTGGAAAAGCTGTAGTTCATTTCCTCCAGGACAACCTGTTTCTCATCCAAGGGCTTGCATTAAACAAATACTGCTGAGATTCTGTGAATTCTCTATGCCACGAGTTTAATCTGTTCATCATCAGCCGCAGGAACTGTTCTGCAATTGTTTTATGTCAAACTCAACTGCATTTTGATTCACATGGCTCTAATAAAGTATTCCGTTTTCTTTGTAGAACAACCAGGTGATGTCTATAAGAGTTCACTTTGTTGGACACATTTAGTTCATTATTAATGGTCTGCAAAGTCATTCAATAGACGAAACTTGAGTCACAGATTAGGGGTTGAGAATAATGGGATCGTATACATTACATGTAGCCTATATCTATTAAATGTTTGGGGTTGTTGTTTTTTAATGCTTTTGAAGGAAGTCTCTTATGTTCACCAAGGCTGCATTTATTTGATGCAGTTATATTGTGAAATATGCTTTTATAATTTGAAATAACGTTTCTATTTTATTATATTTCAAAATTTAATTTTTTCCTGTGATGGCAAAGCTGAATTTTCAGCATCATTACTCCAGTCTTCAGTGTCACATGATCCTTCAGAAAATATTCTAATGTGCTGATTTGCTGCTCAAGAAACATTTCCTATTATTTTCAATGTTGAAAACAGTTGTGCAGCTTAATTTTGTTTTTAAAAACCATGATACATTTTTCCTGGATATTTAGATGAATTGAAAGATCAAAAGAACTGCATATATTTGCAATAGAATTTTTGGCAACCATGTAAAATCGGTAACGCTTCCTTTTACAGTCCAGTTACCCATGTAAATACTATGTACTTATTTTAGTAGGCTACAATTACTGGGTAATAACTAGTACTAACCCTGAACCTACCCCTAAACCTACCCCTGTTCCATGTACTTACCTTATATTAGCCAGTACTTTCTAGGTAAGTACACTGTAAGTACTGTACTGTAAAAGGAAGCGTTACCGTAAAATCTTACTGAACCCAAACACTTGGCAAGGTATTATACCGAGGGCTGCTCTTTAAAAGTTATATATGCTATATATTTGCATACATTTTCTTTCTGGTTAAGTTACCCGTTGTCATGATACTGTTATTGTAACCGTCACATAGTTTGCATAATTTATATACAGTACATACCTAAAATAACTGGTGAATTTTAGTCGATTCAGGGGCTAGTTCCATCAACATAGCCATTACGTTAAGACTGTCTCTTGACAACTATGACCAACCCTCAGTTAGTTAGGGGTAATAATAATTAATCTTACTTTTAAGTATCAAATTGGACCAATCTGCACTTTATGAAACTGACTTAAAGTTAGGAACAGTCTTAAAGGGATACTCTCCTTTTTTTTGGAAATAGGCTCATTTTACCACTCCCTCTGAGTTAAACAGTTTGGTTTTACCGTTTTCAAATCCATTCAGCCGATTGTCGGATATTTAGAAGAATATCAGTTACCAGACAGTTTCTGGTCTCATTCCATAGTAGGAAAAAAATATACTATGGAAGTCAATGAGACCAGAAACTGTCTGGTTACCGATATTCTTCTAAATATCAAAAAATCATCTGAATACATTTGAAAACGGTAAAACCCTACTGTTTAACTCTGGGGGAGTGGTAAAATGAGTCTATTTCCAAAAAAAGTGGAGTATCCCTTTAAGAAAAAAAAGTAGTACTGAAGTGGTTGTGCTTAAACACTCCCTACGATTCTGAATCTCACTTTAGATGTTTAAATACCCGATTTAGTCGAATTTTCAAGGTACTTTCAATCAGGTGACTGTAGAGGAAGAGTTTAAGACATGTCCTCTGCTGACCAATTACATTATCATTTATGTTCTCATAAATCTTTCACATGGCCCTGCCATCCGCTCCATTAGACAGATGGAGAGCAGATACTGATACATCACCATGGTGACCATTCTCACATTGGAATATTCTAGAACACTCACCCAGAAATTACAGCGGGCTACTTCCTGTTTGATGATGATTAGAATGGTGTACGATGATGAAGATGAGATATCACAAGACGGTTTCTATGGAAACACTGGAACAGAACTTTAATGCACAACTCAAACAGTTGCTGCTCAATGAGGTTACCATGGAAACACAGCCCCCCTCCCCCCTCCCTCACAACAGGCATTCTTATAGAAATGCTTTCAAATCCCTTTTCTTCTCACAACCCAAAACCAAACCAGGACCCCTAACATAAAGGTTACAGGTTCAGTGGAACTAAAACATTATGAAACCAAAAGAAAAGAGTTTTTTTTTCTTCCAATAACATATTAATATCACTAATATCTTTTTTAGTGTCATCCCTGTGGCGTGACATTACATAAATGGAGTTGGTTCAAAAATTAAACCAAAAGACCTCGAAAGAGTCCAAAAATGAACAACTCAAAATAAGTTTGACTGAGCCAGTGAGTTGAGCTGTGACATCACCACATTTTCGCCCTCTTCTCCGATGGAGAATCCTCCTCGTCTCCTGAGTCCGAACAAGTCCGTTTCCCGGCAACACTGGCGGACTCCCTTCCAGAGGGCTCCCCCTGGGTCCTGGAGTCACCAGAGTTCTTACTGAGTTCTGTGTCTACCCCAGAGCATTCTGGGTGAATAGAGTCTGCAAGGTTCTCATCTGCGTGTGGACGTCCGTTAACCCCGGCCATTGTGGCGCGACTGCTGAGTGTCGCGTTTATTTCCTCCACAGCACTTAACTCTTCCCCGCTAGTTCTCCCTCTCTCTAGTTCCTCCCCAGACTCTGCAAGAAAGCCCACTCGAGATTTCGCCCTCTCCACAGGGGCGTCACCAGTCGTGAAAGAGGAAGTGATGCGGCGCCTACTCCTGGACTGCGATTGTGACTGTCTTTCGGATAAGTGCGTGGGGCTTGAGACGTGTCCGCTCTGCTTTGCTTTTCCACGATTCCTGAAAGGTCGACCTTCATCGCCTGAGGACGAAGAGGGTGATGACTGATCGTGGACGGAAATGCTGGGATAGTTGGAGAAATCTGTTGCACAGTGAAGATTGTGAGCAGATTCTCTTCCAGAAAGGCCAATGTTGCGCCTCCACCTGGCTGCGTTGCGCTGTCGCATCCTGCTCCTGCGCAGCTCCTCGTCAACTCCGTCTGAGCTGGAGGAGGAGCTAGAAGACGAGCTGGGGGAGGAGCTAGAACTGGAGGCCACGCCTGCTGAGGAGGCGTGGCTAGAAAGGCTCGAGTTCTCGTGTGGACTTGGAGATCTGGGACGGGGCATCGGATCCAACCAGAACCCGCTGGAATCGGAGTCTTCGTTCACAAGGTCCAGCAGAAACGCAGATGCACGTGGCCTCGCCCGGCTCCTCTGCGACCCGTTCCGGTCCTGATCGGCCCGCTCGCTCCCGGACGCTTCTGGTCCAGCCAATGAGGATGAAGAGGAGTGGTCAGAGTCGCTGACGTGAGTGGCGGACACATTAGGAGGAGATTGTGGCATGGATCGTGTGGAGCGCGTGGACCGTCGAGTTCTCGCATGCAGCTGCAGAATCGCGCCCTCGCTCAAATCGCTGTCCGAGTCTGAGCTCCAACCCTCAATCTCACGGCGAACCAGCGAGTCGAAGAAAGCCATCATTCGCGGGTCCTCCTGCACTGATTGGCTAACGTAATCATGTGACAGGCCACTTCCGCTGTTGAGGACCAGGCTTATGTATTCCTCATGAGTGTAGAGAGAGCGAGATTTGTCCTCCACCAGGCCTTCCAGATCTCCAAGACTATCTGGTTGTTGATACGGACTCCATACCTACAGACAAAGGGTAAAGTTTACGAGGGATCTTCTTCCTAAAGATTGAAGGTAGTGTCAAAGAAAAATATTAAATTTGATATTACTGTACTAAAGTCAATTTACTAAAGAAAACGGTTTTTATTGACTTTGAATTAAGTTGGCAGTGTCTTTTCCCCTATATTTATTCATTTTAGATGTGTAGACATACCTATTAAACACAAATGTATATTTTATAAATGAACAATTATGGTTTCAAAGCAGTTATTGGCATTGAGCACAATTCTTAAGCACAATATATTATTTTTTCATATAATATAAATCATATTTATTTATAAATACATTTATTTGTAGGAATCAGTAATTATATATCTATATATATCTAAATATATATATCTATAAAATTTAATAATTAATATATAATATTAATTAAATATTAAATAATTAAATTAAATAAAATAAAATAATATTTTAGTTATTTTAGATTTTATATATATATATATATATAAAGTTATTATTAAAATGTAATGTATTCCTGTGATGCAAAGCTGCATTTTTAGCAGCAGTCTTCAGTGTCACATGATCCTTCAGAAACTGATGTGCTGTCAGTGTGAACTGCTTACTCACTGTTCAAACAGACCTAACATCCCAGATATGTTCAAGAATAATAACAAAATTGAACATGCATAAATCACTGCAGCCACGTCTATGGCTGTACAAACACAGCAGATGACTGTCTGTTAGCGTGTTATATTATATAAAAACAGCCATGATGGTCTCTGACAAAATCAAGTTTAGTGTGTGAGAACAGGCCCACAGTGTGCAAGTGTTACTCAACATCTACTGCCTGCCAAAAATTTCACAAGATCCACCAGTAAAAGATAAACCACAGTCTCACTCTTACACACACAACAGCACATGACAACACTAAAGAAACAAATTCACACAGAACATGACAGTTGGGGAAAAAACCCACCAAAAAAATGAAGAGAGAAAAGACAGTGAGACAGGTAAAAAGAGTGAGACGGGTAAAACCATGCCCTGATTTTGTGCTTTCAGGGTTTTAGGTGTGGCTGAACTAGCGACAGCAGAAATTCATTTAAGACTTAACGTAGCAGAGGCACAAGTTCAGACATGATAATCTTTCCAACACACGCAGAATCTTTTCCTGTGTGTGTGTATGCAGCAAGTCTGCTCGTGTCAGGCAGTAATAGTTTACCCAGAAATCCCATTTCATCCATTTATTCACCCTCATGTTGTTTCAAACCTGTATGACTGTCTCTTCAAAGGAGATGCAAGGTAGAATGTTTAAGCTTTTCTCTTCCATACAGTAAAAATTAATGGGACGGATGCTATTGAGCTCCAAATACGATAATACACCATAAAAGTACTTAAAAATCTGTTGAAATGTCTTGTGGACAGTATTTTATGAAGACATTTGATGTTTGTGATAAGGGAGCTTTCAAACCTAATTTGAATATTCTACATATTGGAACTTCAGCCACAACATGAACCACCATTCAAAAGTTTGGGGTCAGTAAGATTTTTAAAAGACGTCTCTTTTGCTCGCCAAGGCTGCATTAATTTGATAAAACAGTAATCTTGTGAAATACTATAACAAATTTAAATGAACAGTTTTCTTATTGAATATATTTTAAAATGTAATTTATTCCTATAATGGCAAAGTTAAACTTTTAGCATTATTACTCCAGTCTTAAGTGTCACATGATCCCTAGAAATCATTCTAACATGCTGATTTGCTGCTCAAGAAATTCTTATTATTATCAATGTTGAAAATCAATTGTTTTGTCTAATATGTTTTTAAACAGTTTGGCCTAATAAACCATGTTTTTTTCAGGATTATTTGATAAATGGATGATTTACAAGAACAACATTTATTTGAAATATAATTATTTTGTATTGAAGTCTTTACTTTCACTTTTAATCAATTTAATGCATCCTCCTTATTCCATAGAAATATTATTTTCTTAAAAAAAAAAAAAAAAATCTTACTGACCCCAAACTTGTGAACGATAGTGTACACATGAACCAGTGGTGTATTCAAATGAGATTTTCAATGAACACCAACTTTTCCCTTCACAAAGATATTATATGATTTCAGATAACTTGGAAGATTATACACAAACCATATTTATTACTTTCATATACATCACCATTCACTTTGATAGTATGGAAAAGAGCAGCATTAACATTAATATTTGTATTCCTTTGAAGAAAGAAAGTCATAAAAGTTTAGATTAGAACAACATAAGGGTGAGTAAACGATGACAGAATTTACTCCTAGAATTTGATGTATTATCCCTCTTTAAATAAATCTGCTGAAATACATCAGTTTGTTCTAATGCATGTATGAAAGTAAAAACTCACCTTAATGACCTTCTCCACACCGGAGGAGCAGATCATGTACGTGTGAGGGTTGAATCGGACCTGATTCACGATGGACCGATGACCTTTCAGAATCATAAAGGCCCCGTTCACCACTCGACCCGCACCTCCTGCCGAGACAGAGAGAGAATGTATCCATAAACAACAGCAACATTATACACGGTTACCTTGTGCAAGAGTGTGTGTGTGTGTGTTTACCTGCTTCAGGGTCACTGGGGATTCTCCACATGTAAAGGTTAAAATCATCTGAGCCAGACAAGATGTACTGAAAACACAGAGATATATATGTGTGAGTGCTAGAGAAATATGACATGACCAATTATATATTTGACACTTAGGTTCAGTAGCACTACTGCACACAAACATGAACACAAAAAATGCACACAAAACGAAAGTTGAGAGTTTCTTTCAAATAAAACCTATATCATAACAACATTCAAAAGTTTGGAAACAGAAATTAATTCAACAAGTTAACTGAGCAAAAGTAAAGATAATGTTGCGAAGATTTCTATTTAAAATAAATAAATTCTTTTCATCAAAGAATCCTGGAATAAATGTCACTGTTTCCACAAAAATACTAAGCTGTTTTTAACATTGATAATAATAATAATCATAAGTCATAAATTCTTTTGAATTTTATTTATTTATTTATTTTATTTTTATTTTTGTATTGTTGTAAACAATAATGTACATTATGTGATGTAAAGTGTGATGTGCAATTTATGTGTGTGAATACTTTTTCCCCTTTTCCCCCTGTTTTGTATGTTGGTAATAGCTGGGCTTGTTAGTTTATTGTTTGTGTAAAATCAATAAACATAAATTATAAATAAAAAAAAAATAAAAAATAATAATCATAATAATAAATATTTCTTGAGCATCAAATCAGCATATAAGAATGATTTCTGAAGAATCTGGAGTAATGATTGGCTTCGCCATTACAGGAATATATACACACTTTAAAATATATTCAAAAAGAAAACAGTTATTTTAAATTGTAATATTTCACAATACTTTTGTTTTTAACCAAATAAATGCACCAAGACTCCTTCAAAAACATAAAGAAACCCTAATGAATGCAAACTTGGTATTGTTAATGCTTTTATAATCATTTTTTTTTAAATACAGAATGTATGCCTTTCAAATGTAGATAGAAAACCTCCCTTTGGGGACATCTTGCATTCAGCCAACCTCTAAAATAAACACAGACTGAGCTTTTCAGGGGATAGAGATGATTTAGGGAGGAGGATCCACCGTTCTGTAGAAGGACGTGTAGGACAGTCAGACAGAAAGAGAGAGGAGAAACAGCTGGACAAACATACAAAAAAATCCAAACACAGAACCCAACAGACCGACGCACACACAAACGCAGACAGACAGAACAGCATCTGCTGAGCTTTAGATTCAACACCGATAAAACAAGCTTCTACAAGCCGTATAATCCAACATTCCCGCACTGAACATACCGGAACACATCCACACACAGCATCTACAACCCACTGACACGCACACGTCCACCAACGGATGCGCACAAAAAAAATACACACATGCAACCTCAGAAACTTCTGTGCCATCAATGACCAGTCACATACACACACACACACAGTTATATCACCCATTACCAGATATAATAAAGGGACTGGTTAAGTTAGTCGCAAGTTAGTCATTTGTTCACTCAACTTTGTGTGTGTAATGACAGTTATTCAAATAGATAGGAAGAAAGATGATCTTTATTATAACTAATGAGTTTATCTAGATTTATTGGTTTAGTTCATTCTATGCTCAGACTATCTGTTTTGAAGAGTCCAAACAAGTGAATCCCTAAGAAACCTGTCTGATCTCAGTCTGATCGATACATTAACCAGCATAATTATGACCTCATGAAGTAAAAATAAAACAAAAGAGAGAAATAGCACTTCTTAAAAGATGACGTGAGCACTCACGCGAGACACAGGCTCAGTAGACACAGTCAAATCAGCAGATGAATAAACTTTTTTTTTTTTTTACGTGGAGAGGGTCATCTAATGGTTGCTGCTATGTTGAGATCACATGACCAGCCGAATATGAATACCTTTCCATCTTGGTTACCTCCCTATTATCAAAAAAAAAATTGATAATTGCAGAAATATATACTATATTTGTTCGCACTTTGCAGAGTGGCGTAGGTAAGAGTTCTTAATGTTTTGATCAAAAACTGTAATATTGTGAACTATTATTGCAATTTAGAACCATTTATAGATTAAAAAATAGTAATTAAATCCATTACTTCAGTCTTCATGATCCTTATATTCTGATTTGGTGCTCAAGTAACATTTCTTATTATTATCTATGATGAAAATAGTTATGCTGCTTAATATATTTTGTGGAAACTGTGATAAAAAAAAATTCAGGAATCTTTGGTTATTAGAAAGTTTTAAAATCAAAAATCCTTTGTAATATCAAAAATGTTATCTCTGTCACTTTTGATCAATGAATTTAATGCATCTGTGCTAGATAAAAAATAAATTAATAATATTTTTTGGGGAAATCTCACTGACCCCTAAACATTTTTGAACAATAGTGTATATGTTGCTTGCAAAAAAACTAAAATAAATAAAAGTGTACTTCAATTTGTGGATGGCAATCATTGAAGAAAGAAGTTTTTGCCCACATGGTTTTTCAGCATCCGAGTTTTGTACATCCCAAGTGTTTCTCTAACCTGATCTCGGTCTCCAGCGAAGCAGCAACTCTTCATAGTGCAGGAGTTGAAGTAGCCCTGGTTATCAAACTGGAAACTGGGCAGACGAGAGTGGAGCTCGTACAGGACGGGGGGCAGACGTCTGCGCAGAGCCAGCAGCTGCGTCCCCGTGCTGTTAAAGCGCACGCTCATGGCACTCTGAAGGGACAAACTCCCTCCATACCGCAACAGAGAACTATAGCACAGAGAGACACACATCAACCACAAAGGAAAACAGATCATCATCCATACTTTTAAAATAGCATTAAAGGGGCATTTTAAGAGATCATGTCAACACTTGACCAAACGGAGAACATCTTTACACAAGCTCTGCTGTCCTCTGCTGGTCTCAGGCAGTACAGCAGACAGAGATGATAGAGTTGGCCTTGTCAGCTAGATTTCAGTCCATATTTGGAGCGAAGAATCATGCGTTCAATATTTTACCAAACATAGTTCAGCAACCCTAGTTTCCCATGTTTAGCTTTGCTTATAAACACTGTTCTCTGTAAAATTTGATTCTGATTAGCCAATTGCAGCCCAACATGTTTGCATAATGACAGTAAACTATATATTTCAGTATTGTCTCTGGCAGCCAACTCTTCTGCAGAAGAGTTTTCTCTTTTTTCACACATAAAAAATAATTTCAACTCGAGACGAATATTTTAGGTCCATTTATTTACATATTCGGTAAGTTGTTGCGTAATAACCAAGAAAATATACAGTTAGAAGGTTGTTATCTCAAAAGAAACCTCTTCAGGATGACGCAAGGTCCTGATCACCATGTAATTTCTCATTAATATTATTATTATTATAAATGTTGAACACAGTTGTGCTGCTTAATATTTTCTTGGAATTGGCATTCATGAATAGAAAGTTCAAAAGTGCAGATAGTATGAATTTCCACACATTTTACTGACCCTAAACCTTTGAATGGTTTTGTACTTATGCAAATACAATTTAATATGGAAAAAGTTAAGCACAAGTCATTTTTGCTTTGGATACTGTCAAAAATATGAAGTTTGGAAATCTTTTCTCAAATTGTACGCATAAGCAGAGAGTTAGAAGCACATTTCTTCCTCCACCCATGTTAACAGATTATAACATTCACACGGCAAACTGAAGCAGTGCGGCAGTGTATAGGAACAGAGCAGAAGCGACAGTGCTGCGAATCCGCAAGTATGTATTTTCTGCACAGCTCATGACAAATTAAAAATTTGGATTCACAGCCAAAGTAAGAGAGACCTTTAATTGCTTAGACGTTTACACGTCTTGCTTTTGGAGTGATCTTTGTTGATTGACCTCTTCTGGGGAGGGTAGCACTCGTCTTGAATTTCCTCCATCTGTACATAACCTGACTGTGGATTTGTGGAGTCCAAACTCTTTAGAGATGGTTTCATAACATTGTCCAGGCTGATGAGAAACAACTCTCTTTCTGAGGTCCTCAAAATTCTCCTTTGTCCATGCCATGATACACTTCCACAAACACGTATTGTAAAGATCAGACTCTGATAGATCCCTGTTCCTTAAAGGAGTAGTTCAATTTTTAAAAAAACTTTTGCTGATAATTTACTCACCCCCATGTCATCCAAGTTGTCCATGTCTTTCTTTTCTCAGTCGAAAACAAATTTTTGATGAAAACATTCCAGGATTTTTCTCCATATAATGGAGTTTAATGGGAAGCAAACAGTTCAAGGTCCAAAAGACAGTTTCAGTGCAACCTGCAAACTCTCCTGTTCGAACTCGTTCATCAAAATGAACAAATCTTTTTTCGAGTCAATTTGTTCATTTCATTCGTTGAATGAACCAAATGACTCGTAAAAAGATTCGTTCATTTTGATGAACGAGTTCGAACAGGAGAGTCACGAACGTGCATCGCAGTACAGAGAAAGGCAAGCGTTTAAAACTTCAACTTTGTTATTTTTTTTTTTTTAAATGAGCGATCGTTTCGCTTGATAAGACCCGTTATTCATCGTCTGGAAATGTTTAAAGCCCTTTGAACAGTTCGCAGTTTGCACTGAAACTGTCTTTTGGACCTTGAAACGTTTGGTTACCAGTAAAGTCCATTATATGAAGAAAAATCCTGGAATGTTTTCATCAAAAACCTTAATTTATTTTCGACTGAAGAAAGAAAGACATGGACATCTTGGATGACATAGGGGTGAGTAAATTATCAGCAAAAGTTTTTTTAAAAAGTGAACAAATCCTTTAAATAAAACAGATGGAGCCTAATTTCACCTTAAAATTAACTGTTAATCCAAGAGATAACAGATTTGTAATATTGAATATAGTAGTATAATATTTAGTCTCATTGGTTTGATTAAATCACCATGTATCTTGTTGGTTTGATTGGGTTCTCTTTGTCTACTTTTAGGAATTATGTGAAAATCTGATCATATTTGGGTCATATTTATGCAGAAAAAAAATTCTAAAAGGTTAGCAAACGTAAGCACAACTGCATATCTTAACGTTACATATGTATGACATGCTGTATATATGTCTTTTACATGATAAAAGTAATATACTTTTATCATGTAAAAGACATATATACAGCATGTCATATGCATATGTATGGGACAGTAGAAAGGGGAACACAGTTGCATTCCAGCAGAGTATGCTGCCCTATAATAAATCTAAGCACGTCACAGACAGCGGTCGGAGGAGAACACCTGAAAAGTGTGACGATGGAAAATACTCGTCTGTATTCGCAGTACACAAGCAAGCTGCGGTTCAGCTGTGTGCGGCAGACTCAGTCAGTTTGAAACTCAGCATTCGCACAGCTTCTGCGCTGCTTGTGTGTCCAATGTGAAACAGTGTCAAAAGTTTTAACTCATTTCCCAAAATAACGAAACCTTATACATTACATGAAATTACTGTGAACATGCGGAGATCTGATAATTACTCTTTAATTTTGATGCTCCTTGATTTAAGCTCTGCTTTTGATACAGTTTGCCATGAAATATTCATCTCTAGGCTTTCTGATATTGGCATCACCGGCTCTGCTCTTTCCTTGCTCATCTCATACATCAGTGACAGAAAGTATTATATCACTATACAAGGGTTTAGATCTGCCATTGCCTCACTTACACAGGGTGTTCCTCAAGGTTCGGTTCTTGGCCCACTATTGTTTATCATTTACATCTATCCACTCGGTGACATCATACGCAGGCATAGACTTAAATTCCACTGCTATGCTGATGATATTCAAATATATCTCACCACCAGCTCTGATAGCCCATCTCTGCCTGACTCACTCACTGCACTGTATCAGGGACATCAGGAATTGGATGTCACCGAATTTCCTCAAATTAAATGACAATAAAACCGAGATATTAGTGATTGGCTCTATTGCCTCAGTCAAACGGATGGACCAGTCCTTTGAAATTGATGGAATTCATATTAAGTCTTCGCTATCTTGTAACCTTGGTGTCTTCTTTGATCAAACTCTCTCATATTTCTTGTTAAAAACTCCTTTTTCCACCTTTGCAATATTGCACGTTTATGATCTTCTCTCACTTTGGCTGATGCTGAAATTCTGATGCTTAATTCATGCATTAATCACATCACACCTGGACTATTGCAATGCCTTACTTATTGGTCTTTCCAAAAAACTTATTGCAAGATTACAGTATGTTCAAAACTCTGCAGCAAGAGTTCTCACCTCTACTAGGCGTTCTGCCCACATTACTCCTCTCCTTCACGAACTTCACTGGCTACCTGTGGCATCACGTATCCACTTTAAGGTATTGCTTCTAACGTTCAAAGCATAAAATGGTCTTGCTCCACAATATTTGTCTGACTTACTCCACCCATACCGTCCTATGCGGTCTCTCAGATCAGCTGAACTTGGTTTACTGTCCATCTCTCGTTTCCGGTTCTCTACAGTAGGTGGAAGGTCATTCAGTACTATTGCTCCTCTACTATGGAATTCGCTATACCTCTTACACTACGTAATGCCTCATCTGTGGTTACATTCAAGACCCAGTTAAAAACATATCTTTTCAACATGCATTTTGGATAATGTGATTATATCCTATGTGACTATGGTGTACATTGTTCATTGTATGTACAATGTAAAGCGACCTTGAACATCTGGAAAGGCACTATATAAATAAAACTACTTCTTTTTGGATAGATTTGCAACTCACCTGCGGGGTTTGCGGATGTCCCACAGCCCCACCCCCTCTTTAGAGTTTGCAGTGGCCAGCAGACGGGGTTCTACAGGGTTAAACATCACGCTGTGAAACGCCGATGGGTAGTTGGCCAAGCAGAACGGTTCTAAAATACACAGTAGAATAGAATAAACCAGAGTTTCTAGAACAGTTCATGCTTTAGATAGAACAGAGGTTATAAAACACATCAAAGAATCATGACAAAATACATTACGGTTTCGACAAAAACAATAAGCAGCACAACAATTTTCCAAATAAATGTTTTTAAGGGTAGTGTACATTGTTGTATGTGACTATCCTCCTGTAATGGTCATTCAAGCAAAATGGAGCCACACCAAAAACTAAGAAATTCAACTTTTCACTTGTGTGTACCTCCATGTGGAGGTTCTCGTGTGTCCCATATGAGAACTCGGCCGTCATCAGAAGAGCTGGCGAAGACGTTATCGTTTACAGGACTGACGGACAGACCGTACACAGCGTCATCGTGCAAGAAGACGTTGAGAGTCTCGCCACGTTCTACATCGTGCAGAATCACCTGCTCGTCGTTTCCTGCAGAGACAGACACATTACACATCTGATCTCCTCTGTGTTTCAGCTGCAGGATCGTGAGTCTGAGCAGCTGCTTGTTTTACCTCCTGAGAAAACACGTTTGTTGGTGCTGTCAAACGCCAGGCAGAAAATGTTGGAGAGGTGCTCCCCCTTCAACTTGATCGGTTTGGCCCGTGAGTGTATTGCTTTCTCCATGTGCCACAGCAACACCCTGCGGTCATCTCCACCTAAGAGAGACGACACATTAATAAATTCTCTAGAGTAGTCAACCGGTTTCATCATCACTCTCTCTCTCTCTCTCAAGGGTTCAACTATGGGGTTATAAAAGCAAAATGTAGATAAATCACACGTTTGAGAAGCTTTTCTAGTTAAAAATATACTAATATAGAAAATTATAAACTGTAATAATGTTTCATAAGATTACCATTTCAAAAAAAAAAAAAATGTAATCGTATGAATCCCAGTAAATTGTGAGACTAAACAGATGTTTTATTTAAACAGGTGGATTTCCACAACAGCACTTCTGGTCACAAACGTGTTTTTGTCATTTCAACATGTTGATAGCAGCATCCTACTGCTATTTTAGTGTCACATCAACCTCAGATTTGAGGTTTAGCATTTAGTTTCACAGTGAAAGCAAGGAAAACTTGACCGCAGGCATCATCTACATTTCTGTACAAAACCTGTGTAAGGAAAAAACACTAGGGATGCACCGATATGACAATTTTGGCCGATATCGATAACCGATAATTCTTTATATTTGAAAGCCGATAACCGATATATTGATAAATCTAAATCCAAATGTTTAGACAATTTTTAAGAGCCTGATTATAAAAAAGTCTCCTCATTAAAAGTCCAGATACAAACACAGTTATGATGTTCTTATTTTAATGTTGTGTAGCCGATATGACAAACTTGCGCTGCACATTTTGCACTTTAACTGGATTTTCCTTTTTTAAAGTAATTTCAATCATATTTCAAGCAATTTTGCGATTAATCGTTGCCCATCCCTTTCGAACCATGGAGTTTTCGAGTCAGTACTGGACAAGGGGTTTAAAAATATTTTAAATAGAATGTAATTAGAGCAATTTCTATATTGTCTTAGTTTCACAGACAGGTCTTAGTTCAAGCCTTTATTCAATAATGGGATTTAAGTAGCTTTTATAAACATGCCTTAGAAAAAAATACATTACTGGTGTGCGTCTTGAGACAAAACAATGGCACTGACATAATAGGTTTGTCAGTGCAAGTTACTTTCAGTTAAAACAGCAAAAACATGCATCTTAAGGGACATCAGGGGTAAAAGGTTTACTAGATTGTTACTAGAAAACTTTTCCAAGCCTTGAATCCGCCATATATTTCCTGGTTTCCATGAGCATGGGAACTCTCTGGAACTGCACATTCACCAATGTAAAGACTGAAAATATGCAAGTGCAAAAACATACAAAGGACAAAAAGGACTCAACCAGGAATGAATACGTGAAGCCAAAAAATCAGTAACAGCTGCAACCAATTAATGAGTCAGCAAGAAAAAGTGTACGACAGAAACTATTGAGGCCCTTCTACAGTCTGAACCATCTACAATGGCCATTAAAAGTGCCAAAGTGTGTTTTGTTTAGGTTAATATGGTTCTTATTTGAACTAATAGACACCTATCAATCTGGATGGATGAAGATAATAAAGAAGTTAATAAGAATTTTTGGATTCAATTCCAGCAAGTTTTTATCAGCAATGCCATTGACTGTGTTTTGGACAGGCTGTGACCCAAATTTGTTTGCACTTAGCACTTAATGTCTTGTCGTTTATCCTTGAACTATGGCACGGTTGATCTTTTTTTATTGTTTATTGTTAGTAGCAACTTAGTAAATTATTAGTAACTTCTGTCAATTGCATGACAAGGCTGGTCATGTGATGTCAACATGGTTACACCCATGAGGGGCGACCCACTTTATGTAGAATAAATAAGCTTTTTCTAGAAGACTGATCTTTATCTCATGAACATTATGTAATGCATTTATACTGGTTTAAAAAATATTTTTACTGAGTGCACCTTAACATACACTGACAGTAAGACTGAAACCCTCTCTTGTTTATTTATCAGCAATAAACAGATAATTAAAACATGCTAGAACACTCTGACAAATGAAGATGTCAAATCAATCCTGTCATGTCTGAACTCAAGTCAAATGCTTCATTTGTGTGAGATATGCATGCACGTTTTATTCTGAATGCGTATTCCGTTTGGTCTTTCTCGCTGACCCACATTAGAAAGATCAGCGTGCAGAACCGGAGGATCTTACCGGACACCAGCCACTGGCCTCCATTGTTGGAGAACTCGATGGCGTTGACGCAGCCGAAGTGGCCGAGCATGTCCTTCTTGAAGAGGCTGTTGCACCCAGCCAGTCTGCGCCGCTGGAACTCATCCTTCAGCTTCGGCTGTCCGCCGATCGTCCTGCGGGAGAGGAACCCGACGGCGCTCCGCATGCCGCAGCCCCGCAACTCCTTCATCTCTCCTCCGGTAAATGAGTCTCAATGCCACCGCTAGAGTGTCCCGGCCGACATGGGTTTGAGCTCAGGTCTAGTTTGGTGGATTCTGGTTCCTTTTGAGGATGTGCTGTTACATGTTTGCTTCGTAAAGCATGAAAGTACGCAGCAAAAACAGAAGGTTGTTTAGAGACTGAGTCCCACCGACCGCCGGCACTTCCTGCTCCGGTGCAAGGGCGATGACGTCACAAGACCGGATCAGAAGAACCCGTGCTGTACTTTCTGATTGAATGTATTCGTTTCAGCTTTTGTTTGTGACCGGCCGCATCCTTTATCTGTATTGCTATTAATACAGTACATCGTTTTTGTACATGTTTTATTTTTTATTTTTTTTATAGTAACGTTACCAAGGGAATGTGCATTAAAAATAATATGCAAATGCTTTTAGAGTACTATTTAATTATGTATTGTTGAGGACTTTATGTATGTTTCTTTAGTCTGCGTTTGTTAGATACGGTCTTATTTTACAGCGTTATTTTAATATAACTTAAATTATATTAAATATAATAATACTTAAATATAACTTACGTTATATATAATACGTTAATATTACGTTAATATAACTTAAATATGAAACAAATTGAAATGTCAAAATAAACCATATCCAATTTTTTAAGACAATATTGTAATACTATTAGGACTTTATTGAAATGCAAAAACTAAAGAAATTAGCATACTACATTTACTCTAATGTCAAAAGATAAGATCTTTTTTTAAATGGTAGGCCTATATTTACACATTATATAATAATTCTGCTAAATGATAAATTCCATGTTGGTTTATTTAGTATTCAGATTCATAAGATTTTATTTAATTTTTGACATTCAGATTCAAACAAGACATCCCAAAACGTTTATCATTGTAAATATTGTGACATTCAGAGAAATAGCCTAAGTTGCATTAATTGTAGTCATCTAGAAATGTAAGAGATATACGTCTTAGAGATGCCAGCATTTCTAGTTGAGATTTGGATGACTATTTGGTGACTTGATTTGTTTCATATTCATCCACCAAATATAAAAATCACAAGCAGAGACCAGAACAAAAGCATCTTAGTGTGTGTAATTTTATTAAATTCCAGTTAAGGAATTACAGTGGTAGTATTTTTTCCAACAGTTTTTCTTACAAATACAAATTTATCCGAGTAGTCCCCCATAACTGGAGCAAAACATTTAAATTAAAAAGCTAAAAGTTTTTATAATAATAAAAAAACTAATACTAGTGGCAGGTATACATTTAAACGGCAAACAGACAGTTCTTAAGCACAGCTTTAACTATAGGCTGACATCATCAGCACAGCTCCTTACATACTGTGTAGGATAAACTATGAACATTTTAGTCTGGACAAGCATGAAATATTTCCATTTAATTGCACCAAACCTCTGCTGTCCATAAATAGAGCAACACTGACATCATTGCACAGGTTTGCCACTAGCTTGCATTACTTGTGACAAGTGCGAGTCTGAGTTGAAGTATGGGATGGTTCCCTCACGGATTGGATTTGTGTTTTAGTGACATATTTTGGCTTTCTAAGGAGCAAGTGAGGCACAGTATAATTCGATTTTAAATCTACTCTATATGAGTAATGAGGACTAAACAATCTCTCCATCCTGAAAAGGAGAGACTAAGAGATAGTTCAGAGATGCCCTAAAAGGCCTTATGAAAAAGGCATGTCTAATACTTTTATAACACATGCTCATCTCACCGACAGGCAGGTATACGCACACAGGGTGTGGAACACTGCAATTCGTTTGCTACGTTTAGTGAGATTAAGATGTGACATTAATGTAGCTCCATCGTTTAGTGTTCACGAAACATGCAGGTCACATTTCACTCCAAAATCAGAAGATTATTTATTTTTTGTCATTAAGTTTTTCTAAATAGTGACCAATCAAGTGTCATTACTCTATTTTCTAGTTTGCTCATTATTCTCAAAAGTGATTCTCATTAGATTTTTGCCAACACAATAACAATAAAGTTAATTCATTAACACATTTGATCTCATAAACTGAATAATAATTTTACAGTATGTATTTAAATATCTCATACATGTATACATGTATAAAAAAATACATGTATAAAAAAATGTAATTAAATTGTTCATTTTTAACTACTGGTAACTGAAATTTTTCCCATTTTTATTATTTGTGTATTACAGTATAAAAAACTGTTATACAATGTTTTTTTTTTTAATAAAAGATAGTATAAATTGTTTCATGATGTGTAAATTTACTTAATTGTCATGAAAATGTCATTACAAAGCAATAATAATAATAATAATAATAAAATAATAAAATAAATACTTTGAATAATTTGTTAATTAAAAATGTATCTATTTGCCCTAATTTATATTTTTTCTACAAATCCAAATATAATTTCTTCTGATTTTGGGCTGAAGTATGACCTGAACATGTCCTAGGCACATCATTTAAATCCAATACAGCATCTGGGGGAAATTCGACATCCTCAAACAAGCCAACAAAACAGAACATACATTTCATTTTAAGAATCGGTTACATTAAAAAAAAGATTTTTAAGAGTGCAGCACACAGGTGGTCCATCTAATGTAGACACAGACACTCAGTCCAGTTTCAATCTCCAAAGTTCCCACAAAGCTTTGCTGCAGTTTTTAGCTGGAGTGAACAGCGCTGTGCAACATAAGATGCATTATAACAAAAAACACAAATCTAGTAATGTTTTAAAAGTGCTTTAGCGTTCAGTACCTTCAGTGAATACATTCACACACACAAACCTACAGAAAAAAAAAAGTTAACCACATGTAACGAGGTTAAGTCTGCAAAACACACACACAGAGAGACACAATTAACCTTCGGGAGACTTTCTGACCTCGCTGAGGTTATAGGATGAGAGAGAGGGTCTTCGGGACTAAGCCACATGGAAAATCCATCCAAAGCAGAGTCCAGTCCACAGTATTTCTTTTTAATAAATCAAAAGCACCGCTCCTTTTCTCCTTTTTTGCTGGTTTGCTCTCCCACAAGTGTGTTGGCTGCTGAAATGACGCTGAAATGTGTGGATACAGCTTTACAGAATGACACAAAACTCACTAGTTACAGAGTTAAATCAGTTTTAAAGATTCAGTACATTAGTCATTTAACTATAACCACTGGGGGAATTTAAAAGCTCAACATAAGTAATAAAAAAATATGCCCTGAATCCAAGACTTTTTTCATAAAAGAACAATCAAATGTCAAAAAAAAAAAAACAGACACAAACCGTGAAAAAAGCAGATATTTGAAATAAAAACATCAGGCAGCACTGAGAGTAAAGGCAGCCGTAGCATAGAGGAGTGAAGATGTGAGGCTGTAGTTCAGTAAGGCCCTTTGGAGGGTCCGAAGACGGCCAGTGGGAAGTGTTTGACATGAGATGACCACTGAGCCGCCAGCTGGAAAAACTTCACATCGTTCCATTCAACTCCATCTATCAACACTGCAGAGAGGAAACATAAAAAAAACACATAACTGCGTTTAGTTTGTAGCCGTTTTCATCAATTCCACAAACATCGATTATACCTATAATATATTATATATATATATATATATATATACACACACACACACACACACATTATATTGCCAAAAGTTTTGGGACGTCTGCCTTTACATGTACATGAACTTTAATGACATCCCATTCTTACTCCGTAGGGTTTAATATGGAGTTGGCAGACACTTTGCAGCTATAACTCTTCTGGGAAGGCGTTCCACAAGGTTTAGGAGTGTATTTATGGGGATTTTTGATGAAGCGCATTTGTGAGGTCAGGCACTGATGTTGGACGAGAAGACTGCAAGTCTCCGCTCCAATTCATTCTAAAGGTCAGGACTCAAGTTCCTCCACACCAAACTCGCACTAGAGTCCAGTGTCGACGTGCTTTACACCACTGCATCTGAGACTTTGCATTGCACTTGGTGATGTAAGGCTTGGAGGCAGCGGCTCGGCCATGGAAAGAGCTTCATTCCGTGAGACTCTCTCTCTACGCAGTTCTTGAGCTAATCTGAAGGCCACACGAAGTTTGGAAGTCTGTAACTATTGATTCTGCAGAAAGTTGGTGACTTCTTTGCACTATGCGCCTCAGCATGCGCTAACCCCGCTCTGTGGTTTTGCATTGCCTACCACTTCGGGACTGAGTTGCTGTTCTTTCCACTTTGTTATAATACCACTCAGTCGACCGTGGAATATTTGGTAGGGAGGAAATTTAACAAATGGCAACCTATCACAGTACCACTCTTAAATTCACTGAGCTCCTGATAACAACCCATTCTTTCACAAATGTTTGTAGAAGCAGTCTGCATGCCTATGTGCTTGATTTTATACAACTATAGCCATGGAAGGGATTGGAACATCTGAATTCAATTATTTGGAGAGATATCCCCAATACCTTTGGCAATTTCAAAAGTTTGGGGTCTGCAAGAAATAATATTTAAAACATATTTAAAATATTTTTGAGTCTTTCATGCAGTAAAACTGTAATATTGTGAAATATTATCAATTTAAAATAACCATTTTCTATTTTAATGTATTTCATAACGTAATTTATTCCTGTGAATTTTCAGCTTCATTACTCCGGTGTCACACAATCCTTCAGAAATCCTTCTAATATGCTGATTTGATGCTCAAGAAACATTTCTTCTTATTACAGTGACTTTTTTGCTGGATTCTTTGATGAACAACAGCATTTGTTTAAAAATGAAATCTTTTGTAACAATGTAAAATTTTATAATAGATAAATAAAAGTATTAATGCTGAATAAAAGTATTAATTACTTTAAAAAATGATGCCAAAGTTTTGAACTGTATATCATTTATCATTATTATTATTAAATAAAAAATAATTATTAATATTATTTAACTGACAATTTCATACACTGATTACTTAAATGGGTCATTTTTCAATATTATTTTCATGTCCCTTGATTCATTTTAAAATTAATTTCAGATTTAATGATTCATTTTAAATCCCATTTATATATTGTTAGTCAATGTTTAAGAGCTGTTGGTTTGCATATTAAATATACCTTTTAACAGCCCTATTCTTCAATAACAATGTCTTTGCAGGACTGGCATTACTTTGTTGCAGATCCACAAAACTATTTGCATTGAAATGTGCCACTTTTGCAGGTTAGTTACTTAGCGGGCTGTTTTGCAGTATGATTTCAAAGGGGGGGATTTGCAGTATGTTTTCAATGAACTGATGATGATATGACCCATTTAAGCAAAGTTTTCTGATTTTATTGAAAGTTGTAGTGATTACTTTGATGAATTGTGATTGGCTGATCACCTTTCAGCATGGTCTGCTGGTGTTTGGCTGTGCAGATGAGCCGACTTATGCCCTCTATCACCTGACTCTTAGACTCCGACTCCTTATCCTTGGTCTTTTTAGGCAGAAACATCACTGAATACAGAGACAGAATGTTTTTAATGCTTATTCAACAAAACAATACATTTTATAAACTGTCTGTCACTGAATATGTCACTGTAATGTAATGTAAAACGGCACTGTGCAATTATGCGTTTCAGTGTCTTACCCTTTTTATTTTTCTCTTTGGTGACAACAGTCATGGACATGGTCGGCTGATGTGTAATCTCTGCCCCGCCCAGTGGGAGGCGGCTAACCTGCAGTGAGCGGAAGGTGCACTTCAGCGTGTTTTTGCCAGAGGAATCTCTCTTCTCCACTTCTTTCTTCCTTTCTGAAGGCGCAACCCAATAATCAACCTGAAGACCCATCAGCTCCCCCTGGCCCCCTCCAGGAGAACTGCAGCCACACACACACAGGTTGAAGAAATAGAAGACTCAAGAGATCTCAGACACCTAGCACCGTGTGTTTATGTGTGTTAGTACCTGAACAAGTGTACAGATGGAGAAGAGGGAGGCGTTGGAGATGCCTCTTTCAGTAATGGAGAGATCTGTGCTGGAGGAGTAGAGGAGAGAAGAGCAGATCCCACAGGAGCAGCGTCATCTGAATCGCCTACGGACACACAATATGCACAGATCAATCATAAACATTGATTACATATAATACATATAACACATATTGTAGGTTCACACTTGTTTAGATTCAATTTTAGGGCTGTTAGCAGTTTTTAGAATACATTTCTACTTTCTTAACACTATAGACCTTGTGGGCCAGAGAAACAAGCGTGCAGTCGTCTTTAGAAATTTGTGTTTAAAAATATAAATAAAAATACAAATATGAATATCAGCAATTGGACCAAACTGCATATTATTGCTCAGTTTGAGCCTCTGAGTAAAAATTTTTCTTCCTCCATGAGTGCGAGCTTTATATTCTCACTATGTCATACTATAGACCATTTCAAAAGATGTAAACAACACTGGCCCAGAAGCACTTCCTGTTTCAGTTTTTTAACACTACATAAAAGCTGGGATAAAATACAACCAACAGAACATTTAAAACTGAATGAAAAGTTCAACAAACATCTTTAAAAAGTTTTCTTTACATGTGAAATAAAGAAAACAGTTACAAACTGAAACAGGAAGTGCTTCTGGACCAGTGTTGTTTACATCTTTTGAAATGGTCTATATATAAACCACCAAAAATTATAATACTAATAATATATAAAATAACATAAGCAAAATTGTCGTTGACTTTTTTCTCCATTTCAAAATTTGTTCAATGTCACTTTCCTTACTATTATTTCATACGTCAGGCTTTGCAGAGTTAACATGTTCGATTGATAGCTCTATTTAATTGATAATACATTGACAGTATAACTAACCAGATGTGGCAGAAGTTTGTTCAACAATCCCCACTTTCACCACCTGCAGACAAGTTGAAATCAAATATACTGAATATATTGAAATCAAATATGTCAAATTCAGCAATTAAAATAGCATAAATGGAGGACGTACCCC
Organism: Cyprinella venusta; assembly: GCA_038021265.1. Taxonomy (NCBI): domain Eukaryota; kingdom Metazoa; phylum Chordata; class Actinopteri; order Cypriniformes; family Leuciscidae; genus Cyprinella; species Cyprinella venusta. Next base: position 17,866,084 of record CM075869.1, on the reverse strand, counting down.
AATAAAAGGGATAAATTTCTGGCTCGAGTCTTCATCTGGACTGTAAAGAAAAAAAGGAGACCATGACAAATTGTTTACTGACTGACTAAATGAATGAGCAAAAAGGCCCCGCCCACCCTCAAGGGGAAACAAATCCTGGTTAGCATAGTTACCTATTCACTTCTATGAAGAAATAGATTTGACTACTTTAGAAAGAAAACATTTATAAATATGCAAACCACCACACAAATATATCACATTAAAGGGGACTTACTAGATAACTTAAGTCCTAGTTGGCCTCAGAATGTGTCTGTGAAGTTTCAGCTCAAAATACCACACAGATAATGAATTATACCATGTTGTAAATGCATTTTTGAGTGGAAAGAGAAACATGCTGGTTTTGTGCATGTATCTTTAAAATGCAAATGAGCCTTTACAGCTCGTGTCTCATATGCTAAACCATCCGTTTGATTTTGATTATCGTCTCTATTGCAGTCACGCTCATGTGACATTGCATTTCTTCATCATCATGAAAGTTTATTATTTGCTTGCGTTTTAAAGCCATAGAAGTCTAATCGTCAAATATGTCTGAGCGCACACTTACATCCAAAGCTGGCTGGTAGACGGCACGTCCCGTGAGTATTAAAATAAGTTCTCATTCACGTCTTATTGCGCTTAACCTTTCAAATACACACATGGTTGTCAAAAACGCAAAGTTCCCATAAACATACACATAAAGTCCAAACAAAACAAACTCAGTTTATGGGTTTATTTGAAGGACAAATAACTATTTTGGAGTGTTTTTGTTTTATTTTCTCCCTAGAAATGAATGAGAAACTATAGTAACCAGAATGCCCCCATGCAAAACCACATATATAGTATCTTTCTAAGGCATCATAGATTGTATCTATTACAGAACATTGATCTATTGAAGAAAATTTTGATCTCTGAGGAGAAAAGGCTTTGAACACTGAATTTGATTTGTTCAGCCATGCTGCAAAGAAACGCTGTGAACGAGACAAGCCTGTGTAATTCTGTTCTGCCACGGCCCCATCCACTCCATAGAAGCTACCAGAAAGAAAAAAAAACTGAAAGAAAGCAGCATTCTCAGCCAATCAGAGCTCAGATTTTGGCTAATTGAACCAGATGTGGTCTAAAGCAGATTATAGATCTAGCAACAAAAAAAGGGATGTACAATAACTTGTTCATTATACTACAAACAATAAAATATACCATGAAATGGCCACTTTATTCAGCATACAATTGGATTTTATATGTAATATTATGTATATTCATTCAGACTGAAATCATGTTTTGTTAAACCATCTCTGTTGGAAGAGCAGAGCAAAACCCAGAAGCAAATTTTAAGAGAACCGAAATAATAAATAATCTCTGTGCCAACAGAGAACCACCCCAAGAACACAACACAAGCCCAAATATAGGGAGTTCATTGAGTTCATTGAGTAGAAATAGAATTGCTTTCAGTGAAAAGCGTGACATGTTTTATTGCCCTGCGCACCAGAGCATGAAGGGACACAGATGAAACCAAAAACTGAGAAATCAGCCAATATCAGCAGCGATACAGCCAAGTGTAAAGAATCAAGACTCGTGTGTGTGTGTGTGTGTTGTGTAGTTTAGGTTGTTTACTCAGATGGGAGACAGCTAGAGAGAGATCACTAGAAGAGAGAAAAATGAAAACAAAGCCAAGACAGAAAATGAATGAATTTTACCTCCATCTTATAGTCTGTTCACCTAGATAATTTATCTGACTTTTTTATAAAAGTGGAATCATTTGAAATAACTTGCATCCTTTACTTTGCCATTCAAATTGGTAATATCTTCTGGGACACAGAAATTCTCTATAATCATTTACGAATTTCCCTGATACCTTAAATGCAATATGTATGTATGTGTGTGTAAACGGGTAAAAAAAATTATATATATTAAAAAAAGTTCCAAATCATAAACATCAACATGTTATTACATTGTTTAATGGAAACTTTTTATTTACATACTGTAAAAAAAATAATAATAATAATAAAAAAAATATATATATATATATATATATATATATATATATATATATGTATTTTTTTACAGTATGTAAACAAAAAGTTGCCATTAAACAATGTAATAACATATTGATGTTTAAGATTTGGAACTTTTTTAAAATTTTTTTTTTTTTACCCGTTTACACTACTCTTATAATAAATCAGGAATTAAATAATTTAAATATATAAATTAATTATTAATAAACAAATATAATAATTTAACAAATTATATCAAATCAGTCTGTAATACATTTCATAATATGATTGAGAAATTATATTTGGTGGAAGTTGAGATTTCTGTCAAAGTACTAAATAAATACATTTAAATAAATATATTTGCTAATAAAAAAATTAACAATTTTTATTATTTTTATAAAGAATGTGTTAAAGAACAAAAATATCCTGAAACAGGTATAAACATAATTGTTTTGCCAATTTTTTTTTCATAACTGAGTTCTGAAGTCCTCTACAGAGGACATCTTATGCTCCAAAAACTACAGCTAAAAAAAATCCAAAGTTACTTTTCTGGGTCCTGGGAGGACATTTAGTTTTGAATGTTATGAGAAGCTCACACTGCTCTGCTGAAGAACATCAGAGGTGTTCAGAGGAGGATGGAGGAAATATTCATATCCCAGGACAGCACGAGATCCCATGAAAACTTCAGATTCATTCCACATAGCAGTGTTCATTATAAAATTTAATGACTAATTCTAAAGACGGCACAATGTGGAGGAGATGGACCAATTTTAGAGAAATTGCAATGCTCAATATGCCAGAAAGTCCCATCACATAAGCCCACTGAACTGTTTTGACCCAGAATTTCCCACGAATCAAAAGTGTGGATCGAATCTCTAGAGTTTCAAAAGCATCTCCTTGCTCTCCTTCAGCCATAACTCAACCTTGATGCTAGAGAGATAGAGAGAGGGAATGATATGACAGGAAGCAAGAGGCCGAAGATGATACGCATCAGCTACGGTATCAGCACAGGCAGAAGGACCACAATACCTTAGTGCAAAATCAAAATGAAAGCTCTTTTTCCTTCAGAGAGGGCAAGGAAAATAAAAAAAAATAAAGAGAAATAAAGTATGTTATTCACAGACAGAGATGATAAACATCGACATTCACATGCTTTCTTTACAAAACATGACTTTAAAGGGATACTCCACTTTTTTTGGGAAATTTTACAACAGCTCATTTTACAACTCCCTCAGAGTTAAACAGTTGAGTTTTACCGTTTTCGGATGTATTCAGTTGATTTTTTGATATTTAGAAGAATATCAGTAACCAGACATTTTCTGATCTCATTGACTTCCATAGTATATTTTTTCCTACTATGGAAGTCAATGAGACCAGAAACTGTCTCGTTACTGATATTCTTCTAAATATCAGAAAATCGGCTGAATGGATTCGAAAACGGTAAAACTCAACTGTTTAACTCTGAGGGAGTTGTAAAATGAGCCTATTTCCCAAAAAAAGTGGAGTATCCCTTTAAGGAAAAGGATGCTCATGGAAAAAAATGCAGATATCTGGAAAAATGCACAACACAGATCGAGTGTCAGTTTTGGAGTAGAAAACCAGATATCTGCATCTTCAGAGCACCCAGCCTCTAATAACACATATTCAAAGCACTTTTATATCAATAGTTTATTGATATTTTCAAATTGTATTTAGCCAAATACAATTGTAAACACTTATAATCTTTGAATATGTTTTATTATCAAGTGGTAACATGTTAATCACACTGATATTCCATATTCAGCACAGCATTTATGTTGCCTTTTTAATTCCTTTTTATATAGTAAATGTGGACCAGAGCTGCACTGTGCATGTGTTTTACCTTTTCTGCTTGTAGGTGAGCATGGCCTCTGCTATGGGCAACTGATGAGCTCCATTCGCTCCCAACATGTACTGTGTCACTCTGGAAACAATATCTGGACTGTCCTGAACTGCTGGAGAAAGAAGTTGACAGAGAAAATCTATATAATTACACACACACATCTGGTTTCCTATCTTTGGGGGGACCCTCCATAGATGTAATGGTTTCTATACACACACTGTATAGTCTATCCCCTTACACTTACCCTACCCAACACACTAAACTTTCTGCACTTTTACATTTTCCAAAAAAATCTCATTCTGTGTGATTTATAAGCTTGTTTCCTCATGTGGACCTCAAATTAGGTCATCATGGACATGCAAAAAAACGTGTTAGTTTCATGTGTGTGTGTTTACATAAAAGTAAATAGAGTATTATTATATATTTAATAGACCATTTTGCAAGATGTAAACAACACTGGTCCAGAAACACTTCCTGTTTCAGTTTGTAACTGTTTTCTGTATTTCACATGTAAAGAAAAAATCTTAAAGATGTTTGTTTAACTTTTTGATTCGGTTTTATATGTTCTGTTGGTTGTATTTTATCCCAGCTTTTATGTCGTGTTAAAAAACGGAAACAGGAAGTGCTTCTGGACCAGTGTTGTTTACATCTTGCAAAATGGTCTATAAGCTAATAAATTATGTATATATTTACAGAAGGATAGAATGGAGAATGAGTGACTAACAGAGAGTGTCAGTTACCCGAGGATGGTGCTTCTGGTTTGTGGAAAAGATCTCTCCATGCCGAGTCCTGGAACAGACTGTTATATCTGTAGTCTATACTGGCCAGATATTTAGCCACTGGATGAACCCCTGGACACACACACACATTTTTAGTGCTTCTGGTAGTGTTTTATTGGTCAGCGCCTGCTGATTTTTCCACTAACTCCTGCACTCACCGAGAGGGATGATGAGGAATCGCAGGTATCCGAGCCAGTCGGGGGTTTTATGAGTCAAGTGATCCACAAACAAACGCAAAACGGCAGACAGGTAATGCTGAGCTCCTGCTACTCCGATCCGCACTGGAGTCGGTGTGACTGAGTTACTGTTACAACTAGAGAGAACGACAAAAAGAGAATTGGGGGGGTACATAGGGTGTTACTATCCTGAAAAAAAAGGCAAATGTCAAAAATAATTCAATGTGTATGTGTGTTTCCTCTCTGTTTCAGTGTGAATAAGCGACTCACAATCTCTGTATGCGAGCGATGATGGTGCTGAACGCTGCCTGTACGTCAGCCATGGTATATGTACACACAACGGGAAGACCGTGATTCTGTAACACCTCAGATACATACTGAGAGAAAAAGAGAAGAAAAGAGACAAGAGTTGAAGCTGTTTTTGAACTGATGACTGACTTATAACTCATATGCTATGAATCTCATGTATAGTATTATTCATGAACTTATCTTTTACTTTTTTTAAAAGTAATGAAGTAATAAATGTAATAAAGTAATTTAAGGTAATAAAAGTAAAAGTATTTAATGTATAGTCTCCATAAAAACAAGAAACATTTATTTTTATGATCAAATCAGCATATTAAAATGATTTCTGAAAGATCGTGTGACACTAAAGACTTGAGTAATGATGCTGAAAATTCAGATTTGCCATCACAGGAATAAATAACCTTTAAAATATAAGAATTATGAAATTACTTTACACAAAAATAATTATTTTTATGTTTTTATGTATTTTTGATTAAATAAATGCCTTGGTAATTGTAAGAAACAAAAACTTTTGGTGTATTATGGTTTATCATTAAGATGATGATGATGATAATAATAATAATACCATCATCTATAAATATATGTTTTAGGTCACCGACCAAAATCTTTCAATGATAATAGAAAAAAAAAACTGTGATGCTGTATTGACAGCTGTCAATCATACCTGGCCCTGCCAGTCTGAGGTGTTGATGAGGATGATGCTGTCGGGGAGATAGCTGTCTGACACCAGGATGTGGTTCAACTGGTCGTACACAGTTTTACGTGGAATCTAACCACAACAGGGACCAAAATTAGTTCAATGAAAACTAAAAAATACAGTAACAACCTGCTGCTTCTGTTTAGTAACTAGAGTCCATTGGCGTATGCGGCGAGGTTCTATCTGACCTGTAGGTGGCAGCGTGTCTCAAGAGAGCGCTCGTTATCCAGGCTGTTGGCTCTCTCGTTGGGCGGTCGACTGGGCTGCCTCTCTTTAAGTGACGTGCTCCGCCCCCGTCGCCCTGCCAACTTTGGCTCCACCCTTCAGATCAAGACAGAAAGTTGTTCATATTGCAGAACTTTAAATACAAACACACACACACACAAAATCTAAGTTAAAAGTATAGCATCTTGAAATTTAGTAATCTACTAAACAGGAATGATCTATTATCCTCTCTTTATCTCAAAATATGTACCCTCATCCATTACTCTCGGTGATTTGATTTGATCTGATTTGTGTATCCTCACCGGTTGGATGGGATGATGAGTGACTCTGTTTTAGTCATCCGGCCAGTTGGAGGCAACCTCTCCATGAAAGTGTCCATGTTGTCCATCATCTCCAGTTCTGTGGTAGGGGTCAAAATCTCAGGATGACCCTAAATCCAAGAGACACATAAAAATTTTCTTTAAAAAACACTTTATAATACCATATAATATTGTCAGCGTCATGTTTGGTTTCTTTGTGTTTTCATTTTTGTGTCTTTAGTTTGACCTTAAGCACTCTTTCCTTAGATACCGATAAGCCAAACCTAGTTCTTCCTGTATGTATATATATATATATCTATATATATATATATATATATATATATATATATATATATATATATATGTATATATATATGTATATATATATATATACACATATACATAGTATATATACTGCATTTGGTTCTGTTGTTTGTTGGTTCTCATCCTTAGTTTATGTGTGAAGAAATAAAAAAGCAAACACTGGTAAAACTTCACAATAAGGTTAATTAACTAAGTATTAGTTGATGTATTAACTAACATGAACAAACAATGAGCAATACATTTGTTAGAGTATTTATCAATCATTGTTAATGTTAGTTAATAAAAATACAGCTGTTCATTGTTTGTTCATGTTAGTCCACAGCCTTTGATGTTAATATCATATTACTAAATATTGAAATTAATATTAACTAAGATTAATAAATGCTGAAGAAGTATTGATCATTCTTAGTTTATGTTAACTAATGTAGTTAACCTTATTATAAAGTGTTACCCAAATTATAATAACTGCGTAAGTTATATTGGCAGAAAATTTATATCATATATGTTTTAGATTTTACCTAGTCCTATTTTAGACACCCATTCAAAATAACATTGTTTTACACATTAGCATCCTGTTTACATCCCGTTTACTCCACATGTTGATTCAATGTTAATCAGAGTCATGATTCAGCTTTACAGAGTCTGTCAGAACTCATCACAAAGCAGATCAACACAAGTCTTGATCTCATATTCAGTGTGTAACTTATGGTAATGAAGGACATACCATAGAAATATGATCAGATTCATTATCCATCTGAAACTTCCCACCTCCAGCCCTTATTTTGTCAGGATCCATCTGAACAGAGAAAGAGAGAAGTAGAGTTAGCTGTGGATTTATTTAACTGGAGTTTTTGTGGTTAAAAATGGCTTTATATATTACAGTACAAAAATGTTGAGTTGGTAAGATAAGTCTTTGATGAAAATACTGTAAAAACGCTAATATTTCTAAAATATTTTATTCTAAAATGATACATTTTAAAATAACTGTTTCCTATTTTAATACATTTTCAAATGTATTTTTTCCTGTGAATTCGCATCATGACTCCAGTCTTCAGTGTCACATGATCCTTCAGAAATCGTTCTAATATGTAGATTTATTTGGTGTTGAAAATATTGAAAACATTTTTGTCGTTTAATATTTTTATGTTAACTGTTATATATACAGTATATTAGGAAAGGGTTTAAATTAGGGTTAGTTATTAGTTGGTTAGTATAATTAGCTTTATTTTAAGACAATCTAAGTTTATGTCTTGTGCTTATTTCAATATCTACTAAACACATGAGTGTCATGAGTTCTTACTGGACTGGGCGGCTCTCTGTGACTCCTAATGCTGTGAATGCTGCCAATTTCTGTCTGAGAGCTGGATAGAGAAATTCCTTCGAAATATGGCCTAAATCACACACACACACACGGTTAATAAAACAACACATCTCAATATTAAAATCGGCACTACACATACACTAATGAACGAACGCTATCCTCAACATACTTGAGTTTGGGTTTTGGGGTGCTGAGAACACTTTCATCATCATCCAGGTCCGGTCCACTGTCACTCGGATTCTCAAAATCCAAACTCTCTAGATCCAGATCCTCCTCGACCTCTGGAGGCGGCTCGGCTGGGTCCTGCTCCGAGTCCAACACCTACAAACATTTAAACATGTATTCCTCATTTGAACTGCATAGAAGTCACGGCCAGTAGAAACAGAGACAGAGGGTTAAACACAATCTGATAAAACCGAAAGTGCTAAGGGGAATCAATCCCAAAGCAGAATGTGATGTTCCTGAATAATATTAATGAGAGAGGAAATCAATCAAAGACTTAGTTTGCAACCATCAATGGTCAGTGTAAATCCAGCTTATTCAATTATTAACAAGCTACCACTGATTGAGCTAAATGCACAAACGTCATTTCTGCATTAGATGTTATAAACTAAACAATCATTACACAATGTCTCAAATCAAATATTATCATTGCATTTTAAAGAGCTTGCTTTTGCAATATTATTCGGTATACAGTATATACTGAGCAGTATTTAGTAAGTAGTAAGCTAATATTCAATTCCAAAATGTAACCACACTGACTGGTGTTCAATACTTTCCTGTAATAAAATATTGCTGAAAAAACCTTCAGTCAGGCTTCAGTGTGTTCCATAATAAGAATCAGCGTATTGTCCGAACAGGAAGTAATTTGAGACATAATGCTGATGAGATCATGTTTCTGTCCCCGCTGGATGTCACTGCTGCTTCTGCACATCAACAGACACGTCCTGTCCTTGAGACAGGACTGACCTCTGAACCCAAAGTGGCAAGTGTTTGCTTTGCTGTGGGCAGCATTTTCTTTGGAATGGTGTGGAAACGAATACTAGATTACAATTTACCGCATACTGAGGATATACTATATATATTGCCTTTTTCTTTTTTAAAATGGAGTGCATTATGCAATTAAAAATAGTAAAATAGTATGCTACTTTGTTATATGACGTCACATGACCGCCTCACGTTGCCTGATTAATTCATTTTAATCCAATTGTGTCAAAATGAACAATCCAATATAAAAAAAAATCTAAAATTACTTTAGTTCTTTATATCGAAAATTAAAGGGGAACTAAACCTCTGGTCAGAGCCTGACTCCACCCACTGGCAATATTTGAAAAATGCTGAAAAAGTGTGCAGACCCCAGCAGAGATAGAGGGGACGAAATATGCTAAAACACTCTATCCTGATCGTTTTCGATACTCGCGATTCCAATTTCTGACTCGCTACATTGGTTTTGACGAAACAAGCGGGTTTTTATACTGCCAAGGGCTGTATAAAAGAGCGTGGTGAGCTGAAACGTGCGTACGTCAGGAAGAACCGCTAACATCCAATAGGAAAATTCAACTGCAATAGCAACCGTTCAACCTGAAGAGGGCAGCACTAAGACGTTTTTACACCATATATTGTAGAAATAAAACACTTTTTACATAAATGTCAAAAAAGTTACTCGAATCAATGACTGGTATTAATAAAGATCCATTCTTACAAATCATTAAGGTTTAGGGTTTAGTTACTCTTTAAAGGTTAAATCAAGTGCTTTGCATTGTGGGCAAGAAATAAAATCCAAATATAGTAGCTCATCCAGTTTTTCCATCCATATATTTGCATAATGTCAGAAGAATAGTATGCTACAATGCTGTTCAGAACATTGTGCTGAACTCTACTCGGCAAGATTATAAGCTAACAGGGTTTCAGTTTCCGTAGCAGTGCTGATCAAGCATGGCTAAATTAATCTATGGAGTCACGTAAGGGTCAGGCCTCCAGCCTCCTGACTCTCAGACTCAACACTATCATGCAAGAGTTGAAGAAATCATTTATAAAATTACTTTATATGGGTACTATATCATGTCAGAGGTAAGAAGTCTTAGGCTACATTCACACTGTCGGTCCAAATCTGATTATTTGTATATCAGATTATCTAAATTATTGATTGTACACACTGTGTATCGCAACTGTTCGGATCCTATTTTTTATGTCCCGTGGTGCTCTTTCATTTACCGGAATATCTGCATTGGTTTCTATAGCAATGACGTTGCATTAGGTATATGCCAAAACCACAACAACAACCACAACATGGAGAGGTTTATAATACAGATGTTGTTGTCTTACAACATCATGATGTGTAGCCGCCGCGCTGGACTACTGTGTCTTCTGAGGCAACGGCTAAAAGTTAAGAATGAATGGTTTGATTTTGTGTCATTATATTGTAATTTTCTGCCAGTCCAGCCCTTTACAACAACACAACCTTGTTTCTGCAGCGACATCCAGAATGTTTCCTATAACAGCATTTGATATTTTTCGGTTTTTCATAGTGACAAACCACACGAAATCCGATCAGAGCAGTCAGACTGAAATAGATTTTCAGAAGAGCGATTTGTGCCCTGAATTTGCAATTTTAAAGGTCCTTCACGTTGGTTACCTCAAAAAGATTTACAGGTATCCAAGATCCAAAAACACTTATACTTCCTCATTATATACATTTCAATTTCCTCTTTTCTCACAGTGTCTGATTCTAAATAGGACTCGGCCTCTCTAAACTGCCAGCCTACTCTGCTCTGATTGGTCAGATGCCCCAGTCTGCTGTGATTGGTCTACGCTTACAGAACGTGTCGGAAACTAAACGCCCATTACCATATCTGAATTTCAGCTCCAGAGGCTTCCTCAGCACTTTTATATATAGTGATACCAACAGAAACGATGATGAAAACAGCATCTTTTCGAAAATGTCGACAACATGATCCAAACTCCTCCAGGACTGAGCTACAAGTACAGTGTTTGATTGCGGGTCAAAGTAGATGTTCACGGGCAGCTAATAGCAAGCATATACTGGCGTTATGCTAATATGTTACAAAACCTACAAAGTTTGTTGTACACTTTGATCTTCAAAACTTATCAGACAATTGCAGCTATTTTATACACTACATGAAAGGTAATATCTGAAAACAGCATAATAGTTTTATTCATTTTAGTAATTAATACTTAAAGGGGTCATGAACTGGCTTTAAAAAAATGATATTGTTGTCTGAGGTCAACTTATGACGTTCGGTTGGTTTTTACATTCAAAAATATCAAAATGAATAAGTAATAAGCTATTTTCTACCCTAGTTTTGATCTCAAAAACGCTCGGTTTTTAAGGGCGTCTCGCATTGAAGACTTGGATGTAAACGCCCACTGCTGTGATGTGAGTGGATAACAGATTTGCATATTATAATGAGTTTCAACTCACTTGTCAGTGCAAGTGGGGTAAATTGTTTTGAAAACTTGCAATGTTGTAAAATGGCGGAATGATTCGTCCATACATGTTCGACCCAGAGTCCGTGTGTTGCATTATTCCTGTCAGATCCATATAGACGGCACAGCACCGTCCTTTAATCTTAATCGGTATGCAAATCCAGTCTCGAAAAGCTCTTAGATGTTGATTTCTCAGTTCATCACCCCTTTAAAGCAACAAGCAAACTCTGTATTCACCAACCTCTTCAGAAACTCTGAACCGTTTGAGTAACGCCACCACACGCTGCTTAAAGTTCTGCTGCTAATGGAGAAAGAGAAACAAACATAAACATACACGCTCATATTAACAGTCTGTTTAGTAGGCTACACGATCACAACTGATGTGAGGACTGCGAGTAAATTCTCATTGTTCTCTGGCGTTCTTACCCTGGTGATTGACGCCGTCCGGACTATTGACCTCCTCTGCTTTTTAGGTTTCATTATCTCGTATTCGTCATCCTCAAGATCCTGAGGAGCATGAACAAACACGGGTCAGCAAGAAGAAAGGGAAGTGAGGTTGCTTCATTTGTGCGTGTGCTTGTAATGACCTGTCCTTGTGCTGCATCATCACTGGCCTCCTGTTCTGACGAGAAGCTTTCATACTCTTCTTCTGAGTAATTATCTACCAAGTCAAACAAACAATATTATAAAAAGGACCGGTCCCGTCCTGAAGAGTTCCAGATAGGAATGCACAGACACAAATAATTATTTTTAGGTAATGGTCAATAACAGATAAATGGACAATATTAGAGCCCGACCGATAAAGGATTTTGAAGTCCGAGATGATATGTCTCATTGCAATAACCGTCACGTGCTATTAAAGAAATACTTCAGTCACATTGTCAAAAGTTAAAAGGACAGTCAGTCAGTCAACTATACTGTAACAACATAATGTAACTATTACTAGCTAATTCCGCTTCACTCTCGGCTTATTTAACAGCAGCAAAACTGGACATGATAGTCACAAATTTTGTCATGCTTATTTGAGTTAAGAGAACTGATGGGGATGTTCTTTTAATTGTTATTCAAGCAATGTATGTCTCGTGACCAACTCAATGAGTGTTGTCAACAGGGACTGTGTAAAGTGCCCTCTGGTGGACAACTCCAACTCTCATGACATGGTTGAAGCGCGTTTCGTCCGTTTTTATTTTATTTTTGAAATATTAATTTATCAGCCATTATAACTGCCGATACCGATAGTTTGGAAAATGCCTAATATCGGCAGATAATATCGGCCTGCCGATAAATCGGTCTGGCTCTAGACCATATTATAAATCCATCTCATTTTTGCCATGATAAATCACTATACCTTCAAGTTAATGCTAAATGATGATTTAAGTATTAAAATAGGCAGAATTAAACATCCAATAATCGGGTGAAATTGTAAGAATTAACCAACAAATAAATGGCTGATATCCAGTAAGGCGCCAATATATCAGGTTACGCATCCTGTCACGCAAAAATGCACAATAAAAAAGCAAAACACAACTGGTCATATATATAGAAAATACAATTGGTTGTTGTCAAGGACATGCCATCGACTAATTCATTAAAAATTCATTTGTATGGTTGGATGTTTCTCTTTACCCGAACATTTGATTTTCTGTCCCAGGATGGCGGCCTCTTCATGGTCTATTGGCTGACTAGACAGGGAATAGATCCAAATCTCAGCAACTTTACCCAGAAGCTCCTTCTGATTACTGCACAGAGCCAAGACCTGCCCTCCTTCTGCAGGATGCTGCATCACCTACACACCAACAAATCAGCATGTTAGCATGTGTGCGCGCTTCAAAAGTATCAACTACCTCAGTAAGAAACCTGAAATACCTCTGCCATGTCTATAGAGCCAGCAGCCAACGTCTTGTAACCCAAAATTGTTCTGTTTTTGTACCTCTTCCTCCTCTGAAGCAGGATTTGCAACTTATTTCCCTCGCGCTTCAGAAAATGAGGGTACTACTCGTATACAAACACACACACATGGGACAGAAAGAGGAAAATCAAACTCAATTTCGGAATAAAAACTCTAAAATGATTCAGTGCACATTGAGATGATGATGATGTATTGAGAACAGTATTGGCTCTGTTTCAAAACTTAGTAAGCTGTCTACGCAGGGAGCATTTGAAAGGTTGTTCCTACGATACCTTCCTTTTGGCCAAATTCCAAGGCAGCACATCAAGTATCCTCTGCGGTGAAAGCACTCCCGTAATGGATTGCAAAGAATAATGCAGAGCATTCCAAATCAGTCGCTCATGACGTTCTTTGTCAAGCAAGGCAGCTGCCCGTGTAGTGCAGAGGACAAGGCAGTTTTGGAACAGAGCCATTGTTTTTATGATTGAGCGATTAGCAAGTGTGTGTTTTGAGGATATCTTTACCTGTAGGGAGAATGTGAGAGCGAGGTCAGTCTCCACCCCTCCAGCAGGGGGCAGCACTATCTCATGAGAGCGCAGGATTCGCTTGGAGCCCTACATCGTAGGAGCAAACAGACCATCAGTATTTCACACAATTGCTCCTTTTGTCTTCACTTTGAAGAAATAGTTATCCACTTAACATTGTGTTTATTGCAGTGTTTTGGATTGGCTTTTTAATTTTGTCAAATGGAATTTGTCCCCCAAAACGTGTTCATTCATAAATATATATATTTTCACAGAAAATGGCTTGATGTTGATGCAGAAAAAAGATGTTGATATATATTAGATTTCTTCAACTGAATTCAAAAAATGTAATTCCTTGGAAGACTTTTCTATGTTGTAATACACAGCCAGGCCAAAAAAATAAATAAAATAAAATCGCTGTTTGGATTTAAATTAGCAAATGCTTAAGTGTCTATGAATGGATTATTGCAGATATTATTATGTTTCTAGCATGTTATATGTTCGGCAACAGTTCTTCTAACCCTAACTGATGGAGTGTGTAGCTTTTCATTTCTTAAAGGGTTAGTTCACCCAAAAATGCAAATTCTGTCAGTATTTACTCACCCTCAAGTTGTTCCAACCCCGTCAGACCTTCGTTCACCTTCGTAACACAAATTAAGATATTTTTGATGAAATCTGAGAGCTGGATCACTCCTGCATACTAGTCCATAGGCTTCTTGAGGGATTGAAACTTGCCGGCCTCGAAAAGTTATTAAAGACATCGTTAAAATAGTCTAAGTGACGAGAATGAGACCACTTTTTGTGCGCAAAAACAAACAAACAAACAAACAAACAAAACAAAAATAAAGACTTTATTTCAACTATTCATTTCCTTCTCTCTGGGCCTCGAGCGTATGATCTGTTGTACGTCACACGCACCACACACATGACCAGCGTCGGCCAATAGTTAGCCTACGTGTGACGTGTTAACTGACTAGAGGCCCAAAGAGAAGGAAGTGAATAGTTGAAATAAAGTCATTATTTGTGTTTGTTTTTACGCATAAAAAGTGTTCCCGTCGCTTGATAAAGTTAGAATTGAGCCACTGTAGTCACTTGGACTATTTTAACAATGTCTTTAATAACTTTTCGAGGCTGGCAAATTTCAATCCCTCAAGAAGCCTATGGTCTAGTATGGAGGAGTGATCCAGCTCTCAGATTTCATCAAAAATATCTTAATTCATGTTCCAAAGATCATGAACCAAGGTCTTACGGGGTTGGAACAACAGGGTGAGTAAATAGGGAAAATAAATACATTTTTAGGTGAACTATCCCTTTAAACAACCATGCAGGAAAAAACTTCATGGTCATATTCCAGGATGAC
Organism: Cyprinella venusta; assembly: GCA_038021265.1. Classification (NCBI taxonomy): domain Eukaryota; kingdom Metazoa; phylum Chordata; class Actinopteri; order Cypriniformes; family Leuciscidae; genus Cyprinella; species Cyprinella venusta. The sequence continues at coordinate 17,850,871 of CM075869.1, read as the reverse complement.
AAAGCCAAGATTCATCAGACTCAAATTGTGAAAGAATGGTTGGGAGGGAGCATGAAGAACGATTCTCACACATGAATCAGCACCTCTGAGTTCAGACCTTAAATTCATTGAAAGATGTGTCTTTGACTTTACAGAGTCAAGAATACACTTTACAACACAAAGATCTTGGTCGAAAATGGATGCACATCTTGATGGAAATAACATCACAACATTTATTTCCATCAAGACTCTTAAGTATTTGCCTTTTTAAATAAAAAACACATTTTTTTTCGGGTTGGGCAATGTATAAAATAAAATTTAAAAAATAAATTAAAATAATTTAAATGTTTCCTTTTAAAATATTTAGTTCATTTTTTTATAATTATGAATGTTGTAGTTTTTGTTGGCAAAAAAATGTATACACATGCTGAAAAACAATATCTGCTGCTGATCACTACTACGTACCTGAATCTTGACTGCAATGACAACTGAAATCAGCTCTTTGTCGAGTTCCTTCATCACAACTAGCTTCTTCAAAGTCAGACTACACAACCTACAGACAAATACAACAAGAGTTATTTACACAAACACGTGATTATACATTATGTCTGGCAAATTGAAGAGTTATCTTTGTAAGTAGTATAGTAGCTTTGAACCAGGACAGATCAATTCAGAAAACAACAGGAAGTTCCCATGACTGATGAAGTGAGGTTCGGGGATTTTAGCCTTCTGGAAACTGGCATACAAAACTGTTTACAAAATGCTCCATTGAGAGTCTGTCATTCCAACCAGAAGGAACCGCTTGAATGAGCCAAAGTCTACTAAAACATAACAAACACACGCCCTCGCTTCGACACCGCGGTAAACCTGAACACTACTGAGTGACATCCACCCTTTAGCACATGCAGTGATAAATAACAAATATAAAAAAGAATCAACACCCCCACATTCACATCACAGAGGCAAACATTTCCAGAATTTAAGGATTAGTAGACCAAAAAGACAATTAAGAACCATAGTTATTTGCCTATAATCTTTCCTTTTACCAAAGCAGACGTCGAATAATGCAGGCGGGAGACATTTAAATATGCGCATATGCAAATTGCACAGGGAATTACATTTGTTTCTCACACAAATCTATTGAATGACTTTAGCAGACGTAGAATAGAATGTACAAGTTTCATGTGGTGATCTTTCTCATTTATGGATCTTGACAGACCAATTTACTTTAATTAAATGGAAAAGACTTAAGAGTGTGTGAACAACCCCCCTAAGATCTTCCTTTGTGGGCAATGAAAAAAGCCATATTGTACTATGCCTTAAAAGCAGAGAGTAGCCCATCATCACAGAGAATGAGATAATGTCAGTCATGCAGGGAGAGAGCTGGAGCAGAGATGAGTCAGGAATGTCGCAGTGGGAAGTGATCAAGGGACCGGAGAGGCCCTTAGAGGAACCAGAGCAGCCTGAACAGAGAGAAAAGCCAATGGGGAAAGTCCCACACGCACCTCATAGAATATTAATAAGAAACGCTTTATATATTCAAATCACATACCAGGTGCTAAGAGGACAGAGAGAGAAAATATCCCTTTTCCTCCCTTTATCTCTGCTCTCTTGATTCATTCACTTTGTCTTTATTTGTGTTGTGATAAAATATTTATTTATAATAAGGACATATATATATATATATATATATATATTCCTTTTCCCGCTTTTATTTATCTATATGTTTGTATTGCTTTGGCAATATTGTGCTCTCTCACACACAGTCATGCTATTTCAATAAAGCTCATTTGAATTGAAAACAATATTGTGAGAGAGATATAAAAAAAATCTTACCTCTTTAGTAGCACATAATATTTATAAATGTTAAGACTGAGGGGACATATACGCATTAGTAGTACTATTATATATATATATATATATATATATATATATATATATATATGCAAATTATTACAAACTATACATTTCAAGTATTTTATGTCTCATATATGATATAGGATATGTTCCCTCATCATATGAGACATAAAATACATGAAACTGTATTTTATGTATGGTTTTGTTTGTTTTATAGTTTTTTGTTTGTTTGTTTGTTTTTGCTTCAATATGGAGAGAGAGAGAGAGAGAGAGAGAGAGAGAGAGAGAGAGAGAGAGAGAGAGAGAGAGAGAGAGAGAGGGCACACAGTTCAATCTCTCGGTGATCTGAAGGCTGGTATTGTTCACATACACCATTCTCACTTTGACTCACACACACACACACACACACAAACAAAAGCCATTCTTCTCCCCTGAGCGTTTAGCATGCTATCACACAACAAAGGAACCCACAGCGATTCTAAATACACTTTAGATACACACAATTCTCTCTCACACAGCACATACAAACAGATTAAAAAGAAATTTACAACCACAAAAACACAAATTTGTTTATTTTTGCAACCACAAAAAAAAATGTTGTGGCTGTGGCTTATGACCTCTAATTCTCCTCAAGAAAAAAAACCCCAAACAATTTATGACATTAAAGCAAAAAAAAAAAAGAAAAAAAAATGGAAACATTTGCAACACAATACTATAAAATTGTATGCGCATAATGGAGTGACTGTGGTTACGCCCAATGAGTAGTAAAAAGACAAACACACAAACAAAAAAAAAACATCTAAACCAGGTAAGAGCTTTGCAATCTAGTTTTGACTAGAAATCTGAGGTATATTTTTACAGAGAAGCAGATGGATCTCTGCAATTCATTGAAACAACTGGACTCCATATGCTGAATTTTGGGGTAAAATCATACATATTGAATTGACAACTCATCAATTAAATATTTAGGCTATATTCTGCATATTCAATATTTTTAAACAAAAACTGAGAAAAAAAAAACTATACAAGTTTTAGGGCTGATGATATAACATGATGATAAATATAACATTGATATAAGTGATCTGAATTTAGACCTACCTATCATGTATTTATATAAAGTGTTCACAGGTAAATTTGCATTATGTATTTCCCCTACATCGAAATCAGACACATACAAAATGTCAGGAAACCCGATTCCTGGCTACCTGTCAATATCCAGGGATCACTATAAGGAACACTATATCGAGTCAAACCTTTAGTTTAAACTGAGAATCGTTTGTTTTACTCACGTTTTCAGTTTCCCCTGTTAAATCCTAGGCTAATTAAATGCAGTCATGCAGCAGCTCTTTTGCCACTCAGTCCGGCTTAGGTGGGCGTCTTCCGGCGGGAAATTGACATCAACGCATACCCTCTATTCTTCCCGTCTAGTCAATATAATTCAGTATGATAGATAATGTCATGTGTACTACATATAATAGATAATGTGATGTGTACTGGCATTACAGTAACAGGAATTCATATTTTGCATTACAAAAGACTAAAGATAATTGGGGAAGGGGGTTTAAATCTATGAATATATATATATTGATATATTCTTTAATTTGATTAAGACTTTAAATACAGCTTAGGCTCGATTCAAAACACTGCCATAAATTACAGACTTTAGTTTTAAACAGTCAACACACATTATTTATAATAAATTATAACAAGTAAAAAATATTTGATATTAGTAAAAGCTGTGTCAGAGGTTGATCAATGAGACCACCTACAAACACGACAGGAAACGACGGACACACACACAAATGAATGTTCCGTTTTCTCAGTACAAAGGCTGATTATTTCAGCTGGTGTGGTGTGAGGTGTGTGTGCTGTGTCTCTCATTACACAAACACACACACTCACAGTCTCACTCTCTCACACACGTAAAAAAAAAAAAAAAAAAAACCTTTAATAACTATATAGGCCTATAACCTCCTATAAAGATCTTATAGCCTTCAATGACCTCCCAGAGAAGAACAGACTGTTCATCCTCTCCGGAGTTCAAGATAAACACGTTTCACTCCACTCGGCTGGATGCAAACTCAATCACAGCTCCATTACACACACTCTCCTACAGATACTGTGTGTGTTACTCTCTGACAGATGCTGCAGAGACTCTGGAAGCACAAAGGGAATGAGAACAAAATCAATTTCATTCTTTTCTACTCAGAAACCATCAGCTCCCATCACTCCTGACTCAGGTTACATGCACATCTACTGTAACTTTAAGTCTGAAACGGCAGTGCTAAGGGGTGAAATTGCGCTCAGGTTACGTGCCCGGACACACCGCCGGGATTAGCCAATGCACTAAAACACGAGCTGACGCCATCATTTCACAAGACTCACAGAGACACTGTATATGTAGATTTACAGACGTGAAGCATACAGCATTGACAATCTTTACAGAAGTAAACGTCCATTAGCCTACATCAATAGAAGAAATACCCTATGGTTCATGCCATAATAATGTATGATTTTTGCACCACTAGTGGCATTAAACGGAATTGCAAGCAGGGTTTTTTTTGAGCACATGACTTCCATTCAATAACAACATTGACTTTACCAATCATTGGCATGAGCTCAGGGCTGGACTAGTCAGACCAGTTATTATTAACTGAAGCTAACACTGAAACTTGCCTTTGTAACTGAAGTTAAGAAATATTAAAATTACCAAATCAGAAATAAAATATCAAATATATATATACTGTATATATATATAGATTCAGATTATTTTTATTTCATGCCATGTCAGCAGTCAGAGCTATTTTCATGGCAAGAATTCATTTACAAAAATACAAATATCATATAAATACAACAAAAACAAAACAAATATAAACAAGTAGTCATATTATACACTATATTTTTTTTTAAATTAACATATAAAAAATCCAGAACCTTTTCAGGCATAATCTCATTAAATATGTCCTTCAAAAAATTAACTTCATAAAAGAGCATTCTGCTTGCATTAAGTCCAGGACAATCTAATAAAAAAATTGACAGATAAGGGAATTTTACAAAACATACATAAAGTTGGGTCTTCACCTTATATATATATATATATATATATATATAGGGTTTTTTAAAGAACAAATAAAAATGACAAAATAACATAATTATTTAAATTAAAATTAAAATTAATCAAATAAAATGTAAAAATTATAGCTAATTAAAAAAAATAGTAAATGCCAAAAGAGTATATGAGTAATACAAATATAACGCAGTGTCTGACCAGTGTTGTGATGTATTTCCAAGTCCAATAGAATATTGAATAGAGATCAGGGTTTTACTTTAGCGCACCTCCTCTCCATCCCTCGCTCACAGCAGACTGACGGTTGGAGAGAAATGGTCAAGCATTTTCAACCCAAGCCGCCAAACCGACGTCAGAGAAGGAAATTAAATTACGAAGGAAGAACATTTTCAGATTTTGATTAAAGATAACCACAAAAAACTATTTTTCTCAGTGTAGTAACTTGGATTAATTGTTCACCACAAGACTAGCAATGTGCGCTAATAAAGTAAATAGGGTCAATTTTGATTTCACGATGACAACTTTAAAGGGATACTCCACTTTTTTGGAAATATGCTCATTTTACCACTCCCCCAGAGTTAAACAGTTGAGTTTTGCCATTTTCGAATCCATTCAGCCGGTTTTCTGATATTTAGAAGAATATCAGTAACCAGACAGTTTCTGGTCTCATTGACTTCCATAGTAGGAAAAAAATATATATTGTGGAAGTCAATGGGACCAGAAACTGCCTGGTTACTGATATTCTTCTAAATATAAGAAAATGGATCAGCTGAATGGATTCGGAAATGGTAAAACCCAACTGTTTAACTTTAAGAGAGTTGTAAGTACATTTTAAGATTTTGATTAAAGATTACCACAAGAAACTATTTTTTTCAGTGCAGTAATTCACCACAAGACTAGCAATGTGCGCTAACAAAGTAAATAGGGTCAATTTTGATTTCACGACGACAACTTTAACTGCACACTATCACATTTGTGCACTAGCAGAGATTGCCTCAAAACGAACACACATGGACTAAAAGCAACAAAACAAATTTCGATTTCAGAGTTTGTTTGTGTGTGCCTTCAAAGCGAGTAAGGATTTTGAGGGCTGTTTCCATGCTGGAATCATGTGTATTTGATCTCATCAGAATGACGGTCCAAATATTCTGCATAGTGAGTAAACCCCAGAGAGGTGACCTACATTTACTTCTGGAACCTAGAAACACAGGTTCTTACACACATTCACACACTTTTCTAACAAGGTCAGCTTGGTCCAAATTAGCTCAATTTCAAAGACTTTAACATTCCTTGGTGTAATTGATGGAAGGGACACACTGAGACTCAAACACACACATACACACACTAAGAAGAAGTAAGTCAATAATGTATCTAAGTTTTCATTGGTATGAAAAGCACATGACTGGTTGACATGCAGTTACAAACACACAGCACACACACACACACACACACACACACACACACTAATTTCTGCTGAGTTTGTCTAAACCTGGAAATATATTATATTGATGAAGAAAATTTAGAAAAAAATATTGGCTAAGATGACTAGGATGAACAAGTAAAAGACTGTCAGCAGATTTGTGTGACACTGAACTCCTTTGTACAAAAGGTCAGATGTTCTTGTTTCCATTCAACTAGTACGATCAGTCAGTTTCAAAAATAAATACAAAACCTGTCCTAATTGAAAGAAAACAAGTTTAAAAACAAAGATTAAATCCAATATTTAGAAGCCATTTTTTGTAGGTCGATCATTTTTGACCAGGTCCACCACAAGTGTGACTTTTTTGTGAAAGATAACAGCATTTCAAAACAAACATCCTGGTTAAGCATTAAAGCACACTTTGGTGATAAACAGAGCAATTTATTTTCCATATTTTGTTGAATATTGACACAATCATCCACAAATAATGCTTTTATCACTCTTTTATCAAACTGAGGTGCATAACCTCAGATCAATGAGGCCAATGATATACAAAACGAGCTCTAATTTAAATAAAACAAGCTGACAAAAGCCCCTTTTCCACCAAAGCATTCTGAGAACCGGTTCGGAGCCGGTGCCTGCACGCAAACCAGTTCTTTGTGTTGTCAGCCAAAGAACTGGTTCTCGGCCGGGAAAACTGGTTCCAAAGCGGCACCAACTCTTTGCTGGACTAGAACCGTTCTTTTACCACGTCATGCTTACGTCGGGGGCTGGGGACGGGTTTAGATGTGTTCAAAACATCTTTTCTGACCATAATATAAGATCGCAAAGCCAGGAGAAACATTTGCAGAAACATGATGGAGTCCGCCTTTGTAATTGTTATGCTTGAAGTTGGCGCAAGAGTTTTTATTTATTTATTTAAACATAAGCAAAGAAGAAAACAGTCACGATGTAGAACAAATAAATGGAAAGACACAAGACAGGGGTACATAACTTATCAGAAAAGATTACATATCAAAAGAAAAGATTAAAAGCCTTACATATTTCAATTGTTTTTAAACCCTTCTTGGTACACGAGTTAGAGATAATCCCAAAGCAATCTACTTGCAAGCGTTTCTAGCGACATACACAGTGACGTAACAACGTCGTTCCCTGGGCGCTCTAGTCAGTGGAAAAACAAACCAACTTTGAACCAACTTTGAACCAGCACTAGTTCCGAACCAGTTCTTTTTGGGTGGAAAAGGGGTACATAAGATGGATTTGGTGATAATATAGCATAACAAGCGATTTACAAGCAATTTTTAAAAGGCCAGGAACATCAAAGGTGTTTCAAACTTTCAACCCAGCATAAGGGTTAAAAATATAACCCTATGACAACAAACTCCCAATACTCTTATCATTAGACACTATAACAACTATAATGAAACAATCAAATACGTTTTGGTAAATCTTTCTCAGGAATATCAACATAACACTGTATCTGTGATATTATTTGCACATGGATATTTAATTTGAAGAAGAGTGCTGGTACATGTCTGGAGCACTAAAAACTAAATGCAACAATCCGTGTGTGTTGTTACATATTAAAGTCAGCATGAAAAAGAAGTTGCAATAGTCTTTTCTTCCGAATTGTGATGTATATCCGAGTGAAGTGGCTTCTCAAACAAGAAAAAAAGTAGAGCGGGACTTGATTTTGTCTATCGGGAATTGACTTATCATTAAGCAACGCCCTCAAAAGCGATGAGCCAATCACAGTGCGCAGCTAACCCAATACACTCGGGCATTCTCTGCTTCCACGTCCATTGAAATGCATTGCAGTTAGTCAGTTTTCATTCGTTTTTCTTGTTATTTTAAGTTTAAAATGGTCAAACGGTGTGCATATGGGGTACATGCAACTCCGACACTAGGTTCCCGAGAGGCTGGGCGACGGTGCATATTTTTTTACCCTTCCCAAGCCACATCTCAACCGAGATAAGTGTCTGATCTGGATTAAGTCATGCGGTAGACCACAACACCAACTAAACGTGGATAAATTAAACAAGGATGTCTACATCTGTTCTAAGTCAACAACGTATTTGAGCGTTATCTTTAAAATCTCGAACGTACATTAGCCTAACATTAGAAAACGGTAAAGGGTTAGTTCACCCAAAAATGAAAATTGTGTCAGTATTTACTCACCCTCATGTTGTTGTAAGACCTTCGTTCATCTTCGGAACACAAATTAAGATATTTACGATATTAAGATCACTCCTGCATACTAGTCCATAGTCTTCTTGAGGGAATGACTTGCTGTCCTCGAAAAGTCATTAAGGACATCGTTAAAATAGTCCAAGTGACTACAGGGGCTCAATTTTAAGTTTATCAAACGACGAGAACACTTTTTGTGCGCAAAAAACAACAAAAATAACAACTTTATTTCAACTATTTGTTTATTTATCCCTCTGCGCGAGTCAGGTTACTAGTTTAATAGCGTAAGCTTCTGTTATTGTACGTCACACGCATCACACACATGACCAGCGTCGGCCAATAGTGAGCCTACGTGTGATGTAGCTCTACGCATTCACACTACGTTAACTGACTACAGGCCCATGGAGAAGGAAGTGAATAGTTGAAATAAAGTCGTTATTTTTGTTTGTTTTTGCGCACAAAAAGTATTCTCGTCGTTTGATAAGGTTAAAATTGTGCCCCTGTAGTCACTTGGACTATTTTAACGATGTCTTTAAAGACTTTTCGATGCCAGCAAGAGTCATTCCCTCAAGAAGCCTATGGACTAGTATGCAGGAGTGATCTTAATATCTTAAATATCTTAATTTGTGTTCCGAAGACGAACGAAGGTCTTACGGGGTTGGAACAACAGGAGGGTGAGTAAATACTGACAGAATTTTCATTTTTGGGTGAACTAACCCTTTAACATTAGCTTTTAGCTGCATTGTACACTGCAAGTCACTTAGCTCCATTAAAGTATCTGTAAATAACCGAGATAACAAATGTTAACAATGTTGTGCTGAATGATTCATGTAAACCCTGTAGCACCAAACGGTGATGGCAACGATATGCGGTTTATCCCGTTTACACTGTGACCTGAACATTTTTGCCTAGGGCTGAAGCTTTTCATCGACCTTCTCAACAATAAAATTATGAATATAACCCTCCAATGCATAGTTAATGCCCTTTAGGTGACTTCAAGATGAAAAATAATCTTTCTGTCTCTAAAATTCACCAATTGCCTCCTGTGAAATGTCTCTTACTGTGACAGCTGCCATAGTGCCTGTCCCCGAATGTTGACTGTGTGTCCGAGTGAGTGGAGGGGGCGTGGCTTAGCCATAGGTCAAATTGATTGGATCGTTGCAGCTTGCTATTGCTATCATCTCATGTGATTGACAGTTTGCCCCGCTCTCTCGCCTGTAAACGCCTCATCAGAGAAGAGATCTCAACAAGTGGGAGGGCATTTGGACAAAGATTATTAGGGCGTATGAATAAAAAATAAAAATAATGATAATAAATACTACAATATTTTAAGAATTGACCATTTTGATGACTGTTGTTACAGTCATATTTTCCATGTGTTGGTAGTCAAACTCTGATCACATCGTAGGTAAAATGCGAATAACACTTTTGTGTTACTGTATTGAGGAAAGGACAACAGCGCAGAGCTGAAAAAGTCTTTTGGGACATTTGAATTCTGTGATGTGATCTCAAGCATTATACAGCACAGTGATTGGATAAAAAGCTTATTCTCATGAATAATGTGGAGAAAAGCTCAGAAACTGATGAAGTAGATGTGTATTCTCCAGCCAGTCACCACTCCGCACACTTTCATTTTGTGAAGTTGGTTCAACTTCGATTTTTAAAGCAGAGGAAAAAAATGGCTCCTAAAAATGATGAAAATAACCACTTCCCCCTTAAAAATAAACATAACTAGTGCTATTTTTGTTTTCAGTGATGTGAAACCTGTACATACAGTATATGTTAATCTCAAAAAATATGTTTTAGGGTTTCCTCAACTTTTGGAAACCACTGTATGCAAATGACAAATAAACCGCATAGTTTTGACCAAGAAAACTGTATGCACACTTGATATTTTCTACATTACTTTTTAATCTCAAACTCATGTGTTTGAACTTTAAAATGGAGCAGAGAGTAAGATAACCTGGAATCTGTCCCAACGACTGCAATAAAACTGTGTGTGAGAGAGAGAGAGAGTGAGATATGAACTATATAAACAGTAATTCACACACAGTAGATTTGAATTTATTTCACCCTGGTGAGATTACAGGAGTCCTTGACCTGTGGATAACGGATAAACGGGGGGAAAACCATCACAGATTATTGAGATGGACAGACATCGAGTTAACCTAAGCTTTAATGAAGGAGAACATAAACCGATGCAAACAATCCGTCTGTGTTTCACCTGAGCACACGTTTCTCTGGACACACTCAGTTGACTTCATTCAGCTCATTAGCAACAGCTGCGTGTGTGTGTGTGTGGGTGTGGGTGTGTGTGTGGGTGTGTGTGTGTAACTTCCAGGGAACTGCAGTTAAAGACTAACACATGCTGAAAACATTTCAGAGTCAAACTAAACAAGCGAGTCAACATGCACATGGATCTCTTTTCCTTGTAAATACAACTGACCTATTTTCCTACTTTCTCACTGAATCTCTCTTTCACACACACACACACACACACACATGCTTATCAGAAACCAAAGCATTTAGTAGTTGCTCCAGCTCCAGAAACACCAACTTTAGTACAATGAGAGTCTATATTTTTAAAACATTATAAATGCCCCAAAAATACACCTACTGTATGCATACAGTATTTGGACTTGCAACACACTCATAAATATCATTATATTTGATGAGGGAAAAAAAAATCAAACTAGGTGGCATTCATTTTAAAGGAGTAGATCACTTTTAAAAAAAAACTTTGGCTGATAATTTACTCACCCCCATGTCATTCAAGATATCCATGTCTTTCTTTCTTCAGTCGAAAAGAAATGAAAGTTTTTGATGAAAAAAATTCCAGGATTTTCTCCATTTAATAGACTTAATTTGGAACCAAACGGTTCAAGGTCCAAATGAGAGTTTCGGTGCAGCTTCAAAGGGCTTTAAACGACACCAGACGATGAATAAGGGTCTTAACTAGCGAAACGATCGCTCATTTAAAAAATAAATTAAAAAATTAAAGTTTTATAAGCACAAATGCTCGCCTTGCTCTGTTCTATGATGCACGTTCATGACTCTCATGTTCGAACTCGTTCATCAAAATGAACAAATCTTTTTTTGAGTCATTTCATTCCTAATGACTCGAAAAAAAGATTTAATCATTTTGATCTTTTTTCGAGTCATTTGGAATGATTTTTTTTTTTAAGTGAACTACCAGACAGCAGATACATTTTTAAGTAAAATGGGCAAATAAAAATTTCCAAATGATCATGAGAACCTACATCATTTCTAGGTGAACTAGTTATTGTTAAACAAAACTTTATAACCAACCATTATATGCGCAATATTTCCATATCTGTCCATATTTTTACTTAAACAAAACAACAATAAACATTACTGTTCAAAAGTAGTCAAGAAACACTTTTTTAAATCAAGGATACATTAAATTGATGAAAGTGACAGTAAAAACACTTACAATGTTACAAAATATTACTATGTCTAATAAATGCTATTCTTTTGCTAACTCTTTAAAACCTGGATGTGTGTGCTGTGCACCACTCAAAAATATGCATCTAAAACTAGGGGTTGTGATATAGGCTGCCGGTATTGGCAATAATCTGTAATATTTAGGGCTGAAACGATTCCTCGAGTTACTCGATTACAAAAATTCCTCGAGGCAAAAAATCTGCCTCGAAGCCTCGTTAAATTCCTATGACGCGCACAATATGCGCACGCGGGGATCTGATTGTTTCACGCGGACCGTTGTTCAGGAAGCACACCATAGCGCATGATAAATTTGACTTCATAAATGGCAGAGAATGTTTGAAAGAAGAAAGTTTGGGATCATTTTATGTTTATAAAGGGAGAGAACAAGATGCAATGTGTCTACTGCAAAGTATACCTGCCAGGGCTGCCAACTCTCACGCATTCAGCGTGAGACTCGCGCAATTGAGCTCTCACTCACGCGATACCCCCGATTTCTCACGCTGAAGTGTCAATCCCTTCAGTCAAATGCTTGAAGTTTGCCTAAAGATCTACCTGTTGAGCCACTCGCGATCGACTAGATTTACCGCCGCATATTAATTCGCAAGTTAAAATATACTGTAATCTAGTAGTGGGAGCGCGCATGCGAGATGTTGAGCTCCTCCTAACCGCGGCTCGCGCACGACGACAGTGAAGCGAGCGCGTGAACCCATGTCTCTCTCACGCGCCAGTCAAACCAATAGGCTCTATGCACAACTCCACTACTTCCTGAACATCTGCCAGCTTCTTGTTTCCTGTATGTCATTATTTGACACATTGATTAATTCAGGTGTGTTTGATTATTGTTGCCGTGACTACTGAGGTCAAGCACACCTGAATTAATTAAATTGTCCAATAATGATGGACAGGAAACAAGGAGCTGGCTGAAGTTCAGGAAGTAGTGCAGTTGTGCATAGAGCCCATTGCGGCAATTCATCATGCTTAAACTTTTATGTAGTCTTTTATAAAGTCTGATTCTTATTTATAATTGTTTTATTCCCATTTATTTTTTTTTAAATTGTATACATTTGTGTACCTGTTTGGGTAGATATTTTATATTAATTTATTTGTGTTTCCAGGTGGGTAATTTGCAGAAGGTGCAATCCTTTTTTTTTTTTTTTTTTGTAATGTTGTATTAAGAAGACAAAACTGGGAAGGCCAAAATGGGCTTTATAATTTAAGTTTGTATTCAAAGTTGTACATGTTATGGGCTACATGTGACGGGTTTTACAGTAAATTGTTTTAACTGTACTGTTATATAATTGTTGGCACTGGCACTTATAAACACTAAATGGGTAAAAATTGAAATAATTAGTTGTGGAGCCAAATGTTGGAGTTGCAATAAATACCTCTATTTTTTTAAAGAAATAAAAGGCAAACACCTTATCATTTTAGTAATACATTATTTGTTTTGGTTGCTTAAAAACACACATAAACAAATTATCCGATTACTCGATTAATCGATCGATTAAGTGCTAGATTAATCGATTACAAAAAGAATCGATAGCTGCAGCCCTAGTAATATTTCAAGTTAATTATACACGTATAATAAAATAGCATGTAAATTAGAATTTTAACACTTCTGGTTCCATCGCCCCCGAGGTGCAATGGGTTTTTTGAATTTTTTGGGGGGGTTAAATGATTAAAATAAGGTCTGTGGTGAACACTAGCTCAAGACACTTCACGATTTATTCTACGACACAAAACACATCAATATCACCCGACTCGTGATTTTTTGAAGAGGTTACGTGTCTTGAAAAAGACAAGTGGCTAAATGGGACTACAGATGCTGTCGAGGACATTAAACGCCATCACACCGAACAAGCAAACTGTCTACTTTAACAGCATCGTTATGCTTATAATTGTGCTCGTAAACTACTCTAACTCAAACATTCTGGGTAAATGTTTTTAGATAAAACCGGAGAGTTGTCGGAAGCTTAGTGATGGTGACGTAGAATTCGTGGGACAGTGTAGTTTGTTTATAGCCTACCTTTGGCTTTTTACTTCTGGCCACTGCATTTAGGCTTCAAAATTCATAAACGTTGTGTTCATTTGTGATTATAAATCTTGGTGGACAAAACGTGTAAGTGTGAACTTTTGTTGATCACAGAGCTTGCTTTTAACGATAATCCAAAAGCCTAAGGGAAATTCTATAGAGTGCCGAAGTTGCGACGTCACTCTTAAACACAGATCTTATTTTTTGCGATTTTCCAAAAGTCTATGGTGAAAATGCATAGCTTTTCAATCGAGGGAAACCATGCGCCGCTAGCTTCAGAGTTGTCCTACAAAGTGACGTCACTTCAGCACTCTATTGGGTTTTTGTCGAGGGAACGTGACGTCATCCCTCCATAACTATAGAGTGCCAGGATAACAGTGTTGTGAAAAATCTGATATCGTGCCAGCCCTAACTGAAACACTTTCTGTTTGTCAAACTTGAGGTGATGTTTAGTGAATGAAATCTGCTTTTCTAAAGGAAAGTTGATTAAAAGAAATATAAAAGAAATTATAAAGTTCATTCTGAGCAAAGGTCTACATGAGATGAAAAAAATAGACGCGATACAACGGTCAAAGACCACCATCTGAATACGTATGGCTATAAATCTGAGATCGTCAACCTCACCAAGTTGGTGACCCATCCCTCTTACAGTCCAACAGACTAAATTGCACACACTTAACTGGAGAGAAGCACTAAACAGATCTGAAATGCAGAACAGAAAACAGTGCAGCTGACTGAAAAATAACTGTATAATACATAATTGTGCAGTGTTTCCATTTCAAGTGTTTGGTTGAACACTGTTAGCTGCTGTCTTTACACAACAAACAGACACACCTGCAATGATCAGGAATGAAGTTTTCACTGTGGTCACAGCTCTATTTAAACAAAACCGACGTGCCCCGCTGCCATGTGGTTATGCACATGTGATCAGGATGTTCATGCTAGTTTTGCATTCTTGAAAACCATAATTCATAGACCTACTGCTGCTGGCTTACACCAGGGCTTCTGGGAAAGAGCAGGTCATGGTCCACAAACCAGCTATTTTTGTCTTTGGACTGCAGACTGTCAGAAACCCCAGGGTGTAAGGCATCTGTTCTTTAGGGTGTGCTCAGATGCCATTTTGGTCTGGAATCTCTGGACCTCACGGCAATGTTGATGATCAGTCTTTACAAAGCTTGCTGCGCAGCTAATAAACTATCAATATTATCGACAGAGTTTAAAAAATAATAATTTCAGCACAAAAATATTAATGCAAATTGATGTAACTTGGTTTAGGAATGAGGATCTTGGTGACTTAAAGGGACGGTTCAAAAATTCGCCCTCATGTCGTTCTAAACTCGTATGACTTTCTTTCTTTACACCAGAAGCGGGGTTATTGACTTCATTTTTGGCCACATGCAAATAATTAAATGCAGACACCAGCACAGCTCTGCTAAAAAACATCACCAACACACCACACCGTAGGTCGCTTTCACAGAACCTGATGAACTGGGTTTAATATGATGCAGGTGTAAAAGGAGACATCAGCAAACATTTAAAACAAAACAGAGGAATTTTATAGTCTGAACGAGCTACACTCTAAACAATGCTGGGTTTTTTAACCCAAATTTGGGTCAAATATGGACAAATCCAAATTTTAGGTTCACTTCAACTTTAAATGTTTTAATTGCATTTTTAAACCAACATTTGTATTTGTCCATATTTGACCCAAATTTGGGTTGAAACAACCCAGTATTTTTTGAGTGTATTGACATTTAGAGGGGTGTGTGTGAAGTTCAGGTAAACCCTACATTATGGGGACAAGATGTCCCAAAAAAGATGACAATATCTGAAATGCAAAATCAATTTTTTTTGGTCCCCATGAGGAAAACAGCTCATAAATCATGTTAAGTAATGTTGTTTGAAAATGTAGTTTTTATGTATGTATACACTCTAAACGATGCTGGGTTGTTTTAACCCAAATTTGGGTCAAATATGGACAAACCCAAATGTTGGGTTAAAAAATGTCATTTCAAATTTGAACCCAACTTCAACTTTCACTTTCACTTTCAGCTGGAAACTTTTTAATAACATTTTTAACCCAACATTTGGGTTTGTCCATATTTGACCCAAATTTGGGTTGAAACAACAAAGCATTTTTTAGAGTGTAGGATTAGGGTATAGGCCATAGAAAACATTAACCTGATATAAAACCAATGGAAGCCAATGCAAGTTCCTCACTGATATAGTGAAACAAACATGCACGCATGCATGTGTGTGTGTGTGTGTGTGAAGTAGTTAGTTCCTTTCCTGCCATGTGCACAGAGAAATTTTGACTAGTTATTATCATATATCATATCATCATATATTTTTAGATATTATTTAAAAATACCATAAAACAGCAATATTAATAAATGTTATTATAATTTAAAATAAATATTTTTTATCTAAATATATTATTAAATGTTATTTATTCCTGTAATGCCTGAATTTTCAGCATTGTTACTCCAGTCTTTGGTGTCACATGATCTTTCAGAAATCATTCTAATATGCTGATTTGCAGCTCAAGAAACATTTCCTATTATCCATGTTGAAATAAACTCACATAAACTCATTGTTTTAGTTAATGTATGTAAAAAATTACACTTTACACATACATTGAAAACCGCTATTCTAAGAAGGCGGTGCAAATTCCTGACGTAACTTGGCAAATTAGCCTTCTTGGCCTACTAACGGACATCATGACTGAACTCCATAATAGGCAGTGATGTACAGACTCTGTACCATGTGCAATAAAAGAGTTGCACCGTCATCCCATTAAAGAGATTACAGCATCTGCTATCCCTCCGAATCAAAAACGTACTCAAAATACACAACAAAACGCCTTAAAACAAAACAGAGCTTTACCATATAAACAATACGGCTATTTATCCTGCTCCTGTCAATGTGTGTGTGTGTGTAAGAATGGCTGTGGGTGCGTTAAAAGACAAAGGCATAACTGTTTCTTCCCTCTGGGTGAGAACACAGCACACACTCCACCAACACACACAAATATGACAGCCTAGCACAGCCTGTTCAATCAGAGAAGGAGAGAGATTTCTATTGTTTGAGTAAAAATGATGCCCACTTGAGAAGATACAAAGGCCCATAAGGGGTCCGAGCACGCACTCGGCAGCACAAGGTCACTGTAAAGATTGTACAATCTAAGATTGGATTTAAAGGGATAGTTCACCCCAAACGGAAATTCTGTCATTAAAGGGATAGTTCACTTTGAAATTAATTTTTGGTATGTTTTAGCTTACCTCAAGGGCATCCAAGATATAGGTGTCTTTGTTTCCACAGTATTTTCAATTTTGATATTTTAAGTCAAACCTTTCATGTCTATCAGTCATATAATGGAGGTATAGGGGGTCCACCTCAAAAAGCATGCACAGAGAAGTCCAAATTAAACATGATTCAATGACTTGTAAATTGATGGCCTAAGACACGAAACGAGCGGTTTGTGTGAGAAAACGAACTGTGTTTATATCGTTTTTACCTCGTGTAACCACAGTCACAAAGCACCCCCGTTTTACAAACCAAAAATTAATTTCAAAGTGAACTATCACTTTAACTCACCCTGTGTCGTTCAAAACCTGTAAGATTTTCATTCATCTTCAGAACACAAAGCTGAGAGACTACTACTACTACGCAACTACTACCTTGACACCCCAGAAATGTAGTAAAGAAAGACATCATTGAAGTAACCCATGTGACTCCAGTGGTTTAACCTCATTTTTATGAAGCGACGCTACTGCTTTGTTTGCACAAAAAAACACAATTTGGCACTTTATTTACAAAATTTTTATCTTCAATGTGCATTCACGAGAGCACCACGATACATGTGTTTAAATGACGTGAAAGCAGACTCTCACGTTCATGAGAGAACACGTGTATGGCAAGCCAAAAGGTTCAGAAGGTTCTGTTTTAAAGCAATCAAATAAGCCGTCCTCATTCCAATTCCCAAATGTCATAAAAACCGTGTGCAAGTTGTCAAAAACGATGCATTTGACAGCGTTTACGTTTACAACAGCGGCAAAACTCCGCTTGGTGGTGCTAGCAACACTATAATGTGTTTAATCTGTTGTTTTCAACACATGCCACGGACAATGTAATCATCAGAGATGCACGCCATTAGATTTGGAAATAGCCAAGCTTTGTTTCCAAATGCCAAAGTAAAGATATCATGTGAATTTTATAAACTTTTGTAAAGCCAGCTAGCATAATGACAATGAACGCATCCAAACTGCAATATTTAACAACTGCAAAGTGTCCAATGTGTAAACAATATGATTTACACTCTAAGTCCTGCATAAATTCCAGGCACAACTAGCATATTTTTAAACGCGCAAGACAGACGTCACCTGAACCGCACAGCCATTGGCTGCCGACCGTGTTTTTCACCTGCTATTTGCATAAAGCCGAGAACTGCCCAACTTTTTGACGCTCTCGGACGTTCTCAACACTTTCTCTGGTCCACTGTCAATCCCACAAGGATTGTCACGGTGAATGCGCTTTTTTATTTATTTATACAATATAGTATGGAATTTTAATAAGCCATCTATCAGTCATAATTAAACAAAAATAAGTTTTCTGGTGTTTAGGACTAATGATATCTTTTCTAGTCCCTCAGTATTACCTCAATGTGACTGGGCAGGCCATGCTCACCACTGAATGGGTGTTGATGTGTATCTGTGGGTGGCCATGTTTCTGAAGTCAGAAATTATTGTTTAAGTTTTAGAGATTTAGTGCTTTTGTCATTTATAAATGTATATATGTATACACACACACCTGTCATTATTTTTTATGTCAGCTTTAGTATTTCTAGTAAGTAGTTTTGCATCTAATATTCATTTTATTTTATTTATTTACTAAACAAACTTCACATGTTGGACTGAAACCCGAATGACTAAAACAAGGCAGAAGTGGATTGGCTTTTTTACTTTTGCTGTTGAAATTGTGGTTTACATTCCTGTTTCTCATAGCATTCAGTTACCTCTGGTTTTCATTCCCTGCAGCAGGACTCAACCAGTCTGAATGAGACAGCTTAACTGAATGTGAGGATTATGGCAGCTACAGTGAACTAATATTAAGCCCCTTTAAATCGATCAAATCTGCCATAACACACGATGATCACACAGCCTTCAGTCTATTTTGTGACCTATTTTTGCAGCGTGTAAATCTGAATGAGAATAGTCATTCAACACAAATTCAATCATGCTCTTCTTCACTGAAACAATCAAACACCAGAGGAGATCAACAGCTTGAACTTGCATTAAATACAACTGCAAGCAGATCTGCGTTTCAGCCCACCACAAACACTCGAGGAATAGCATGAAGCTGACGACGGATCACACTATCTATTGAGGTCATAAATTTAGAGGTTGTAGTAAAAGAATCTCTCTTCAAAACACTCTTTCACTTAAAGGAATACTCCACTTTTTTTTGGAAATAGGCTCATTTTACAACTCCGCCAGAGTTAAACAGTTGGGTTTTGCCATTTTTGAATGCATTCAGCCGATTTTCTGATATTAAGAAGAATATCAGTAACTGGATAGTTTCTGGTCTCATTGACTTCCATTGTAGGAAAAAAATATACTATAGAAGTCAATGAGAACAGAAACAGTCTGGTTACTGATATACCTCTAAACATCAGAAAATCGGCTGAATACATTCGAAAACGGTAAAACTCAACTGTTTAACTCTGAGGGAGTTGTAAAATGAGCCAATTTCCAAAAAAAGTGGAGTATCCCTTTAACATCCAAAAGACACTCAACAACAAAATAAGCAAAAGAGATGAACCATGGCAAACACAAAAGCACTTGTTCTGCCTGACACACATGTCATAAAAAAAACACAAAATACACACGTAAAGTGGTGTTTTTATATATATAATCTGGTATAGTTGTTTTAGTATTTACTAGTATTTTAAATAATTTAATTTACATTTCGGTTTCATTTTAACTTTAGCTTACGATTTAGTAGTTGTGTGCTTTTCTATTAAGCTTTATTAAGCTCTATATCTACTTCAGTTATTTTACTTATTTTATTTCTATACTTAAAATAAGTTAGTTACTTAAAATAATGCAAAGTTTCCAAGTCAACATTTCTAATTTTCTTTTTAATTATATTCATTTTAATTAACGAAACACAATGAATAGCAATGAATAAAAAAATGACCAGAAAGCTGGCGAATAAACAAAATATACAATATTTAATATTTCACCAGTACTATTTTGGGGACACACCCACCATATCAGTCTTAGCCAATCAGTCAGTATCTCCAGACAAGGCCACACCCACTGCAGTGGAAGCCCACGGGGGAAATCAAACCGAAAAGCAGCTGCTGTAGCTCATTAATTAGCCCAGTAAAAGCTGAATTTAATTTAATTTTTAAGACAGGGATGTATAAGTGTGTGTCATTGTGATAAGATGAGTCATTTCTCTCAGATTCTACTTTAAGCTTTAATGATGTGCACAGAACAGACCTTTAAATTAACACATAATTAACTGAAGGAATTCTACGGTCAAATGTCGTGCTCCTCACACACGTACAGCGAGCAGACAAAGGGCCCGAGGGAAAATGTGTCTGTGGTACAGTGGTGAATCTTTTATTATGATCAAGAATTCATAAGGCACATCTCTCTCTTTATTCCCCATCCTCCTCTCCACCATTTGCTCCAATTCAGGCTGTTTTAAAGGGGTAGGTCACCCTAAAATGAACATTTTGTAATATCTCACCCTCATGTAGTTCAAAACCTATTTGATTTTTTTTCCATTGAACTAAAAGTCTAGCGACAGCTCTGATCTGGCTTTATTTGTGTCACCTGTGATATTATGGTTAGAGTACATTTTACTGTAAAAAGACGATTTTGGTCATTTAAGTCTGTTATATTAATATTATATTAAATATGCAGTTATACGTTGTAAAATATACAGGCATAACATAACATCTGAAACATTTGAACTTTTTTGAGTTGTTTTTTTCTTTACAGTAAAGGACTGTCAAGCTCCAAAATGACAAAAAAGCACCATAAAATAAATCAAATCTAATCTTTGTATGAGAAGTTTTTCATTTAAAAAATGTGTCCCCCTCACTGAGATGTTATCTACTGAAACTGGACCATTAAAGGATTAGTTTTAAAGGAGAACTCGGGTCAATTTTAACATTGAGCTCATATTTTTGTGCATTTGGTGTGCCGTCACAGTCAAAAACGTCAAAAATTAGTGTTGCTTACACCATGACTTCAATGGGGCATGTTCTAAACCTGCTTTTAGCCTCTTAACATCCTTGATTTGTCACTACGAGTGAACAACCATGTGAGTGGTGTTAATAAGTGTGACCACGGTCAATCTGACTGCAGTAGATGTGAAAGATATGAATAAAAATGATGTTAATTCAGCCAGCTCACAGCAGGTTTAGAACATGCCCCATTGAAGTCAACAGGGCGCGAATATTAAAAAGAGGATAACACGGTGTAGGCAACACCGATTTTTGTCGTTTTTGTCTGTACTGACAGCACTCCAAAGGTACAAAAAAATGAGCTCAATGTTAAAATTGACCGGAGTTCTCTTTTAAATTATCCCATAATTTACCCATCCTCAACCCAGGTGTATATGAGGTGTATAACAGGAGTTATATTAAAAAAATATCCAGGCTCTTCCGAGCTTTATAATGAGTGAATAGTACCTCATTTTTTGAACCATCCATCCATCCATCCATTTGATCAATCCATCAATCCATCCATCATAAAAGTAATCCATAAGGCTCCATAAAGGCCTTTCGAAGTGAAGCGATGCATTTTTGTAAGAAAATCATCCATAATCAAAACATTATATAATTAGATCCATATGGATATTTTTCTGTAGCTGTACAGATTTATGTTATGATGCATGGATGTACTTTTTAGGGGTGTAAAAAAAGGTAGACCTACCTACCATTCACTCCCATTATAAAGCTGGATATTATAACTTGGTAACGATTGTGTACGACTGAAAGAAGAAAGTCACATTCAGGATGGCTTGAGGGTGAGCAAATTATCGGATAATTTGAATTTTCGGGTGAACTAACCCTTTAAGTCGGTGAAGAACTGAATCAATCCAAATGGTGAACAAACAAAAAACACTGGTTTTGTGAACTCATTCAATCAGCTGATTCATTGAAAAGACATTATTTGTTCAGTGAATAATGACTTTCATTTTGAACCGCTCCTCACACAAAGCTACATGGCTTCAGAACACTTATAATAAATCTCTGTCAAGAAGATTACATCTTTTGAAGCTTGAAAGGGCCAGCTTTCTCCTGGAAGTGATGAGGTTGAGTAAATAATGACGGCATTTTCTCCTTTTAAAGGGTGAACTCTTTAAGGTCAATTGCGGACACCACCCATAGTTCATCATAACAGTTTATGGGTCAGAAACAAAATACACATACAGCAAGCTTGTTTTATTAGAAAGAAAGAGAGAGAGAGAGAGAGAGAGAGAGAGAGAGAGAGAAAGAAAGAAAGAAAGAAAGAAAGAAAGAAAGAAAGAAAGAAAGAAAGAAAGAAAGAAAGAAAGAAAGAAAGAAAGAAAGAAAGAAAGAAAGAAATTTGATGACTCAGAAGAGAAACAGCTGTCTCTGAATATCTGGGTCACTCCGAACATTATGTTTCTGGTTGCAGTGCATCTAGTAGATTCACTGGTTTATTGGCACGAACTCGGTCCGCGTTGATGACAGCTCGACCCCTCCGGCGAAACCGCGCGTGCCACCTCACCCGAGCGCGGCGCGAGAGTGGAACCCTGACGTCACAATGGCAAGGGAGTTTTGTTTGTGTTCGCAGACCGAAAAGAACTGTCAAAACCCCCATGTCCGCGCCAAGCA
Organism: Cyprinella venusta; assembly: GCA_038021265.1. NCBI lineage: Eukaryota > Metazoa > Chordata > Actinopteri > Cypriniformes > Leuciscidae > Cyprinella > Cyprinella venusta. The sequence goes on along the minus strand of CM075869.1, from coordinate 17,827,983 downwards.
TAACATAAACGGAAAATATTGATACTACCAATAATAATAAATAAACACTTAAAACTACTGATCAAAGCGCAACCGGGTAACATTTTTACACTTAGACTAATGCTGGTGAATGACAGATAAGCGTTACTTAATCAGCAGAACATCACTGGATTTGTGCCACCTTGATCCGATGCTGACATCGGTCCAATCAGACGCGCTCGATCAGTGCACCACAATGACAGACTAACTAGTTCACACACCCTTTCTCTGTCTAAAACACACACACACACCACTCCCTGCCGCCGTGCACCTGCCTGCCCGCTGACAAACAGCCCACCTGGGGGTCCGAGCGATCACAAATGGCTCTCACCTGGGAATGCAGTTGGGAGACGAGCCGTCTATCTCCCAGGTGGCGAACAGGTTCATAGGAACCGGTCTGTTCAGCGCACCGCTGCCAGGGAAGCTCAACCGGCCACTTCTCTCCGCCATGCTCGCTGCTGGTGTCCCGTTCACCTCCTCCACCCGACGCAGTGAGCAAACTTCTCCCTCTGGATCGCGCTGGATCTTAATCCCCACCTCCGCTGAAACGGGTGTAAATCCGCTGCCCAACGGAAACGCCTTACCGTTCACGGGTGGCGTGGCGATTCGCGTGCGGTGTGTGCGTGCAGCTTCATGCCGATGTGGTTCGAAATCTCCACACCGTGCACTGAGCGCTCGCGACAAGAAACTGCAGCAGCAGTCACTCGCCGCAGGAAGTCACGTGACCCCGCGACTGGCGCATCTGCGCTCTTGCACACTCGGGATGGCCAGTATAAATAACGGGACAACTGTGGACTAAGTTCTTAGTGCTGTTTGTAAACAAGCAGTCACATGAAATCGGATATTCCGAAACATAACAACGCATGCATCAAACATTTCCTGTATCCACTGCATGCATCCAAAATGAAGTTGGTCCAGATAAAATATTTATAAATCATAATGCATTATGATGCATGCATAATGCAAATGCATGTTAATATCGAATCTATTATTATATTATATTACATTATATTATATTATATCATATTATTATATTATATTTATTATATTATGCTAAATATGTTTACATACATAAACTATGTAGTAAAAAGTCTAACTCCAGTATCCTGAACATCATCTACTCTCATTTTATAATAGCATTCTTTAATGCAATCAGTTTTGAAGGTAACGCATTAAAGTAACGAGAGTTATTTAATCAGATTACTATGGAAGCTTGCTTCCGCCACTGAATAAAAAAAATAATAAAAATAATTGCGACTTTTTATCTCACAATTGCGAGATATGATGTCAGAATTGTGAGAAATAAAGTTGCAATTCTGAGAAATAAAGTCGCAATTCTGTCTTTTCCTCACAATTGCGACTTTATTTCTCAGAATTGCAACTTTATTATCTCACAATTCTGACTTTTTTTCTCCCAATTGCGAATTTGCATGTCGCAATTCTGACTTTATAACACAAAATTGAGAGTTTACATCTCGAAATTCTGACGTCTTTTCTCAGAATTGTGAGATATTAACTCGCAATTGCGAGTTATCAGGCCAAGTCTAAGGGGAAAAATGACTAACTTTTTTCCCCCTCAGAATAGTTTATATTTCACAATTCTAACTTTACAACATGCAATTTCGACTAAATATCATGCATTTCTGACTTTATAACACGCAATTCTGACTTTATATCAAGCAATTCTGAGAAATAAAGTCAGAATTATAAGATAAAAAGTCGCAATTACCTTTTTTATTTTTCATTCTGTGGCGGAAACAAGCTTCCATTAATTACTATTCCAAGTAACACATTACCGGTAATTACAAATTTACAATTCACAAGTTACTTTTTCAAGTAGGCTAATTCAAGTTACTTTGTTTTCCTATTTATTATACTCCTGTCACTTGCACAAAAATAGATTTAGTATTCCTCAAAATTAATAAAAAATGCAAACTAATGGCAGCACAGCTGAAAGTAGGTGTGAATTTGCATTTCCTTTAGCCACTTTTCATTTCACTCGTGGTGTGAAAGGGCCATTACACTTGCCAAAAATAGACCTTTTTTATTAAAAACAAACAAACAAACCCTGCCCAGGTGAGAAAAAGTAATGCAAAAGTAAAGAAATGCATTACTTAGCAGTTAGCATGACAGTAACTGTCATTTAACTGTCAGTAAATACTGGTTGTCACTATATTTTTTTTTATCAACTCCTTAGAGGGTGCAGTTGTCAGGTAGAGGAGGGGGGCCCAGAGGTCCCTTGGGGTACTAATCCGACTCTGGATTTTATTGAAACTGTTTGAGATCGAATTAATGCTAGATGTTTTGATATAAATTAGACAAGGCATGATGAATATTTGAATTTCTTCAAATTTCGCTTTATCTCCAGATTCAATCATAGGCTCACTCTTAGCACATGCGCAGTCTTCAAAAGTGGTTGAAAACGGTCAAAATCTCTTGACAAACTCAAAGTCGTAAATGACATTTGTATGTATTCTAAATAAAAGACAGGTTGTAGCCTACTGAATGTCAGCTTGCTTATTTTGCTTAAAATAAGGATTTATTTAGTCCACGTCATGCAATCTAGAAACTATGCTTCTAATCATAGTCGTTCCAATCACACTACTTTGCTGTGCTGTTAGCATGCAGCCTACGAACTATCTCGTCGAACTAACTAAACTGATAACGACGGCATTTGCGACCACAGTTGTCTAATTATGTTTCCGGGAAACGGACCCCAGTTCCAGTTGAATGTGCAGTAGGCCTAATGAACAGTTCACCTGTCTACGCTATTTGTGCATTTTACTCATACTCATCTGTACGTCACTAATTTCTTGGAAATCTGATTCCTACAGAGAAGATTCCTGGAAGAGGACTAATTAACGCCAGTATCATTGTGATAATTGTTGTGGCTGCGGGACGGGAATAACGCGGAGAAACAGCACGTGCTCTCTCTGTGGACCAATCGGGACGGCTGATTCCTTTCCCTAGACCTCAGAGCAGGGTCATGTTTCTGGAAAGTAGTAGCACCTCATTGCAGTACACGAGATCCAGGGGACAGAGTCGGATCCAGATCTGAGGGGTGGAGTTGGGTAGGTTTAGGGATCAGGGGGTGGAGTTGGGTAGGTTCAGGGATCAGGGGGTGGAGTTGGGTAGGTTCAGGGATCAGGGGGTAGAGTTGGGTAGGTTTAGAGGTGGGTTTACGGATCAGGGGTGGAGTTGGGTAGGTTTAGGGATCAGGGGTGGAGTTGGGTAGGTTTAGAGGTGGGTTTAGGGATCAGGGGTGGAGTTGGGTAGGATTAGGGATCAGGGGGTGGAGTTGGGTAGGTTTAGGGGTGGGTTTAGGGATCAGGGGTGGAGTTGGGTAGGTTTAGGGATCAGGGGGTGGAGTTGGATAGGTTTAGGGATCAGGGGGTGGAGTTGGGTAGGTTTAGGGATCAGGGGTGGAGCTGGGTAGGTTTAGGTATATGTTAGGTGATGGATTTCATGTTCTGCAGTGAGGACCATCTCAGAAAACTGGGAAGATATTTTATATTTTAATTATTTCATGAGTTGTGTGCGTGCATTAGTGTGTATGTTCTAGTTGTGAGTTAGAGGGTGTATGCTCATTGCTTTGTGTATGCAATGATTTTTCCACTTGATAAACTGATAGCTATTTTGATCATGATTTCTAGTCACTGTGTGACTAAGTGTGCTGGGCCATAACCATTGGAGTGCAGGAGCGTTCACAAGGGAATCGCCGCTTGTCTTAGTGTGAGCGTGCTGAGTAAATGTGTGGTAGAACCTCTTTCAATGTGTGTTTATGATGTATTTATTATGATTGTCAATAAAATTGTATTTTTCCCTAAAGTCCTGTGTGGTGATGTGCTTTTGTTAAACTTCTTTAAAGAACTAGAAAGGTTTACTACAGTAGTTTGATTTTTATCTTTTTGTCCTTGAGAACAAGAGTGTCGCAGTGCACCGAGGACACCAGTTTTATGAGTAAATAGGGGGACAAATCAGATCGGTTGATGCATAGATGGAGGGTGTTTAGTCCTTGGACACAGCAGAAGAAATATTACCCCTCAATCAGTGGTTTCAGAGAATATCTTGGTTTCCAGGATCCTCATAGCGACAGATCAATTTATGAAATGCAGCTTTCAAGTGCTTATCATATCCTATTGACTGAATAAATAAACCCAGGTTCTGTGTTGTGTACATTTTGAGGCCCTAGCAGGGAAAAGTATTGATTCTCAAAAAAAGACTTTAGTTTTGCTCTTTATCACTTATCACTGTCAAATACCCTAAATTATCAAGTTATTTGGCACAATCCTCTAGAAAAGTGGACCTTGAATTTAGTTAATACCAAACTTTTAAAATTCTAGTCACCCAAACTAAGCATATAGTTTTAATAAATTACCATGGAAAGATTTGTCGTCTGATCTTGAATTGTTTTTGCAAGCTATAAAACAGCATCACCTAGTGGACTGAGCTGAAAATCTGCAGATCATCACATTTTCCATCCAAATCAGATGGCAAGAGCTTATTTTAAAGCAAATGAATATTAAACTTTAGTGTTTCTAAACAATGCAGAGCTAATCAACTTCAACACAAGTGAGGGGCATTAGGAAAACACCATCTCTCTGCCAAATACCAATATACTTTATTCCAGAGTGTATATACAGGCATAACCTTCTGTTGAACAACCATAAAGACTCAAAAACAAATTAACAGGCGAGTTTGAGAAACAAAACTCACATACATTTAAGTTCTCTACAGAAGTACTCCAGGACTGATATTGATCAAATAAAAATAGAAAACAAAATGAGACATTTGTGAAAAATATCTAGTCTTAACCCTCTCCATTATCATTTAAACCCACCCAGCTCATTAGCATTAGAAATAAATCAAAACATCTTCATACACATTCATCCATTCAACTCAGTCAGTAATTTACACTAAAGTAGCACAATGAGATGCCACATTAATAAGTGAAAAAAGCTCAGTCTCTCGCTCACGCACACACACATACACAGTTACTTTCAGTGCTGACTCTCTGCAGAGGCAGATCGGGAGCGGCTCTGTTTCCTCGGAGGAGAAGGAGAGCGGGAAGGAGAGCGGTTGCTGGTATTCTTCTCTGGGGTGCGACTGACTGAGCGGCTGCGAGAGCGCTTGCTTCCACGCTCAGGGGTGCGACTCCGGCTGGGTGAACGGGAACGGGAGCTGCTCCTGCTGCGGGAACGACTCCTGCTACGACTGTGGAGAGAAGAGAAATGGGTTAAGATTTTGTCACTGCGAATTTTAGTGTGAAGTCAACTGAGATAGTCTGTTACATACTTCCTCTTGCGATCCTCATACAGCTTGAGCTTGCGCCCATTCAGATCTGTTCCATCCAGCTTCTCGATGGCATTCTTCATATCACTGTGCGAAGCAAACTCCACCACCCTGTACAACAAATCAAGACACTCAGTAACAAGCATGTGACAGTCAGAACAGTCTTGTGTGGTTTGTGTACAACATCTTACCCTTCATTCTTATTGGTCCTGTGTGCATCCACAAAGGTCACTTCTCCCACCTTCCTCATCAAGTCCTTCAGATCCTGCACGAAAGCAAAAAGCACTTAATGGCATGTTTTTAAGAAACTTGAAAGCACTGAGTCACACTGCAGTTTAGCACCCACTTTAAATACACACTGCAGTCTGCAGCATCTGCTCTAAATTGTGCACTGGCGCACCTGTGGAAAACTCCCAACAGATGTCTTACCTGTGGATCTGTCCCAGTTTTAAAACTACCAGAGCGTTTGCCAACACGAGACTTTTAGGTAGTGTGAAACAGCAGGAAGCAAAGCCCTCAGATGGACACACGCCTGACTAAGCTAGTTCCTGATTCTTCACATGGTGTTAAGTAGTTTTTTTTGTGCAAGTCTCAAAACTACCTACCGGAAATCTGTAGCATCTTTCTCCATTTACAACTAACTCCAGATTTAAAGTGACAGAACCCTCTTTACCGTGTAACTATCCAGTGTGATGAGCTACTTACCGTTCCAAACCACAGAAGGCATTAGCAAAGAGCCACTTGTCCAAATAGCAAACGGAAGCAATGAAGCGTTAAAACGACCTCGGACTCGACCCATCCGGCCTCCGTAAGAACGGACCCCACCAGAGAGAGAGAGGATGGGGGAGGGGCCAAAACCCTGCACCCCTCCCCGCTTCAGCACCAACAGAATAAGACCCAAACAGCAGATCGGGAGGATGGAGCAGATCTGACATCACAGACCCTCCAGAGAGCGGCTACCCAGCTCCTATAAGGCTATCCTGTGCTACGGCTCTGTCTGGCGCTACGGACCCAGCCAAGACTTAGACCAGCAGACACTGCGTGTCGGGTGAGGCACCAGAGGGACACTATTCAGAACACAACCAGGGGAGGGCGCTATGCACCTCGCAGGCTGTGCATGCAACTCCAATTAAAGAATACCAGAGCACAGCTGTTAAAGAAAAGGTTTGAAAAACATGGGTCTGGGTTAGAGAACCTTTCAGCATTCAATTCATCATTGTGTGTTTTTTTGTGTGTTTTTTTTTTTACTTATGCAAGGTTTGGCTGAGGTGAAGAGGAAATTCTACTTCCAGTTTAACAGTAACAGATAACTAATAGTTTGTGTGCTTGTACTGATGTCAAAGGCAAGAGAATTGCAGGGATGAAACGCTACAACAGCAGGCTGCTACGCCACTCTGCTGCTACCGCTCGGGATGCTCACCTGCCAGCTGATTCGAGAAGAGAGGTTCTCCACAATGATTCTGTGCTCCGTGCGAACTGGTGGTCCATACCTAAGAAAGGGGCAGAGGTTAATTAATATGTTATTATTGTTATAATAATGTTATTATTGTTATAATAATGTTATTATAATATTATTATTAACTGTATCCGAACAAACCACACGTGATAACTAGGGATGGGCATTTTTCAAATATATTGCATTAGAATTTTTGGCCTCAAAAATAAATTTTTATTTTATTATTATATTTTTAAGTTACGTTTTTTTTTTTTTAAGTTTCTGTCCCCGTTTTTGAACAGGCTTACAATAAGGCAATATACACAAGTTTACGTTATCTTAAGGTTTTCTTTTAGTTGTAAATATTAAACAAAAGGTGTAAGCAAGTTATTAAAAAAGCAGTACAAACAAAACATTATTATTTCACGTTCATATTAAGAAAAACAATATCCACATGCACGAGTGAGAAAACGCGCTGTGCTGACAGACATTGCAGAGCAAAAAGGTAACGGTCTGCTAAGCAAAGTTTCTAAACTTATCTCCCTCGAAACTTGAAGCAGGTCTCAATCATATTTTGCAATCTAACAAGTTCTCAGCTCACTCAGGGTACAACTGCGCTTACCTGCAATCGTGAAAGCAGTGGTAAGCTGTCGACTGCTGTTTGGATTTCATGTATTTTCTCATTGAGGTGAGGATATGATAATTCATTTTCATTGATTAAAAGTAGTTCCATTTCCTTTTATAATATGTAAGCAAGATCATCTTCATCCAAGTAATTCCAAACTTAACTAAGCTGACGACAATGTTATCAAATACAAACAACTTGTTAAACACGCTCCACAGCACCACCCAGTGCATTTCATTATAACTGAGTTCATGCTTGGGACTTCTGGATTCACTGCATTTACGGCCAAGCAAAGCAACGTAATAACTCTATAGCATTTTATTTTTCGAATAATAATTGCAGATCGAATATTCAAATTCGAATACTCTTGCACACCCCTAGTTTTAACTCTCACATTGCTGGGACATCACACCTGGAACCCCCATTGCGGGACTGGCGATAGCCTCCAAATCGCGGAGAGAAACGTCCTCCCATGCCCGGGCCACCACCTCTTCCCCTGCGAGAGCGGGCATGCTCGATAGTCACCCTGAAGTTAGTGAAAAAGAAAAATTAAGGCCAGGAACTGGTCTTATGCATTGGTTGATGATTACATTGAGGTGTGGACATTGCACTCAAAAGTGGGGACAGACAAACATGAGCTTGCAGGGGCAGTTTAAACAGACTAAATGATTACACAAGTCAGGCATACATGACCAAAGAGAAGTCTGTCATCTTTACTGGAAGACCAATATCTTAAAGCCTAAAACCTATATCACAATAAAGTATGTGATATACATCTATCTTTCTGGATTTAGTTTTACCTCTCGCTGCACAGCTCTTTTCCATTCAGCTCGTACACTGCGTCATCTGCGTCTCTGTGGTCGTCAAACTCCTGTAGAATTCAGACAGTAGGGGGCAGTGAGACGCATTTCACAACCACCTCACATTAGACCCCCAAGAGTGTCAATACTCACCACAAAGCCAAACCCGTTTTTCAGGTTAATCTCCCTGATTCGTCCGTATCCTTTGAAGAACTTCTCCACATCTCTTTCCCGAGCATGAGGGCTCAGACGGCCGATGAACACGCGACATCCACTCATGTTGATGAAAAGATTCAATGCAATCTAGGAATAGATGGTGAAAGGACTGCTAAACAACATTCTGGCAACGTGTACTTAACACTGCAGAAAAGAGCATTTGTGTGTCGCCCTGCTGGTCACACACGGCATAAACACTAGATAATCATTTATAAAAGTCCACGTATCAGCATTAATAAACACCCAAAAGCACGACACCCGATTCGTAAAATGATAAGGTTTTCTGTAACACTAAGTCTTTCAACTAATATAAATAACAAAAACGATTTAACGTTTCTATTAGATGTGAATTTTTACAGATAAGTTACAAATCACAAATAAAAAATCAGTGCAGCTAAATATTACTAACACTAAAGTTAAGTTAACCAAAATGTATCAATTCTTAAAGATTAAGTTAGAATAAAACACGACTAATATGGCGAACACGGATCAAGCGTGCGGCCGAGGCCTAGTCAGCATGCGCAGAAAGATTTACTCGATAATAAAACCGTAAAAACGGACAAAATACCGTTGAAACGAATTCTATCTGCATTTAAATACACTCAAACAAAATGATTAACTAGCAATGTATCTAAAACAAAGAATATTTTTAAGAATTAGACGTCGTCCTCTCACCTCTGCTTACAGGACAAAATGGCGTTGATCTCGAGACTGAGGAACGCGGGCGCGCGCGGAAGCATTTATATGCGTGTTCACGCGCAGGGGGGAGGGTAATGGGAGGAGATTGCGTGCGTCTCGTGCATGCGTACGTAAACCATAGACTGTAAAAACAGACGTAAACACATTGAAAATGGCTATTCCACGACGTCTGTGGATATAGTTATATCTTTTAATCAAAAGTCCTGGGAGACATTTATTTGCTAGACTTTATACTTTTTGCATTTTAACGCGATTAAAACGGATTGATCCAGTCTGGAAGTTTCCATGACCTGATCTTCTACTAAACATATCAAGGCACATGTGAACAATGACTCTCATGTGTGAATTAATTTAATTAATGCTTAAAAATATTCAGAAATGACAATGCCCCTTCTCTCCACCCCATGACAGCAATAACATTCAGGGAAAGGCCTTTTAGTTTCTTTATTCTCTATATTCATCTGTAAATATCTGAAATTTTCCATCACATCAAAACAAGAAGTACTAATTGAGGCTAGAAATGGCATCAGTGGGGAATGCCAACAAAATGGGTCTTTGCTGTATTAAAAGATCTCAGTTGTGGCCTCGGACTAAAATAAACAAAAAAAGCATCAAAATTAGGCTCTACAGGCTGATCTTTGACAAAATAACAGTAAACAGAACTATATTTCAAATATAAAATTCAATTTTATAAATACTTCACCAAAAACATATGTCCCATTTGAGTCATGGGTGGTGTTTCCACCTACAATGCCATGCCATCCTGAGCAAAAAGGTGGGCTTCTAGAGAAGATTTGCAATGAGAGGCAAAATGGCACAGAAAGATCAAAATAATACTGACAGATGTATCATTTACTCTGAAATGGACCACAGTCAATGTATCTTTATAGTTCTAGATTTTCATTTGTGAAAATTAGATAAGGCATCTACTAAAATGAAAATACCCTACAACCTTTAGTTGTTCCCTTCATTTACTGTTGATGCTGGATTACACTTCACTACTTTTAAAATCTGAAGAGATTTTAAAACACATCATACACTTGTTGATGTTGTAAAAGGTTACAAAGGAAAACTCGCCATTCTAAATGACTGAAGATCACACACTACCATGACTCAAGTCTTTCAAAATACAACAAAGTCACACAGAAACATGTTTGACATCTTCTGACTGGATGGAATCAATCTGAAGCTAAAACACTGGAGTCTGTGGCCATCACACACAATGTGATTTTAGAGGAATCTGCAACCTGAACTTGGCAAATTGGCAACTGGTGTCAGAAAATCAAGACAACAATCCGTGCAAAAGTCATGTAGTGAAGTTCGGATGACTCATTTCAACATCAACATCACTCTTTTCAGTCCAGAAAGCACAATAACTCAAGAGAAATGACAATTAACACCTTTGCCCTACCTCTCTTAATCACTCACATTCAGCCACAAAACTGTTGTACATTAGGCCTACTGATACCAAACCTGATGTGCAGACCCTACCCACACCCCACTCCCCCAAACATCACTCTCACAAATGCCCCCTTTGTTTCCTCAACGACAGAAAACAGGGGTCTTTTGTTTCATTTGAGTCCAGCATATCAATGGCTTACAGTTATAAGGCTGCAATTTCCAACTGCTGTCAGTCTGTGAGACACGTGCTGTTATCGGCCCGTTTATTGTAAAATCATTGAAAACCTTCAACTTAAATATAAAACAAATACAGCCAAAGATATCAAAATAAAATAAACAAACCAAAGATGGCATTAGTTTGACATCATATCATTAAATTAAAGTAGATTTATATTACTAAAGTCACTGAGGAAAAAAGTAAGGTTGGGAATGTAAATTCCTCTGCAGATGACACAGTTTTATTCTATCACAAAATAGAAAATAATTAAATACACAGCAAACTCGGCTAAATCTAGAGAACACCCAGGTGAGATTAAAAGTCAAAGGGACAAACAGAAATGAATTGACTACGGAAACATCAGTATTTTTGAAGAGCCTGTAGTCCATCATGTTCACCCGTCATTCATAATTATTGTCTTATAAGAGAGAGAACACTAAATGGCAAACACTGTTTTGATTTCCCTAAAATCTCAGTAAAAATCAAACAATTCTAAAACTTTAAGAGTACCATTGCAAGGTTTTTAAATCCCTGTAGGCTCTACAGAAAAAAAACATGACTTTGATTTCCCCTTTCAGAGACGCCATGAGGTCTCCCAGCCCAGCAGGAGGCGCTGTAGCAGCAGGATCAGAGGTTGGAGTGTATGTGAGTTCAAATTAGTGTAAAACTGTGTGTGTGTGAGATCACACACGGGTGTGTCTGCAGCTGTGTGAGGTTCCAGCAGCTGCCTCTGGGGCAGATGAGGGCTCATCGTCGCTGGAATCGTGTGTGTGGGAGTGTGTGTTCTCCTTCCGAAGGCCCATGCAGATGTGGCTCTGGAGCGCGGCAGGCGTGAGCCACTCTTTAGGCAGACAACTCTGCAGAAATGGTATACAGGAGCTGAAATATGCCAGTCGATTCACCCAGCGTGGGATCTCTTTCCCACACAGCAACTATAGAGAGAGAGAAAAAAATTGATGTGAGAATGTAGAAAAATTACAAGCATATACAGTATGTCATCATCAGTTAGTGAGGTTTAATATGGCCTTCAGATCATTTATAAAAGAAAGACAGTGACCTCAGACAGTGAGGATGAAAAATGGTTGCAGTTTTTGTGCATCAGGTGGTAGGCGTTTCCCTTGAACTCCTTTCCCAGCTCCTCCATTATTTTATCAATGTCCTCCTCTGCAAAGTCTGTTGTACCCAGAGCTATAGCCTCTCTGTAGAGAAAACAGGACTTGTGATATGGTTTTTATGGCTAATATACGTGTGTGTGGTTGTGTAAAACTCACTTGAATTTGAAAGTCTCCCCCAGTTCTGAGGCATTTCCAGGGCTGATCTCAAAAATGCCGCTGAAGGGATATGGATGGCCGCCATACGCAAACTCTAATGGAAACAAAACAGCAAATAATTATGTCGGTTGTGAACATTTTTTTGACTGTCACTTTAGAAGGAATTTTTACAAGAACAGCATACTTCACTTTAAAACCAGACTGTCTTGCTCATTGGGAGGACCAATGTACTTTGTACAGTGCCGGTAATCAATCTAAACTATTAGCAAATAATATCTTTATTTTAAAAGACGCAAAAATTCACTCTTATTTGTATGCCTAATATGTCAAAAACAAATATTTCTTGTCTCATCAGATCAAGTTATGTAAATTATTATTCTCCTGAATATTCAGGAGATGTGGTTTAAATTTTCTATCATAAATGTTTTTTTTTCCAAATTTTTTTTATTGGTTTTGTTTTTTTGTTTGAACATAAAAACAACAAAATAAACCATATAATAATAAGTAAGAAACAAATAAACAATTTAAAAAAAAAAAGATGAGATCCACATTACAGGACATCCAGCTATCATAAATGTTAAATGTTTAGCAACTTACATCCTACCTCACAAATGTAAGTGTCATATGTGGTATCTGTGACCAGTATCTTCTTTGATTTGATTAACCACCTCAATCATTTTGACATTGACGAGTGCAGTTAGACTGCAGAGGCAACCAGCCTAAAATTTTTACTTTTTCTCATCCTAACAACAAACAGGGCAGCATCACGAATATCAAAACAAACTGGTGGGAACAAACTAGGCCATCAAATCTTTCTTCAGTCGAAAAGAAATTAAGGTTTTTGATGAAAACATTCCAGGATTTTTCTCCATATAATGGACTTCACTGGGCACCAAACAGTTCAAGGTCCAAAAGACAGTTTCAGTGTAAACTGCAAACTGTTCAAAGAGCTTTAAATGATTCCAGACGATGAATAAGGCTCTTATCAAGCGAAACGATCACTCATTTAAAAGTAAAATAACAAAGTTTAAGTTTTATAAGCTCAAATGGTCGTCTTGCTCTGTTCTGTGATGCGTGTTCTTGACTCTCCTGTTCGAACTCGTTCATCAAAATGAACAAATCTTTTCCCAAGTCAATTCGTTCAATTCATTTGTTGAATGAACAAAATGACACGAAAACGAACGAGAGCCATTTCTTTTCGACTGAAGAAAGAATGACATGGATATCTTGGATGACATGGGGGTGAGTAAATTATCCGCAAAAGTATCGATGCACAACATCTATCCAATCAATTCCCGGTTAACAAAATCAAGTCAAATGTTTTTCTTGTTCGGGAAGCCATTTGATTTGGATATACATCACATAAACATCATACATCTATTGCAATCATCTTTTCCCCCTATTCTGATATATATCTGTGTATTAATGAGAGGCTAGAGTAAAGATCCCACAAATCATGGCATGTCCTCACTCTCCTCAGAGCTGCCTATGTCTGCTCTGTATCAATGCTGCTGCTTGCTGCTGAGTGTGTGAAAGAGTAAAAAAAAGGACATCATGAAAGAAGACAGCAAATTCTCCGTTACTTTATGACTCAAATTACTAATTGGCAACAGATTATTTCTTCTGTTGTGTTCCATCATTCACAACAGAAACAGACAACAGTCCACTGCCAATTGTAGGTCATGTAAAGTCACTTGCAAAGTAAACCACTCCAAAATGTGGCCACTCCAATAGCTACTACTTAAATAAAAAATAAAAAATTAAATGATGAATGATATTCAGTTGCTCATTCAGTTCTAAATTACCTTCACCCATGTCATAGTACTTTTTATTTGACACTCTAAATATATCAGTAATGGAAACCAACTATCTACCATGTCCACTAATTGTAGTCCCAGTAGCTGAAATCCTTTCCACTGTGTGTAATGGCATTTTTTACAAATGGGACTGAGGTTCCAGTCGAGGTCTAGAGTTTGATGCAAAAAAAAAGATAATTTAAAAAACTTAATGTCACTCTACCTCTGCCGTAGATCTCTATTCCTGAGTGGAAGACTCCAATACCCAGAGTCGAAGTGTACTCATTTATCCAGTACTAAGAGAGCAAGAGGGAGAACAACATCATCAAACAATCATGTTTTAATTAACTGCAAATGTCTTTGTTTCTTTTTGTATGGATCTATCTATCTATCTATCTATCTATCTATCTATCTATCTATCTATCTATCTATCTATCTATCTATCTATCTATCTATCTATCTATCTTCTGCATTAGCTATATCAATGAATGGTGCAAAACCCTCACACACACACACACACACACACACACACACACACACAGTAAGCTCTAAAGGGTTAGTTCACCCTAAAAAAATAGAATGAAGGGCACCTTTTTGGCCTCATATACATGTTTTCCCTCAATACCCCCCTCCCGACCCCCTCCAAAAGGCGCACCAGCTGCCCTTCATGAATAATAGAACATACAGAACATGATTTAATGTACAGAGACTAGTCTATCCCACACCAGTGTTTTATATGGAGTGTGTATTCCAGGGGAATGCATGAATTAACTTATAATACATACTTTGTATGCCACATCATTCGATTTGGATATAATATTTAGATAGCGTCTTATTAAATGTAAAATAAACTAATAAGTCAATGTGTAGCCAACCCTTTAGTGACTTTCTTGATGATAAAATGTCTGTCTTGTGGTTTTATTACATAATATTGAATAAAATATTATACAGCAATTTAATGGCAAGTGTTACTTCATAAATAAACATTTGGATTACCACAATCACTGTTTTGTCTGATGCGAGTGTTTAGATTGTGATGGGGTTACAGCGCCTGCTAGAGCAAGGGAGTAAAAACACACGCGCTCTCATCTATATCGCTTTCAAATATGCTTCACAGTAGCTTTGAAAACGTGCTTTTAAAATTAAACCTCTGTTAGCAGCCGAGATTCTTCATCACTACACTATGACCACCATTCGTAAAGTCTTTGTATAGTTATTTTATAAAATGCAAAATTAGAGACCAAAAGGAGCCAGGTTTATTTAAATCAGTGTAAATGATGAAATAATGAAAGGGTTAAAGTTCTTACCATGTCATACACATTAAGAATAACGGGCTCATTAGCCATCCTGAGAGAGAAGCGCGCGGTCCCTTAAAATAACGGGCGTTTATTGCTCTCGAGCCCCTCGCGCACCCGGGTTTCGGATCCAAAGAAGGTTAAAACACAGCAAAGTCGCCACTCCAACATCCAAAAGACCAAAACACTACATAAATGACCCACTCTTACATTTTATCCATCAGAGAGTCATTCTGTGAGATGTTTAGGGGGGTTCGTCGTGGGCCTAGTCGCGTTACTAACCGAGAAACAGCGGCTGCAGAGGTAGGCACGGGAGAGGAAAGGCAACAGGGCATCAGTTTCCATCAATGGTGAGTCTAGCCAGAGAAAACAGGCACTTGTGGCCTCTGAGTGCGCAGCGCGCGGACAGTCTCCGGTAAGCGCGAGGGGAAGAGAGGTCAGGCACCGAATAAGACCTATTTCACCGGGTTTCAATGGTAGACACTAAAAAAGTCCTGAAAGGGCGCAGATGATAGATGGCAGTCAGCCAAATCAGGAGTTCGAATTCCCGTTAAGATGACCAATATTCCATATAGAATGTTGCTGTAAAGAAGCGCGCGCTCGCACGGGTTTTGCCGCTTGTCTGAGCGCTGGGGTCGCAGATGTGATGTCGAAGGGAGCTTGGTGCAGTTCCGACCCCAACAGCCATCAGCGCCGCAGTCCCGGGGTTTGTCCTCATGGAGGCCGCGCTGAGCAGCACGGAGGCGGTGTGAAAATTCCTAAACACGGTTCATTCTATTGATGGTGACATCACTCTAGCCGGGTCGCGAGCGTGAGGAATCTAGTGTGCACTAGATCAGCGGAATCAGCGGAGCGTGCGCTTATTACATCATCATCATCACGATCAATACGCAGCGCGTTCATCATCCCCCTCCTCCATCCGCGCTAAGCGTTATTATAGGGGCGGGGGCGATGCGTATTCCAATTCTCCAAATAAATGGAATGTGAAGAATATGTTAACCGACATAAACAACAAACTGTAAAATAATAATAATAATCCTATAACATATAAGGTAATATATTTAACAAACCAAAAATATATTAAATTATGTTTTAAAATACAATTTATGTGATTTTACTGCAAAACAACTTTTTACTTGTAAAATTCTGCATGGCCTTATAATTTACTAAAAAAAATGTATTAGGGCAATCCATATAGATTACAGTGAAATGTTGATACAAATATGTTTTTAAAGAAAAGTATAGAACCACCTTATATTTTATGGATGAAGAAGATATTGCTAGAATTCCCGAATTTGTTTAGAGCTATAAGGTTATTTTTGGTTACAGTTACATTGTTTACAGTGAATTGACAATTTTTTTGACAGTACATTATTACAGGAGCTCATCTAAGCTGATGCTCATCGCTCTCAGAGGGTTTATTAGTGACAGAGAGGGGGACAGGGAGATGGCTTTAATGCTTACTGTATAACCCATAACATGGCAAGGCTGTCCATTTTCATAGGTTTAGTGTTTGATGATAGCCTGACTACGTCAGACTTCGAACTTTGGCTCTATTTAAGTTCCCTTCTGAGCGCTATGGGAAAGACTAATCTTTTCGAGATATTGAAGCCAAAAAATGACCCTTAATTTGTATTCATTGTCAACGCAGTGCAGCAGACCTAGAGCAGCCTGTCTAGTGTACTCATAGGCTGACCTGCGGGAACTGCAGCAGCCTACCACTGAGCCCGACATGACATCATGTCCAATGAAGGGCGCACGGTGTCATAGTCCACAAGTATGGGCGTGGCTAACATATATAAGCAGGGCTCGGAGGCTGTTTCTCTGATTTTCATCTTTTCAGCGAAGCTACACACCGCTGGATCTAGAGAGAAGCCGCCGTCGAGAAAGCGACAAGCCAGCATCGGACAGCGCCTGAATAGGCCGGCCGTCTTTCCACCTTCAGCCATTCGTGCAAGCTAAAAAGAAGAGCAGTTCTCAGAGGCCGTTGGAGCCTCCTCACTTGGTCTCAGCATCACCAGTGGAGAGCTGCGCATGCGCCAGGCCACTTGAACGACGGCCCAGAAATTATCCAGGGACAACGTTCCCCCAGGGGAATGGTCCCTGCACCCCTAAACAGTCCAGAAACTATGGCACCTGTTCGGCCACCCGGTGCATACCTTCCCTCCGGTATCTCTGTTACCACAGGTAATCAAGAGGATCAGGGAAACGCGCCACTCTGTGCTCCTCATAGCCCCGCGTTGGGAGAATCAGACTTGGTTCCCGGAGGTGACGCGGCTGTCACAAACAGATTTCGGTGAGAACAGATCTCCTCTCTCAAGCTCGCGGCTCGTCTGGCATCCCCATCCAGAGAGCTGGGCTCTGCATGCATGGTTGATCAACCGGTACCCATTGCCCTGCCAGAAGGAGTGATGATCATGATTACGCAGTCTAGAGCTCCCTCTACCAGAAAGCTTTATGTGTCTAAATGGTCTGTGTTCTCCAAATGATGCACCAACAAAAATCTGGACCCACGGACATGTTGGGTCTCGCGGCTGCTTTGTTTCCTACAAGAGATGTTGGATAAGGGAAGGTCCCCATCCACACTCAACATGGCGGCTGATGCAGTGTTCGCAGAGTCGATGCGCGGCCGGTCACTTGGGAAAAACGAGCTTGTCATCCAATTCCTTACAGGAGAAAGAAGGATGAACCCTCCGCGCCCCCGAGTGCTTTTGTACAAGTGCTGACCCACGTTGCTGGCCGCCTTATTTTCCCAATTATCTTGGTTCCCAGAGAAACCCTGGGACTCATGAGTGGATGCTTGGCGTGCACGGCATTGACAAAGGGTTCCCGTAGCGTAAGCTAACTTGTCTCGCAATACGAGAGAACCTCTCGTAAGAGAACGTGTCGGTTACCTAACGTAACCTCAGTTCTCTCTAGAAGAGGGAACGAGTATTGCGTAACCTGCCATGTTCACGCCACGAGCGATTTTCGCTTCAGTCGATGAAAATCAGAGAAACAGCCTCCGAGCCCTGCTTATATACACTAAGCCATGCCCACTCAGTGGTAGGCTGCTGCAGTTCCCTCAGGGCAGCCTATGAGTTCGCTAGACAGCCTGCTCTAGGTCTGCTAGCTGCTGCACTGCATTGACAAAGAATACAAAATTACAAAATCAATATCTTGAAAAGATGAATCTTTCCCGTAGCGTAAGCTAACTTACGCAATACTCGTTCTCTCTTCTAGAGAGAACCAAGGTTATGTTAGGTAACTGATACGTTTTCCTACGGCCTGAAAACAGTCGAGCAATCAACGATCAGAGGGCGGGCTGAGAGCCAAGACATAGACGCTAAGCACCGACTTTAAGATTGTATTTTAGGTTAGGGAAGTCGAAAACGACCGTTGATATGGAGACACAAGATGCAATTCGCTCTGTTGTGGAGAATATTCCCAGCATTTGCAAACTGAAGCCCGAACAAGAAGAGTATTTGTTAAACATTTTGAATGGATGTTGTGATGGATTGGTGATGTTGTGGGCCTACTACTGACAGATTTTGGGAAAAGCTTAATTTTTCAACAATTACTGATCGTCAGCGAGAAACGTCAAAGGCCGGCAAGGCTTTAGTTGTGATTATGTCCACTCAGGTTAATTAGCAAACTTAAACGTAACCAAACGTTAAAGTAACAAAACGTTAACGTAACCAAACGTTATGTGATTGGCTTACGAGTAACCAATGATTTTATACTTCAGACAAGCGCCCCCGAGAGAAAGAAAACTTTTTTCAATTAAGCCATGCCAGACTCTGTCTACAAAGCAAAGCGAAGTAGCAGAGTTTGGTATTACCAGGCTATTTTGACGATGGTGTTTGAGCAAAATTGTTAGACTGTATGTGCTTTTGAATCCATGTCCTTTTTCTTGCAAAATGTTACCAAGTCTTGTCTAGTAGAGTACATAAGTGCATTAAGGAATGTGTTAGACATGTTTTAGCCATGCTGATGTCATGTAATTAATGAAACAGCATTATAGAACAGAGAGGTGTCTTTATGTATGCATTTAGAATACTGATTATTCAATATTCTAAATACATTAGAAGTAAATGTAAATAAGCCAGATCTTAAACCATGATGCCACCGCTCTTTCTGCTTTAGCCGTAATGTAATAAGACTCCAGCAGAGGAAGTCCTGCATTATCATTCTCTTTTGTTTCTCTCTTAAGTGCATTCAACCACTGCTGCCTTTGAGTGTATTGATTTCTGATGAGGAGTACTACTACACACACAGACACAAACACACACACACACACACACACACAAACACACACAAACATGCACATACCAGTAGTCATTTTGTCAAAGTCGGCGAAATGTCGGTACTTCCGTTCTCAGACAGCAGACAAAGAGATAGCAGCAGACAGCCCATCACTCACACATACAGCATGTTATCGTGAGTCAGTCATCTCATTGGGACACAGATGCAGAGCAGTTCTCTGCATTTCACCCATCCCTAACATAAGCAATTGAAACCAATTATTGTCACAGTATCAAAATATTTTGTATCTGCATTCAAGAGCACAGGCACGCAAACACACACTCATTTAAGATCTGTAGCCTACTGTTCACCTGTTCTGACCAATGATGTAGCTGAGCTTTATAATGACAGTAAAATATATTTAGGCCTATTTATTCATATCTAACTCAAACTATTATATTATAAAGCTATAATTATTATGAAATTTTCATCTTAAAGGGTTAGTTCTACCAAAATGGAAATTGTCATTAATTACTCACCCTCTCATATTGTTTAAAACCCACAAGACATTAATTCATCTTCGCATGTCCTTCCATTGAACAGATTCCATTTTTTACAGATTAATATTTTGTAAATAAAGTGGTAAATTCAGTGTTTTTTCCCACAACCAAAGCACTCAAAACAGTCCCTTCATAAAACTGAGGCTTATAACTTTGGTTGAAAGTGGTTTGTTGAGTAGAACTATCCCTTAAAGAAATCAGAAGTCCTGTGAAATCTGGAAGGGGTCTGTGAAGACACTTATGGAGCTTCTTCTGTATGCATATTTTGGGATATTACATTATATAAAAACGATGGATGGAAACGCCAAGATGCCCAAACATTCTAAAAATGCGCTTTTTTATATATATATATATATATATATATATATATATATGTGAAAAGACGAGATGCGCATAAACTACAAAGGAAACTCCTTTATCAAATAAATCACGTGACTTTGCATCAACAGTGGATGTGGTTGGATGGACTACAACCAGCAGACTAATTTCATTCACTGCACCTAAAATGTGAAGATTTTGTAAACACATGGGATGGAAACTGCTTTGTTCCAAGTTTGCCTTACATTCACAACGTTGGATGAAAACATAAGTGTGACGGAAGGTCAAAGGGATAACGTTAGTTCAACCAAAAATGAAAATTCTGTCAGTAATAATCACTCACCCTGATGTTGTTCCAACCCCGTAAGACTTTAGTTCATCTTCGGAACACAAATTAAGATATTTTTTTATTAAAACAGAGCTGGATCACTCCTCCATAGGCTTCTAAGCCAAACTTGCCGGTCCAAAAGTTAATAAAGACATCGTTGAAATAGTCCAAGTGACTACAGTGGCTCAGTACTAAATTTATCAAGTGACTAGAATACTTTTTCTGTTGGCCTCTAGTTAGTTCACGCAGTGAAACAGCGCAGCGCTTCTCTGTTGTATGTCACAGGTAGACTCACTATTGGCCAACGCTGGTCATGCGTGTAATGTGAGAACTATCATTTCAACTCGTCACTCCGCAAACAATGTTCAGCAAAAATTGACTATTTCAGACCTTTCAGATCCTCAATAAAAACACTTTACCATACAGTTCGCCTTGTTAACATTAGTTAATGCATTTTGTATCATATAACAACGAATTTTTAACGGTAGGCTATTTTTTTTTTAAGAACCCATTAATCTAGGTAAAATCATTTTCATTCATAATACATAAATTCTAATTCATACATCTTAAAATGTAAAAGATGAACTTGCATATAAAGATGTCATTGTCAATACAATCAATGATTTCGCCGTTTTAATCTTTTATGTTTTTACAAATATTTCAAATACCAAGAAGCAAAAATTAATTTTTCTTTTCAAACAAATGATTTATTCAATGCTTGATGCATGTGAATCCAACATTATTTGAACTGTGAAACGTGAATGAGCACTTCATGCATGGCATTTACATGTGTTTTTTCATTCACACAGACCTGCAGAAGATCAGCCATGACACCACAAACACATTTGTCAGTTACAGGACAGAAACAGTCAGAAGCAACAGAGCTGCCACCCCTAAACTACAGACACGCTGAGACCAGCAGCTCAACTTGGCCAGGCACGAGCTGTGGTGAAGAAAAAAAAAAAAATTGTGTACAAGACGATTCCAGAAACACAGGCCATATACAACATGAACAATACATCATTTTCATTCTGATTGTGAATTCTGTGCCACATTTAGTTTTTTATCCCCCTGAGGGAAGAAGAGCAAATACACGGCCAAGCACTGATGCCAAATAAACAAACTGAACGGCTTCACTTCCCACACTATTCCAGCCACTGAAATGCATCCTGCATGTTCCAACATGGATGAGTGAGAAATTAAAGTATTTAAAAAAAAAAAAAAAACACTCTCAACCCACATCATGCACGCTTTCGAACATACTCTTGCACAAGCAGGTACCCAAGAATACCTCAATTGATCTAATCGTACAACCTCAGGCTCATTCAAGCACTCTCTGGAGGTACAAGACGAATCATTCCACCGCGGGTCTGTCTGTCTTCTGCCCAGAAACACAGCTCCACCTCGGCCTAGGTCTCCTGCCTGCGGCCCCTCTCTCTAGTTCGGATTACAGAGACTTCTGCAGCTGTTGATCCAAACACTGTGTTCATCATCCCTGTTCCCTTATTCCACCATGTGATGTCATCAGGCAGGCTGGGTATTCTGGTTAAACGCCAATGATTATCACCAAATTAATCGTGAAAATATTTTACAGCTACATGCGTGTCATCATGACATGGCATAAACGATTAAAGAAAATTTGCACTTTCTGCTCCCATTAACTGGGTTTCCATTTTCACTCCCTGGTTATGTTTGGGCGAGAAAAAAAAAGAAAAAGAAAAAAAGCTTTAGTCTATAAAATGTGATGGGTTAAAACGGGCCCCGGGGCCCCCGGTGGTTCAGCTGAAGGCGTTTGAAAGCGATGAAACCTGCCGTTACTACTGCCAGGGCGACTACAGTATACAATGTCCATGTACCGAAAGCAGATGAAGATTCTCCATCGGCACGAGAGCTTGTGGGGCCGTTCTGCAGAGTAGGCTGTAGACATATACAAACACATGTAAGTGAAGCTGATTGATTGACAGTTGTAATCTACAGTACAATTGACCTATGGCTAAGCCACGCCCTCAAACGCGATGAGCCAATCACAGTGCGCAGCTAACCCAATACACTCGGACATTCTCTGCTTCCATGTCCATTGAAATGCATTGCAGTTAGTCAGTTTTCATTCGTTTTTCTTGTCATTTTAGGTTTAAAATGGTCAAACGGTGTGCATGGGGTACATGCAACTCCGACACTAGGTTCCCGAGAGGCTGGGCGATGGTGTGTTTGTTTTTTACTCTTTCCCAAGCCACATCTCAACCGAGATAAGTGTCTGATCTGGATTAAGTCATGCGGTAGACCACAACACTAGCTAAACGTGGATAAATTAAACAAGGATGTCTACATCTGTTCTAAGTTAAGTCAACAATGTACTTGAACGTTATCTTTAAAATCTCGAATTAGAAAACGTTAATGTTAGCTTCTAGCTACGCTGTACATCGCGTCACTTAGCTTCATTAAAGTATCTGTAAATAACCAAGATAATTAACAATGTTGTGCTGAATGATTCATGTAAACACTGTAGCACCAAACGGTGATGGCAACAATATGCGGTTTATCCCATTTACACTGTGACCTGTACATTTTTGCGTGGAATTGAAGCTTTTCATCGACCTTCTCACAATAAAATTATTAATATAACCCCTCCAATGCATAGTTAAAGGTATAGCGGAGGATCTTTCCGAATTTTAGAGAAGACTCCAATTTTTGACTCCTCTCCAATTTTTTAAAAAAAAGCACATGCACAAACACAACACTCTTGCTCCCGAGAGGGAACGCCTATTACGCCTTGCACAATTATGTTGCAAATTATAAACTAACTCAAAAACATTCATAAAAAAAGACAACATGTCAAATGCCCTTCCGTGTTTTATTTACTTATTATATTGATCGACTGAGTGACCGAGGACTCAAGACATGATATGTGCAACCCTGTATCACACGAAATACGTTCTGAGGAAACTATTTTGCAAATCGCAATTACGTTACATGGCAACATATGAGCAGTGCTATTACGTTGGTCTTTGACCTAATATGTCTCGTTGTTAATACGTTGGTATTAATACATTATTTTTATACATAATTGCATATGGAGAAGTAGCTAGTTGCGTTTGTGTACTAATATACACACACGGTTTTAGAATATGAACACATGAACACACACGCTTTTAGAATATTTCAGCACGATACCATTTACCATTTGGTCAAAAGGCTACTTTAGACAAATTGAGATGTTTACCGTGTCTATGCGGTGCATGACTTGTGCCAGGGCTAGCATTGCTAAGTCGCTTGCATTAACTTTTACTAGTGATTTTAAATGGATTTCTCCAAATAGCATGACAAACTTTACCTGTCTAGTAGAATCTTCGCGACTGCGGCATCAGTGAGAAGCCCAACCTGTGCTTTTAGCGCACGCCAGCATGTGATATCCACCCAAAATCACTCTGGTCTTGTTTCTATATTCTGCGGCCTTTCTCTTCTTATCATACACTTTGTGTACATTTTTTCTCTTTCGACCCTCAGTCATTTTCAAAGGAATGGCTGAAACCGTAACTCCAACATAAAGTGAAAACTACATAGGGATGAGCACGTACGACGGCCTTACGTAAACATATCACCAGAATGATTGACACTTAGGTGGACCAATAGTATAGACTACCCACCCGGAAAAAGAAAATCCTCCGCTATACCTTTAAGGCCCTTTAGGTGACTTCAATATGATATATAATCTTTCTCTCTCAAAAAAATCACCAATTGCCTTCTCTGAAATGTCTACTGTGACAGCTGCCATAGTGCCTGTCCCCGAATGTTGACTGTGTGTCCGAGTGAGTGGAGGGGGCGTGGCTTAGCCATAGGTCAATTGCGATGGCCAGCAGTACTTACTCGCTGCTGTACGCGAAGATACACATCCTCCCCTGCAGACCGAAACAGCTCCACTGCTGCACTGTGAGACAGATTGTCCAACTTCTGGCCATTTATCTACACGAAACAATCATGTACTCATCATTTATTTTGAAATATGTGCATATATGAAAATTTAACTTTGTTATCAGAGGAATAAATTACATTTTTTTAAATATTCAAATAGAAAACAGTTATTTTAAATTGAAATAATATTTCACAATGTTATGTTTTTTTCTTTTAACAAATAAATGCACCCTTGGTTAAAACTTACTGACTCCAAACGTTAATATATGTAAAGTTTAATTAATGTTTTTCTTATAAAATGGATCCATTTCTGCTCAAGTGAAGTGGTAGTTTTGGTTCACAGTTAAGTACAGACATTTTCAAGAATTAACCGTGAGTGAAGTATAATTTGTTGAGTTTGTACAGTAAATTACAGTGGTTTTACCGCAATAACTTTATCTCCCTCCTGCAGACGTCCGTCCAGCGCGGCTGCTCCGTTTTCTTTGATTTTTGCCACATAGATTCCGCTGTCATTCATTATATACTGCTGGTCCACTCCACCGACTATATTAAACCCCAGACCTGACAGAGACGGAGAGGATGTTACACACAGCACCAGGTTGGACTACTTGCATGATTAAACTACGGTCAGAAGGATTTAATGTGATTTCTGAAGAGATGGAGATGTTGTACAAACAGACATGATCCCAGCCAGGCATCACTGCTTAAGATACACTGGTCTCATTCTTTACACACACACACACACACGGAAAACATCACTGTCAGAAACAGTGAGTATTTTATATGTATGTGCTAATGCATAATGTAATAAATGTTAATCAAAACACTTAAAATTAGTGATTGAAATTATGCAGTACGCAAAAAAAGTTAAAAAAGTACCTCTTCTTTGCTCTGTTATGCATTTTAGTAAGAGGTTGATACAACTCAAATTTAAAGTCACATCGAAATGAAAAAAGCAACAGATCTTTTACTCTGAATTGTGAAGTACCAGATTATCAAAAACAAAATGTAGAGTGGGGACTTGTGTCTATAAATTAGTAGTTGATTGAATTTTGAAATGGGGGTATCACTAAATTCTGATAACATGCATTTAAGTAGTTAAATTGTAAATGTATTTGATTTATTTATGCAATTCATTTCAAATTTAAAATGATATTTACTTAAGATAAATCTGAATATGTACGTGTGATGAATATGATGAAAAGGTCGAATTGTAGGATAGTCATAATGTTACATCACCGCACACTGGTGGACATTTTTGCACCTGATATCATTTTATTGTAATGTCACGTTAAAAAAAATTATTATATTGGATCCAGTCCATGAGTCTAAATCTAATTTAATTCAGAACATTCTCTTTCCAATATTGACAAATTGATTGTTTAAAGGGGTGGGGTGGGGCTGGTATCAGTTTAACAAACTGACTTGATCAATGGTGTTGATGACGTATGAAGATTATATTATTGTTTTAAAGTCATACCATTTAATCACAAGTCAAAGTCCAGAGCTATCAGAGCAGTCCAGTCCATGACCTCGCAAAGGTCACACACACACCAACGCATTATATAAGAGTTTAATCAAAGTCAACAGGCAGCTGAGACTGTCAGCCCTCAGAACCTGCCCAAATCCAGACCCACAACACCTGAAAGACTTCAACATCAGCCAAACACAGTGTGCCTGAATCTGACAGATATGTGTCTGTAATGTCGGCCCATATCACTGATGGTGTATTGAGCTGGTTCTGAACTTTCGCTTTCATAATAGCACAAATGTCTCTAAATAAATCCGATCTACTCGTCTAACTATAGTGTAATGGAAATCAACGGATTAACGTATCGGTTCGGGTTCACGGCGCCTGTTAAATCAGGCACGCCACTTATTGTTGAAGCGGGCAGAACCCGCAGCACAGAACCGAACCGCCGGACCGAACTCTGTTTCAACAGCTCCAACAGTGCCGGAGAAGTCGAGGAAAGAGCCAAACTTACCAGCCGGGCCTCTTTTCAGTATAATATCTGTAACGCTTGCCGCGCTGTGTGCGGATCCGTTCATGATGTCGGAAAAGTTCTACTTTTTATTCCCGAAACAGCTAAAAAGCCTCCTAAAGCGTGCGGAACTCCGCCTGCTTCCTCTCTAATGCTGCCAGGACACGATTGCACCCGTCACTGCTGGTCACTGCCCCCTAGCGGATACCACCGGAACACTTTCAAAGTGCACTGCACACACTAGTGACAGGAGAGAGGACGCCCGATTTATCTTCAGGAGTCGGTTCTTGCAACAGTTCGTCATATTGTATCACATATATGTAAAGAAATCTGTGTAGTACATGCTCTAAAACGTCCCAATTTTGTCACAGACTATTGAAGTTATTGCTTTTTTCGATTAGATATTTATTGTAATTTTATTAAAAACAATTCAACAACAAAATAATTAATTTGCATCTTTTGGCTGAAAAAAAAACCTTCTTTCAAACTATTATAATACATTCAATTCACACATATTTTCAGTATGTTTCATTTTTAAGATTTGTGCAAGTGTTTCCACACCAGTCAAATGTGCAGACAATCAACACACTCGACTCGTTTGAAACAGACCGTTCGGTGAATCGGTGACCGGTTGACCACTCGTACCGACTCATTCGTGATTTGTGAACAAATCTTTTAGACATTATGGCTGCATCCGAAATCGCATACTTACAGTGTAGTACAGGAAACACAGTATGTGACTCAAATTATACAGTAGGCGAAAAACAGAACGTGACTAAGATATGTCTATGGCTGCGTCCAAATCCCTTACCTATAGAAGTGAAAAACAGTTGACTAAAGAAGAGGCTATGGCTGCGTCTAAAATCACATACATCCCTAGAAGGTGAAACAACAGTGTTTGACTAAAGAAATATGTCTATGGCTGCATATGAAATCGCATACTTCCCTACTATGTAGTAGACAAAAAACGCATGTAATTAAGTAGTATGTCTATTATTCCGTCCAAATCGCACACTTGCCTACTATATAGTAGGCGAAAAACCAAATGTAACTAAAAATATATAGTAGGTGAAAAACAGTATTTGACTAATGTAGGTCTATGTCAATGGCTGCGTCCGAAATCACATAGGCCTACTGTCCCTAGTAGGTGAAAAACAGTGTGTTACTAAAGAAGTGTCTATGGCTCCATACGAAATCGTATACTTCCCTACTATAGTAGGTGAAAAATTGTATGTTACTAAAGTAGTATGTCTATTATTGCGTCCAAATCGCATACTTGCCTACTATATAGTAGGCGAAAAACAAAATGAGAATAAAACTATATAGAAGGTGAAAAACAGTATGTGACTAAATCAAATACGTCCCTACTATACAGTAGGCGGAAAAAAGTATGAGACAAAAAGTATGTCTGAATTCCTAAAGTTACTACCAGGAAATGTAATCTTCGATCATATTGGCAAGTCATGTATTTGGTGAAAGTGCCTTTAAAGTTTTTGATGTCATACACCGATCGGTCTGCACAGCGCCGCTTCAAGTCAAACACACCTCTTGTGTTGTGAATCAGTTCAATTGAATCATTAAAAAGATTCGATTCAAAAAGAATGATTCATGCACCATTCAGACGCAACCGTATTGACAATCATCAGAAATCTCACATAGCTTCACCAATGTGTGCAGAAATTGTGTCTTTGAAAAACATGTGATAGGAAAGAGCATCCCTGGCGTCAGGCAAATACTATGTTCGGCTTAATATTAGTGTTAATATCAGTGTTTTAAATAAACATTTTAACATGTAAATAACACTTAGCATTGTTGTCAGATTGACACCAACATGTAATAAAACTGACCATAAAAGTGGACAATTGCAAATATTATTTACATGGTGTGTTCAGTTAAACAAAATATGGTAATCACATTCTCTGTGTCCCAGTTATATTTTTAATCCAAAATAATATTCACACCAACGTATTGCACAACATTCTGATGGTTCACCTTCAACCTTTCAAAAGTGGAAAGACGAAGGTCTATATAATGCTGATAATCGTAACATAAATTCAGAAGCTAAAATAGATGCAAATGACAAATGGTTCTATGGTATAAAGACACAATTTTATAACTTTACCTGGTAGTGTTCCCCAATCCTCACACTGTCACATTACTAAAATGATGCATGTTTCTTTGCCCAGTGAAGTGCATACTTCAAGAGCACAGAAAAGTACATTTTATGTTAAAATATTTTCTCCAATCTCAGATCAACATCCAGAACATAATATGAACAAGCACATTTCAATTGGGGTGATACAGCATTTATTCAAACATAATTACTTTCTCATCTCCTTCATCACAATGCTTTAATTATTATGGTTTTATTCAAAATAATAAACATTTTCCAACATTCACACCAAATAAAAAATAATTCAGCCATTTTGATCTGATGTAATTCAGCACAGTGTCACAGCTCTGGTCTGCAGTTTTCCTGAATTAATGATCGATAACTATAAACATAGCGTGTGAAAGGCTGGGCAATGCGTTTGATTTTTTTTTATAAAATTAGTCACGTTCCGGTATACATGCAAAAGGATGACTAGCATAATGCATTCTGACGGGAAAAACAGACCGTTACGGTGCGATAGACGCGCATCAGTGATACCAGTGTCCTGATGACCTCTCAGACGGGTCAAAACTTGCTCTACATCTGTATTTCAATTGTTTCGATCAAGTGGCGATCATGTGTTTGACTAATCTGCAATGGAGAGACCGGTAACAGATATATCATTATGACTTTTATTCATTTCTGTTCGTCCCACTTTTTTTGGAGATAAAGTACTTTTTAAAGACCGATGACTTAATGTGTCATCTTAACATTGTCAAACGGCTCCCTGTGTTTCAGATCATGCTGGGGGCGGCACTGAACAGAGTGAGGTCTCCCTCTATGTGCAGACGAGTGACATCCTCCATCCCGCCTGTTCTGTGCTCAAACTCCAGCAGATGAACCCCGTCCACAGCCACCTTAAACCCGTCTGTCTCCACCAGGATCTTCAGCTGCACACACAAACACATTAGGGTCATGAACACTGCAGATAAATTCGGTTGTCAATTCACCTTTTAGTACTCAGTCCTGTTCTGCACACACACACTTCAGTAACGTACCAGTAAGTTCAACTTCTGAAAAATTCAGGTAATGACAAACCACAGTTACACAATCCTACACAGTGTGTACCGAACCGAACTGAACAGCTAGTTGTTAATGACATATTTAAACACACAACTTCTGTATGTGCGATGTAGCGTGGTCACGGTTCTCAGTAAAAAAATCGAATCCTACCGCTCTCAACCCACAATTCGGCACACATTTGCACCGCAGTTCATCTTAAATCTGACGATGCTGGAGTGACCAAAGACTCATTGCATTTAGCAATTTTAACCAAACCACCGTCGACAGAGGCAGAGTTGGGTTTATGTAGGCATCTTTGCAGGGCACGCCCTTGCAGTGTTGACATGTCCACTTATTATAAGCGTCTTTGGGTGTGTTGATTGTGCTTGGCTCATCCAGTTTATGCAGTTATTAAAATAGGCAAGTGCAGGTCGCAATTATTTCGGCTTAATTTCCAAAATAAATGCATGTTCTTGTTTGCTGTTTTTTTTTTTTTTTTTTTTTTTTACAAGATCTGGCAACAAGAATGAGTCAACCCTCGTATGTCTTTCCCTGTGGTTTTCTAATTCATCACGGTTTGTTATTAAAGGAGTAGTTCACTTTTAAAAAAAACTTTTGCTGATAATTTACTCACCCCCATGTCATCCAAGATGTCCATGTCTTTTTTTCTTCAGTCGAAAAGAAATTAAAGTTTTTGATGAAAACATTCCAGGATTTTTCTCAATATAATGCACTTCAATGGTAACCAAACGGTTCAAGGTCTAAAAGACAGTTTCAGTGCAAACTGCAAACTGTTCAAAGGGCTTTAAACGATTCCAGACGATGAATAACGGGTCTTATCAAGTGAAACGATCGCTCATTAAAAAAAAACAACAACAAAGTTTAAGTTTTATCAGCTCAAATGGTCGCCTTGCTCTGTTCTGTGATGCGCGTTTGTGAATGAACAAATCTTTTTTCGTGTCATTTGGTTCAACGAATGAAATGAACGAGTTGACTCGGGAAAAGATTCGTTTTCCCGGGTCACGGTTTCGGGGTGGCTCGGAAAAAGGACTACAATCAAATAACAAGGTAATTAAGATCAAATAATCAAACTATAAACAAATACAATAGAGCAAATAATACAAATAAAATAAACTGTGCATTTCAGGTTATTTAGGTATCTAACAGTACAGAAATTGAATAAAGTAATCAATGTAAAACAACAGGGAATATAATCTTCACTGAATAAATAAAATAAATATGAATCATTCTTAAAGTTACAGCAGCTATTAAGTTAAGAGCAGAGAGTGATGTCCTTGTCTTTTGTTGTTTGATTTACATTATAAACACAGACAGCAGGAATATTAGGCTGCTGTCACTTTAAGAAATAATGAACAGAACCAAAATGACACTCAGGCATCTTTCTCATGCAATTTAACTTGACATAACCTTTGACGTTTGTTAAGATACTCGCCAAGACGGGCATGTTGCCATCATTTTTGTGTGAATTTCAAGCGCAAGACTTGAAAGAGAACTTAATATTTGCTCGCTTTACACACTCTTTCTTCTTGCGAATATAGGTTTAAATTAGCAAGGTATACATGAGATTATTTTAAACACAGATAGAAACATGTGCTGTTCAAGTGTCACCTGTGCTATAAACACCCGGGTGTAAGTGACTGGTCATGTTAGAGAATACACCACTCGCATGGAACAAAGTTTAGGGGAAGCCACAATGTGTATCCTTCGACAGAAACATACATAAGCTTAACTCTGTCTGTCTGCCTTACGTGTGTTTTTTTTTTTTTCAACAAACCATATTACACATGTATTGTATGGAAGCTTGTTTCTGCCATAGAATGAAAAATACAAAAGGTAATTGCGACTTTTTATCTCACAATTCGGACTTTTTTCTCACAACTGTGAGTTTACTTCTCGCAATTCTGACATTATTTCTCAGAATTGAGAGATGGAAAGTCAGAATGGCGAGATATAAAGTCAAAATTGCGTGATATAAAGTCGCAATTGTGAGATATAAAGTCAGAATTGCGAGATATAAAGTCAGAATTGCGTGATATAAATTCAGAATTGCGTGATATAAAGTCAGAATTGCGTGATATAAAGTCGCAATTGTGAGATATAAAGTCAGAATTGCGAGATATAAAGTCAGAATTGTGTGATATAAAGTCGCAATTGTGAGATATAAAGTCAGAATTGCGAGATATAAAGTCAGAATTGCGTGATATAAAGTCGCAATTGCGAGATATAAAGTCAGAATTGCGTGATATAAATTCAGAATTGCGTGATATAAAGTCAGAATTGCGTGATATAAAGTCGCAATTGTGAGATATAAAGTCAGAATTGCGAGATATAAAGTCAGAATTGCGTGATATAAAGTCGCAATTGTGAGATATAAAGTCAGAATTGCGAGATATAAAGTCAGAATTGCGTGATATAAAGTCGCAATTGTGAAATATAAAGTCAGAATTGCGTGATATAAAGTCAGAATTGCGTGATATAAAGTCGCAATTGTGAGATATAAAGTCAGAATTGCGAGATATAAAGTCAGAATTGCGTGATATAAAGTCGCAATTGCGAGATATAAAGTCAGAATTGCGTGATATAAATTCAGAATTGCATGATATAAAGTCAGAATTGCGTGATATAAAGTCGCAATTGTGAGATATAAAGTCAGAATTGCGAGATATAAAGTCAGAATTGCGAGATATAGTCAGAATTGCTAGATACAAAGTCGCAATTGCGTGTTATAAAGTCCGAATTGTGAGATAAAAAGTTGCACCTCTTTTTTTCTCAGAATTGCGACTTTATATCACCAAATTCTGACTTCATCTCGCAATTCTGACTTTTTATCACGCAATTCTGACTTTATATCTCGCAATTCTGACTTTATATCTCGCAATTCTGACTTTTTATCACGCAATTCTGACTTTATATCTCGCAATTCTGACTTTATATCTCGCAATTCTGACTTTTTATCACGCAATTCTGACTTTATATCTCGCAATTCTGACTTTTTATCACGCAATTCTGATTTATATCATGCAATTCTGACTTTATATCTCACAATTCTGACTTTATAACACGCTATTGCGACTTTATATCTCGCAATTCTGACTTTATATCTCGCAATTCTGACTTTTTATCACGCAATTCTGACTTTATATCTCGCAATTCTGACTTTATATCTCGCAATTCTGACTTTTTATCACGCAATTCTGACTTTATATCTCGCAATTCTGACTTTTTATCACGCAATTCTGATTTATATCATGCAATTCTGACTTTATATCTCACAATTCTGACTTTATAACACGCTATTGCGACTTTATATCACGCAATTCTGATTTTATATCTCGCAATTCTGACTTTATAACTTGCAGTTGCGACTTTATATCACACAATTCTGACTTTTTAACTCGCAATTTTGAGAAATTAAGTCAGAATTGTGAGATAAAAAGTCACAATTATTTATTTTATTTTTATATTCAGTAGCGGAAACAAGCTTCCATACAGATGCTTATGTATATCACTTTGGTCAAAAATAGAAGATACCAAACGCAAAATATGCCAGGACTTCGCTATGGTTACCACGGTGTTATAATAGCAATTTCAGGATTAAGTCATATTATGTTCTGTACAAGGAATGATAATTCAGGGGATTCACTCCCATAATTCAATGCGGTTGTCACTCCTGAAACTGTACGTGGCCTATATGGGAACTCAACTGAAATCAGGCATTCCTTCTCTGAGATAAATAAGAAGGCCGTACCTCAAACTGTCTGCCCTGCACAAAGGGAAAGCCTCCATCTCTCTCCTCGGGACCCCAGTAGCCATCAAAGTTTGTGTTCCGTACGATGGAGTTCTCATGGAAACGTGGGTTGAAATGGAAAACCACATCATGACCCCTCACAAAATCTACATGGAACCTAAGATAAGAGAAGTGAGTATTTGCTTTGGACTCGGAAAAGTAATGCTGTGTTTTGTTACATAAATGTGTGTGTTACCTATCTCCTCCTGGTACTGGCTCACCCACGATAGTGATCAGGAGTCCGGGCATTATCCCTGCGTGCAGCGGTAGATCGTATGGCAATGGCTAAAACACACATACACACCAACAGAAGTTATTTATAGTCATTTGAATCAGGTTTAATAGGTCTCTACAATAAGAATATATTTAGAGTTTATCCTTCATCCTTGTTATTGTAGATATTGATATTACAAATAGGGATGCAAAAAAATGAAATATCTGGCATGTTATGGCTGATAACAACTGATACTATTAAAATGTAAAAGTAATAATATCCACCAATAACCATATGGAGATATAATGTGCTCCTCTAATTGCAAAGAAAACACCTGCAAGCAGCTACACATTATGATCTCTATCCAAAAATGAACTTTATATTCCAAAATATGACTGCACAATAGAGATTAGAGACACAAAATTGGAATCTCTTACAATTATACTACAGTTCAAAAGTTTAGGGTAATCTCTTATGCTTATGAATGCATAAATAATTATCTCACATGCATTTATTTGATCAAAAAATACAGTACGAACAGTAATATTGTAATATCATTATAATTTAAAATAACTTCAATTTAAAAATAATTTATTCCTGGAATGCAAAGCTGAATGTTCAGCATCACTACTCATCTTCAATGTCACATGATCCTTTGCTGATTTTCTGCTCTTTGATTAATAGAAAGTTCAAAAGAACAGCATTTTTTCAAAATAGAAATCTTTTGTAACATTAAAATGTTATACTGTAATTTTTGATCAATTTAACACATCCTTGCAGAATAAAAGTATCTTGCAGATCCCAAAACTTTTAATAAAATAATAATAATTTGTTGCATTTATATAGCGTTTTTGTCTGGGTACTCAAAGTACCTTACATAGAAGGAGGGAATCTCCTCAAGACACCACCAATGTCTATTCACCAATAAATTGTCATTAAGTACCAGCCTGGTCAACAATTAATTGCATCCAAAAAAAGTTTGTGTTTACATAATATATGTGTGTGTAGTGTGTATAATTATTTTGAATATATAAATACACACACATGCATGTAAATATTTAAGAAATATTTGCATGTGCATGTATATATATATATTTATACATAATTTATATTAAATATAAATATTTTATATATTAATAACACATTTTTCTTAAATATAGACATGCACATTTGTGAATTCTTACATACAAAATAGTTATACACAGTACACACACACATATATTATGTAAACAGAAACTTTTATTTTGGATGCGATTAATCGTGATTAATCGTTGCCCAGCCCTTTTAAGCACATAGAACCTAAGTAGATAGGTTTAATCTTTTATACATTTACTCATTATGTCTCTACCTTTCCTCTATTCTCCATTAAAAAAAATTCCATGGCTTTTCCATAGTATGCAAAATAAGACGAAGCCCTCCCTGACATTTAACTGGCCTGTTCAATTCAACGGAATATTTTTCCAACTTAAAGGAATAGTTCACTTCAAAATGACCCATTGACTTCCATAGTAGTAAAAAAATACTATGGAAGTCAATTGGTCCAGTTAACTGTATGGTTACTGGCATTCTTCAAAATATCTTCCTTTGTGTTCAGCAGAAGAAAGAAATTCACACAGGTTTGAAACAACTTGAGGGTGAGTAAATGATGACAGAATTTTCATTTTGAAGTGAACTATCCCTTTAAACTAGAAAAAAACAAAACTCTAAGAGAAGCTAGTTACTCAGCGTCATAAAAGCTTATGTATACTAAACAACGAACACCCAAACAAGTCCATTTTTCTCTCTTATTTTAGCTAATGCCACGTCTGAGATCACATGACATCAAGTTCATAAACAACTTTGCTATGGCAACACTGTGACAAATCTCATAAACTGCCAATCCCTGATTCCAAACCCCACCCACTGACTCATTATTCCTTTCAGCAAGAAAAAAAGTCTGGTCTGATTAAACACACACTACCTTTCAAAAGTTGGGATAAGTACGATTTTTTTGTCAAATAAATGTATATTTTTATTCAGGAGACACATTAAACTGATCAAAAGTGACATTTAAGACATGTACGATACAAAATATTTCCATTTCCAATAAATGCTATTCTTTTGAACTTTCTATTAATTAAACAATCCTGAAAAAAAACCTGAAAATCAATTTTAAAATATATTAAATAGAAAACATTCATTTTAAATTGTAACAATAATAGTTTGTCTTTTTTATCATAGCCTTGTATGCACTGACCGCAAACTTTTCAGCTTCTCAGCCTTACCTACAATATCTGACAAACGCTTGCTTTTAACAAACAATTAATTGAGCCCCTTAAAAACCTTTAATTTCAATAACAGACATCTGTTTGTTGTATAAACACAAAGTGCATTATTTATTTTTTTTCTATTTTTTAAGCAATAACATCATTAAAACATACACCTGTCAATAGTATTAAAATAATCACGAGTGTACTTTGCAGAAAGTGTCTCAGCTACATTAAATATGTGCAATTGTTTGCAAAGGTGATATGCAAATATATCAGCATGAGTTTGTGCTAAATGTCCAGAGCTCAGTTTGGATGTTAACTGGGGTCTTTGTGATGGTTGCAGTGCTGTCCTCCTCCTGTGATTGGCTGAGCGGTTCATTGTGCTCAAAAATATGGAGGTCTATATGGTGGCTGAAAAACAAGAAGAGGAGCTTTTGAGATCTGTAGATTTAACGTGATCCAGAAGCATGAGACCACCGCAGGAACATCCCAGACCTCAAGAGCTAAACCTACAACCCTGAAAGCAAGACTTATGTCACCAACACTTTGATAAAATAAACTCCAGCAGGCCCGAAAAACAAATCCCCAGCAACCACCAAACCAAGCCAATCCCACACACAGTTATATGCGGACTCACACATGCAAATCCCTTTATACACTAGGGCTGGGTTGACGATATTCATTTCTCGATTTCAATCGATTCTCATTTTAATGAACCGAAATCGATTCTGATTCGAGGAAAGCGGAAGCACAGAGCGCACGTGAACTGATAATTTCTTCTACTACTACTACTAGTTACAGCACAAAATAAACACGAATGAACATCAGAAGGTTTGAAAGAAATAGTACACTTACTGAAATGTAATGGTATAAATGTCTCATGTAATCGCTCAGTGTTTTAACCGACCCAAATACAACAGCTCGTAAAATATGTGACATAATATTACCTCAGAAATGGCATTCAATGGAGCCTGTGGCGAGCGGGACAAGGCCGGTGGCGTGATTGATAATGAGTGACACCAGCGCGACTTACCGGTCTCGTGCCATTCTCTCGCGGCCCTTGGCCTCGCCCGCTCGCCACAGAGCTGTTCATTTAGTTAAATATATGCACTATATTACATTTTTATTATATTTTTACTTAGCCTGTTATTCAATATTAATACATTTTGAACAAATCTTTCATGAAGTTCTTACATCAGCAACCGTTTAAATGTTTATATTTCAAAAATCGGATTGGAGTAGAAACTTCATTTTTATCAAATAAAAAGTTTATATTATTATTTTTTTAAATGTTTGTATACAAATCAGCTGTTAATTGGAACCTTTTATTCAATAGTAATGTACCAACTGACAGGGTTCACCCACATATAGTTATCACGTATTTTATACCTGATAATCAGTATATCCTTATGAAATGAGTTAGGTACTGAATTGAATCGCAA
The DNA here is from genome assembly GCA_038021265.1 of Cyprinella venusta. Taxonomy (NCBI): domain Eukaryota; kingdom Metazoa; phylum Chordata; class Actinopteri; order Cypriniformes; family Leuciscidae; genus Cyprinella; species Cyprinella venusta. The sequence continues at coordinate 17,790,730 of CM075869.1, read as the reverse complement.
GCCTGTGGATTTAAATCGAATCAAATCTTGAAATTTGTGTCAATATCCAGCCCTATTATACACCCATTCATACGGTCATAATTGCTCACCAGCATTCCACCTGGAGCTGCAGGCCCTCCGTATGGTCCCATGGGCCCTGGACCGTAGCCTCCTGGTGGGCCAGGTTGAGGAGGGAAGCCCCCTCCGTGTGTACCCCAGGACCCTGGTGGTATTGGGGGAAACATTCCTCCTGCATATCCTGGGCCTCCATCTGGTGGAAAAGCACCAGGGCCTCCTGGGCCGTACATGCCAGGCCCAGACTGACCTGGTGGGTAAGGCACATTTGGATATGGGCCCTGTGGAGCCCCAGGTGGGGAAGGGAACTGTCCAGGAACAGGGTATGGCATGGGTGCCCCACCTGGTGGGAACTGACCTGGCATCGAGGGAAACTGTCCTGGAGCTCCAGGGTTGGAGGGGAACTGTCCAGGTACGCCCGGACCCGGAGGGTATCCGCCCGGACCTGGAGGGTATCCACCCGGGGCAGCTGGGGCTCCTGGAAACTGGCCCGGGGCTCCTGGGCCGGGTGGAAAGGAACCAGGGGCAGAAGGCCCGCTCTGGGGAAAGCCAGAGGGGGCTGTTGGCTGGCCAGGGCCTCCTGAGGATGGGAAATTAGGGCCACCAGGGGCCGCACCAGGCCATCCAGGATTAGTGGGGGGCGGAGCACCATTTCCAGGAGCTGATGGATTGGTGTGCCTAGTTTTTGATGCTTCACCAGAAACATCATCTGGGATTGCGTCAGCAAGCTACAGAAAGAAGATGCAGGAGATATCACAGCAAATGAAACATCAACTGAACATTTTATTAAAAAGACTTTTGATTTGTTATTATCGGTGCAAAGTCAAGGACTTACTAGGCCAAACAGTGGAGTTCAAAAGACTGAGACCAGATGGAAGATATGGGACTAAAAACCTAAATTAAACTTGTAAATAAACGTTTAGGGCTTTGGGAAAAAAAAACTAAACAAAAACAAAAGGAACATTATGATGTTAAAATGGATAATGTTTAATATTCTAGGTCAGTAATTAAGCACAATTAAAATTAATTGTGTGAACTGAAATCATCTCAAATTAGGCTGGACAACATGATCATCAGGTTTAGATATCACTTGTGGAGTTCATGCAGCTTGAGTGCTGCTGTCATAAAAGCAAAAAAGAAAAAGTGAAACCTGTTTCTATTGTCCATTGTTGTATATATATATACTTTTCCACTAGTGGTCTTAAGCGTTTGGACCCCACTGTATTATATAATACTGTATATTTTGATATGTCAATGATTATACAGAATTATTTAATATACTTGCTAAAATTAAATTGATGGGAAATGTAAATAACCAAGTCTACTAGCACAGTCATTTCTACTGCTAGTAACATGGATACAATTACAAAGTTTGTTATTTTATTAACACAGGAGGAAATACAAGCCCAAAATGATTCAAGTGAACAATTTAATAATTATTCATAAACAGTTAAAAAAAACTTACCGAAAAGTCTGCCATGGCCTAACAGAGAAACAAGAAGTGACATTTAATATCATGCAATTGTATACAAATCAACTGTCAAAAATCCAGCACATGTAAGACAACTAGTTATAAAGACGCTATTCATAGAGAGATACGTCACTGGATTGAACACACTGTGGCAAATGGTTATTTTAAACACTATACATTTAAAAATGATCTGGTTTAAGATGAAATCAGGCACCATTCTAACTATACGCAAATTGAACTGTCATCTATACACATGCGCATTTTGGTTGAAACATGAGCAGTTTAGTGAGCACAAGCACCTCGACTGGATCAGGGCCTGCGGTCCGGAGATTCGGGTTTGGTTTCACCAGGTCCCGTCGCCCGAAAAGATCCGAAAGTCAGTATTACTAAACTCTATACAGGAAGTGAGGTGATAACTGGAATATTGAGGGTTTTCAACGGCGTGTTTGAAAACAATATGAGCATCAAATTATATGGATGAGACATTTAAAGCTGTAGTTAAAGGCACAGATCAATCTACTGTGTTTATAGATCAGATATGAGCGCTATGCACGCGCATGCTCCCCGATGGGCGTGTCATCTGAGGGATGGGCCGGTTTATCTGCGCATGCGTAGGTCACTGTGACGGAGCGTGGGGAGGGGGTGTTGTGCTTAAAATAAAACAACCATAATAAAATGAACCATACTCCCACAACTGGTTTATAAACTTTTCCGTTTTTTAAATGTCCTTCCACGAACACAGCCTGAAAAGGTAAAGATTTTCCAACAACTGCTGGTGAATGTTGATATGAAGGTTGACAAAATGTTGATTGTCAACGTACAATGTATAAAAAGATTTGATTTGTTTATTTATTTATTATTACCCTGATCCTAAAATTTGGGACATCTACAATTTGAACCATATTTGTGTAATTTTTCTGTCGCTCAAAATACAGTTTGGGATTTTTATAGTATTTAGATTTTTTAAGTTATTGATACATTTACATTTCCCATTAAAAAATCTTTGACAACAATAAATATATGAAATTTAAAAAAAAGACTCAAATGCTTAAAAAATTTGTGCGAAAACAAAATATATTCTATATATAAAATATATATAAATATATTCATGACGAGGGTCCCTAGGTAAAAAGGGTGTTTCAATCTGTTACATATGGTTTTATATTTTAATACATATATATTATTTAATTTTATTATATAAAATATATCTATGGGAGAGATAGAACAATTAATTCGATATAGTAGATAGTTAGCTGTTAGAACAGATAGTAATCCAACCAAATCCTTTCATTTCCCCGTAGGTGCGGAGAGATCTTGTTTTATACAATCTGTGGGAGAGATAGAACCAATTACTCGATAGTTCTTTCCATGAACAGTCTGAGTTCATGTCAAAACGCTGCTGTTCTGGGATCAGATAGAGCTCGTCCCTTTATGGGTGAAACGAACTGATCCTGGAACAGTCAGCCACTCAAAGCCAGGCGCGTTCAGGCGTTCTGATTGGTCAAACGAACGTCACGAGACGCGGCACGGTATAACTCCTGCTGCACTGCTGGGCTCGTGCTGTCTGTGAAAATGGTGAGTATAAAAACTCGCTTGGATTAATACAAACAATTCAATGGCGGCGTTGTCTTATAGGATGTATAATAATACCGAAGCATTTCCAAATAACGCCGTAGGCCTCCAGGGTCAGTGATATGTGTATATAAGAGAGGTTGTTGTTTTTTTTAACCCTGTTGCAGTTCCACCCAGTGCTTTGTGATGAGCTGCATATCAAACCCTCTTCTGCATTACACCGACTTATAAAGTTTACCAAAATAAAGGCGCGTTTGGCGTTACATTTACCCTAAAACTCTGTTTAGGATTTTCACGAGATAGGATTGCCTTACATAATAGTGATATGATGGAATTCCGGCGGCTCCGGGGGAATTCTCATTTCCTGTTGCGGGCAGGGACGTGCTCTGCTCACACTTCATTATTTCAAGGAAATGTTGGAAAATCTGAGTGACAAAGAGACGGTGTGGCTCCTTTTCTTGGAATGGCACAAGTCACGATCAAACGATGTAATTTAATCAGAGCAGAAATGGCAAACAATGCAATGAAATAAATTCTTTGCATACCACCAGCACTGCACGACAAACACGTTTGCTCACTTAGTCCGCCACATCAACAGCTAAGAAAGTGATTGTTGTTCTCCTCCTGATGACCCATACTCAATGACATAAAGCAGTAGTTTTGTGAACTCCTAATCTTTGAAGACCCCATACAACTGGATGATGTGTGTTAGAGTGTACAGGAGGTTTTGTTGTTAAAATAGCATCATATTGAACTGATATCAATTAGAGCTTGATAACAGAATAACAATTTCACAGTCAGAAGAAATACATTGTATTTTCCACTCTGCTTTTTCTGCCTGGTTATTTCTTTCTATTGGTCAGTGGTTCTCATAATATTAGTCTGTAAGTCAGTTTATTATTGTGCATCTAACATTTTAATTTAGATTGTTAATTGTAACACTTATTGGAGCTTTTATTGGGTCCCTAACCTGTAGGATGCAGTCATATTCAAAGAGATTACCAGTAATAGGACGTTTTTCAGGTTGATTAATTATTTATACACTACCAGTCAAAAGTTTGGACTTGCTTGTCTAAGCCAACCGACAAGACTTGAGGAAAACCAGCCTTGAATGTGGTCGCTGGACACACCTAATGAACTATGGTTATGATATGACTGAGAGTATGCTGAGCTGTAATTTAGACAAAGGATGACTATTTTAAAGAAACCAAAATATAAATTTGATTTACTTTTAATCATACTGCACATGCTTTTATCCGAAGCGACTGAAAATGTAAAGAACATTAGAAGCAATCAAACCAACAATTGGGCAACAATATGCAAGTGCTGTGACTAGTCCCTTGTTAGTCTAATACAGTAGCAACATCAACAAAAATCAAATGAGAAAAGAAACAAATACACTTACACGCTGCTGTCCACTTCTGTTGCTTGACCACTTCTCCTAAATGTATAAATATTTTTTGTATTGTTTTTAGTCTACATAATTCACATACTTCAAATATTGTATAATTGTATAATGTATTGTACCATCACTCTGTAACATGGACACCTTAAAATAAAATGTAACCGCTGATAGATTTTTTAGATTTTATAATAATTTAAAATGTGAAAAAAATATAATAAGTAACATGTGTGTGTGCAGAGTGAGTCTTTAGTTGTGTGTGAGGTGGACGAAGACCTGGTGAAAAAGTTGCGTGATTTCCGCTTCAGGAAGGAAACCAATAATGCTGCCATCATCAGTGAGTTGAACTTAAATGAAACACTCAAACTGGTCCCCATGCTCACACTTTCTCATATACCATGAGGATTGACTGTTGACAATGCTGTATTCTCCTCTGGTTACAGTGAAGATTGATAAAGACAAACAGCTGGTGATTCTGGAGGAGGAGCATGAGGTAAATTCACACACACACACACACACACACATCTCATAACCACTGTTATTGCATGAATGCATAATAGATGGCTTTGCAGTGGAAATTACAATTAAACAGCTCAGTGGTTTGATTTCTTGTAGGATATTTCCCCTGAAGATCTGAAGAACGAGCTACCAGAGAGACAGCCCAGATATCCTTAACTAAAATAGTCACTTTGTACTCTTCCCTGATTTAAACTCTAGTAACTTATGTGACTTATGTATTTTCCATTCAACATTGAACAATCATTATTTTCCCTAACCTGAGACACATTTGTAGTCTACAGCTACAAGTACCAGCACGATGATGGGAGAGTGTCCTACCCTCTGTGTTTTATCTTCTCCAGTCCTGTTGGTAAAAAAAAAAAAAAATCTGTTAAAAAATTAATAATTCAATATGCACAAACTCCAATCTCCAATCTCTAAAATGATACACACTTTCCCAGGATGCAAACCTGAGCAGCAGATGATGTATGCGGGCAGCAAAAACAAACTGGTACAGACGGTTGAACTAACCAAGGTGAAACACTTGACCTTACACCCGCTGATGTTCTTTCTTTAAAGCAGTGTAGTGGTAATAGCTTCTAAACATTATTTTTTCCAGGTGTTTGAGATAAGGAACACTGAAGACCTGACAGAGGAGTGGCTAAGAGAGAAACTGGGCTTCTTCCGCTAAGAACAGACCGAACAAGCTACAACTCATGTTTAAAGAGTGACCGAGATGGGACCATCACCTCCAAACGGAGAGAATACCATAGTCCATCTGATACTGTCTGTTTGTGTATGTTTGAATGCTTCTGCCCAAACTCTAAACCCGCCTGTACCAGTTTAAGACGACAGATATTTGAGGTGCAAAGACAATATGAAAGCAAATTCCACAAGTACTCTGAACTATTCCTTGGATTTTTAGAACCATTCCACACTCATCCCTGAGCAGTAAAGTATGTACTGGCCTGCACAGGTAATCCAATCGTACTGCCATGATAGTTGGGTGACGTCATGTTGTGATTTTAAGCAATCCCACGTCAGCTATCCTTGATCGATGGCAACAGATTTAAACATTCTAAAACTCTTAACATGTGATGTGTCTTCATGTAATGCCCTGATATTACAAGGGTCTTCGTAATGCATTTTCTACCTCTAATTTGGAGTATTTTTGACCAAACATGAATTATTTTGTTTTGATATCTGTTGAACTGTAATGGTAGGCGAAGGGTTCAGAAGTGGGGAGAGGTTGGGAGAGAGCATGTGATTGTCGTATCTGACCTGTTGTCTTGAGTGTCATAAATTTATTCTGTTTTGCCTTTTTAAATCTGTGCTCACAACCTGACAAGCAAACCTCCACTTAAGATCTAGAAGCTGTGAGGACAATAGGGTGAGAGTTCTGGGACAATTTTTTATTGATTTATTGTTTTTGGGAAAAGGGGTAAGGTATACATCACCCAGACAATCTGTCCCACCTTTTTGGAAATGTGTAGTTGTAGATGTACATTGGCAGGGGTTTGTTATGCTATGGTGTTATTCGGCCACTGGCATCATCTGATGAATTTCTCTTTCTCTTTGTCCAGCTAAACACTGGAATAAAGCCAGCGTCACTAGTCTTGGGTTTTTGCGAAGCATTGCTATTTCCATATTTATGTAAAAACAATCATTCTATTGGCAAAATGTAAACACTGGAAATTAATTAAATGTTTACAGTTTAACAGAGTAATACAAATAGTTGGAGGAAGTGATATTGTGGTTTCGATTAGTAATACCTCTGCAGAATCTGTGAGCTCTAATGTGGGTCAGGCTCATCTCTGTACATCTGTAGAACCTGTAACACCTGTGATTAGTGCTGTTTCCTATTAAACACTGATTGCTCACTTTGGTGGTTTATATGATGTGGACATCACATGATATGTCCCATACATACAGTGAACTGTGTATGCGTTTAATGTCCATTTTTTAATGACTGAACTGAAGATGCTTTTCCTGCTCATTTATAATCCCTTCAAACCAGAAAAACAGTTAACCCTTCTATATGTGTCTCAATTACATTTGTCTGCTGTTTTGAATAATTAAACAAGGTTTTTTCCTTTAAAAATGTGACTATGTGTTTAACTGGAGTGTTCTTGATTGTATTCATACCTTTATTTTTAAACTTCTTAGTTTTGCATCTTGTTTTCATCTAGTGTTTTTCCGTCATTTGTAGTAAGCAAGGGGTGAAATAATGTCATACAAAAATAACTAAATGTAAAATTGAGGTCTTATGTTAAATCTGACTATCTTACTGGTTTTAGCAAAGTTTACTGGTTGAAGTTGCATGGGAAGGAAGTGTCTGCTAAGAGAGTAAATGTAATTCCATTCAACAAATACAAGGTGATTTATTTATGCCCGTTACCATGGCAAGTCAATTCTATATTCAATGACCGATGGGTTTGCATTAGTAAAACAGTATTAGGTTAATGGCACAAAGCATTAGAAAATTCTACCCACAGTTGTTTTCATGTGGTTTTGATTTAATCTGTCTGGTTGGGTGTTATTGATCTAGTCCTTAACAAACATGCATCACCTGAATATCTTGCCCCAGGAAGTAAAAAAAAAAATCCATCAGAGTATGTCTTGTTTGTTTGCAGATAGATGGCTTTACATTTCCATAACATATCTCAGGGAATAATTCCTCTTTTTTTTTTTTTTTTTTCAAATTAATTTTTTATTTTGCCAACCACGACTATAGTAGCCTAGGCTAACATGAATGTTGTAATATTCTGCACAAGACACAGTATAGAAGACTTCTGCAACTTATTACGAAAAGATGAAAGGTTTTAAGAGATGTGTATAATGTCACAGCAATGACATCCAGAATGGATCACTTTTTTCAGGCCTGGTGGATATATTGCATATTTTTTAAACTTGGGATGGTTCACATAGATGCGAGTTTACAGGCAAAACAAGGAGAAATGCAACAAGATCTCTTTGGTTTAGCAATTGTGTTTCCATATTAAAGCAGTTCAATCTCACATCACTTTCACTGCAGCATGTAAAATATTCTCTTTTATGTTCATGACTCATATTTGTCAGTATTTTATAGGCCCTAAAGTCTGTGTTACTGTTAATCTTATTAATTCATTCAGCACATTTTAATAAGAATGTTATATTTATTTATCAGTAGGCCAATAAATCTTTGTCTCTTAGCCTTTTTAAAATAAGCATTAATCAGGTTTCCCCTGCTCTCGCGTTTTTTCGAGTATCCATGTGAACTCTCTAGTCACGTGACGTACAGCTGCCTCAACGACGTCACAGCAGTCGTCGGTCTGGATAATTCCACATGAGCGAAAAATGGCGTTCACATTCGCGGCCTTTTGTTATATGTTGGCGCTTCTGCTGACGGCGGCGCTCATTTTCTTCGCGATTTGGCATGTAAGTGTTTTGAATAGAACTTTTACACATTCGCCAAGGGTTTTAACTCAGATACTCAGTGGATAGTGGCATTAGTTCAACATAGAGCAGAGCACGAGACGAACGGGAATGAATGGCACGAGCGAAACCTGGTGACACCCATTATAATCATTACCGCCAATCTTCCGTTAAACAATTAGGGTTTTTCTATGTATTTAAACGTATTATCTACGGGGTTAGCCACATTTTGTTCACGCTTTGTTATTTAGTTTCTGTCGCAGTAAATACTGGTGATCATGGGCGAATGGGACGCTCGCTCTCGTGCTTGTGTTTACAGATCAGTAATAAATTAGAACTACTGTGACAATCAATAATGTATTGTATATAATGTGTAAGTTATTATTATTATTTTTTTATGGCAAAAGGCTAATAAGAAACTAAAACAGGGCAGTGAAGTCTATAATACGTACCTCTCATTTGTGGGCCTTTGCATGTTAAATGAGTTAGATTAGTGAATTAGATGAATGAATTAAATGAATTAGAACTGTTTTGTTTTTGAGAGAATTTTGCGGACTGAACAGCACCATTGTTCAGATCTCCTCAATGCTGCCTGTTGTCATTAATCTGTTTCAAATATACTAAATATATCTTTAAGAAATATAGAAATATATCTATACTAAATATTATATACTTTCAGTACATAACTAGTGTCACATTTCTGCCTTTGCTCAAATACACCAAATACATTCAAATGAATATATTCCATCCCTTTCTCCCCCTAGAGTTAAAGGGACATGTGAATTTCATACAATAATATTACTTTTGTTAATGCATTAAGTCTGTCATTACCAATTTTCACCAGTAAACCATTATAACCTTAATTTGATTCAGGCATTCAGGATAATACATAGCATAATTAGTGACGAATGCTGATGATTACAGGTCAGGCAAAACAAAAAGAAACCGTAAAGCATAAAGATCTCTGACTCTGCAATTGTGCATCTCTGTATTAAAGCTGTTTAAATTTAAATAATTTCTCTTGCAACACAAATCTCATGAAATATTAAGTTCTTGTTCTGAAAGAATAACGCATTCCTGACATAAGGGAATGTTGGAAATTATGTTTGTATATTTACTCCTGGATCATGCGCTTAACTTTTCCCCGTTTTATTTTTAGATAATTGCGTTCGATGAGCTGAAGACTGACTATAAGAATCCTATAGACCAATGTAACACATTAAATCCGGTAAGTGAGAGTTTTTGGAGAGATGCCGGGTGATGCATGCACTCCTGTTTCTTCTCTTCTATCACAACACTGTTCTGCTAATCAATGAAATCATCTGCAGTGAATGTTGCTTTCCAACACTAACACTACTATTGTTTGATTTTCTGATTTGCATATTGTGCTATTTATTTTCTTAATATTTACTTTTTACCTTTTTTCCTCTGATTGGCTCAAAGACAGTTGACAGGGTGAAAAAAATTAAAAGGGTCAGGCTTGCTCTGAAGGTTGGTACCAGAATTCAGCTTAAGATCAGTAACAGTCTCTCTGTGTGCACGAGCGGAGTGTTTACAAATGTCTTTTCAGTTAACTAACACCTCGATGTACGGACATGCCAAGCAGGGAGACAGGACCTGGTTTATGCCAACTGAACAGCTTGATTACAGAGGTTGTCTCGTCTTGCAAATGCCATTGCATATGCTGAATGAACAAAACGCATTGCTCCTTTAGGGTTGCTTAATGTTTGGCTGGTTTAGTCCGTTAGTGTGGGGTTGGGTGGAGGCACAGATGTCTGCGCAGGTGTATACTTGAGTGTAGGAAAGACTGTGGTTTACAGGGAAAAGTGTTAACTGAAAAGACTTGCAAATGCTCAGAACATGCATGTGCCGTTCTGTCCCCCCTCCTTTGTTTGCTCTTTACCCAGAGCGACTAATTCCATTTATGATGTCTCACTTAGAAAGTGTTCTTATAAACTTGGCACCGCTGTAAAGCAATTGCACCGTTAAGTTAATGCAGGAGAAGTCATTATTTCAAGTACACTTGAGATTAATGATGGATGGGAAGGAAGGGCAGGTGTAGTGAGCATCTTTGGTGCACGTTAATCTAGAGTTGAGGAATGGTATACCTTAGAATCGACTCCGAGTTGGTATTTCTGGCTGGATGTGTCCGATCACCCTCGGAAGGATATGCTTAATGGGTTTTGAGGCAATTTTACTTCATGATCACCATCAACAGCTTGAATTTTTACTATGTGTTTGTGTCGGGTGAAAGCAGAACACACTTTTTCTCTTTTGCATGGGCTTTGTGTTGTCTTAATTTATGATCAGGCATGGCAGGGGCAGCCTGGGGTCCTTGTAGCTTCTCCCTTCCTCAGCATGGCTGTTCTTATCACTCTGCCTGGCATTGTTTCCCTGTAAAAACACAATCTGTTCCCACACCTTTGTATGTGGGCTGGGGGATGGGGGTGTAGTAAATGTCAACTTGTCTTGTTTGTGAGTTTTTTTCATAAATACAATAATTTGGCAATGGCCAGATGTTCTATTTGCCTAATAAGAGAAACTCTCCACTCTATATATGACAATCTAAAGCAGATGGGGTATAGAATATTCTTTACAAACCTCAACAGCTTTAGGATGTAATAGATAACCTGTTTCAGAGGTTATTGAGTAGGAATAGAGCTAGTAAGTCCCACCCATCCATAAAACTCCAAGTGGACCTCTAGGTTGAAAAAGCGTCAATGCAAGTGAATGAGAGAAGATCGAGATGCCTGTGTGTTTTGTACCCAAATGACACCATTCAAGCAATGGATTGTTTAGCGGGATCTGTGTGCTAGTGGTAGTGACGTATATCAAACGCGTCGAAAGCAGCGAAGAGTTTTAGTCCACAAAGTGCTCTCAAACAAAGTCTAACTGTTTGAAAATTCTACCTGCTAAATTGTAGCATTCTTTACACAAAAAATTATATAAAAAAAATTCACAGACAACATGTTCACATTCATTGCAAAATTCAAACGGCATTAGAAAATAATTATTTTCTCTCATTCACTTGCATTGATGATTTTTCAACCTAGAGGTCCAGTGAGGTTAGCGGAAGGGGCGGGACTTATCAGCTCTATAGGTGTTCTGGTTTGTTTGAATTTTGAACTTCATGATGTCATAAGTTCTTAAATGGATCAAAGGTCTTTGAATTCTAAGCTCTTTAATTCTTCACGTACTATTTGCATAGGGATTTTTATTTTATTTTATTTTGCAGTCTATACTACGTAATTTAAAGTCACTTGTTAAATGTAAACATTTTATTTATTATTGCTTTAAATAATGATTTATGACAGTTATTCTCAGCAGATCTGGGTCTTCTGAGGTTTAAAGAGATTAAGATGTGCATAGATTACCAAGTACTAGAGCTCATGGGTTGGCGGTAAGCTTAATGATTCTTACACCTGATTGGCTAGATTTGGGCACAGGCTTCAGGCGCAATAGAACTCTGTCTCTGAGATGGATCTGTGTATGTTTTTTGTTTTCTGATCATGTGTTGTCTGGTTTCCTTAGCTCGTCTTGCCGGAGTACCTCATCCATGTGTTTTTCTGCGTAATGTTCCTGTGCGCTGCAGAATGGCTGACGCTTGGACTCAATATGCCCCTGCTGGCCTATCACGTCTGGAGGTGGGTGGGGTGTTCAACCCCAAACCAAGATGTGTCAAGCTAGTGTCTTTAAAGTTAATAAGTTATTAGTCAGCATTGTGTCTTGCTCAAAGTGCAACATTAAGTGTTTGTTTGTGTGCAGGTATATGAGCCGTCCTGTGATGAGTGGACCTGGATTGTATGACCCCACTACGATAATGAACGCAGATATTTTGGCGTACTGTCAGAAGGAGGGCTGGTGCAAACTTGCATTCTACCTCCTCTCGTTTTTCTACTATCTTTACGGGTATGTTCAGTTAAATGGTATATTTAACTGTTTTATGGTGTTTTTTGAACACATGAGACTTCATCTTTAATCTTTCTATCACTGTGTTTGTTTCTCTGGTCTTTTTATTATAGGATGATCTATGTTTTGGTGAGCTCTTAATCTGGATACAGCTGCAAAGTGTATATGAAGGCGTTTGAGATGCTGATTTTAAAACCCAAATGGAGCTTGGACTCGAACATCTCTCTCAGTTCTGCTTGGCTGTTTCAAATGGACATTGACTTTATTTACTCCTCATCAGCCAAGAATGAATCAGGACGCAAGCAGCCGCACAACTCCAGAACCACACATGCAAAAATAAGTGATTACCAACTCTTAAGTGCAACCTTTTTAGACCTATAAACACATGCCGCACCAATGCCAAACCTCTTCACACACTGAAAGCATCAGTAGATGAGATAAAACGGTTTACATTGACCAGATCATGTCCAAAGCAGATGCACAAGGGCTACAAAACTATATTGCTGGTGGATATGTGTAGAGATTGTTCTCTTGTGTTTTCAAACTGGGGAGCAAAATAAAGATCCTGATTGTAGCATTTTTTACAGACTTATTTTAACTATATTACTGCCTTGTTGCTCAGTCAGTTCTTTAATTTGACCTTCAGAGTTGTGTGCTGCTTTGGTAATTCTTGATCTGGTAATACCGTGTTTTTGAGCTCAGGCTGGTGGTCGTCTTCACATTGACGGCTCTTATCAGGTGAATGCTCCATTTCAAGTGTTAAAACCATTGTTTTTCTGTCATGTTGGAAGCAAACGAGGACTGATGCTTTCAGTGTATTGAAGGCTTTGCTTCTCTCATACATCCTGGAAATACTCTACATGTAACCTTTTTTGCTTTTAAATTTTGTGTGCATTTTGTATTTGTAAGTGGAATTGTTGTTTTTTTTGTGAGATAGCGGAGATGACTGGATACTATTTTGGACACTGGTTTGATGTTGGTATGGTCTCAGTATGCCAAGATTTTTCTTTCCCATCAGTAATCACAGGCAATCTTCAGTGACGCTGTAGTTTGTGTCTGGATTCGGAGCACAGCTGTATCGAAGGATCTTTGACTATACTGACAATAAATGCAGCTGTTTCTAATCACCAAGCTGGACCACCAAGGTGATATTTAGAGAGTAATAGGTTATAATTTTGGATTTTCCCTGTGATTGTTTTAGAATTTTTTTCCTTTGCCTTTTTGTGCGTGAGTGAATCCAGCTTGATATGTGCGTTTGAATGTTATAAAGTCTTGCAAGAGCTATAGTAAATTGTGATGTTTTTTTTTTTGCTTGTAATATTGCTTTAAAGTTCCCAATAAAAAATCTCCACATATTATCTCATAGCTCATTTTATGTGGCAGTTTTTTTTCTATAAGAACTCCTGTTTATTTTTTTTGTTTGGCTACCATAACGTGACACACTAGGCGTTTCTCAATGTCAAGGAAGGATTCTCGGAAGCCGGAATTTCGAGGATGCTACGTCATCGACGTCCGTCGAAGGACTGTTCCAATGTCGAGGATCCTCAGAATTTCGACCAAGGACTGAGTCCTTCGTTCAGAAAATACCCCATACACAGGAAAGGATGCATAGGTGTAGCCTTCTTCGTGCACTTAAATCACCCACAATTCTATGCGCAGCTTTGTTATCTTGTTCAAAAAATATAAAATGCCGACCGTTAGCGGAGTCGGAGTGATAACGGCAATATGCTTTCAAATGTAAGCAAGTATAATTTCAGTTTAGCCATTTATTTAATGTTTGTTAACAAACATTTCGGCTCAAATTTGCTGAGGGGGTTTAAAGCTGTTCCCTTTTACTGGTGATTAACTTTTTAATTTTTACTTTATATAACGTTATAGCCTTTTTTGTTGGTCACATATTTTACCATTGCATGTGTTTTAACAGCTAACATTAGATCATGTTGCTATGGACGTAGTTCTGTTCACTTCGGTAATATAATTAGTCGTTTTTGAATGAATAAACTCCTTTTCAAATCAATATTTTGTGTCAAATTATTGATTTTATTTGGTAGGTAGCCATGTTATAAGTGGGAAAATGTATAGCGAGGCGGTTGTTACAGCGAATACAACCCATTCAGGCTGATTCAATCAAGACCCCTCCGAGTTTGCGGGGTTGCTATAACAACCGCCTGGTTATACATCCCTTATACTTTATTTATTTATTTCTATGAGGACTGACAAGACAAAATAAGGACTGTCAAGTGTATTTAAAAACTGCAGTACACCAGCACTATGATTTTTGCAGCGCCGAAGCGACCTTTCACTGATGTAATGACGCAATGACGTGCACTTGCTAGCCTGTTCCATTTACGTGTTCTCCGAATGCTAAAGAGGACCCTTGCCTAGCCTCTGAAGGAAATGACTTGGAAGGACCCGTCCTGCCAAGGAAGTATCCTTGACATTGAGAAACACCTTGTATTGCACAACCTGTGTTTAGACGCTCAATCTAGTACTGACGGCTACTGAGGTGGTTTAGCCCAGGAGTGCTCTGGCTGACGTGCTGTACCCATTGTTATTCTTTGTATCATTCTTAAGAGTCTCCAGACTGTGTTGTGTTGCTTAGTACAAAGTTTGTTTGTCTGTGCAGAGGTTAATTTCCATCATCCTGTTTCAACGGTTAACCATATCCATAATACAAAATTGAATATCAACGAAATTCAATATCAGTTTCAGCGCAATCGCGCCACATGGGTCAAAAAACTTTTGCCCTTCCGGGACAAAACCCCTTTCCTGTTGGCAGTTTGGATCCTTCTTTTATACATTTAACCCCAGGTGATAATAGAGTGACAACCACTGTACAAACAAGAAACAGCACCCAATATCAAAATGCACAAACACAAATTTTGGCTCCTACAAACCTGCCCCTAATTGCTAATGTTCAAAAGCCATTACAATTCAAACAAACAAAGAGCCAAAATATTACAATCCATAAAAATTCAGTCAAGCCCCGTATTAACAACACATACTCCATGCAGTAAACAGAGCTTTGTCACTGACCCACCTTTCAACGATGTTAGTTTTAATCTTAAAGACCGCACAAGCCCATGTTTGTCTGGAAAAACCTCCAGAACCTTTCCGAGTGGCCAAGAGCCACGAGGAGCTGAAGAATCCATTATTACCACAATGTCTCCAGCAATCAAACTCCTCTGATTCCACTTTTGCCTCTCTTTAAGCAAGAGCAAGTACTCTCGCATCCATCTCCTCAAAAAAGATCTGAGAGGTACTGTACCTGTCTCCAACGTCGTCGTCTTCTTCTTTCATATTGATCGTGAGGATTGAACACTCCAGGTGGCAAAGCTGGTTTACCCAAGAAGAAGATGGTTAGGAGTAAGAGGTTCCAAGTCACTGGGATCATCCGAGAGCTTAGTAATAGGCCGATCGTTCAAAATGGCCTCCACTTCACAGAACACCGTATGAAGTCCATCATCATCATCCAATGTCTGTTGGCGTAGGACAGAAGTCAGAACCCTTTGCACCAGGCAGATCATCTGTTCCCATACACCAGGGGTGCCCAATCCTGCTCCTGGCGATCGACTGTCCTGCACAGTTCATCTAAAACCCCAAACAACCAATTAAGGTCTTTAGGATCACATTCAGGTGTGTTTGATTAGGGTTGGAGATGAATGGTGCAGAACAGTCGATCGCCAGGAGCAGGATTGGGCACCCCTGCCATACACCACCATGGTGTGAACTAGCTGGTGGATTAAAACTCCAACGGATTCCAACCTGTGACATGGCTCCTTGAATCATATCCTGGTTCAAAGCAACAAGAGCCTTCTAGAGTTCCCTTTCCACCCCAACGAAGTTGGTACCGTTATCCGACCTCACATGTCCCACTTTTCCGCTCCTGCTGATAAAACGCTGCAAAGCATTGATGCATGCATCCGTTTCTAGGGATACTGCCACTCCCAGATGGATGGCCTGCTTGCCACAGGTAAATATAATTCTGTATCGCTTACAGGTCGATCGTCTCCTCCTTACTTCAACTGGTCCAAAGTACTCTACTCACGTGTTCGTAAATGGTGGTAAATCAGGAAGGATTTTTTGATCAGAAAAAGATCTGAAAAAATTTTCCTGCCATTTTTTGTTCCACTGCTCTTCCATTATACCGTCTACAAAAGCTGCATTCAGCAATAACCTTCCTCACTGCTCAATTGACCTTGGTAATCCAAAATCCAAAATTTAAGAATAAGCATGAAGACATACTGATCCTTGGCGAGAATGAGGGGATGTTTGACTTCCTCTGGCATCGTTCCTTGGTTCAACCTTCCTCCAACTCTTAAGAGTCCCTCCTCCACCATTGGATCCAGTCTATATATGGAACTTTGTCTGCTCGCTGCTGCTTTCCCAGATAACAGAACAGAAATCTCCTTCTTGAATCTCTGTTGCCGACAATAGCGCATGATGGCAATCTCTGCTTCTAATTGATCTTCCAATGTCAGGACTCCACACCTAGATGCCACTGGGCCCTGTTATCCTTCAGCCTTCTTCAATCTATCCTGACTGGTTTCCTTTTGATGGTCGGCCACAGCAGCCTCCAACTGCCCCTTCAGGCGAACTTTTGCTTTCAACATGACCTTTAACCTGAGGAACCAGGCAACTGCTGTTTTCAGCCTCCTCCAGTTAGAAAAGTAGGAAATGAGCTGGTCAGTAGGACTAGACACGGCACACACATTGATGGCATTTGCTGTAGTCTTTTTCCTCACCTCTGGGTCATTTAAGTCCAAAGACAATTCAGACACAGGTTTAGGCCAGTCTTCCTCCTGCTGCCAAAGAAATAAAGGACCTCCAAACCAAGTGCTTTTCTTCAGAAAGTCAAGAGACATTCAGACCCCTCGATGCATCATCTGCTGGATTATCTTTAGAACCAACGTGCCTCCACTGTGAGGGTTCAGATATTTCTCTGATGGTCGAGATTCTGTTGGTCAAAAATGTGTGGAAGCACCTGTCCTCGTTGTTAAGGTACTTTAACACTGAAGTGCTGTCAGTCCAAAATATTGACTCCTTCAACTGCAAATCTAATTCCGACTTTAACATTGAATCCACTCGGACAGCCAGGACACCCACTGTCAACTCTAGTCGGGGAATGGTTATGGCCTTCAGTGGTGTCACTCTGGCTTTACCAAGCAGAAATGTGACCTGGATGTTGTTTTCCTGATTTAACATCCGAATGTAGGTTACCGTCCCATATCCATCTTTACTGGCATCGGCAAAGTGATGTAGTCGTGCATGCCTTACCTCTCCTAAATACACTGGCTTAATGCACCTATCCACATTAAATGAAGTCAGCAGATCCAGATCTTTCAACGACCTTTCCCATTTGCGTAAGATGTCCTGTAGCAGAGCATCATCCCATGAACAATGTCTCCGACAGAGTTCTTGCTGCATCAATTTAGCAAGCAAAGTGACTGGTGCCAGTAACCCAAGCAGATTGTACACCGAGCTGTTAACTGACAACATACCTCGTCTGGTTAGAGGCTGTTGTTTTAGCTTCATTTTGAACCTAAAAGAGTCAGTCTCCACACACCACTGTAGACCCAAAGCTCTTTCTACTGGAAGTGTATCTCGGTCCAGATCCAACTCCTTAAGGTCTTTAACCCTCTGATCTTCTGCCATGTCTTGTAAGACAATGCAACTGTTACTTATCCATTTCTCTAAGATGAAGCCTCCCTTTTGGAAGGGAACCCTTTCTCGAATGGTGGACACCATGGTGAGGAATATACCACACCTTTCCTCTCTCACAATGCAGTTGCTGCCGAGGTACTTGCTCCGCATAGGTATTACCAATGAGTTTTTCCATATAATCTGTATACTCTTGGTGCAAGTGTCTATCTTTAAGGAACCTTTTCTTCAGACCCTTCATTCTCTGCTTAGCCACTGCAAGATTGTTGGGGAGGTAGACTTCCTCATTCCTGAAGGGCAACTTCAAACAATATTTTCCTTCTTGAAGTACTGCAGAGTGCTCCATAATTTCAAGAAACTTACAATCTTCTCTGGACATTTCCTTCTTTTCCATATTCCTTTCAATGAAATCATGATTGTATTGAATGGTCAGCATCTCTTCCAGTTTACACACAGATCCTGTTCACCATAGCAGCAGGAAGATCCTCCTCCAGCGCCCCGCTGTTACCATTCAGCGGACCACTAACGACCCATCCCAGTACCGTCCTAACAGCATATAGGCCATTTCCGCAGCTGTTAATGACCTCCCAAGGTTCTAATACCTTGGGAGCATTGGTCCCAATCAAGAGATCAACATTTGCTTTTATGCTTGGGATGTGTACTTTTGACAAGTATGGCCAGCTAGCTAGGTATTCAGGCCTTACCATTTTATCCAAAGTAAATGGCATTTTCATTTGTGTGAGAACCTCTGGGAGCCTATAGAGGCAATTGCTGTTCAGATCAGAAACCTCCAAACCAGTCAATGAGAAGGCTGGAACAACAGTTTCTTGCCCCATGGTGCACAAAAAGAAATTAGTTCTTCTACCTGTAATATTCAGCTTCTGCATTAGATCTTCCGTGTAGAATGTGGCTGAACTTCCAGGATCCAGAAAAGCATAGGTGTTTATGATACAATTTCCCTTCACAGATTTCACCTTTACAGGGAGAATGGACAGAACGCACTGGTCCTTACCAGGCCCTGTATGTCCACATGTTTCCTGCGAAGTTGGCTGGTCATTATATGGTTCCTCTGAATGTACCATAGCTGTTGTTTGCCTTTTAATTAATATCCAGCACAGTGGGATGAGTTTGGCCACAAACTTTGCATGTCAAGCGCCTATGGCAATCCCTACTCATATGGCCATGACCCAAACATGCAAAGCAAACTCCCCTTTCCCTCACAAATTGAACCTTTTCCTTCTGCTTTTTTCCACTGAACTGTTTGCACTCTTCCAACAGGTGACTACGAGCACAGCAAAGGCAAGTGATACCCTCTCAGACAAGTTCCTAGATGTTACTGTGGTGGCAACAATATTCCAGTTACTTTGTTCCAGGGCTGGGATTTAGACCTGGTAAGATTCTTCATACCAGCTACACCTGGTGGTGAATCCTGTATGTTACCAAACAGGGGGTCAGAAAGAATACTAACACAACACTCAATGAATGTGACCACATCCTCAAAATGAGCACTATCGTTAGTTCTTTCCATTATGTCATGAGCCTTGGTCCTCCATTGCTCTCTCATTTTGAATGGCAACTTTGCAATAATGGCTCTCATGTTTACAGAACTCCTCCATTACATTACAGCAGCTATGCAAGAATAAGGAGTAGTTTTAAAGTGCCTTTACATCCTCAGCTCGTATTGGTCGCCAGGTCAAAGCACTTTCAATATAAGCTATTGCAATTTTATAAAGTGCTCCTGTAGAAGACCCTTTGCCACTACATAACCACACCCAGGCTCCATATGTTGGCAGCTACGCACCAGTTCTTGTAGCAGTCCTCTTGTAAATTGTTCCAAATAGTACAAACAATCTGCTTTTTCTGCTTTTACCTCCACTCCTTGCTCAAAAGCCTTAATAAATGCTCTGTATTAGAGAGGGTCACCTTCGAAGATGGGAATAGCTTGTGGTGGTAGAGACAATGAGCGCTGCTGTTGAACTAAATGTCTTCATCGCAGGTACAGTGGCATAAATTTCAGCATGTCATTTGAATATAATGTCATGGGTTTTATTTTTTCTATCGTCAAATGACTGCGATGTTCACGTTTACAAGCCAGTGTCATTATAGTAGCCTAGTCTATTGGTTACCGTTTTACTGAATCTATATGATACTTCATTGCAATGCTGAGTGGTAGACAATAACCATATATTGTCCATATTATAATATCAAGCTACCATAAATGAATCTGCAAACTTTACAAATCGATTTGCATTATAGCTTGAGGCAAGAAAAATAAACGAATATCAAAGACATGTTACTAGCTTCCGTAACATAGTCAGGCAGACAAAAAAAAAAAAGAAAAAAAAAGAGAGAGATTGTATGCAAGCAATACACTTACTAGTCCAAAACATAGGGTCCAAAGCATGACAGCCAAGTCCGCATCGGTCACGCACCCATCTATGCAGGCACCCCTCCTTCAGCTCATGCCAGCGAGAAAACGTTAGCCCAAAGTTCCTCGTTCTGACTTTAACGCATTCACTTTCTCTTTTTGCTTTGCTTCGATAAAACCTTTGCTTTCTTGTTTTTCTGTGCTGCTTAGGCCATGACTATAACATTTGGCTCGCACATCCGTTTTTTAAGAAGTGGTGGTGGAAGTGACGTATGTACTGTAAAGCAGTCGAAATTTTGTAGTTCTCTTTGTTCGCGGTTACTACCCGAAACCCGAAGTTTAAAAGTACGATTAAAAACGCTACAGACCCTGTCAGGCTATGGCAGACGTGTCATTCAACCTATTGTAAGTCGATGTACCATCACAAGGGACTTGGAAATATATTATGAAGGTTGAAAAGCTACCTGGTGTTACTTTAAGCACACCAGTCCTGCTAATGTCCGACATTGCTCACGATTCTCCATAACAACAAACAATAACTAAAAGTTCGCAATAACAGTCAGTGAAAAGTCTATTGTCCGCCGTATATGCCAAACAATGCACTGGGTTTATGCCCTTTTTATGTGTGCACACAATTTAAATGGCCAAAAATGTAGCGCTACACATACCTCTTGCGTTGGGGGCCTTGCGATGATCCAGTGGTCCCGACAACAGGTGTAGCTCATCCGCGTCCTTTCACCAACAGCTGACAGCATCCGCCGACGTAACTTGAATCCCCAAGCCAACAAGGCAGCTTATCCTCTTAATCCATCTCGTTGCAGTTCAAACAAAGTTCCAAATGAGCCAGGTTTTTGACTAAATATAGACGCTCAATCTAATACTGGCGGCTACTGAGGTGGTTTAGCCCAGGTGTGCTCTGGCTGACGCGCTGTAACCATTCTTTGTATCGTTCTTAAGAGTCTCCAGACTTTGTTGTGTTGCTTAGTATAAAGTTTATTTGTTTGTCCGTGCAGAGGTAAATTTCCATCGTCCAGTTTCAACGGTAAACATCCATAATACAAAATTGAATAACACGTTTCAGCGCCTTCGCGCCACAGCGGTCAAAAACGTTTTGCCCTTCCGGGACAAAACCCCTTTCCTGTTGGCAGAGTGACACCTACTGTACAAACAATGAACAGCACCCAATATCAAAATGCACAAACACAAATTTTGGCTACACTGTACGTGTTAAAATCATGGTTAAAAAGATCATGTGAAAAACCTGAAATGTTTATAATCATTAGTGCCATAAATTGTAGCACTTGGACTGCATTGATTGTGATTATTATTGTATCTCTGATCAATGTAAAGGCATTGGTACTTGTTCCCTTGGTTAACTTCTCCAGTAATGGTTAAAAACATAATATATCCCCTTTCCATTGGCCACTTTGGTATGAACGTATTGCTAAGAAGTATTGCCAACAACTGCATAATGAATTTAATCTGCCATTCAAATCGCTGTCACTCACATAAGGAATATATTGTTTCCCAGACAAAAAGAAGCATCACTCAACTTGATCCACTGGTCAGGATAAATGCAGACAACATGTTATATAGGCCACCTAAGACCACATTTAAGTGAACAAAGCTCATTTAATTGCAAAGTTAACGTTATATATTAAGCACACTATTATTAGATCAACTTATAAAAGTACAGAATTTTTAAAGTGTCGTCAGAATTGAAACAAATGCACTCATGATCAAGGTAGAGAACATCCATAGAGCAAAACAACCAATCAAAACAATTCGTCTTTTTTTCTTTCCTGTTTTCAAATCATATGAATGTCAGGTTGATCATCGGGACACTGATCTCTCCAAAATCCGCTCTTTGGTTTCTTGATATGCTGCAAACTTCTCCCGAAACTCGTGAAGGAAGTTGTATTGCTATAAGAAGCCATAAAGAAGCATAATTAACAAATTAGTTGAAGGGTTAAGGGAAGTGATGAATATAGGTTTTCAGATGATATAGGCTTACCTTGACAGTCTGGATGGCTCCGCCTCCTCTCAGCTCCCTCAGGATTTCCAGCGCAGCATTGGGCGTGATGGAGACAGAGAGCTGCAGCAGCAAACATGCCGCAACTGTGACAATGAAACACAAGTTAAACTCCTAATCACACACACATGGGACTTAATGTAATCATGACACTGTGCTCAGTTTGAACATTTGATACTTACTTATTCCTGAGCGTCCCAGACCTCCATAACAACTGTGGAGGAATACAAGCACAATTAGAATCTAATATTCATGTAATATATATATATATATATATATATATATATATATATATATGTGTATGTATGTATAAGTATCACATACGTGATATTTATGTATAAGCATCACATGTATGTATAAGTATCACATCTCTTTTGCTGACCAAGGCATTCGTTCAATAAAAAATTAAAGTTAAAACACTAATATAGTTATATAGTGAAATAAAAATGTAATTTAATCCTACGATAGCAAAGCTAAATTTTCAGCACATGATCCTTCAGAAATCATTTAAATATGGTTTGTTATAAAGGAAAAATGATCCCATTACTTCTCCCTGGAAGAGGAAGAATACCACAGAAAGCAGTAACTGAGAGTGTTTTATTCTTACTGTATGACAGTCTTGCGTTGATTCTGCAGGCAGTCGTGCAGTTCCTCCAGGATGCAGCAGCACTGAGGAAGCTCTGGAGCGCATCCGTCCGGAAAGGGGAGGTGGTGCACTCTGAGCCCACTCTGAGAATAAACTTCTAACAGACATGGCACTCTGTAGCGCACCAGCTCTCCTCTGGTGCAGAATACAAACACGTCCTCCACACCTTGATCACACATCTCAGCTACACACAAACACAAACCACAGATAAATCACAGTAATCCTATCCCCCATGCACACACAACGCACACTTTAAATGCATGCTTTCAACTGGTTGTGCTTCAGAACATCAAGTGGTGAACAAAACAGGCCTTGAACAGAACCACGAACAGGCCTTGCTTTGTGCAATAGCATATGGCATAGCATAGGCTGAATATCAAAAAAAAAATAGCCTCTTGAATTTTAGGGGTTTAATGAAACCATACTTATGCAAATGAACTACATGAAACAGAAATCATGATCGTATTTTCTCCCCTATTGTGACGTGTATATATAGTGAATCAGCAATTTTGACGGAGAACAAAAAGTAGGACGAGACTTGATTGGATCATTGTGGTTTGCTAATTGCTGCTTGCAAACTGATGAACCAATCAGTCGAGAACCACTAGATTAGACCATTACTGTGTGTGTGTGTGTCATCTAGACTCACCAACATCTTTCTGCAGGTTCCTTCTGATTTCTTTATATCTGCAACCTAAAAATAGGCAGAAATTAGGGCTGTGCAATCAATCAAAATAAAACTGAAACGTTATGGCTTTTCAAAATCGATTTTCAAATCGCAAAGGCTGCAGCAAAGGCTGCAATGTGGTCATTTACACTCATGGCCAAAATTTTTGCAATTGTGAGAAAAAAGTCACAATTTTTTAATTTGTTCTTTATTCGGTGGCAGAAACAAGTTTCCATAGAGATCAGATGCATTTTAAATCACTGAAAAAAGCTTTATTGGCCCCCCAAAAAGTAGCCTTTTTTGGACCTGCACAAAATGATCAGCTAAAACCATTTCACTAATCATATCAAATAGCTATTATATATATATATATATATATATATAATAGCATTTTTGCGAGTTTTTGCATAATATACAAACCCAAAAAATGCAAGAGCAACCAAAATCACTTTGGCAATCATAATCAATCAAAAAAAAAAAAAAAAACATGCTTTCCAGTTGTATGACAAAGCAATTCAATTTAAAGGAGCTGAATCCAAGAAATTTATATACTGCTCTACAGTAATTTGAAAGTGATTGCAGTACCAGTTTTGGCCACAATCTTGCATACAGATTATGCCAAGCATTATGCCATTAAACCAAGCTTTGAAAATTCTTCTTTTAGTAAGAATCATGGCCACCATTAGAGGTCACTGCTGAAAGCTTCAAAGAGTTTTTAATGTCCCAGAGGATCCCAAAATTGTTGACATGATCCGGCTTGATTTATTTTTGAAAAACCTTTGAAAAAGAAATCAATCCAGATCATGGGTTAAAAATAACAGTTTGGAACAAAACCAAAACATGTGTGACAAGGAGCCGCCTTCTATTTAACATCGGTCACAAATTGAAGAATAGACTATATTACTCCAAAAACTAAATTGAGTAACATATAATTCCATGTACCACATTTATTGAACAGCCATGAATTTAACTAAGACTTTCATACGTTTTGTCAGACACTTTTTCTTTAGACAAGGATTTGGCCCAGAAGCTGATATCCAGCATGCCAGAGCGAATTGCAGAGGTTATGAAGAAGGGTCAACACTGTAAATATTGACTCTGCTATATAGATTAAATGTTTTTGCCAATAAAATAATTTAAAACCTATGAAATGCTGAATCATTGGTTTCCAGTATATTATAGAAACATTATCTACAAATACTGAAGCAGCAAACTTTGTGAAATGTATGCCACTGCCAAAACGTTTGCCCATGAATATACACACAAGTATCTCATAGTCTGGTGTTTTTACTTTGGTACAGTACGGTTGTACAGTAAAATACTAATCATTAGTTTTTTAGTCATAATCATTTAGTATTTTTTAAAATAGTATGTTATTTAAAAATGAAATATTACATAAGTAGTATTTGAAATTAGTAATAATTATAATTATTTTATAGATGTGTTGATAAATAATCACACAATTTTGAGCCAAATTGTGCATCCCTAAAAAACAAGCAAATAGAATCTGGAGCTTTTTTAATTTTTTTTTTTTTTTTAAATAACAATTTTTATTAGGAAAATAATTGCCTCATTTATGGAATTAATTTTACCAGGTAAGGAACAGATGCCAAGAGACTGGGAACACTCAGCCGCTGACAGAGACAACCTGCAAATCACACACACACAATCAGTTAAAATCTATGTTAGGTATGTAAATGCAAAATTGCACATGTATATGTTGCTCACCATGAGATCTGAAGAGGTGTGGCTTCCTCTTCACCAAAATCCTCTTCGTCAGATGAATCAAACTCACTTGTCCTCATTTCCGACGTCTACCATGCACATAAACGTCATGACACCAAGACCATTAATAAACCGAGACACTGACATTCAAACAACCGATATCCAAAACAGCAGCTTGTTCTGATGGATGAGCGTATCATGTGGGAAAGGAGCTGAGATGTTCTTAGGAAAATTCACATGTATTTAGTGTAAATTTATTAGCAATAATAGTGTAACATGCTGGGTGACATTAAAAGGTGTAAGTTATACGCAGTAATATTCTCATTTGCACAACTAATTATATTCTCGCACTCGACAACTCGAAGTTATTCATCCGAAGCACTAATTACCACATAGAAACAAAGTTGTAAGCGAGAGAGAGACAATCGACAATCGAACTTACCGAGAAACAACACTCCCCACTGCGCATGCGCGGAAATTTCAAAACATACTGACAGGTTTCGTTTGTCCAATCATATTCGACATGTTTAAAAGCCACGCCTCTGTTTATATAAGACACGCCCTGTCCGCGGTTTCGCAAAACCTGTGAATTAAATATTAATGAGTCGTGAGTCCGTATCTTATTTTGATGTTTATTTGTACTTTTTTGTATAATTTATGTTTACGAACTGTGATGATTGTATGTTTGTAATTTGTAGTTTGTATTAATAAAAAAAAAAAAAAAAAAAAAAAAAAAAGAGTCGTGAGTCCGTTTTAGTTTTTCAGCCTTTTTGAAGTGAACTAGGTATGATAAGAGTCCAAGTCTTTTGGCGTAGATTTTATTGGGGAAGTGAATATCAGATCTTTAAAAAAAGAACCTATATAAATGTGTGAATGTATGCAACTTATTTTATTTTGGTTACTAAAATATTCTTTGTATTCAAGATCAAATTCAAGTGAAATTGATCGCAAAGTACCACTGAGTCCCTAATGATCTCAATATAATAGACCACTGATATAATGTGCGAGTGGAGAAGTACCAGAGCAATATCGCTCTTTTGCTGACTGTGCAAGCCAAGAGCGCGTGAACGGTCCCGAGAGGGACCGGACGGCGCGCGCACAATCAGTCCGTGTCCTGTCCCTCCTCCCGCAGTCAGACGCAGCGCACGACACCGGATAGACGGGACACCTGGATACAAGAGCTCAGGGAGAGACAACTACTGAAATATGAGGCCGTCACTATGTCAGAGAAATGGAATAACATTTAAACTGAAAAAGAAATCTTGAAGATTTGCTGTCTTGTAAGTGGGCGCGCGCTGCACGGTCATCATCATCATCATTGTTATTATAACCTAATTATTATTAATAATTGAGCTTTGTTTGATTATAAAGTATTGAACACTACGTTTTTAGGAATTGTTTACTTTTATATAGCCTAAAATTACTTGATTTTACATGTGTAACGTTATTGTACAAAACTGTAAATTGTTTTAATGAGAAAATTGTGAAATACTTATGAAAAAATAAAACAAAACATGTATAAATCTGTTGCCTCTCCCTGCTGTAGGTGGAGAAGCTCTTTGGCAGGTATCTTTCCCCCACCTGGGATTCGCAGACAGGGCGTCGGGCGACCAGCTCTAGGTAAAAACACAACACAAGAGCGCGCATTCCATAAACAGTGGAGAAGATATTTAGAGCTTGGATATATCTTCATCGTTAACTTTATAGTTATTGACCTTTGTGTGAATTGGCCTTAAATCTAAGACTTACACAAACCTTTCTGCATATTTAGAATTTGTTTTAGACATTGTTTATCATCAACATTATTATGCTGTCTTGTTCCCACAATCTTGGTGATTTCAGGTTTTACTGTTGCTGTGACTAAATTGTTTTGAAAAAAATGACATAAATAAATTGATCATGGCTACAGTAAGTATCATAATTGTGTTTTAATTCACCAACATAAATTTCAGTAGTCACCTGTAGTCAAAGCTTCCCCACAGAGAATGTTTGCAAACCTTTGAGACTGTGTGTTAAATGATGTTTGTGTATCCACACACAGAAAAGGAAATCTCATGAGGGAGACATGGAAAGAGAGATCTCTAAGGTAACAAACACACACTGACAATCTTTCACCTCGCATCTTCATGGGCCTTTAAACATTATTTTGTCTTTGAAAAATGCATATTTTGGGTTGTGTAATTCTGGTTTCCCACAGTCATGGAAAATCAGGAAATACCAAATAATTTAATCTAATTGTGATTACTAGGCCTGGAAAAAATATGAAAATTAAGTCAAGAAATTAAATTATGCTTGACTCCAAAATGTTCGTTAAAGGGACCTATTATGCAAAATTCACTTTAACATGATGTTTGAACATTAATCAAATGTGTAACTTATATACAACCACCCTAATGGTAAATATCCACCTATCAGTGTCTCAAAACAAGCCCCCGCCCACGAATACTGATGGACTAGCATAGACCCCACCCTGACTGAACTGTACACAGTCCTCCATGTTTATCTCCTCGCCAGAGCATTTAACATCTCTGTACATATCATGTATTCTTATTAAAGCTATTATTACTGCTTATTACTGTATTATTACTGTATAGGTACTGTACATCACCCTGCTTATACTTTAATACACAGATGCGATTTCTTTACTTGCTGTTAACGTTCACAGACATAACCGACTATGTTTATGTGAACTTTGTTTTTGACATAACCTTGCATGCATTTGACAGTTTTTAAGCGCATTAAGACGTGAATGAGAACTTAGTTTAATACTCACGGGCCGTCTGACAGCCAGCTCTGGATGTGCGAAAACCATAAATTTAAAGTTTAGACTTATATGGCTTTGAAACACATGCAATAAATAAACATTCATGATGATGAAGAACTGCAATGTAACATGAGCTTGGCTGCAATAGAGACGATAATCAAAACCAAAAGATGTTTTAGTGTCTGAGGCACGAGCTCATTTGCATTTAAAGTTACTTCTCAAAAATGGGCATTTAAAAGATGATATAATAAATGATCTGTGGGGTATTTTAAGTTGAAACTTCACAGACATCTATGACTAACATCTTGTAAAAAAGGGGGCATAATAGAAACCCCTTTAAGAGTGCAATCTGCATACAATGATTAAATATCTTCATTAAGTATTCTGTCTCATCTGGTTGTGTTCAGGTTCAAGGCATGGTGTGCGAGTTGCGGGCAGGGTTTTCTCGTGCGCTGCTGGAGTTGAATCAGATTCAGCAGGGAGATACTGAGCTGCAGAGCCAGCTGGAGGACACAAGACACGGCTGCAACAAGCGCGCACTTCACCTAGAGAGTCTGGTGCTGTCCCTCAAGGTGACGGCATCAATCTAGTTATTTATTTGCTGATTTAATTGTGACAACGCACATGAATGAAAATCAATATAAAATACCAAATGTTAAAGTACCGGATTATAGCAACATTGCTAATTTACATCCGTAGTCCCTAGGCAGGTAATGCAAACAATACATTACTAATAATGACAATAGTTTTTAAAATACTATATTAAATATATTATTATATAATAATATAATATAATATTAAAATACAAACATGCATTACGTAAATGACAATAATTCAATTACAGATACCACAAGCTCAAGGAAAGAAGGAAAAAGGAGAAAAACGGTTAAAATCTTATCTGTGTAAGTCACTTTTTTCATGTGTCTTTTTAGGAGGAGCTGGAGGAGGTACGTTGTCAGTTTCGTCAGCTCTGTGAGACACAAGACAGAAAACCACCAGAGAATCCAGACAGAGAGAAGTAAACATACACACACACACACACACTCACGCATTTACCCATAGAATTTAAGACTGAAACTGTGTTAAAGTGTGTGCCAATGTGTGTATGAGTACAGTAATGGAGTGGATGACGGTATCGGACATAGCGACGGTGCTGCAGAGGCTCCTCCCCTTTCATCTGTGGGCGGAGCATTTCTCATACACTGTTACCTACAGGGCTTACAGGTGTGGCAATGGGCCAGACAGAATACAGGTGAGCTTTCATTTTTTTGGGTAAAAATATTTGTAATGATTATATAAAATATGTTTGTTTTTAAACTATATGTTAAATTTGGCATGAAATGGAAGTTGCGATAATCGTTTCTTTCCTATTGTGATGTATATTCGAGTTTAAATGGCTTCTTGAACAACTAAAAGTAGTAAAACTAATCTATAATTATCATTGTAATATTCTATTAAAAATATGTATTGTCAATTTTGATTTCATGGTGACTTTAAAAATTATAAATGCACATGAATAAAAAAAGATTATGTGCGTGATAAATCTTTTAAAGCTACACTGTGTAACTCTTTTAGTTCATTCTTAGCTAAAAACACTTAGTTCTTTCAAAAATATATGTGCTCATTAATGTATTTTTACTTCGTTCAAGTAATAAAGTATTCTCATGAGTGTATAATATGCCATTGAAAATACATACGGGGAAGGGGTTCTACTGTCGGTCGCCATGTTGACCCTTCATCTTGAAAGTACATTAGCCAAAGAGGGACATACCCGTTAATTCAAGCTTCGCCTTTCCCGTTTACGTTTGAGTTAACACTCATGGGCGAGGTCGAACTGGAAGCCATGTTAATCTTGGACTACATTGGCCACCGTAGGAGTTAAAACGAAATCGGAATTGAGAGGAACAGAAACTAATATTCAGTGGATGGTCATACCTTTTCACCGCTAGATGGGGGTAAAAATCACACAGTGTAGCTTTAAACAATAAATACTGCAATATTTAATAAAAAACAAGAATTGTCCATTTTGATTTCAAAGAGACTTTAAAATATATGCTCAATATACAAAATAAACTGTTAAGTACTAAATAATATGGGGGGGGGGGGGATTAAATGAGAAGTAAATTATATTTAAAAATCCTGAACGATTTTGTTTTCTGTATCTCAGGTGTAGATGCTCTTTCCTGCCAGGGAACACACAGCTGCTTACGGCGAGGTAAATCACCTCTTCTCCAAGACTTTTAACAGCTATTATTACTCTATATATTCACGTGTGGGTCCTCATGTTCCTCTTTTCTTTCTGTCAGGCAGGAGGCGCGGTGTGGTGGAGATGCTGTTGCAGTCTGAGCGAGATTATGTGTCTAGTTTGAAACAGCTCTATGAGAAATATAAATCTGCAGAGCAAAAGTAGAGAACTATATTATCACTATTTCATGTCATCTCTTTATCTGTCTGTATAACGGACTATAACAAGCGTGTTTGTGTGTTTCTGAGACAGTGTGGCGTTTGTAAAGCATATTGATCAGTTGCTACAGCGCCACCTGCTGTTCCGCAACACCCTAGAAGAACGCCTGACCACGAATGAGAGAAGCTGTGCAGCTGGGGAGGCTTTTCTCAACCTCACTGGACAGAACAATGTAAAATAATAATCTGTCATCCCGCATTAAATGTTTCAAAAGTGACAAAAATGATTTCTGAAGGATCATGTGACGCTGAAGACTGGAGTAATGATGCTGAAAATTCAGCTTTACCATCACAGGAATACATTACAATTTAAAGTATATTATAGTAGAAAACAGATATTGTAAATTGTAATAATATTTCACAGAACTGCTCTTTTTTTTAAAACAATTAAAATCACTGACCCCAAACTTGTCTCTCTGCAGAAGTCTTTCTCTGATGCATATCTGGGATATGTGTACGGTCTGGGAACTGTCCTAAAAACAGAGTTCAGTATAACTACACCCCACAACAATCCACAAAACGCTCAGGCAAGATCTTCCTGTTTTATGTTATGAATGTTATAAATGTGTCTAAAGCAACCAGGCCTTATAACTTTTATGTCTATGTGCACGAACAAGTCTATTGATTTTTACTTTTGTGTAATATTGGTGTCATGTATTTTCTGCTAGGAGGA
The DNA here is from genome assembly GCA_038021265.1 of Cyprinella venusta. Lineage (NCBI taxonomy): Eukaryota > Metazoa > Chordata > Actinopteri > Cypriniformes > Leuciscidae > Cyprinella > Cyprinella venusta. The sequence goes on along the minus strand of CM075869.1, from coordinate 17,759,411 downwards.
GAAAGAGAGCTGCGGATTGCTTTCACTACTGTTCGCACCTGTTTCCCGCATCCACACATACCTGAACATTATACAGGTGAGTCACATGTGTGCAAAAAACTTGGTAAAAATAAATTAAATAAATTGTTGCTGTAATAAAAACAATACTTGCTATTTTGATTATGTTAAAGGTGTGGTTGATTTTGATTGAACTAACTTTAGTTAGTGTGTAATGTTGCTATTTGAGCATAAACAACATCTGCAAAGTAATGACGCTCAAAGTTCAATGCAAAGGGAGATATTTTCTTTTACAGAAATCACTTTTTAAGGACTACAACAAACGGCTGTTAGGGACTACACGAGCTTCCTATCGGGTTTGTGTCTGAGTCTGACATCACTAACCCTAAAATGTATATAAACCCCATCCCTGGGAACACGATTTATAGATTATCGTGACAGAATATGCTAATCAATGACTAGAAGTTAGTTAACTCCGGCTAACATAAAAGGCTAAAAGTTTTTGAAATTTTTAGTGTGTATCTGTGTGAGATAATCGGAGCTGATAGCGCACACGAGCTCTTGAAGCTCCGCCGGGAGCAGCAGCTCATTTGAATTTAAAGGGACACACAAAAACAGAGCTTTTTTGCTCACCCTCAAAAAGTGACAATTTTAAAATGCTTTGGCTATTTTGAGCTAAAACTTCACATATACACTCAGGGGACATCAGATAATTATTTTATATCTTGTGAAAAGGGAATTATACCACCCCGTTAAATTGTGTAAATTCTTTTGAGGTGATAGTACAAATGTAATTTTTTTTATGAATGTAATTTATTCTTGTTATGGAAAAGCTGAATTGCATCAGCATCTGTACACCAGTCTTCAGTGTCACATGATCCTTCAGGAATCATTCTAATAATTGGTGCTCAAGAAACATTTCTGATTATTATCAGTGTTAAAATCAGTTGGTCTGCTACTCTGCTTAACAGTTTTGTGGACAGTTTTTTATGTAGTTACACTTTTTATATACACTCACCTAAAGGATTCTTATGAACACCTGTTCAATTTCTCATTAATACAATTATCTAATCAACCAATCACATGGTAGTTGCTTCAACGCATTAGGGGTGTGGTCCTGGTCAAGACAATCTCCTGAACTCCAAACTGAATGTCAGAATGGGAAAGAAAGGTGATTCAAGCAATTTTGAGTGTGGCATGGTTGGTGCCAGACGGGCCGGTCTGAGTATTTCACAATCTGCTCAGTTACTGGGAATTTCATGCACAACCATTTCTATGGTTTACCAAAAATGGTGTTAAAAAGGGAAAAACATCCAGTATGCAGCAGTCCTGTCGGCGAAAATGCCTTATTGATGCTAGAGGTCAGAGGAGAATGGGCCGACTGATTCAAGCTGATAGAAGAGCAACTTTGACTGAAATAACCACTCGTTACAACCGAGGTATGCAGCATTTGTGAAGCCACAACACACCCAACCTTGAGGCGGATGAGCTACAACAGCAGAAGACCCCACCGGGTACCACTCATCTCCACTACAAATAGGAAAAGGAGGCTACAATTTGCAAGAGCTCACCAAAATTGGACAGTTGAAGACTGGAAAAAATGTTGCCTGGTCTGATGAGTCTCGATTTCTGTTGAGACATTCAGATGGTAGAGTCAGAATTTGGCGTAAACAGAATGAGAGCATGGATCCATCATGCCTTGTTACCACTGTGTAGGCTGGTGGTGGTGTAATGGTGTGGGAGATGTTTTCTTGGCACACTTTAGGCCCCTTAGTGCCAATTGGGCATCGTTTAAATACCACGGCCTACCCGAGCATTGTTTCCGACCATGTCCATCCCTTTATGGCCACCATGTACTCATCCTCTGATGGCTACTTCCAGCAGGATAATGCACCATGTCACAAAGCTCGAATCATTACAAATTGGTTTCTTGAACATAACAATGCGTTCACTGTCCTAAAATGGCCCCCACAGTCACCAGATCTCAACCCAATAGAGCATCTTTGGGATGTGGTGGAACGGGAACTTCGTGCCCTGGATGTACATCCCACAAATCTCCATCAACTGTAAGATGCTATCCTATCAATATAGGCCAACATTTCTAAAGAATGCTTTCAGCACCTTGTTGAATCAATGCCACGTACAATTAAGGCAGTTCCGAAGGCGAAAGCGGGTCAAACACAGTATTATTGCGGTGTTCCTAATAATCCTTTAGGTGAGGGTACATATTTGATGAGCTTCCATTGTAAGTACATTACTGCAAACATGGTTGTTGTTTGCTTTTACAAACTGAGTCAAAAACATTTTCTGTGGTAATCGACAGCATGACATGACACGTGTTGAAATCAGAACCGCATACTAGTGTACGACTACCTCTATGGCAGAAATAGTAAGAGTAGTATGCAGTTTCGACTGAGCAACAGCCTGAGTTCAAGAAGTTGTATTTAACCCTTATATATTATCTTTAGTTTCAGTCATCATGAAATGTGCAACCTGACTCAGTTAAACAGCTGATGTTAGTGATGTTAAATTTAGGAATATATAGTCAAGATACTTTTGAACTTCTAAATGTAGAAATAGAGAAAACGTTATGCTAGACGTGACGCTAGGGTTGTAACTCGTCAGTTGGCACTATGCACAGTTGAGCAGGTCCAGATGGCATTACTGCATTGCTGAACTCGTGCCAGCTTAGGTCTGCTTTGCTCACTACTGCACTATTGTCTGAGAAAGTATATCGTTGCCATGCACTTCACTACAAAAAGTGTACATTTTCTTCCTAAAATGCAGTTTCTAAGAGATTTTAATTTCCAATGTTGCTACAAAAGACACTTTTCCACTTCCACTTTTCATCTTCTCCACTGCACTTATTTCCACCAGGCTCTGTTACGCAGTTCTGGCGCTGGGCACACAGACTGGTGTTCACTACAGGAGAGCGAACGGGTGCTGTCGGATCTCTGCACAAGCTGTCACATGACCTTAGAGAAGGCGGGGCCATGCAAAGAGGGGGTGGGGCCTAAACAAGGGTCAGTGTTTTTTGGGTTATTTTGTTTGTCACGTAATGCTTCAGTAGATGTGAATTTTATGAAGTACTATTCTGTCTAACTGGTTAAAGCGGGCTTTTGTGGCAGGTGGTTGATGCTAATTTTAGTGTGTCTGCAGTTTGAGAAGCAGGTGCAATGCCGAGAGCCCCGACAGTGGTCCTTCCGCCTTTACTAAGTACTGTGCCAACAGTAATGTGGATTCAGCCAGTGTCACAGCGGGCGCAGGCATAGACAGCACTGTACACCAGAGGAAATGCTGTCGTGTTGGCATCTCACGGACGCTACCTCGGCCCAGTGGCATCTTAAGGTACTCCGGTGTGTCATCAGAAATTAGAGCAAAATAAAAGTCACTATTTTTATGGCTCAGTCACATTTTCTTGGAAAATAATCAAGCGAGTTTGACTACATTTGAATTAAATGAATACATTTACATATAGCCTAATAATCTGTTAAAAATCTGACTGATAAGAATCATAAATAATAAAAAGCCTGTTTATCTGATCAAGCTCGGTTTGAGAGCTATTTCTATCCAATTTCAAGAGATGATGCAGATCTTAAATAATATGCATATGGACATTTGAATCTGGCTACTTAAATAACTAGGATACAGGTACACCTCTTTTAAATCTCTCTTTTTTTAAAAAAAAAAACAATAACTAAATAATTACTATATATAGTAATAATTTATATATATATATATATAACCAAATTCTAACAAATTAAATTAAACTTAAGGAAGTTTAATCAATAGAGTTAAGGAATTCCTGCTTTAAGGGTTAAAAATAAAATAAAAATAAAAAATTCAAAATATTTTTAAATTATTTTTAAACTAATCTAAAAACTAATCTAAATTAATTGTGTGTAATTTACAATTAGATTAAACATAATAAGGATTGACTTTTTAATTAATTTTTGCTTACTTATATAACAGTGCATTCTGCAAAATGTAAATTACACTCTTTTTATCTACATAATAACAGAACCTGTTCCCCCCAGAAATGGCCGTGAGCATATTTGTGAGCTGCCACTTGGTGGCTGGACTTCAGAATACAAGTGGAATGGCAGCGCAGGGCAGAGCCACACGGGTCCCATCTGCGTCCCCTTCGTTTGTCATCCTAGAGAGGCTGGTCGGTTTCTGAACCCTGGGCCACCTGATGTAGGGGGAAACCTCACCACTGCTGCCAAGAGTCAGAGCTCCTCGGCTGGTCTGGCTGTACGCGTTTGTGGGTCTCCGGGACTTGATGGACGCGTTTACACATCTGACCTGTGCCCTCCACCCCCTCGTCTTGATGACGGGGACACAGACTGCGATGTGGCCGATACATCTGTATTTGACTTCTCCTCTGTGACAACCTGTAGCCCAGATGAAACTTTAAATCGGCTCAGGGGAGCGGAGGCTCATGATGATGAGGATGATGATGAAGAGGACAACGAGGTTCCAGTTCTCCTCAAACCTTCATACACTCACAACAGTTCAGCCGTACAGGCGGGGGGAAGCTTATGCATGCCGTGGCAGATTCCCAGACGGGCTCCTATTCCTGCCGAGGTTCGCATTGGGATACAAGGAAAGACTCGTGCCCCAAAACCTCACAGAATCCCCGCCAGTGCCTTTCGGCCGATTTGGGAGCCAATTTACTCACAGGTTTGAGGCATCAAATGAAAATTAGCACAAGACTACTGCATCCTACAACTTTTAATCATAATTCTTTCCCCTTATGTTCACTTATAATCTCTAATTCAGATTCACATGAACATTTTAGACCGTCTTTTTGACTCATAGATTAGCTTCAAGAAGAGGAAATGTTTTTTTTTAACATGACCCCTTGAGATACAGTTCAAGCTAGTCTGAAATGGAGAGGTAAATACTACCAAAACATTAACAAAACCTCACATCTTTTCTCTTTCAGAGTGATCTGACTCCTGCAAAAGAGAACTCTGTGTCTTTCAGCTCAACCAATCAAATCATGAATCAACAGCAAGAGACTGACCAATCACGGTAAGAGGCGTATAGCTGCATTTGGAATAGCATGCTACCTTGATGACCAAAATGTGCAGTATACGGCAAAACACTTAATAACCTCAGTTATAAACATTTAATAACCTCAGAAAACAATTCCCTTTCGATAAGGTTCACTATCATTGCATTAGTAACTGACGCTTTTCTCCGAATACTGAAAGCCTGATTGGTTCATGGCTTTTCAGCCCGCCAAAACGGAGGAGGCTGACTGCCTATTTAAGTTGTAGGATGCAGACATTCCTAAGACGGAAACAGACATGAGGGAATTCAGGGTCATTCCTATGAATGTAGTGGTCTGTGTTGGAATCAGATGGCTCTTTTTCACGTTTACAGAAAAACCACACTTCAGTACGCGTCTCAAAAATAGTCTGATCTCTTGCACAGCCTGCTCTTTTGAGGGGGCACAAAGCCAGTCCAAAGTCACATACCTCTCATCCAAAGAGACAAAGCTTCATTAACACACCTTGTAAAGACTAAAGACACAAGAAGCAATGGAAAGACTGAAAGGTCGAACATTCGCAGAATGTTTTTGTGATAAACAACAATTGGGACTTGAAAGTATGCATCTTTCAGATCGACACTTATAAACCAATCATCTTCTGCAACAGAACGAAGAATGTTGTCTGTCCGCAGCATTCTACAAGGAAAGGACCTTCAGGAACAAATTCACTTGACTCAAATCGAGAATTAGGGCAGAAACCACTGTCCTTATTCAGAAAAAAAGAAAAATATTTTGAATAAAACCCGCCTCCCAATATGAGGGGAAGAACTGAGTCTCTGACAATCGTAGGAACAATTTTTGAAAATATGGTAGGCCCCTGCTCAGAGTCATTTAAACCCAGGGGTCTGCTGTGTTGGTCCTCCAGTACTCCAAATGATTGACCATCGGCCTGAGTGTCTCAGGCTTTATTTGTGCAACATTTAGTGGTCACGTCGAGAAGCTGACGGGGTCCTCCTGGCAACTGGCGAATGAAGTGACCAAAACTTTTTAGCATCTTCAGTAACACGATGCCTTTGAGCGGCCTGTTACTGAGGTGTAGCGTGCTGACAGTCTGAACTGCTGGCATCCTAAAGGTAGGGCTGAGCTGCTCCTGCATCAGTTGACGAGTGGGCTCAGACCCTCTTTTCCAAGTTCTGGAACATTAGGACCTAAAAGATGCCTGGTAACAAGTAGAATATGTCCACTTGTTACCGGACATAGATCCTAACATCCGAGCAATCTTTGAGTGCCGCTTAGGCAGACCAGAACATGTGAGGGCATTTGAAAATTCAGCCACAAAATTTACATGGTGGCATGGCAATAGTAGTTGCACCTGTGGCCTGCCTGAAAAAAAAAACCCGTTGGTTTGGGCAGATTGGACAGGTGACTCATCAAGTCCTAGACAAGCATTTGCCATTCAAAGCAAGGCCAAAGAATCAGAAATGGACTGGACTGAATTGACCCCCAACTTGACCCCTCCAACTACTAGATAACCAGTGAAAACATTCTGAGGTGATGGTTGTGCAGCACCATCCACAGCACCAAGAGGTCAAGATAAAAAGAATCCAGAGCACTCATCAGAAATGATGTGAAAAACAAGGGGAATCAATAGACTCTTACACAGCTCACTGATTCGGAACATTATTATCATCCTGTCATCTTCCCATGTGTAGCAAATGTGACAGACTGAAGCTGGCGATTAAGCTCCATGTCTATAGAAAGCACAGAAACTGTCCTAGAAAGTGAATTTTCCTGAAAACACAAAAGTTTCACTGTTGAATTGTGGTCTAACTCCGCAAGACAGAGCCGTCGTGCAGACATAGGTAAAAGACTGCAATGTAGACACGGGTCTGTGAGAGCCTCTCAGATGTTGAACACCCAAACACCAAGGGCAGACGTTGTGACCATCGTCCTGAAGATTATTATGACACAGCTTACAAGTCAGTGGGAAACCAGGTTTCCCATCTAGCTGAGCCATATTTACTCGATAATAACACCCTCGGGTTTATAGTCAAGCAGAATGGTCATGAAGCAATGAAACAGGTGAGAAAAATAACAGGATTCCTTCCTTTCTGCTAATAAAGAGGCCTAAAATGGCCCATAGGTTGAACTGAGGGGGATAGAGTATTGTATATATTTAAGGAAAAACACTCGGAACTGAATAGATGATTATGTCAAAGGGAGACTGTTAACCTATAGGCACAGAAAACACCAGTTTTACCAACGAAAAAACTAATGGAACTTAAATAAAAATCAAAACTCTCCAAAATGCTGCTAAAATACTCCAAAACCATTAAAGTGGCGTGGATGCGCGCTGACACCGTTTGTGAGGACTATATCTTGCTGCTCTTTTAAGCTGCACATGACAGGTCAATTATATCACTTCACCAAAAACAACCTCTCTTAACTAGGCGAGAAAGCAAAAGAGGCAACTGTGGCTTATAACCCCCTGGGCTCAGCATTTATGTGACTTTGTTCATAGCCTCAACCTATCTGGCTGGCGCTGTGATAATCCAGTAGTGTTTACACTGCCTCTAGTGGTCAGTAGGAATAAAACAAAACTTACCTTAGGAACTGGAACATTATGCATTTATGTAATTTTGAATAAATATGTATTTCGAATAGTTACATTAAGATTCCTATCATTCAATTTGAACTAAAGACCATTTAACATTTGGTACTTTGGTAAGTGTTAAGTTTGGATACTGATGCCATCCATGTACGTAAAACACTTAAAGGGATAGTTCACTTTGAAATTAATTTTTGATATGTTTTAGATTACCTCAAGGGCATCCAAGATGTAGGTGTCTTTGTTTCCACAGTATTTTCAATTTTGAGATTTTTCGGTCAAACCGGTGTTGTCTGTCAGTCATATAATGGAGGTTTAGGGGGTCCACCTCAAAGAGCATGCACAGAGAAATCAAAATTAAACATGATTCAATGACTCGTAAATTAAGTACATATTGATGGCCTAAGACACGAAACGAGCGGTTTGTGTGAGAAAACGAACAGTATTTATATAGTGTTTACCTCTTGTTAACAGCCGTCGAACTGATCTGAATCAGATGTCCAACTGAACCGAACTGAACCATGTCCAGACGTTACGCCGGAAGTGACTATATATGCCTACAATAGAATATAGTAAATAAATTTAAATAATAAAAATAGTAATACATTTTTTTGGCATACCACTTGCCAAAAATATGTCAAGTGGTATGCTATTCCAAACATACCAAATGAACATTTATCTGAAATCATCACAGTACTGCATGTCAATTCAATTATGTGCATAGTTATCCCTGTGCTAAACTTAAAATTGTGTGATGCCATTTAAGGGCACTTCAAAGTGTTAATGTGTGCATCTGTTGTTTTAGATCTGCATATAGAGGTACCGGAGTCCAGCGGGCTGAAGCAGTGTGGCATGACAGTGAGGACAGTGAAGGACCCTGCAGTACAGTCTGACACACTCTCATGCCAGCAAACAATTAATATTCATGAGTCTGCACTGGTGCAACCAATCATACATCTGTTTTCTGACACTGTGAACTGACATGCAGCAATGCGGCTCACGGCAGCTAAATTCAACAAAAGTTTCAGCATGATTTGATTCGTCAGAGAAAGAAACACTTTAAATGTAACAATGTACATAAAGTCAGAGGAATAAAAACATTCCGTAGAAAATAAGACTGCGTGTTTATTAATGAGTCTCATGGAGAACATGGTACAAAAGCAGTTACAGGCCTTGGAATGCGCACAGACACACATACTCAGACACACACGCACACACACACACACAGAAACAGTGAGTTTTTTGGGATTTACTAACACTTCAAACCAATTGACAAATCAGCTCAGTGGGAAAGGCCAGTATGAGTGTCTACACATACAGGATGTGACATCACTACAAAACACTGCAGTCCCTCTATGGCTGATCGCCATGGTCAATTTGAGAGGAATTGCTCTGGTTACAAAGCCCTTCCCGTGTGGACCTGGTTTGGTTGAAGAGAGGACCTGAATGAAAGCAAGAGGCGTGATTTACAATAGAACATTCGGACCGCAGCGCTTTGTCCCCAAGTACGTGAGTTTGGGACACAGCCTGACGGTTGTCCCGGCCAGCCCAGAGGACAGGGGGTCAGCAGGACAGGGTCATAAGGTCACAGGATTGTGAGTTTTTTTGTTGTCCTCTGCTTCTTTGTAACAGTACTGCCCTAAAGTGCAAAAAAAAGGCTCACCGCACACTATTAAGACACACAAACTTGACACTGGTCCACACCAAACACTATACAACAGTGTGTGAATCCGGTGGGTCTCAGACTGAGATTGTCAGTAGATACATCAGCAACTGGGGCGCAGAGGTGAGAAGTGAGGGCAGATATGTTACTCTGTACAGAATACTTGGAGCACGCTCGCACACACACACACACACACACACACACACACACACACACACACTCACACAAACGGTGTTGTCTAGACATTTGTTCTAAGCATGGTCAAGGCGAATGCTTTCAGACACTTCAATTTTGTTCAGTACTGATATTGAAGGCACATTAAGAGTCTGGAGCGAAAAATCACGAGTCGTAAGTATCGGTGGAGGGGTGTGGCTTGTGATGAATCGATGAATAGATGAGTACGCCTTTGAGGGGAGGGGTTAAGACATCATATTGGCTTTAAATAGTGTGAGGAAAACCCCTCACCAAAATGTCAAGAGTTCACCTGAAGGGTACAATCTCTGGTCAAGGTCACAGCTGTGAGTTAAAGGCAACTGAAGAGAGGCGTGCTGAGGGTGTTCGGGTTGAACCCTGGTTGACCTTCGACCTGCAACCAAATAAACATCCACAGCAGAGTCTAATGATGGTGAAAGGCCTCAGAGCTGCATTTTCATTCGAGAATGTACCGCTGACCTCGCGTAGCTCTGCATGCTGAACGTGAAAGAAAATGAGCGAATCACATTCCTCGAGAGCAATGACCGTCTTCAGGTTTCGACTAGCATCAGATTGTCTGGTTCCAGGTTAAACTATGTTAAAACACGCACACACTCGCGTCTCTATTTTAGGTCGGGATGCTCTTATTCGTTGCTGTCCCTGTTGTCGACTAGCGAGAGAGTGTGTAGCGATGGCTGTGAGAGAGTGTGTGTTGATTGAGAGAGTTCTCTCTTGTAAGTCTTGGGTGGCAGTTTTGGCAGCGCAGGGGTGGAGTTGTGACGAGGCGGTATGGGAGGTGCTGCAGTGGGTGGGGGCAGGTGGACCAGAATGGGCTGACTGAAGCTGGGCGTGCAGGGCCGGCGGGGCACGCGTGGAGAAGGTGTGCCCGGGGGCGGAGCACGTGGAGAGGGCGTGCCGGGTGGGGTGTTGGGAGTGCTTGGCGAGCTGGTGAAGTCCCAATGGAAACGGATCCCTGGAGATGGCTGCATGTTCACCGGGTAGTTGATGAAGATCTCGGGTGGTCGTTGTGGAACGGGTGGAGGCGTGTCTGGAAGGGGATCGCGGGGTGGAGGGGGTGGGGGGCTCGGCAGCGGGCCTTCCGTCGGCCCGTTGATCACCGGAACGCGCGGCTGCAGGCGAGGGGGAGGAGGCAGTCGTGGTGGAATGGCGGGAGGACTTTCAGACCTGAAACTCTGCAAAGAATAGATTGCACTCGTGTGAATGTGACAGCACAACATTAAGAATTAAGCCTGAGAAAAGAAGTGTTCTCTTACTTTTGGACCCTATAGTAAAGCATATGGATATGTACACAACATGAAGCGGTAGCGATTATCATATCGTTGCACTGAAGCAGCTCTAAACGGGGCTCTGTCATTAAAGGGATAGTTCACTTTGAAATTAATTTTTGGTATGTTTTAGCTTACCTCAAGGGCATCCAAGATGTAGTTGTCTTTGTTTCCACAGTATTTTCAATTTTGACATTTTTAGGTCAAACCGGTTTTGTCTGTCAGTCCTATAATGCAGGTTTAGGGGGTCCACCTCAAAGAGCATGCACAGAGAAGTCCAAATTAAACATGATTCAATGACTCGTGAATGTAAGTTCACACTGATGGCCTAAGACACGAAACGAGCGGTTTGTGTGAGAAAACGAACAGTATTTATATCGTTTTTACCTCTTGTTGACAGCCGTCGAATTGATCTGAATCAGATGTCCAACTGAACCGAACTGAATCATGTCCAACGTTACGCCGGAAGTGATCTCTCGCGCTTCTACATCACGCATTGTTTACACGGAGATTTCGGAAATTTTACCTTTCACAAAACATATTTATATGTTTCGAAATCGTCTTCCATTGCGATTTCCCGTATATCTAAATATGTTTGGTGAAAGGTAAAACTTCCGAAATCTCTGTGTAAACAATGCGTGATGTAGAAGCGCGAGAGATCACTTCCGGCGTAACGTCTGGACATGGTTCAGTTCGGTTCAGTTGGACATCTGATTCAGATCAGTTCGACGGCTGTTAACAAGAGGTAAAAACTATATAAATATTGTTCGTTTTCTCACACAAACCGCTCGTTTCGTGTCTTAGGCCATCAGTGTGTACTTACATTTACGAGTCATTAAATCATGTTTAATCTGGACTTCTCTGTGCATGCTCTTTGAGGTGGATCCCATATACAATACCTCCAATATATGACTGACAGACAACAACGGTTTGACCGAAAAATGTCAAAATTGAAAATACTGTGGAAACAAAGACACCTACATCTTGGATGCCCTTGAGGTAAGCTAAAACATATCAAAAATAATTTTCAAAGTGAACTATCCCTTTAAATTAAAGACAAAATGTGATGGAATGATACAATGCAGAGTGACAGTAAGAAAAGCTCATACATTTTATAAGGCATAATTTAAGCATGAAAATGACTAGAGAACAACTCTATAACTAAACAAAATAAACCAGCTAATATGATTCACATTCTATGCCCATTATTTTTTTTTTATTACAAATGCAATGATAATACAGGTATTGGCAAGTACACAAAATAATACAAAAAAAATGCTGGAAAAAAATTGGTATCGGAAAATCAACATTAGGGAATGATAAAAAATAATGAGTGTTACGTTATGTTTTTTAAGTGAAATATTTAGTTAAAAGCTGTAGATTGTAAAAGTGTGTCTCTTAATTTTTTAAATCATGTTAGCATGCATAGTTCCAAATTATCTTTCACAACACAGTATGTAAGGCACCTTGGACTCTGAAGAGGTATCTTTCCTGCGGGGAGGTAATGGAGGAGGTTTAAGTAGCTCATCGCCCATCAACTGGTGTAAACTGCCACACGACACAGACTCTGACAAAAAGACAGAAGTACACAGTCTTTTGGTCTGTCACAAAAAACATAAGCAGAGAAGTGCTGCTTGAGGAAAATCATAAAACTTACTGAACTGGGGGAGCAAAACTGGGGCAAATATTGTGTTACCTGCAGAGAAAAACACAAAATGGCATTTAAGTCATGCATAGCTTTGTTTGAAGTTGATTGGTATCCACTGAGAGTTGCCACCGATCCCCTCTCTCACCGCAGGAGCTGCTCAGGTCGTGCTCCATGAACACAGAGTTAAAGTCAGAGCTGGCAGACTGTGGAGGCGTGGGTGTGTTCGGAGAGGTGGGGAGAGAAGGAGGGGTCTCGGGTTCTGTTTCTGCAATGCTTCTGAAGGTGATTTTGTGAGGTGGTTCTCGTTCTAATGGCACTGGGTGACCTTTCAGCGTTCCTCCTCCTCCTGACGTCTGCCTCACCGGCCGAACGCCGGGAGACTTCAGAGGATACATAGTCTTTCTGGGCTATATGACACAACACACTCAGTTGTAAGACAAACATACTGTGTAAACTTAAACACTTCACATTACCCACAGCAAAAAGGAAACGATACATTCAGACTCCATTTTATTGATGTTAAACTGACCAAGCTCTTGAAGAAGTCCTTTAAAAAAACTTATGAAAAAGTTTTAAATAGAGTAATTTAGACACCATCCTGATTCATCTCTTAACTATGACATACAGTGTTTTTAACAAAAACTCACAAATCTGGATGGCTGTTTGCAGTTCCGTGGTTCGATCTCTAGAGACTTGTTGAACAGGTAGTCAGAAAACTCCTTTTCACTCATGTTTTCCATTGGATTCAGATTCTCAAAAAACCTCTGCAAGACAAAATGACAATCTCATTTTCTCCTCAGGTCATTTTGACCCGAAATTCCTCATTTATAATTTTTAAAAGTTGAGTGTTCATTGGAGTTGTCTTAGAGCTTAGGAGATGTGTCACACTTGAACTTGGAATACAAAAAAACTCTTTAACTTAGTTCTAGGATTATGTGATTATAATAAAAATAGTAACAAATCCTTCCCTCGTGGGTCAATTTGATACCCGTAGTAATGAATGGGATATGAGATTTTAATTTATTTATTTGTCTTTTTTGGGGTTTTTTTTAACATTTTTTTTAATCTGGCACAATCCAGAACAAAAACACTCACAAATGAAGATATGAGACTATATAACATCCCCAAAGCAGAACACACTCACGTGCATAAAACTGAGGCAATGTTTTTTGTAATAAAAATCAGTCAGTCACAATACAGACCTCACACATATATGAAGTGGTTAGATTAAAACATTTACAATGCAGAACAAAAAAAAAAAAATAGGGCTTCGGTTAATTTTTTAAAGGTACAGGAAGAGTTAAACTCATGAGAATGAGAGAAGGGAATAGGAAAACAGTGTGAGTGATGAACAATATAAACCTTTATGTCGTGTTCTACTTTGAGGCAGTAGGGTTGGTTCTGGTACTGCTGAATTTCTCCAGTGATTTCTGCTACTTTGCGTCTTTTGCTAAAGTTGATCAGTTCTTTTCCGTCACGCTTTAGGAAATCTGGATTCCCCTCTTCAGTCTTCAAAATATTAGTCAGGTAGATACCTAAATACACAAAACAGACAGGAAACATCACATATGCCATACAATACTACTGTTCATATGACTTTTGTTTTTAAAGAAATTAATGCTGTTATTCAGATAGGACAGATTAAATGAATCAAAAGTGGCAGTGAAGAAATTCATAATTACAATGTCAGAAAAGTTTTCAATTTCAAATAACTTTCTATACACCTAAGAATCAGTTCCCACAAAAATATTACGCAACACAACTGTCTTTTAAAGTCTGGAGAAATGGCTGCAAATTTCAGCTTCACCATAACAGGAATACACTATATTTTCAAATATATTCATATTAAAAACAGTTATTTTAAATTGTATTTCACAATATTCCTGTTTTTACTGTATAAATGCAGCCTTGGAGAGCATTTATAAAATAAATAATTACCATCCCCAAACGTTTGCAGGGTAGTGCGAGTTTGTTACAAGCATCTCTTTCTCTTACCAAAGAAGGGTACACAAGGTGGGTTGATGGATTTGAGCTTGGCCAGGTATTTCTTAAAATGATCCTGACTAAGTTCAACGGCTTCCTCTAGAATCCTCCTCTTCCTCTCAGGCACGGCCTACATATAAACAACAAAACCACAAATACTGTACCGTTATCTGGTTATCTGTCATTTTCTATTCAGATTCACATTGTGAGTGCATTCAATAATAAATCAACAGGTCACCTCAAAGGTGTGGTCCAGTCGATACACCGGTACGGAGTTGATTGCGCTTACAATCTCCAAAACTCCATTAAAGTTATTGAGCTCTTGAAACACCTGCAAGATCTCGATAATACGGGAGAATACGGCAACCCTCTCGTCCACATTTTCAGCCTCAACTATACACCTGAGGGACAGAGAAAAAGAAACAAAGAATTAAAGTACTTACAGAATTTAAAATATTGAGACAATGGTGTGACAATGGTTTTTCTGCGAGATAAAATGTATTGTTCATGGAGACGATGCAGTTGACTAAGGGCTAGTTACTCACTTCTCAAACCACAGTGTGAGGTTGGTTGTGTGTCTGATCATCCTCAGCAGATTGGGAGAATTCTTCTCTTTATCTTCCTTTGTCCAAACACTGCCTACAAGCTCAGATGGACGAACGGCTCTATGCATACAAACGTACCACAGTTAGTTGATGTACTGTCTTTCTTATTCTCATGCTTAAAGTTCTGATTGTCTCACCTGTATAGATCAGACTCTAGAAGTGTTAACTGGCGAGCAATTTCTATTGGATGAAGAGTCATGAGGTCGAAGGTTTCGACCTGCCCTGGACGACTGATGTGCCATTCGATAGGAGGAGGTGGGCTCTCAAAGGTAATGTTGTGACTAATGCCATTAGACTGAGTTTGTATCTTACGTCTCATGATCTTACTGATAGACTCCACCCACTTACGCATCGATTTACCTGAAAACAGAACAGTCTCTGAGCTTGTGTTTGTCTCATTGAGTATGCGTGCATGTATGAGAATATGCAGCAGAATACGTATTTCAGGGTGTTTAAATGTGTAATAAGAGGGTGTACGTACCTCTAAGCTGTGTGGTGCTGGTGAGGTATTCTTCAAGTCTTCCGCAGAGTTCAGGATCATTCTCAAAGTCATAAAAGTGATGTTCCACCCACTGACGGAATACATTCAAAACCCTAATGACACACACAGACATTAGACCGACATGCTCACTGTGGTGACTTAATATACAACAGCACATTGACTGAAATGACCACAGAGAAGATGGAGAAAAAACAGGATGCATGTGAGTCTTACAAAAACAAGCCCACCATCACCACCAAAAACAAAAAACACCATATAAACACACTACAGTTCAAGAGTTTGGGGTCAGTAAAGTTGATAATTCCTCTAATGACTGCAATTGCAGATTTCGAACAGAGATGGCGACAAAGAGGAAAAACGCCAGACTGCTGCTTTATAAAATTCAACATTGCTGCAACAAATTTATAACCTGGCCCTAGCCAGATGAATGTCGTTCCGCTTAGCTCCGCCTAGCTTCACTCACATCCATCTGGAACCTCTTCCATTGAGAGTGATTTCTCCAACCAACTTTATGGCTTAGCCAATCAGGACGCAGGGCGGGAGTTTCATAGATGTGACGTAGTGGAGAAGCGACCGTGACACTGTTTTGATTCAGACAACAATGGCGGCTCGCATCGAGGAAGCAAGCGTTAACATCGATGCTGCTATTTCATCCATGTTGTCCAATCTACCTAATATTGTTTCATTAAAAGAACATCAGAGAATGTCGGCTGTTCTGTTTTGTTTTTTCCTGCGTCGCTCTCATCAGCGTCACGGGTTGGCTTCGGTGTGAGTGGTTGAAATAGCACGTCGATAAAGATGACAGACAAGTGGCTTATCCAATCATATGCAAGGATTTTTGATAAGGCCCAGCCTTCTGAAATGCCATTTCAATTGATCGGTTCCAGATGGATGAGTGGAGCTAGGCGGAGCGAAATTCATCTGGCTAGGGCCAGGTTAACAAATTTATACTTCAAATAAATGCTGTTCTTTTGAACTTCCTATTCATCAAAGAATCTTAACAACAACATATTTGGCAGAACAACTGTTTACATCATTGCTAATAATAAAATAAATATTTCTTGAGAACCAAATCAGCATATTACATATGATTTCTGAAGGATCATGTGACAAAAGACAGGAGTAATGATGCTAAATATTTAGCTTTGCCATCACAGGAATAAAATACATAAAATATATTCAAATAGTAACCAGTTATTTTAAATTTTTATAATATTATGAGTGCATCATGTACGAGTGTGCATGGCAAATGAGAATGTGTGTTTGTTTTACCGGAGTTGGACAGGCTGCACATATTCCCTGCGAAATCTCTGAAGCTCAGCTGCCATTGGTTGCTCTCCGTTCCACAGAGCCTCTCGGTCTGCTTCTGATGGCTCGGGCTCTGGAATCTCAATCCTGAAGCATCATGGGGAAACAAGTACAACCAAATTACATGCATATACGGTACATCCTAAAATAAAAGGCAAACAAAACAAGAAAAATCAGGCAATGTTATGTAGGCAAACAAATGTGTAAAGGAAACTAACTCCTTGATAGATATGTCAATATTTTAGGGTGGAAGGAACACATTTTTTTAAAAAAAAGTATTCCTTTCTTTTCATTGGCTGATGCTTCTTTAATGCAAATGTTTGCTCAGCAGTGCAATGAAACACTTGTGAGAAGTGTTTCATTAGAAGTGATCTAATGCGACAGAGTCCCTTGACAGTGACCAATCATAAGACATTTGCATACAACAGCACAGCAGAGGCCAGAGACAAAATAAAATTCTACAAACGTGTAGAACTTTATCCAAACTTTACTTAAGTGTGAATTTTTGACAGCCTTACCACATCAAGGACTGACTTTTTTCTGAACATGAGACAAGTGTATGTGCTCTTTACCTTTCAATCAGTAGTGTGAGCAGGTCTTGGGGTTTACAGAAAGAACGGTATGTAGTCAGAAACGTACGCACGAAATTTGGGTCTGTAAGAAAAAGAGGAAATGTACATAAAAACATACTCAGGGACCAAACCAAATAACCAACACATACACTACCAATCAAGAGTTTGGACAGAACATTTGTTATGATCTTAAAAACCTTTTGAATTAAGGGCGATTCTTGTTCTGTACCTGCGTACATGTGGTACGTCAGTCTCTCAATGAGCTTGACCACTGTCCCGGCTTTAATAATGGGGATTCCAGTCTTACTCTGCGCTCCCTCCTCAAACACTATGTTCTCTTCAGAGTCCTGGATGGCAAACCGGTAGACATCCGGTGATGGCAGCCTCAGTGGTTGTGCTTGTTCCTCACGGTGCAGGACAGTGTCCAGCATGCGGTCCAGAGTGGGCCGGTACTGCAGCGTGACCAATGCAGCCATCCACGCACTCTTCTCTTCCGCCGAACGCGCACCAAATACGGCACTGCTTTCCTCACGGCCTACCAGCTCAAATGCGTGACGAAACTCTGATGAATCCTCGCGATCTACGATGCGATACTTGCGTAACACAAACTTCTCTTTTAGACGAAACTCAGCCGCACTGCCAGCCCCCGGCAACCGGGAGCTCTGGTTGGCTTTGCAGCTTATCATGAGGCCGTCGAACAGGAAGTTGTGCCGTTCATGCTTGGCACCAGCCCGTAGGAGCGCCCCCTCCAGGATGAACTGGCTGCAGCACTGCCCAATATCTCTGCCTTCCCAGCCATCAATACTCTTCTGGATGTCATTCATACGCTTTATTGCTGCCTGCTTACTGCGAGATGCGCGACTATATAACCGGTATAGGGGCTCCCTAAAAGAGAGTCACAAGAACGAGAGATGAAAAAGGTGTTTGGTACAGACAAATAGTTGAGCAAGCCCTGGTGTTTCCCTTACCCTTGTTTTCTTCGTGGTTGCTGTTTAGCGTATATGCGTTCAATGCTGCATTGTAGGTTGATCAGTGCAGTCTGAGCCTGTTTTAAACACTCTCTGTCATCCTGGTCTTCACTGCACTCCTGCAATTGCTAGAGAGACAATAATCTCAATGAACCTCAAATAACGCAAGATTACATACCTGTAGGTTACTGATTGAGTGTGAATGTTTAGTACTCACCTGTAACAGTTCAAAGTAGTGCATGCAGTGGTAAACTGGAACCATCATCAACTGAGGAAGCACATACTGCACTGCCTCCTTAAAACCCTCTGCAATTGACTAAAACACACACACACACACATCACACCACATGAGGCAGAACATCTGAGCTCATGCCTGCAGAGATAAAGGCTTTGACTCCACCGCCCTCCACTGTCTCTCTAGCCCCACAGGTCTCTTTTCAGATTGTATTATTAATGTATTGTAAATTGTCCTTTTTTATGCTGTCTTGCTGTAAAATTAATTGCCCTTCTGGGAAATATACAAATAAATAATAATAATAATACAAAGTATTAGCCGCCTTTAAAATGTGGTACATATGATTTCCTAGTTAAACTGATGAAGGAGCAGGTTGTCTTTATAAGCACAATTATAAAACAAGTGCTTAAGTGCAATTAGGCTAGAGCTTTACACTAGCCAATGTAAAATAAACAATATATCTAAACAAATAATTGAATGGATTAAGGATTGTGTTTTAGTTTTGTACTACTGTATTAGTGTCGGAGATTTTGGTCATTTTTAAACAGGTTTTGAATTTAGAAGGGACGCACAATATATCAATACCATATTAGCTAACATTGTTGTTAACAAAAACGTACTAAACTACAATATATAAGATGGAAAATTTAAACATAAAAACAAACCGATATATTTTAATTTAGTTTTAAAAATCAATGTTTTGGGCGAGAGAGAGGAGGTACCACTGAATCTCTCTCACCATTTTCAAATGATTGATTTGATCTGATAGTCTGAGTGGAAACATTTACTCATCTAATCTACATGTACTAGTAAACACATTTTTGCAGGAATTTCCCACATTAAAAGTGTGAAACCTCTCTCTACACACACTCTACTATGCACAATAACCACAATCCAGAAATTCAGGACCTGTTTAGTAAAAAAAAAAAGAAAAGAAAAGAAAAGAAAAGAAAAGAAAAGAAAAGAAAGAAAAAAAGAAAAGAAAAGTTGGTCGGGAGAACAATTCAGTGAGCTAATCAGTGATGGTGCTGACCTGAAAGTGCAGGGCAACAGTGGGGCGGGACATCAGAGTGTTGAAATGTTGACAGAATTCTTTAGAGAGGATGTCCTGAGAGAGTGTCTCATAGGGATCAAATGCCTGCTCCTGTACACAACAGACACATACATAGACATTTCTAACAGCAATCGAACGTACTCCTGGAGCTGTGGATGATCTTTCTCATTTGTGAACTTTCATGCGTGTCTATGACTTTATTTGTACCTCAGCGAGGTCTTCGAAGCAGCTGCCCACAAGGGGGTGTGGACTCCCATCTGCTGTCATTTCTACAGCATCCTCAATCAGACCCAACAGTTTAACTGTTAACTCATGGACCTCTAGAATATTACTGAATGCCAGCTCCACATCCTACACACATCACAGAGACAGAGAATAAATGATAATAAAGAGAATGTAGAGAGCTAATCCCATTCAAATTGATGTCAGTGTGTATGCTCATTTACATAGACAACTCATGTTCTGATTGGTCAGAAGAACACACCTGAGATGAGAAGAGTTTGCTATTGGACATAAAGGCTTGGCGGAATACTTTGATGATGAGATCGAGTTCCCGCAGATACTGACGTTCCTCAGCGATCTCCAAGCGCACTAGATCGTCATATGTGAGCACACCAGAGGAAGACACCTCCTCTACACTCTGAGACACCAGCCCCATCTCCTCTTCCTGATCAAACATATCCATTAACACCTGAAGGCACACAAAGGCAATATTAGGGCTCTTAATACATCAAAGTATTTAATTGGAACTTTAAATGATTTATGCAATACATTTTTTATTGGTCTTAGTGTTCAGACCTTTTAGTCCAGAATAATATTTCATTATTTCTTTAGTGTCATAGAGTGGAGCAGCTTTGGGACAAATTTTTTTTGTTACTAATAATAATAATAATAATAATTATTATTCATATTTATTTTTATTACCATCGTTGCTATTACAAACCATAATAAAGATAATCATAATAATATCACAGACCTCTGTAGAGCACAATGTGTGTCAAGGTCAATAAGCATCAAAACAATTCAGATAGTTTGGTTTTAGATAATAATATCATTAGGGTATGAAAGTAAAAACGTGAAATAAGAAACATGAAACCAGGATGAATGAAAAAACATTATTTCGCAGAACCTGAAATGTATTTTAAAGTAGACTTTTCATCTAGTTTATCATTTAGGACTTTATTTGTCATTGACTCTAGAACCACTGACATATTTGACAACTTCGTGGATAATTACATTCAGTGTAACAAAGACTGCAAATGACTTACTTTCTGTTTTTTAATTAATTGCCTAAATTGAATTAGGCATTAAGAAGGTTTTTCTCCATGTTTCAGACACAATAGAAGGATACTCTTATGACAATCCTAATAATTGACATTATTAAAGGTGTAATATCACTAAATTTATTAAGTGATTTTTTTTTTGTTGACTCATAACATCCCTTCAGGAAACAAAAACTTTGTATGAAACCACATGACGAATCACACACACACATTTCTGACCTTGTCAGCACACATGGAGACGGTGATGTCCTGCTGGCTGATCTCGTAATGTCGAATGTTGCTCACGTAGTTTCCAGCCAGCTTGAGGATGTCGGCCGAGATGTACTCCAACACAGCAACAATATACAGACACACATGATAGTCGATCTTATAGCCCAGCACCTCCTGCACACACAAAACCAGACACATGTTACTCTGTGTGATAGCATGTGAATGTTGTAGATTAATTAAGATGTGTTTAAGTGTTTTTTGCACCTTCAGTAGTGGATGTATCTTGTCGACTGGCAGCAGCAGTGGGTTCCTTCGCTTGCGCTTCTCTATTGCAGCCTGAGCGTCTGCCATGGCCCATTTATCGATGGGATTTGGGAACGTCTTCTGAACACGATCCTGTGAAGAAAAATCAAGCCAAAGGTGATAAGACCTCTCTTTTACTTTATTTAATAGTCCTGGGCTGTAGTGTTAATGATGGGCAGCATAACCAAAATTTTATGTACTGTATTTTCCAGACTATAAGTACTTTTACTATAATAACTTTGTTTCATAGTTTGGCTGGTCCTGTGCCTTATAGTCAGGTGCGACTTATATATCAAAAACAGAACCGGAAGAGAATACGATGCTGAATAAAGTCGCAGTTTTTGTTATTTTTGGACCAAAATGTATTTTCGATGCTTCAAAACATTCTAACTAACCCACTGATGACACATGGACTACTTTGATGATGTCTTTATTTCCTTTCTGGACAAGGACAGTATACTATACACATTTTCAATGGAGAGACAGAAAGCTCTCGGACTAAATCTAAAATATCTTAAACTGTGTTATGAAGATGAACGGAGGTCTTACGGGTATGCAACGACATGTGGGTGAGTCATTAACGACCTAATTTTCATTTTTGGGTGAACTAACCCTTTAAAGAATCTTATGCTGCTGTCACTTTAAGACAATGCATGAATCCAATATTATTATAAACGTGTTGTCTTCTCAAGTGTTTACGAGTTAACTTACATGGATACTCCACTTTTTTGGAAATAGGCTCATTTTACCACTCCCCCAGAGTTAAACAGTTGAGTTTTACCATTTTCGAATCCATTCAGCCGATTTTCTGATATTTAGAAGAATATCAGTAACCAGACAGTTTCTGGTCTCATTGACTTCCATAGTAGGAAAAAAATATATACTATTGAAGTCAATGAGACCAGAAACTGTCTGGTTACTGAAATTCTTCTAAATATCAAAAAATCGGCTGAATGGATTCAAAAACGGTAAAATTCAACAGTTTAACTCGGAGGGAGTGGTAAAATGAACCAATTTCCAAAAAGGTGGATTTACCCTTTAAGACATAACCAACTAGGCCTATGTTTACTATTATATTCGCCATGTTGGGCATTTTGAGATAAATTTGTGTGAATTTGTCCATTCAAGAGCAAAGAGACGTGAAAGAGATTTAATTTTATTATTCTCAATCTGTCTGAGAGGCACAGCTTTTTATGTGTCTCACAAAACTTCTTTCTGTGTCAAATAAAACTTCTCACACAGCACACTTTGAGCTTGGATGTTTAAATTATGTTTAAAATATTAAACATGTGCAAATGATAAACTTTCGTGACCACGCACTACTGGTCCGATTGGGACAGTATCAGTTCCTTCAATGTCCAGAATGTCTTTCAAGCTGAAAGGTGCACCTGCGTCTGCAATAAAAGCAGGACATCTAGTGGAAAAGACTAGTAAAAAGATTAACGTCAATCAGATTCAATGTTCAATGTTTGCAGAAATAAATATGTAAAAAAGATCGATTAGTGGTTTTTGAGAATCGATATTGACCACATTTTCAACCAAATTTTTCCAGTGGAAATCACATGAGCTTTCGCACTAAATACGACACTTGGATCTTTTAATGTGGATATTTTAATGTCTAAAAAAGAAAATAAAAAGACAAGTGTGCAAATGATTTGGTGAAAAGTAAAGAACAACAAAGCCTTTACTTTTAGCAAAAACAACTAGAACGTGTATTTGTGTGTGTGTAAGTGTATGCGCACGCTGTAGAGTTGCAGTCAGTGAACTATAATAATACATTCATAGATCTAGCCTATGTGACGCACAATATCGGAATTGGATCGGTCTCGTCTGAAACACACCCGATCAGTCAAAGAATGAAAGTATCGCAGCCGATACCTATACCGAGTATCGGATCGGCGCATCCCTAGGAAAGAGCCTATAGACTGGTCAAAATCGTGTTGACTCCTGAAATTTTTAAGTTATATGAAAAAAAGTTTAAACTAAGATTCTGATCGGATGAGCCTCATTTGAAGCTGTTTAAAAACAGCTGACATACGCACACCTCTTTTGGGATATCAGTCGAATATTATGTTAAGTTGCACCCTTAAATAACAAAACCTTCTTTGTCCTGATTGTTTAGGACATACCCGATCCATATTTGAACATTTCTTCATTTTTCTTCATCAGTCAAAGGTAAATTGTAAAGCTAACTACTAATATTTGCATAAATATATCAAAATGTACAGCGCAACCTCTGCCAGTTGAGATTTTTCCCATAGTACACCATATACCATAATACCGGCCATCACTGGTGTGTGCACGTACCTCAACATCAGCTATTGTCCTAGGCTGTGTGACACACAGCTTGTTGAGGAGCTGTAGTATGAGCGCCTCAATGTGTTGGAGTGCGTCTTCTTTAGCCGACAGGTTTGGATGTACTTGTAGCTGCACCTGCACATTTAAAAACAGAGCAATGTCATAAAGGGAAACACAGATGCATTTGAATGGGGATGAATGGAAAGACAAAAGTACATAAATTAAAATACAAACTGTTTTTTTTTCTTTTTTAAAAATCAATCTGGTCAGGGATCACAGATCTCTCACACATTTATAGATATACGCACAGGAAGCTACACTGTTACAAAGGCAGCATGACATCATCCGACATATGTACACTGATATGCACACACACCTTCCACTCTCAGTTTGGTGGACAAATTGGAAGAAGAAGAAGAAGAAAAAAAAAACCCTCTTTCCCAATTTATCCCCCTCCCACCTTACTGGGCTGTGTCCTTTAACAGGAATGCAGTCTGTTCAGGTACTGTGGCAAAACCAGTTATGGAAAAGTGTGAGAGAGAACAGCATTTGTGTTACGACAGGTGAAAGGTTAAAGGTGAGAGCACAGGTTTAAATAAAGATTTAATTCCCTTCTGCAGTCCAAAAAAGAAATACAGACCAAAAACACAAAGCAAATGCACACACACACACACACAGTTGAGAGATGGCTTGTGATCTCTGTTCTAGTGTCTGGTTACATGCTGTCCTCCATTAGGCACTGAGAGCTACTCTACTGGGACCCCACAACACACACACACACACGCGCATATACAAACACACACTCTACCCCTCTGTCTTCTCCAGGGATGGGGGGATGATAGTAGCAGACAGAAAAGTATTGATGTGGAGAATGGGAGTGTAGGCAGAGAAAATGAAAGATGCGAGTGCACATCCAGAGTGATGCTCTGTGTATTTACCTCTTAATAGTATAGGTTTGGATGAATAATATAACTCATACAGAACAGCTCTACCAATAAAAGTGCATAATAATACTGTTCACTATTCCCGATTGGGATAAGTTATTTTTGCTTAAAGTGAATTAGAGTGAATTAAAGGGACAGTTCACCCAAAAATGAAAATCTGTTATTAACTCTCGTGTTGTTCCAAAAACCTGTATGACTTTCTTTCTTTCTTTCTTTCTTTCTTCTGAAAAACACTATTTGTTTTGTAGAATGTTGTTAACTAGTTGTGGTTGCTGTTACCTTCCATTGTATGAAAAAAACAAATATCTTCTATGTTCAACAGAAGAAAGATCTGGGACCACATAGGGTACATTAGGGCAAACAAATGATTACAATTTTCATTTTTGGGTGAACTATTCCTTTAAGCAATAATCTGTAAATATATTGTTTATAATCAAAGTTCATTCAAGTGTCTGAGCGAGTCATTCACTTCACATACATTTCTAAGGGTTTTCTTGTTTGTTTGGAATCAAAAATCATTTCCAGCATCATATCAGATGCAGCCAAAATCTTTCTCTCACAACCACAAACATTCACACACACACACACACACCATCTGCTCCAAGAGTCTCCTGATGGTGCTGAGATATTTTCCTTGCAGTAGTAAGAAGACATGAGGGAGATTTGGAATACATTGACATTAATTCCGGCAAGGGAAGCCCCGAGATCACTCAATCATAGATGTAACAACACTAACAGTGCATGACAGTTAGTTACACATTGGACTGTTTGGTCAAAGGTAAAAAGCCCCATTAAAAAAAGTAAAAGCCAACACTGAACTCCACCTAGACACTGGACATGACATGTCACGTCAAAGTGAGTGTGTGTCATGCATGAAACCGTAACTGTAAGGTGTTAAGGCCGAGGCCAATAGTAAAGAGACATTGTTTGCATCTTGCACGAATGCATCCTTAAGGAACATCTAAAAACAGACACTATCTAACGCACAGCTGTGCGGGGAGAACTCTGGATTTCAGTTCTGCACAATCACTCTTTAAAACTAACTCATTAACCCAGAGGTTCAATTGTAAACACTGGGAAAAGTGCGACTGAGGGAACGAACAGGGTCAGTACCTTTCGCAGTGCCTGTACGAACAGGCCTCGCCATCTCGCGCTGCTCTCCTCGCTGGAGCTGAAGTCGTGCTGCATGGCTGCTCTGCATCGGCCCCGCGCGCTCCCAGCACCGGGAACAACCACACAACTTTAGCCGCTCGTGCGGCGCGCAGACACACTCAAAACAAACTCAGACTCGGTCACATTTACGGGCCAGTAAGGCTTTTAGACACGTGAAACACCGCATTCTGCAGGGAAAACTGTTCGTAATTAAAATTAAGCCGTTTCAACGACTGTGAAAGTGTTCGCGTCTCTGTCCTGTCAGTCGTTTGAGTGTCGCGGGTGTCTCGCGCAGCGCTAATTAGCCGCTAACATACACCCGAGATTAGCCTCACATGCTAGTCGGGCAGTTCGCCCAGCTGCTCCTCCTCAAACAGGACAGCCGATGTCATTTCTTTCACACAGGGGCAAATGTTAAGAAAAAAGCGTTAAGCGTCGTCAGACTGGTGTTCGTCGCGCGGTGTTTTGCCTGCGGTTAACAGCTGCACATCTGGCGGCGCGCGGCGGCTGCTCTGTGGCCTCGAGACTCCTCATGAAGCGCGCGAGCAGGAGTTCCTCCAGCGCGAGACTGTCATGTTGCGAGAGTCCGTCTGCTGGGCATATTCCAGTTACACAAGCGACGTCTGAATACGTTATATTCCGACGAAAAGCGGGGAGTGCTAATGTCTTTGTTTTTGTTGTTGGCAACGTCCCGATTCAACTCTGATGTGGTGCGCTCGTGTTCATGACGGTGTAATCACAGCTGCTCACTGCGCGCGCTTCCCGCATCTACGCAGCCCGGAGGGAGGGATCGCCCGCTGTGTGCGAGCGAGAGAGAACAAGCGCAGCAACGTAGCTGCTAGCACATATTTTGGTTTTATTTTGGCACGATAAACACACATACACTCAAGCGTGTTTTCTAGAAGTACTTTTTACAGTGAACTATTGTTTTTGCTTTTTAGTAAAAAGCACAGAATAATCTTAAATACTGTTTCGTATAGTGCCGTGTCAGCGGTATTTACAGATCATATTTTTGATAGTTATTTTAGTTCCTATTTATCGAAAAATCCCCTAAATTTCCAGCCAACCACTGCCATCGTGTGGTCAATACCGAGACGGTCTCCCAAGAAATCATGTAAACACTTTTTCTTGGGAACTTTTCAGCAGATTCATGCACTAGAAATGGCGTTTCAACCTTGCAGTGCTTACAGATGGCCTGGGCGCACAGCAAATCTGAATGGGCTTCAGGATTGCTTAAAGGGATAGATCGCCTAAATGAGTTTTTTTTATCTTCTGTTGAACATAAAAGATGAGATTTTGAAGAATGTCAGTAACCAGACAGTTGACAACACTCATTGACTTGACTTCTATATTTTTTCCTTCTATGGAAAATAATGGGTGCCGTCAACTTTCTGGTTACCATAATTTTTTTTAAATATCTTCTTTTGCGTTCAACAGAAGAAAAAAAACCTCATACAAGTTTGTAACAACATGAGGCTAAGTAAATGATGACAAAATTGTCATTTTGGGGTGAACCATCACTTTAAAATCATTTAAAATAAAACTTAAAATTAAGATTAAGCAACAAAAATACAAGATGTTTCTCCTCCTCAAAATCTTTTTTTCTTTTCTTTTCTTTTCTTTGAAGTATCAAGGTTCCTAAAGTTTATCCAGGTTTAAATGTGTATAGTTATGCCCAGCTCTTTATTCTGTAGAAAAAAAAAAAAAACTTTAACACACGCGTCGGAAGTGGTGTACACCTCTTTCAGGGCCTGTACGCAACGGGCCCAGAGCTTAAGATATCATTTGAAAACCCACCAAAAAGATTTAGTCGTGTTTTATTTTTATTTTATTACAAATTCAGATATGGAGTGAACACATTAATTCTTAAGAGATAACTTACCTTTGTACATTACTTTAAGGCAGTTCTGTCCCCCATAAATCATTAGATTTACAAAGACATAATAATAGTTTCCCAACATTTCCTAAAATCTGCATTATTTGCAGAAGATACATTAAGAAAAGAGCACCAGAAATATTTTGCATAATGACTGTTCCACACAATACCATCAAAGTTTTATTCTATAATTATTCTTTTTTCCTCTGAATTAAAGTATAAGAATGACAGTGTTATCATGGAGTAGGCAATGTCCTCTTATCTACTGTATGTCTACAGTTGAAATCTTTTCTCCAGCTCATCTGCAATCATCTCAGCGATGGCCAGAGAGGAGCTCGCAGCGGGTGACGGTGCATTGCGTACGTGCAGGATCCGTCTGCCCAGCTCTCCCTTCCCACCGTCAAACACAAAATCATCCACCAGGTTTCCTTCAGCATCCAATGCCTGTGCACGCACACCGGACGGCCCCCTGCACAAACCAACAAGCAGAAAAACAACATTTTCAAACAGGCCAGTGTGTGCAGGGCAAAAGCACTATTTGAGAGTGACTACACAGCAATAGTGGTCATAAATGACACTAAGCTATTACCCTTTCCCAATAGAGTGATTGTACCTGAGGACATCACTGGGGCCCAGCTCAGGAATGAACTTCTGCAGGATCTTCACCTGAGCACTGGGAAACACACCTCTATACATCTCCCCCATTCCATACACAATGTTCTTCAGTACCAGCCTCTGAAGACCCCTACACACATGCACAGTTTTCAAGTCAAGAAACTGTCTTAAATGAACAACCCTATTTAAAGGAATATTCAGGGCTCAGTTTGCTCAATCGTCAGGATTTTGGGATGTTGATTACCTTATCTTGTGTTGATTATCTTTATCTTAAAAGAAAATAAAGGTTATGAAGAATGGAAGTAAATGGGGCCAATTTACTTCATAACCATTTTTAAAGCAAAATCTTGAAGTTTGTAATTGTATAAAAACACACATTCATTTGCCAGCTTAACCATTTATTATTTGAGATGTAAATTATTCTCATGGTCATTTTACACATTTGCAATATTACATTTACTCATTTAGCTGACGCTTTTTATCCAAAGCCACTTACAATAGCTATACATGTCAGAGGTCACATGCCTCCGGAGCAACTACGGGGTTAAGTGTCTTGCTCAGGGACACATTGGTGTCTCACAGTGGATTCGAACCTGGGTCTCTCACACCAAAGGCATGTGTCTTGCCCACTGTGCCATCACCACCCATTTTAGTTTTAGGCCATGCCGTTTTCATAACAAAGTTGTAAAACTGGAAATAACTTTACAAATGTTAGTAAGTGATTAAAAACACAGCAAAAATAGTAATAACTAAAATATGATTACAATTCATAATAACTGACAAAAGCTGAAATTTCAGCATCATTACTCCAGTCTTCAGTGTCACATGATCCTTCAGAAATCATTCTAGTATACTGATTTGCTGCTCAAGAAAAATGTATTGTGTTGAAAAAAGTTAATTAAGTTGCAGCGTAATATTTATGTGGAAAGATGACAGATTTTTCAGGTGTCTTTAGAAAGTTCTTTGAATGTCCCTATTCTTCAATCGTTTGGAATGTGATGTCTCAATTTCCAGGTTTTAAAATGAATTGCAACCTTGTCATAAAATTGTCTTCTGTCTTACTTTCATACAAATTGTTTTGAGTTTCCTATAAGAAAAATGTAAGTTATCGATTAGTTTCTATTAGTAGGAACATTTCATATTCATCAATCTAAGTGGAGTAACTCAAAACCCCAACTTTGCTTATTTCAAAACAGCCTTTAAAATGTATTTTAAGTCTGTAAAAAAAAAAAAAAAAAAAAAAAAAAAAAAATCGAAAAGCCCAAAGATCTGTATCCCTCCTAAAAGAATTTAATATGTCTGTGATGCCCTCTATGTTTATTTTTTTCTTTTTATTTATTTTCTTTTTTTCGTGTTTTTTTCTTCTTTTTTTCTTCTTTTTCCAAATCATTGTTGTTTCATGTTTTAATGTTTTACTTATCAAATGTTATACTTATCAGAAAATGTGTAAAAGAAATGTCAAGAACTTGATATCAAACTCTGTGATTTTGAAAATTCAATAAAAAAAACTAAAATAAATTAAAAAAATGAAATGAAATATAACTATTTTGTAACATTAGGGCATCTAACGTCACTTTTGATCAATTTAATGCATCCATGCTGAAATGAAGCATTTCATTCATTTGTTTAAAAAAACTAAAACAAACAAACTGTCAAACATTTGAACAGTAGTGTATATGCAGCCAATGTGTATTAGTATGTACCTGTAGGAGAGCGCATTAATGAAGTCTTGTGTGTCAAAGTCATGGAGTTTATACCCCTCTCGTTTAAAAGCCAACACCGCATTTGGGCCCAGCCAGACACTACCATCCATTCGAGGAGTGAAATGGACTCCAAGAAATGGGAAGCGTGGGTTTGGCACCTCGGCACACAAACAGAGACCTTAAAGACATACTCATATATCTGTGAATTAAGTGCGTGTGTGTTTCTACTCACAGGGTAGATGTTGCCCCTGACCAGGTAGTTTTTTTCGGGCTTGAGCACCAGGTAATCTCCTCTGAAGGGAACGATACGGGGCTCTGAACTACAGCCAGACATCTCAGACAAACGATCAGAGTAAAGGCCTCCACATGTCAACACAAACCGACACCTCACCTCCTTCCCCTGCACACAAACACAGCCACACTCAGACATACACAATCCCAAGAGATACGTTTCCGACCTGAAATCATAAAAACGTGATTAATACATTTCAGTTTCTCACCTGTGAGCTTTTGATGGTGATGGGATATTTCAGCCCTAAACGATAAAGCGATGAATAGTTATATTAAAAAAAAGAAAGAGGTCTGGGACGTCGAACAGGTCACGTGACTCACCTTCATCACTCCCAGCTGGGCTCTCTGCTGCAACCGTGATGTCTGATGCCTCAAAGTCTGTCAGCACAGTCCCACCTGCTTCCTGGAAGTCTTTGCCGTAGGTCAGAGCTACTAACTGCCAGTCAACGATCCCCGTGTATGGAGAGTCCAATGCCATGATGCCCTATGTATAAACAAAGGAATGATTTATTTCATGTACAGTCCATTCTCTGACTGTTTGATGCATATTGCACACAAAAATGGCATTGGTTGGCTGAAATCACAACACAACTTCCTGGAGGGGTGCACCAGACAACAACTGAAATTATGCAACATTTTATGAAATAATCTGTGAACTATTTGCTCTTTTCATTTTGGATTAACAGAAATTCTGAGTCTGTTATACAGTCTGTTATTGTAGCATTATCTATTTAACAAAAATGATATATATAAACAAAAGAAACAGTGATTTGTTGCGTATGATGAAAGATTCGGATGGTCTCTATGTCTAAACGCTGTTCTTTTGAACTTTCTATTCATCAGAGAATCCTGAAAAAAATTTATCACAGTTTCCAAAAATATCCTAAGCAGCACAGCTGTTTTCAACAGTGATAATAATAAGAAATACTGAATTAAATTAAAATTAAATACAGGAATAAATTACATTTTAAAATATATTTAACCCTCTGGGGTTGTTCGTTTCAGAGTCACACTCGGGGTGTTTGGGTCCAAATGGACCCAAAGGCCGGGATTCATATTTTAAAAAAAAAATCATGATTTTTTTTTACTCGTTTTTCATAATATTTTTTCTTTTCTTTTTTGGTGTTTTGAGAAAATTTCAAAAATAAAAAAAAATATAATTAGTATTAATGCAATAATTATGACAAAATTTCCCCCCATTGAACATAATAGAAAAAATAATTAAAAAAAATATTTTTTTAAAGCTGTATTTTCATTTTAGAGTCAAGCGTAGGCCTCATAAAAGCAATTTTTGAAATGAGATGGATGCCATCTGATGGACAAACTGAGCATTTTAAAAATGCAAAACACATGTATAATCTGAATTTTTTGGTGTGTTTGTGTATAAAAGTGTGTTTGTGTGTATGCGTGTGTCTGGATGTGTCTGTTTTGCACTCTTGATGTTTTATAGATTCACCCCTTCACTGTTGTGTGCTTTTTTTCAAGATCGTGGCTGATTTGTAGATTGTGTGCACAAAAAAAACTCACATTTTTGTGAATTTGCCATTCATTTTCCATGCGGGTCCATTTGGACCCGAACACCCCAAGTGTGACTATTTTTTTTTTTACAACCACTTGGACTATTCACATCCTGTCCCCAATTTTTTTGGGTGTTCAAATACCAAATACCAACAAAGTCACCAAATTTCGGACCATTCCGAGGAAGCTGTGATTTAAAAAAAAAAATTATTTTAATTCTTCGGGTCCATTTGGGCCGAACAACCCCAGAGGGTTAAATAGAGAACAGTTTCACAATATTTCACAATATTACTGTTTTTACTGCATTTTAGTTTAAATAAATGCAGCCGTGATGAAAATAAGAGACTTCTTCATTCAAAAAACATTTTAAAAATCTTACCACTTTATATTTAGTGTAAGTGAGGCTAAATGTTAACTGACTTTACTGAGATTAAAAGACGTCATACAACGTTCAAAAACATATATGAAGATCATAAATAGGTTAATAAATCAGTGTTTGAAACAGCAGGCCTAAGGTCTCCTGAACCAGGTAAAGGCCTAATGACAGCACTTTTGCAATCTGCTGGTTATTGATCAAACCAATGAATCATACACGAGTGGAAAATATGTACCTGATCTTTCATTAACAAACAAACAGGTGTCACTCACCCTGCAGTACGGCTCTCTCTCTCGAATGGCTTTGGCGTCAATCAGCCGGAGATCTCGTACATTGTTCTTCTGGCCGCGCTCATATAGAGCTTTCAGACGTGGAATCTCCTCTTTCTCCACTGCTACGATAAGCTGCGGTCACACACACATATACATACACACGAGATACTATAGAGACAAATCTCTTTGTCAGGACCAGGATTTGGTATCTGTGGTGTTAAGAGGCCTGTGCTCATTCTCACCTTGCCACATCTCTTATAAGGGACACCTTTCTTCTGACAGTACTGATATGTCAGCGTGGCTCCACGAACACAAAGCTGAGCCTTCAGAGAGCCCGGAGTGTAGTAAATCCCACTGTGGATCACACCACTGTTATGACCTGTCTGATGGACAGCTGGAGGGGAGATACCAAAGAAATTAAAATGAAATCAGGATGAATATATTAATAAGCATCTAGAAGAACCAATGCACACTCACCAAGCTCTTTCTCTTTCTCCAGTAGGGTGAAGGTGAGGTTTGGGTGCCTGAGGATCATCTCTCTGGCAGAGGCCAGTCCAACAATCCCTCCACCAATAACAGCCACATCGAATGAGCTGCACAATATAATGGTATATTATCAGCCGAGATTGGAAATTTAATTGTGCATGCACATTTCATCCATTTTTACTTTTTGTCACTAACACAATTAGTTTAATAT
Source organism: Cyprinella venusta (assembly GCA_038021265.1). Taxonomy (NCBI): domain Eukaryota; kingdom Metazoa; phylum Chordata; class Actinopteri; order Cypriniformes; family Leuciscidae; genus Cyprinella; species Cyprinella venusta. Next base: position 17,726,253 of record CM075869.1, on the reverse strand, counting down.
CACTGTTAAGATGTAATCTGTAGAAAATCACATAAAGCTGTGATGCCAAATTTCACTTGTAGCATATGAAATGTCTGATTTAAGTATATAGTGTTTGATTTAATTATTAAAAACGGTATTGATTTTTCTTTTGTCCATTTGCCAGTTATTGGCCAAACAACAAAATAATTATTGGTTTATCGGTATCAGCTGTGACTAAAATTGTTAACATTTACTCACCCTCATATAATTCCAAACTTGTTTGACTTTTCTTCTTCTGTGGGACATAAATAATGATATTTTGAATAATGTTCGCATTTTTTTTACCCTCCATACAATGAAATCCAATGGTAACCAAATTATTTGGTTACTAACACTTCTCAAAATATTTTCTTTCGTCTTCCGCATAAGAAAGTAGGTCATACAGGTTTGGAACGACTCGAGGATAAGTAACAGTAAATGATTACACTGAACTATCCCCTTTTATAATATCGGTGCACCCTGAACTGAAGTGTCATTGAATGTACCCTCGTTACAGTATTACTGTGAAGTCACAATGGATACACACACTCATACCATGATTCATACATACATACTACAGTACAGTCATACTGCAGCCGACATACTTTTAAAAGGATCCATAGTGTGACAGTTACAGTCAGAACACTTTCTGTCACTGTTAATACTCTGAGTCTGAACTGTTCTTTTATATCTACTGTAGAAGGGTTGTTATTCTCACCCGCTGTGGTGTGCAGCTCTGCACGTTGCAGACTTTGGTCCCTGTGAAAGTAAACGCGTGCACACATATCCGGTACAGAAAGTTCGTATCATTATTCCACAAAGTAAGTTTTTACTTCCATTAACAGACTTGTCATGGCCGTGTGGTCATAGTGCTCGTCTTTGACCCAGTCTGGTGGTTTTAGGAATCTCTTCGCTCCGGTGCTGAAAAGCTTGTCCTTCGTGGCCCCGCCCCTGACGCACAGGTCGCACACTCACTGACCAATGGGAGTGCGGGACGGGATGACGTAAATAGTGAACGATCAACGCAGGCGGCGCGCATGGAGGACACGGGATGTAAATAACAGATACTACGCACATATACAGATCAGATTCAGCACTACCAGGGCCGAACCATACTGTCAGTTTTGTAAGTTTAACACCCTTTCTTTTTGTCACGGTTCTAAATGAGATTAGAATAGATTCTCTTGGATCTGTTCTGAATTTAGATAAATGAATATGTTGTCCTCTGCAATGACATGACTATCTACGCACACAGATTATTCTCGATATTTTATTAGAAAGTGTTTTTGAACAGTGCCTCTTCATGCTTTGACGTGTTCCCTCTTTCTCTCTTTATTTTAGTCATAGACATGAGATTGTTGACCCGGTCAGCGCGGATGGTTTTATCCGCAAGCAAGCAGCCGCCAGGGGGCAGTCGAGAGTTCTGGGGGTGGCTCAATGCTGTTTTCAACAAGTAATTTTATTTAACATTTTTTCCAAGACAACAATTATGTAACTAGTTAAGTTCTCTGATGTCATAATTTATTTCCGTTCCCAAACCCACAGCAGACTGTAAACACTGTAAAGCACCTGAGGCCTGTTATAAGAAACAAAATAGCCATTGGGACTCAAGTCTAGAGTGACTATTCCTTAGAGTGAGGAATCACTACAGAGGCTCATTTAAATGTGCTAATTCACAACAACAGCTCTTATTTAGAGTCTTGAACTTGTAACTTTTAAAGTAATAGCATATAGCAGTTAAGTTTTTACTTAAATGTTTGTGGCTGGCCAGTGGATGTGAAGTATATAGTAGACATTAGAGAACAATTAAGAAAGACTTGATTATTTTCAGAAATATTAAGCTTTATTGCTTGGAATTTGAAGGAATATTCGCTGTGAGTATACCATAGTTCTACTTGCATTTTTTTACAAAATAACCAAGGTACTTAAACAAAAACCTTTATTTTGTGGAAAACTACGGAGCCTCCCTAGTCCCACTTTGGGAAAAAAAAAGATTATAACTATCTTGTGGCCTCAAGATAGTAACTTGTACTCATGGCCTCAAGATAGTAACTCATACTTGTGGCTTCAAGATAGAGTTAGTATCTTGAGGCCACGAGTTACTATCTTGAGGCCACAAGATAGTTATAATTAATTTTTTTGCCAAAGTGGGACTACGGGGGCTCCGTAAAGGGGGGCTCCGTAGAAAACACAGCGGTCAAAATTAGAGAACAACAATAACCATTGCAGTACATGAGAAAGCATTAAAACTAAAACTTGATGCTTACAGCAGTCAAAATTTAGTAGGAAGTGTAGAGGCCCTTGCTTTGAATGACCTGAGCACATCTGCAGCCACAGGACATCACTAAATTCTCACACAGCTCAGGTGTGATATTTGTCCACTCTTCCACATTTCGCTAACTGTGGTGGGTTTCTTAGCCATAACTTTGTCACCAAGTTTGTTTGTTTTTTTACTTTTTTTACTGAGATCTTACCGACCCCAAACTTTTGAATGGTAGTTTGTACAAAACTGAAAATGTGCACCATCCATTAAAAATGGCTAAAAAGCAGATGCTTAATTGGTATATCACTGGTTCAAATGCCATGTCACACTCACACAGCATGACACTGTCACGTCGGCTTTCAAGATGCATTATTCAGCAATTGTTGTATTCTTTGATCAATATAGAGTTGATTATGAGCGTATTAAAGCAGTGGGTCCCGATCGAGCTGCTGCCGAGTGGCTCCTGAGGTGTGGTGCAAAAGTTCGCTTCCGTGGCTTCGACCGCTGGCAACACGACTACAACGGACTCCCGACTGGGCCGTTGGGCCGGTACAGGATAGAAGCTATTGATGCCACAGAGTCCTGCATCATGTATCGTGGTTTTGATCACCTGGGTAAGCGAATTCTGCAGTGCCGAATGATCGATTAAACGCACATAAACACCCTTCTCACTGACCTCATCCATTGTTACTGTACATTACCTGTGCAAATTTAATGAAATCATTAGTGAATGGAGACGGCCAAGATCTCTTACTCCATTTGCTCTAGCAAAACAATCTTGCATTATTTATTAAATTAGACCCCAGAGAGGGAAAGTTTGTGAGGACGCTATGTGTGTGTGTGTGTGAGATGTGGTGAGACACTGAGACACCGTTTGAGTGTCACAGGTGAGGATGAGACACTGTCTGTGTGTCACAGGTGAGGATGAGAGGTTCAGTTGTGGGGAAAAAGTGACGTAAAGCCAAAGGGTGTTTTACACTGTCAGATACAGTGCGGTTCTCTCTCTTTTCACACATCTAGTTTGACTATACAGTACACTACATTTTACATTACACCTACTGTACTCAATAAAGGTTGCCTTTGTATTTGTGTTTAGAGGGTCTCGAGCACTTGCAGGAAATCCGGTTAAATAAGTGTATTTATATAGAAGACGCCTGTCTGGAGCGTTTGAGTCAAATAAAGACGCTGCAGGACAGTGTGAAGAACATGACGATAGTTTCCTGTGGTAATGTGACAGATATAGGACTCATCGCTCTTCATCAACTCGGGTATGACAACAGCATCTTTTCATTTTCAATTTAGCACCATGTTACTCATGTACATATTACATTTTGTGTATGCCAAATGAGGACTGTGATTGGATGAGGTTGATCTTAAATGACCAAATATCGGTAAATTTATCAGCCAGGAATGCGTTTGCCAGAAGCATTGTGAGCCTCAGTTGAACAGAGACCAATGTTGCCTAAAGTTTCTACAATCTACTTAGTCTTGGGCGTTTTCACACCTCGCTTGGAGTGTTTGTTTCTGAAACTGGTGGGTTTTCGCCCTTAGTTTGGCTAGTTTAGGCATAGACTGTATGAACACGGCAATCGCGCTTGGATTCACACCAAAAAAAATCGCTCCGAGATCACCTAAACGATGCTACAACAATGCTGTCCTGACGAAGCCTTGATTCCCATTCTAACTGCATTAAAGGTTTTTATATATACTGTATATATATATATATCATCCGTGGAGCGAACTTGTCAGTCCATCGTAACGTAAACTGGTGAATTCTGACCAATAAGTGGACAGTTTTACTCACATGTGACTCGCATGAACACATTTTGGTATGTTTGAAATGTTGGCTTGTCAAAGCGAACCAAACCAAGAAGAAAATGCGACAAATTAAGTCCAAAAGTTGTGAAAACGCCCTAAACACAGCCCTGAACGACACATTGGTTTGAGTAACAACTGTTATCTCAGATTGTGTGCTTGTGTGTATCAGGAACCTGGAGTTGCTGTTTCTCAGTGATCTCCCTGGTGTAAAAGATAAAGCTCAGACTGTGGACAGACTCCAGACTGCACTTCCCAGACTCACCATAGAACTGGATCTCGCTTAACCAATCACATCGTCTCTCAGAGCACATTTGGAACAGCACAACGCTCACAGCCTTGTGACCAGGCCAGAAAACCCCTCTGGATGATGTCCATGACTCCTCTGGCAACCGTATTCAAGCAACTGAGAATCCCAGAGAGCTGCAAATCAACAACACCAGCTTCCGAATCAGCTTTGATTAATTAAATGAAGTGCTTAGTCAGACCACCCAAGGCTTATGTTACTGTTAACAATACATTTTCAGTTGTAGTTGTTTTCTTCACACATTTCCTGCTTTGTTTCTTATAAAGAAGCTATAGAAACAAATATATGTTGCAGAACGATCTTTAATGATTTAGTCTGAAAACAAACAAAACAATTTAATTTTACATCTATACATCTCAATACACACCAAAAAACACGTTTGCTCATGTCTCTCGAATTTGGCATTTGGTGCGAGACAATGGCTCAATTATTAGCACCAGTCGTAAAGGCAACGATAAAGATCATTATGTCCACAATTGGGTAATTAAAGGGATACTCCACCCAAAAATGAAAATTCTGTCAGTATTTACTCACCCTCATGTTGTTCCAAACCTCTATGTGTTTATTTGTTCTTCTGAACACAAATGAAGATATTTGGAAGAATGTTTTAATCAAACAGATCTCATTCCCCATTGACTACCATAGTATGTATTTTTTCCTACTATGGTAGTCAATGGGGAATGAGATCTGTTTGATTAAAACATTCTTCCAAATATCTTTCTTTGTGTTCAGCAGAACAAATAAACACATAGAGGTTTGGAACAACATGAGGGTGAGTAAATACTGACAGAATTTTCATTTTTGGGTGAACTAACCCTTTAACAAGATTAAGTCCAGGAACACAGAAAGAGCCACAGATTTCTCTACAAGTTCTATACATCCTCAAACCCTTGTGTTCATTTCTTAAATATTTTGGCTAATTTGCTTTAAGCAAATCACAATTCCGTTTTACACTTTTTACGAAAAAAAAAAAAGCATTCTGCAGAGTTTCAAAGTCTTTCTCCACAGAAAAGTCTGCAGATTCAGTTTTATGCCTGGTTACGTTTTTAAAAATTATTGTCATATATACACACTTCATGCATACATACATGAAGCATCATTAGCTTTTATAATGAAGAAAAATATCTGTATCTAATAATCTAAAAAATCTGTCGCACAGAGCAAACTCTTCTATAGCACTGATGTCCGTTTCTAATCAAAATATCAAGCACAGCACAAGATCCAATTTTAATGCTATTATTTTATTGCTGTTGTCATTTTTCATATTACAGAAATGCTTCTGTGAGTCTTTGCTTTGGCAGTGTGACATCATTGTTCTACAGGCAGAGCAGAGCCCTTTGTCTACCTTACACACCAGCTGGGAGGTGGACGCTCGGTTCTCGGGTTCCTGATGAGTCGGCGTCCATCATATGTTGGGCAGATGACAGTTGAATTTGCGCAGGTTGTTGTTGTATTTTCTGTTCTCCACGGCTGGGAAGACAGTACTGCTGGCCAACTGAGGCAGATACTACACAAACAGAGAACAGGGATTTGAAATATTAAAATAAATTAGGAAATACATTTCTATGAGCGTGAGTGTGGGGATGGGCGGTGTAACAAAACGTTTTATTAAGTAGTTTTCAATGAACAGTTTATTTCACAATACAGTTATTTTTGGGTCAAAAGAAAGAAAGAAATTTTCCCAAAAGAGTTATTTCCCAAAACGTTGTGCTTTTTAAAAGTGTTTTTGAAAGAAGTCTTTCCAAGGCAAATTTATTTGATCAAATAATTTTTTTATTAAATATAATTACAATTTAAAGCTAAAGTCCGTAGTTTTTCTTTTTTTTTGGGTTAAAAATGATCCAAAATATATTTAAGAAAATACATAACCAGACAGTGTTCAAAACTCTCTGCTTGCCTTAGCTCGATTCAAGGTGGTAAGCTTGAAATAATGTTTTTAATTCCAGTGGTACTGGTGGATTTCCATGGGAGATTCGAGCATGTCTTTGCGTCATTACGTCACATCTGTACACATAAAGAATGAGCCTCGGCGTGAGGAGGTTGCGAACAGAGATGGCGACAAAGAGGAAAAACTGCGGACTGCAGCTTTAAGATAACAAATATTATTTTGAAGATACATTATAAAATGTAATTTATTCCTGTGATAGTAAAGCTGAATTTTCAGCACCATTACTCCAGTCTTTAGTGTCACATGATCCTTCTAATGTACTGATTTTTGCTGATCAAGAAACAGTTCTTTTTTATTATCAGTTCCCATATCATTATTTATAAAAAATACTTCAGCTAAATGCATTTTAATAATATCTAAGTTAATACTTGTTCAAAACAATCACTTTAGCAAAGTTACTATATATAAAACTATATTCTGTATATTTTAATAAATAAAATAATTAATTTTTGTTCAATAAATATACCGTCATTAATATGTTAATATAAAAGTATATTTTAAAAATACAGAAACAAAATTATTTAAAAAATTCCGAAATAATTGAAGGAGATCCCATAATAATTTAATATAGATTTACAGTAGTAATTTTTTTTTTAAATATAGTTTCATTATAAATATGGTGATTATCTCTAAGATGCACACTCAACTTAAAGTATGATATTTACCTTCTGAATCTAACCATGGTCACATCAACAAAAGTCAGCCAGCTGTTTATTATGTCAATTATTGTGCCTTTCGCCCCAACAGCAGGGGTGCCTTTGACCCCAAATATCATACTTTTACATATTCTTCTGTTCCTAATACCGGTTCCTTTAATTAGCTTGATAAAAACTGAAACTCATTAAGAAGGCCTTTGTCTCAATATATATATATATATATATATATATATATATATATATATATATATATATATATATATGCTTTTCGTTTTTGCTACTTAAATCTACAAAATGTTTTTTTTTAAAAATCCATCAAAATTTTGATTAATTAGCACAGTATCAACTTTGTGCTGCTGCCCACGTTCGCATCAAGGATCAGCCATTTCCATGTGCATCTTAAAAAACAGATATTTTGGAAGTTTATGTGTAGAGGAAAATAAAATCAAAGGCACCTTTAGTTCCTTTTGTACCCTATATATAAATTCAACAGCTTGAACTATCAACGCACACTAAAGGGTCATACAGCCTAGCCCTAGGTGTGAGTGCAACAGACCCCAGGAGGCAGATGTTTCCGTGGCTGGCGTACGCGTCGCTTTCGGTCCAGTTCACGTGTCACACTCTCATTCTCCTCTCTCAAACTGTCAAAGTATGGCTGTTCCAGTAACTGCTCACAGGACAACCTTTCAGCCGGATCCATCTGCAGACAACCCTAAGACAGACAGAGAGGTTCTGGTTTTGAATGCGCAGTAGATTTCTGAATGAATGGTGGGTGTGAGTGTAACTGACCTTCATCAGGCTCAGTGCCTGGTACGACAGATTTGGATACCTCAGTTCAAGAGGCTCCTATGCATAAGACACATGTAGAGTGTGTTTACTTTCTAGAACAATAGAAATGAACTTATGCTGAATGAAAAGTAAATGATCATCGTACCGTCTCCTGTGGTTCCGGGACACAAACGCCACTAAAGAACTGGTTAGTGCTGAACACCTGCTGGTGTCGAGGAATCAACTCGCCTATGAACACAACAACACGAAAAAAAAAAAGGTATCCATGTCATGCATCTATTCACACATGATATAAACAGCTAGAGTCACATGTCTGTCCTCTTACCCAGAGTTTTCCTAATCAGATACAGCTGATCCACATCAGATTTGCCCGGCCATAAGGGGGCGCCAGAGAGCAGCTCTGCAAACACGCACCCCACTGCCCAGACGTCTACTGGCGGGCCGTACTGTGTGTCTCCCACTAACAGTTCTGGAGCTCTGTACCACCGCGTCGCTACATAATCCGTGTAATAATCACATGGACCCGCTGAAAAGAAAGAGTGAGCCATTAGATTAAAAAAAACGGTGAACGTGCAGAGAGTGTGTGGTTTAAGTGCACATACTGAGGATCCTGGCGAAGCCAAAGTCACAGAGTTTGATGACCTGATGCTTGGTGATGAGAATATTTTCAGGCTTCACGTCTCTGTGGATACACTAAAACACACATTTTTAAATCAATCTGAGAGTCTCTTAGAACAGTGGCTCTCAACTGGGGACCCACCGCTCAGCACATTTTGAATGTCTCCCTTATCTGACACACTCACTTCAGTTTGTGGAGATCTTTTCTAACAAGCTGATGATACCCAACTTAATATATTGGTAAATAAAGAAGACATATAAAATGTAGAGTAGTGCCCAGAACCACTGCCTTAATACTGTTTTTAGATCAGATGTTTTAAGACTAATTGGTGAAACCACTTAAATAGGTGCAATTCTGGAGTGGCATGATCTGGATCCCGCCTCTTCTGGTAATCAATATTATTATACCTCGTTTACGCCATGTTGTAATAACCGTTTATAAAACGGTTAGTTCCAATCCTTGATTCTAATTGGTCAATAGATGTGCTTTATTCATGATAAAACAAGACTATGACCGCTTTACCCAACGGTTCTTCACTGCGCATCACTGCGGTTCCTGTTCATGTCATGTTCATGCGGTTCATGTAGCCAGGGAATATTTTTTTCTGTGACACTTTTCTTACACAGTATAAATGCAGCTGCCTATATATTATATAATATAATAGAACTATTGTTATTACTATTACAAGTAATACTGACAAGATAAGAGTGGGAGAGAGTGGAAACAAGTTTAAAATTCTTACGTTTTGTTTGTGGCAGAAGTTCACAGCCTGAAGTGTTTGCCAGATGATGCTTTTTACCATGTGCTCTGGAACACTTGAGTGCACACACACACAAACACACACACACAAAAGCATCACGATGCAGTTACAGGAACAAAAACCTCATTTTCTACTTAAAAAAAAATATTCACACAGAGAGAGCCGTTGTACAGTTTGAGGAGCTATGAGAACCTTTCAATACCAACGGTCAAAACCACCAGGAGGAGTTTCTGTGTGTCATGCGGGGAATAGTCTGGGACTCGAACACAAAGAATGTCAAAGCATTCACCAGTTTAAAGCACTCTAGAAACAGAAGGTCTTGTCACAGTACTAGGAGGGCGGGTCTAATCGTCTGGTAATGTATTCATAGGCTGTGTTATCTTACCTTGTAGGTATTCTGATTACCATTGTTGGTATTACCAATTGTTACCAGCGGTAATATTTGGTGTGTATTTAACATATGTTTGTGCTTTTTAATACGTGTATATATAAATATGTAATTGAGAGTTATGATAACGTTATCAATTAAGGAAGCAGCTGTTTTTCTTGTTTTTCTTTTTAATTGTAACAGACCAGGGTGGGTCTAAATAAGTCAGATTTCTTCACAATGAGGTTCATTCTCGTAACACGAGAATGAACCTCATTGGTTCTTGCTGAAGCTCAAACGAGCTGCGTAACACAGGATAGAACCTCATTGGTTCTTGAGGAAGCTCAAACATGCTGAGTAACACAAGAATGAACCTCATTGGTTCTTGCTGAAGCTCAAACGAGCTGCGTAACATGAGAATGAACCTCATTGGTTCTTGAGGAAGCTCAAACGAACTGCGTAACACGAGAATGAACCTCATTGGTTCTTGCTGAAGCTCAAACGAGCTGTGTAACTCAAGAATGAACCTCATTGGTTCTTGCTGAAGCTCAAACATGCTGAGTAACACAAGAATGAACCTCATTGGTTCTTGCTGAAGCTCAAACGAGCTGCGTAACATGAGAATGAACCTCATTGGTTCTTGAGGAAGCTCAAACGAGCTGCGTAACTCAAGAATGAACCTCATTGGTTCTTGAGGAAGCTCAAATTGGACTAAACCGCTCAATTCATATTGATTAGTTTTACGATCTCTTTATTACTTTTTGAAGCGTCAAAGTGGTAGTAGTGTAGCTGTCAAAGGAGAGACAGAAAGCTCTCAGATTTTATCAAAAAGATCTTCATTTGTGTTTTGAAGATGTGTTTGGAGCGACATGAGGGTGAGTAATGACACAATTTAAATTTTGGGGCTAACTATCCCTTAAACTATTAATTCTTCTCGGCCCCTTCTGTCTATCTCAACCCGCCTACTGAACTCCACACTAACCCTATGGGTTCATTGTCTATGTGCATGTATAAGTGATCTTTTTGTGTAAGCTTTGTTGATTCTTGACTCGTAAATCAAGAGGACGGCAGAAAGAGTTATATGTTGTTAAATGTTTAACAGCGTCTTAGTTAAAGGCACCACAGAGGGCAAATGCATCCTGCTGTAAACATTCCACTAAAGACATGCTGGGTGTCATGGCAACAAAAACAATATGGCTGTTAGTGTGAGAACAACAGAGCTGTTTTATAGGTGTGTCTGCATGTGTGTGTGTGTGTGTGTTCTCACCCTCGTGGGTATCTGTCCAGCTCATTTAGGACAGTGTGGTCGCAGTACTCAAACACCAAGTGCAGTTTTCTCTTTCTTCTGAACACCTCAATCAGATTCACCAGGTTTGGATGTTTCAGTTGCTAGACACACAATGTAAAGCACAAATTAGGATTTATATGTGTGGAAATATATCCAAAAAAGTCTAAGACCGCTAGTGAAAATGCTTCTAATCTAATTCTGATTTAATCAGAAGTTTTTCCAAACATCTTAGCATTTAGTCTCCCCCCTTGCTTTAAAAATGAATGACACAAGTTGGTGTAAAATGTGATGATTATGTTCTCCAGCATTACAGATGAACATCTTGTGCTTCAATGAAAGAAAGAACATATGATAGTCTGTAAAGAAGAGTACGCATAGACAGTGATAGGTTCAAAACAAAAATTGTCATCATGTACGGCATTCACTCTCAGGTTGTTCCAAACCTCTATGAGTTTCCTTCTTCTGCTCAACACAAAAGAAGACATTTTAAACCATGTTGACAACATCCATTGATAGGCTAGTTTTTCTTTTCTTTCCTACTATGGAAGTCTAGTCTGGGTTTCCCCATGCTGCCTTCCCGCAACGCGTCTATTCTGTTGAGCAGGAGGAAACTCATACAGGTTTGGAAAATAATCTGACAAAATTTTCAATTTTGGGTGAACTGTGTGTTTACATATTAAAAAAAGAAGCTTCAAGTCTTATTAGATGGATTAACGCTGCGTTCAAGTCCTCCTGGGACGTTCGTAAGTACGAGGTGGGAAGTCGTGTTTACGACATGAGGTGCGTTCAAGTCAGTTTCGTCAGAGCAAAATGGCGCGGTGTACTTTCTTTTAATGAATTACACAAACACACACAATGACAAAACACCCCATATCAGTGTAGTTATTGTTAACTAAACTAAACTATTTTAAGGATGAACAAGATAAAAATCTTGTTTGGCAATTGAAATAAGGCTAACATAACAAATATAATATAAACATTTTTATTTAGTAATAAACTTTATTTTATAAATTAGAGTTTAACTACTTTACTAAATTACTAAAACTAAAATTGAAGTAAAAATAAAGCTAAATAGAATTATTTAAAAAAATATATATAAAAAATGACAAGCATATAAATAACCAACTAAAACTAAAATGCGAACTAAATATATATATAATTTATATATATATAAATACAAAAACTTTAGATCACTATCCACCCCAGCTGCATTAAACATACATACATTAACTTATGTATGAACTTAGAATAAACTGGCACTCCGTTTAAAGACAAAATTATATATATATATATATATATATATATATATATATATATATATATATATACACACACACACACACACACACAAACACAAACACATTTTTACAGCCCAAAGTCAAATAAATGGACCAAAATCTGTGGTACAGTATAACTGCCATCATGACTGAACAAATAATAAAAAAATACCCTCAAGGGAGGGGAAGGGAACAACAAGAATAGTCATCCATCCATGCTTTCATGCATAACAGAGTGAAAGTAATTGGTAAGCCAGTGTTGGCTGACATGTCAGATCTTCAAAGGGCCACGGCTTTGCTCTCAGCTCAAAGGAAAGAGTTTGCAAATCACACAAGAGCTCCAGACACTGATTATTGAAACATCCTACAGCCACATGCTGACTAATGAGACAAAAATACTGCTAACTATTCTTCAAGTCTACATACAATTGGTGATCTTAAACCAACCTAAACAGATTTGCTGGTCTTACTGTCTTTTGGCTTGTTTTAAAGGGGTTCTGGGCATTTAATAACTGGCCATCCTAAGAAACCAGCTTGCCCAGGCTGGGGAACCAGCTAAAATCAGCTAAAACCAGCAAACCACTTAGGCTGGTTAAACTGGGATTACTCCCGCAGGGTCAGACTGAGCATTTACCTTCAGCATGCGGATTTCTCTGAGCGCTATTTTCTTAATGATGGGATCATCCTCAGATTCTACAAACTTCTTGATGGCGACGATCTGTCCGGTGTCTTTATTCCTGCATTTGAACACGACGCCGTACGAGCCTTCACCAATCTTGCTGATCTTCTCATACTTCTCCATCTTTGTGACACCAGCAGAACACACTTAAGATACTGTCTCGCCTTGATTTTGATCTAAATGTGGAAAAATAATAATAAAATTAAAAACCCTGGAGCCACATATGAGGCTTGTAAATGACAGATACAAGGATATAGGTAAAAAAAATGCAGTAATATTTTTAAGGTGTCCCCGTTACAGTGTAATTACAAAAAGAAGTACAACTATAGTATATGTAACTTGTAACAACAAGGACATTAAAATAAAGTGTTGCCAAAATAGTGTTCTGGGCCCCTTTCCTTTCTAAAAAGTAACACTTAGAAATTTGTGGGCCCCTAGGAGGAAGAGACACCAGAATTAATTCCCCACACGACATTTAATTATTCAACAATATTCTTGATCTGCCTTAATTCAGGTGGACGATGAAACAGTTTTATTCTAGAAACAAATTTCTTGTATTTATTTGAATGTTATCACTGTGAAGCTTTGATACAATCTGTAATATAAAAAGCAATATATAAATAAAGATGACTGAATTGACATCAGCTGGTCACAGAATTTTATTTCTGTAATAATTTCTTGAAAGTTTAACCTGCTATATGACAATATGAATTTTGAGTAACTGAAGTCTTACTGTTATGTAACATGATTGTGGTCAAGATCAGCAAGAAGAATTATTAAAAAAATACAAACAATTACAATACACATATTATATTATGTATAGAGAGAGAGAGAGAGAGAGAGAGAGAGAGAGAGAGAGAGAGAGAGAGAGAGAGAGAGAGAGAGAGCTTACCTTTCAATGTCACATACAAATATTTGCTTCACGATTAAAAAAAAAAAACGTACAACAAAGCGCAACTTCCTGAGATCAAAATGTGTCACATAAGCGAATAAGTTTGTGTTGAGTGAATCTGACGACAGATGTAGCCGTGTGTCCGCGTACAAGAAGAAACTGTTTGAGTTCGCATGGAGAAGAAAACACGCTATTTACAAGCGGCAGGTCGCCGTAGAAACCGAGTCGAAACTCCACCTCCACCTTGCGCGCGCTTCAGTCTGCACAGCAACATGATAAACGCTCGAAACAATCCACCAGAGCTGACCTCAGATCAGCTATTTACGAGCCGAAATAAGTGGGACCGTAAATCCCTTCATCCGAGGACAACTCAAATACAACACAGTATTTTGTTCAGCCTCCACATACCCAACAGTGCGCGAGCGAACGCGAGGTGACAAGCACGCAGATTAAAGTTCCCGTTAAAGGGATAGTTCACCGTAAAATTAAAATTATGTCACTATTTAGTCGCCCTCATATTGTTTCGAACCTGTATAAATGTCTTTGTTCTGCTGAACACAAAGGAAGATATTTGGAAGAATGTTTGAGACCAAACGGTTGATGGGCCCCATATGGAAGTCAATGGTGCCCCAGAACTGTATGGTTAGCAATATTCTTTAAAATATGTTCTTTTGTGTTCAGAAGAAATAATTCATAGTTTTGGAACAACTTGAGCATACGTAAATATTATTATTTTTTTAATTTTTACTTTTTTTTTCAAGTACTGTCTCGCACACATATCCGCAAGAGATTTTTTTTGTTATTGAGTTAGGTGTAAGAACAAACAACTCCCTTAGTTGATCACACACTACACTATAAACTTGTAAAAAGTACTTCAGGGTATATCAGAGTACTTGAATTAATTAGACAACAAAAATAGAATCCTGCCCAAACAATAATCAGCCCACACATTACGTTTTTTTCCCCAAGCGCATGCCAAAACATGTTGGTTTCAAGAGGCTTTCACTATATTTGTGTGGATATTTACTTGAAATGACTTTCACAAATAATAAAACCCATCCCAAAATGTTAATAACAACTGCCTTTTTATTACAAAAGCTGCATACATACAACTAAAGCAACGGAAACACTTGAGATATCACAGTAACCTCGCATCTCCCATGTTTTGTCATTTTTTAAATATAAAAAGATCATGTACAAAAGTGCTTACATGGTGCAAGTATTGAATTAAAGTTACTTTTAAAAGAGATAACTGATATTTTAAAATATTACTCAGCTGGAGAAAATAAAAGAGCTAAAAAAACAAAAACAAAACAAGAATAAAATGACCTGCAGCAGAAAAAGATTCACTCAGTAACATGAGGGCGAGATGCTTCACTCACACGACTCCGCTGAATAAATAACACTCACTCACTCTCCCAAAACTCTCCCCATTAGCTGGCATGAAAACCTGATATTTTAAATCCACATTAATACAAAACCTCCGAAGTTAGTTACGTTTAATAAAACCATTCCCATATATGGCACTTTTTGAGCAGCAATGCTCTTTGCTCAATGTTCTAATCTTTGCAGCTTTAATGTTTTTGTATATGTTTAGAATGATTACATTTAATAGGGTTAAAAAAAAAGAAGAGCATTGAATATAGAGAACTATTGCTTGCAGTTCTGGCGATTTCTTGCTTGATTTGCTCAAATCTAACTGGTTGATGTAGAACTGCATGATACTTGATTTTGAATGCCTGAAGTGTTGAGAAGTCCGGGGGTTTCTGCCTGGCTGGTGGACGATGTATGGTATAAGGCTGCAGTGAGATTTAGCACTAAACACAGTCTGCTCATCAGCTCAGCTGTGGTTGTCCAGCATCTGTGCCGTTCCTGCAACGGCTCCAGGTGCGGCGTGCCTGAATGGCTGGAGGAGGAGGAGGAGGAGCTAATAACTGTTCTCATGTCCAGCCAGGATGTAGAGGTTACTGTAAGCGGTAGGGTTATCCGTAGGCCGGCTCTCCAAAACAACAACCCTAAAATGCACAGAAGCCCACAAATATTAACACACATACACTTGTCAAGAAGCATCACGTATCATATACAAGAGATGAGTCTAAAAGGGTGGAAGAAAGCCATGATTATGCGAATGTAGAGGGGTTGTGTGAGGATGGTGGTGTCCTCAGAAGCAGCGGGCGACAGATGAAATTACAGCACACAGACACCAGCCTGGCACTACCAGTGTAAATAAAATATGGAGATCTCAGAGGGAGAGTGAAAGAGAGAGACAGAATGTGCTAAAGAGGGTCTTGGGGTGGTATGAGGCCATTGTGTATGTGGTGTCAATTAGGGATGCAACAATACAGTTAGCCCACGGTTCAATAGATATCTCGGTTTCTAATCACGGTTCGGTTCAGTTCTCAGGGCTTGGCACATCAGAGTGTTTTTTTGTTAGTCTATGCTTAGGCATCAGAAACAGTAAGAGATTACGGAGAAAAATTACTTTTAATGCAATACTCTTTCTATACTGAAAAGCAAACAAAATTGCACCTGTACACATCCCTAGTATATTGTATAATAAACAATCCAACAACGATACAGTCGCGCGTGTTAACATAGAGGTCGAGATTTACCTCGGCATTGAAAAAAGGGGAAGTCGTAATCTGTAATGCGGATCGAGCGTCTATCAGAACCAGTTGGGTATTTATGCTGGAAGGAATCAGTGAGGGACTGTTTCTTTTTGGATGACTGTATCACCTGCTCTGCTATCCTGCTTTCAGACAGTGATATTTGCTGGGTGATGGCGCCGGAGATGAGCAGTCATGTTGGAAGTGGTTCCACTTGAGTAGGTGACATGTAAAACAATGCTTGCACACAGTCATTGTGGTGAGCAGGACGGCCGAGGGACGTGAGAGAAAGTCGCGAGGAGCGGGGGAGGGGGAGCGACGGAGTGGATGATGGAGAGAGGAACAGGCCTGCTTTTGTTTGTGTTTTATGTTTTATTTTGGTAAGCAAGCAGTCGTCCGCGAGAGGCTGCTGGCAGGTAATTTGTTTGTTTATTTTGTTTAAATAAAGTTTTTATTTTTGATTGTTATCCGGTTCCTGCCTCCTTCTTCCCTGAACCTTGTTACAGTCAATTTTAGTCGTTTTTCCTTCCTCTGTAAAACCTAAACGTCCCGACACCACAGATCTGAAAGACGGTGGTGCTTCCTCGTACTGCAGCCTCACTTTACCGCTCGCCATGTTGAAATCTGACACCAGCATTGCAATCATGGTTAAGCGCCCCCTAAATTCAGCGCATAGTGATTAGATATTTACTCGAGGGGGGGGGGGTCCTTATCTCAGCGACAGAAAAAGTCGTATCAAACGGTTCCATATTATACTGAGAATTGTGGCATCCCTAGCGTCAACGTATGTGACAAGTTTCTCTGACACAAAAACACACACGGCACACAAGTAAAGCACCGAACATGCATCAAAAAGTGGCTTCAGAAGTCAATATAATGCTTCTTTTATTTTCATACTAATGTGTTCAGTTGTAATGTTTTTTGGTAACACTTTACAATAAGGTTCATTAGTTAACTACATTAGTTAACATGGTAACACTTTACAATAAGGTTCATTATTTAACATTAGTTAATGTATTAACTAACATGAACTAACCATAAACAATACATTTGTTACAGTACTTGTTAATCTTCGTTGATGTTAGTTAATGATAATAAAGCTGTTCATTGTTTGTTCATGTTAGTTCACAGCGCAACAAGATTTTAATAAAGTATTAGTAAATATTGAAATTAACGTTTACAAAGATTAATAAATGCTGTATAAGTGCTGTTCATTATTAGTTCATGCTAACTAATGTAGTTAACTAATGTTAACTAATGAACCTTATTGTAAAGTGTTACCGTTAACATTAAAAAAGAATGAACAATACTTCTTTGGCATTTGTTAATCTTTGTTAATGTTAATTTCAGCATTAACTAATACTTTTTAAAAATCTTGTTAACATTAGTTAATGCCCTGTGAACTAACATGAACAACAATGAACAGCTAGATTTGTATTAACTAACGTTAACAAAGTATAACAAATACAGTAAGAAATGGTTAGTTCATGTTAGTTAATAGTTAAATGAACCTTATCGTAAAGTGTTACCTGTTTTTTAAATGCAAGTGCCTACTCTACTGTTTTTTTGTGTGTTATTTTTTGCTGAGGCAACTTGCCTATAGTCAAAGGACGACAGAAAAAAAAAACGGTAATTTGTTTTTTAACGCATTACAACTGAAATTGCATGTGTTCATGTTGACAGCACATATATATATATATATAAATTCCTCATTCTTTTGTGGAACAAGTAAAAATGTTGACAAGAGACTACTGGCTCAGAACAAAGTCTCCTTATTGAACCTGGGTGTTGAAATTGACAGACCTTACTTAACCCCGTACGTAACACAAAGCTCATGTCCCCCCCCAATAAACCTGACCCAGGGCTTCCCTCACTATAGAAACAAATCCAGCCGGTACACCATGATCTCCCTGTTGGCTTTTTTCCTCCACATGTCTCTATTTCTGTCCACTGTATGCAGGGAAAATAAAAGACTACATGCAGAGCTTCTGGGAAGAAGTGAGAGTGGAGAGTAATGTTTCCATGAGACAAAAAGAATTAGACGGAAAAAGGTGATGATGTAAGGCAAGAGAGAGACGGAAATGATTGGATCTGGTTCAAACCTGTCTGATCCCAGGAGTCTGAAAACTCTGCTTGGGTCCGAAATCTCCTGTGTCACCTGCAAACGAGAGGAAATGTTCTTTAATCAACAACTGTAGTACACCTGCTGAGATGGCCCAGCAATGCTTCTATTATAACCCTGTTGTACACTTATGCATATCAAAACAAAACAAAAAGAGAGGTAATTAGAGAATCAGAACAGTAATTAGAGATGTGTCATAAAAGGTATAAACAATCATATAACAATGAACTAGTTATAATAATGATTGTGTTTAAACACTTATAATGTGTATAATATTTTTTCCAGCTCTGTTTATTTCTAGAGGTAGGAAGGTATGTGATCTTTGTCAGAATACAATATGGACCAGACTAATAATGATAGTCAAAGACCACAACCAACTACCCCTTTTTCCCAGTGGACAAGTCGCACCATGGCAAAATTGCAATGTTGGAAAAAAAAAAATAGATAAAGTTGCATTTTATTACTTATTACATTCAGAAATAATGTAAAATAGCAATGCATAACATAGCTTTAAGTGGTGTTCATAAAAAAAAAAAATTATTAAACAGGGTATATACAGTATTCCTTAAGTTAAATTTACTACTTTTTAATACCTTTTTTACTACCTTCAGAATTTTTTTTAAAACCATCACAACACTGAATTAAGTGTTAATCAGCAGCAACCTTTCTATTATTTACACAGATTTTGACATTTATAACATATAAAAATGGCAAAAGATCTGGTGTGTGACAGGATTTAATAAGGGAAACTGCGAAAATGTGACTAAAACGAATAATTTTATCAATTTAAACTAAATGTTGGATTCAATATAGTGTTCTTTACAACTTACTAAAGATCCAGTGATCCGTGGATATTGACATGCAATATCGTATTGCCTGACATTTATGTTTGCCTGATTTCGACACCGGGGAAATAAAAACAATATAGACCTAAACATAAAGCAAATTTGCCTGTGAACGCTTTATGTAAATACAATATAGGTAGGTCTAAATCTGGGTGATCACTTGTTCACAGATGATGTCGATTGAATATGGCGTCAGCATCAAACATAGACAGAGACGAAAGATCTTTGATTGTGCCCAGATAAGCTAAAGCCCATATTTAAATGGACAAATGCAAACACAGAATAGGACACCTGATAGTCTGAAAAAAATAATACCTAATTTTTTAAAAATAATACCTCTCAGACTACATTTAACACTTTTAATGGCCTTAAATTTGACAATTTTGATTTATCACTTTTTAATACTTTTTAAAACCCCGCGGACACCCTGTTAAAAATGCCAAGCCTAAATGTATTCATGAAAGGAAAGTAACAGTGCCCAGAGACATAACTGTACAGTGGACACACCTCTCTCGGCAGTTCGAGAACTCCGCTGTAAACGTTCTCCTCTAGCTCAGGCCTTCATGTCCACAATCAGCTCATTTAGTCTTTTTTATTTTATTACGCGTTGTTTCACCTTTTCATTAGTTTTGCACCATCTCGCTTACACACCAAATTTGTAGTCTGGGAAAACCCTGACAACTTCCGGCAAATTTAGATTTGCTCTGAAAGTTAGTCTGGCAAAGACATCATTCAAGCCCATTTCAAAGTCGTCGAAATCGAGGAACCAATCAGAAGCGTTTGGGCGGGCTTTACACGATGATGACAGTGCAGGGATTTTGAAGCAGATTTTATAGCCTACATTACAAAGATGGATGCCGGCGTCAAACATCACTCGTTCGAATCACCCATTGCCTCTGTTTTAAGCGATTTGAACATTTCCTTTTTGTTAAAAACCGAGCAAAGAACAACACTTGGAGATGTTTCTCCGCCGCTCTGCAAACGCCATCTCCTTCATCGCTCTGATTGGTTTTAGGTCTATCCGCGACGTCCGTTGGTGACGCCCCTCTGGAAATGATTTCTCTATGACGCTTTGCCAGACCATAACTCAGTTACAACTGAGAATGGTCTGGTTTTAACCAGGCTACCAAATTTGCGTTCTGCTGCACGATTTGCAGTTTTCATTTGCATATGGTAGAACAATCAGTTTAACAACATGACATCATGACTTTTGCGTAAACATACACGCCACTTTCGAGTCAAGTGGCGTGTTATCTCTACGCATATTGAGCTATCCGCGTGTATCCACGAGTATGCATGTATGTCTACGCCATTAACGTCCGAGTGATTCCGTGTGTCTGTACACACCGTCAAATGTCAGCGCGAAACGAAAAATGTAGATATACATCTGGGGAGCGATCTTTTTTTTTTAAGGGAACAGTCATAAATGTCATTAACCCCTGTGACGGGTAGGTTTAGGGACGGGGTTGTGGTAAGTCATATATTTATATATACAGTAATAACGTTAAAGGGTACATATCATGCTTTTAAATCATTAAATTTTACTTATAAATCATACATTTGTGGTCTATATAAAGCATAACTGCAATGCTTGGGTCTGAATTCCACATTATTATAGCTCAACAGGCCCCTTTTCTACCCCTTTTCTGATGTGCTTCTGTGAGCAACCCGTTTCGAAGCGTCCCCTTTAAATAAAAAGGAGTTGCGTCTTTCCCCGCTCGCTCTCCAGGTCGCTGAGTTCATGTTCGGTTCAACTCCCCGCATTCGGCCATTATTGTAGTTTGATAAGAGATAAACGATTACTATAGTTTCAAAGAACATTTTTATTCACACGTCAACAACAAAAGACTTGTCCATCAAGCGTTACGTATTCGAGCCAGAGCGAGCGATTTGAAAAAGACGACGACTAACCTGCAGAACAACGTCTTCATATGGATGCAGTGGTATGTAAAGTTAAGTTAACTATGTTGTGTTATTAGTGAAAGTCGACTATTTCTCTTGTTAAAACAAGCACTCTGACAAGATAAATGACTACAGTCTAATCTTACCACTAAAAATCTGTATTGATAATAATATGATAACTTGCGTTTAGAAAAGCATCAGCAAACACAGCAGCTAATGATAGAAGGAATTTACCCCTCATTCAGACGAACTCGATCGGCAAACCATTCTTTATACTAGCGGAGGTTGTTGAAGTGGGAATCCTTTAAGTGCTTCAGGTCACTACATCCAACAACCGAACATTTTGACTTGCCCTCTCGTAACTTCTGCATCATTGAGCTTGGACTACAAAATCGGAGCGAGAAATAATAATGGCGGATTGCTTAAAGTGTTGGACCGGTAGTCAATGTCCTTATTTGGCAGTTCCGCTGCAAATCCTGTGACGTTATTGTTCAAAAAACGTCATAGAAAACAGAAAATCTGAACAGGTTGAAAAATATAACCAAAACAGAATATAAAGATATAAACGAAGCACCTGAAGAGAATAATTTAATCTTTTCTGTACTTATAAACACTCCAAATATACAACAAAATGCATTTAAGGGCTTAAAAAGTGGATTTTGCATGATATGTCTCCTTTAAGTCAACGGTGTTCATAAACATGCTGAAAAGCGATTATGCGTCTTGAGAGCACGCCAAAAATGGAAATACGAATTGGCGTGTCATACACACGCTACTTCATGAGATCAGTCTGCAGTTTAAACTGAACTGTGTAACTTTTGTAACTGTGTAGTCTTTTGTTGACTGCATTTTAATGTTATGATGAGGAGGCTGCAATGTCAGATTACCAATGCTACAACTGATTTGTTTTTCGTGCATATTTGTGCCTAACTACTCCCATCTGAAAAACTTTCAAAAATGGCTGAAAATATCAAAAAAACAACAATGAGTGGTAAAGCAGGTGCACAACCTGACAGGCTCTAAAGCTCACCCTACACACACACACACACACACACACACACTAACACAATCTTTTGAGGGGTGTAGGTGCCGAGCGCTTTTCAGAGGAGTCAGAGAGGAGAAAAACAGCTGAATAATTTAATCTATTACTCTCTGGCCAGCTGGAGCTTTCTGATTGTACATGAATTTTACATCATCCATCACACCCTGTCATCTGTGTCTCAGACACACTCACACACTATCATATGTCATAAAGACAGTGCTTCACCTCCAGAAGACCTTTGGTCTTTTATTGTTACACGCTATAGAGCCATGAAACTTGAAACATCATCTCACACACAATACAAATACATATACGTGCGCGCACACACACACACACACACACATATATTAAAGAGCTTGTGATCAAACAAAGCAAGCAACATTAAAATCAAGGGTTTGAATGCATGAACAGATAAAATAAATACAAACTAATCATGCAATGTAAGTTGCTTTTAAATAAATTGTTAATTTATTTAAGTTTTATTTTATAAACCTACCAATCAAACGTTTGGGGTCAGCAAGTTATTTTTGAAAGAAGTCTATTTTTTATGACCAAGGCTGCATTTATTTGGCAAAACAATACAGTAAAATAATTTTTGCATCATTACTCCAGTCTTCAGTGTCGCATGATCCTTCAGAAATCATTGTAATATGCTGATTTGGTGCACAAAGATTTATTATTATTTTTGAATTTGCCCTGAAGAAGGCCAATGAGGCCGAAACATGTTGGCATATGTTTTTAATGGATAGCCAAGTTTAAATAAAGGCTTTTTATATTTATTTTCCTTTTGAGTGCCTCAGAATTACTGTTTATCTGGGAAACATTTTTGATCTCCAAACTGAAGAGCACCAAAGGAACACACCTCGTAACACCCAAGTAGCACTCCTAGTAATTCATTTGTGGACATAAGATTTATTATTATTTTCAAAGCTGAAACGGTTGTGCTGCATTTTGTAAAAACCACGATACATTTTCTCAGGATTCTCTGAGTAGAAGCAAGTTCAAAAGAACTGAAATTTTTTGGGAATAGAAATCATGTTTGATCAAGTTTGATCATTGTAATGCCATCCTTGCCAGTCTTTTGTTTTAATCCCTAAACTTGTGAACAGTTTAAATTTTATTTGACAGTTTCCTACAGCTTCCTGAAACCCATCAGTCTTGTTTCAAGGTGTTTAAGAGAGACAGATTGCTATTGTGTTAGTTTACCTCATTTGATTTAAAGTTCTTCCCCTGCATCCCATGTTTCCAAAAGGCCAGAACACTGTCCTGGAGACACACTGGCACAAACACACACATACAGAAGGTTACGGACACACATCAAACGCATACTAAATAACAGCCTAAAAGCATATCACAGCTGAATGAAAGCAGAGGTGAATCTCTCACCTACGGAGTCGACGCAGAAATCAAAGCTCAGCTCAGATGCCAGTTTCTTATTAGACTTCAGCTTTCCCTGCAAGTTCACTATTTTTACGTTCTCTAAACACGCACAGAAACAGAGGAAAGACAACATTGGAAATCTTACATAGCTAATGTATTTGCTACATTTTTGAAAAAAGGTTCATCAACGCGTGCTCAAAGTTGTCACTTACTGTCCAGGCACACGAGTACGGTGTCTCTCTCTAACTGTGTCACATGGATTGTATCAACCTGGTTACCACCTACACCCAGATAAATACACATCACTCATTTGGCTTACTAGGCCCATTTGATAGTTCTCAGCAAGGTACAGGAACTGGGCAAAGTGTGTGTAAGCTATACCTGAGCCGATCTCAGTGAACCAGGATGAGCAGGAATTGAGGTTGATGGTCTGGAAGCGAACCAGCTGTCCCGGCTCTATGCCCTGACTGACCGCCACACACACCAGAGGATACTCCTGCTCAGGGACCACCAGCATCTCAAACACACGCAGCGGACTGGGCAACGGGAAATCAAAATGCTGAGAGAGATAGAGAAAGAGAGAGAGCTTCTTTATATAAAATGCCATCTTTTTTTTCTTTATTCAGTCTTGATTTAAGCAACTTTCCTTCTTGTCTAACCTTAATAAGCATGAATCTCTGCATGGGTTCGTACCACTGCAGTAAAACAATCCCTGACTGCAAAGCTCCGCAGAGATACTTGTGACCCGTGTACGGATTCCGCACTGACAGAGAGAAAGAGAGCAGGAGGTCAGACTCAATCTAAGTGTGTGTGTGTTTGGGTGAGTAGAGTAGAGTGCATGTTTAAAGCTTTACCGATGCAACACTTGTGGCATCCCTTGGTGTCGGGGATCTTGGTGGTGAGAGCAAATCTCCTGTAGAGCAGACACCAGTGTTGTTATTGTTAAATATATTTATTTAAAATAAATTTCTGTAATTAAATACAGTTGATATAAAATATAAATATTATATGGAAAAAGTGTTAGACATGTTGCCTTAGAAATATGAAGTGAAATATGATAAGGTTCAAGTGCTAAAATTGAAAACAGAAATGAAAATAAATTAAGCTAAATATACTCTTAAAAACAAAAACTAATAAAACTATATCTTTATTTTAATCTATAAATGTATACTATACTGCATACAAACAAAAATGAATAATAAATAAATAAAAATATTAGTCTAAAAAAAGTCTTAGGGCTGTCAAACGATTAATCGCGTTTAATCGCATCCAAAATAAAAGTTTGTGTTAACATAATATATGTGGGTGCACTGTGTATAATTGTTTATATATATATATATATATAAATACACACACATGCTTGCATATATTTAATAAATATTTTCATTTATATACTGTATATATATTTATATATAATTTATATTATATATAAATATTTTATATATAAATAATTTATTTTTCTTAAATATAGATGTATGTGTGTGTATTTTTACATATACAAAATAATCATACACAGTGCACCCACATACACACAAACTTTTATTTTGGATGCGATTAATTGCGATTAATCATTTGACAGCCCTAATAAGTCTATATATAAGATTCCATTTGTTAACTGCAATAATTAGCATGAACTAACAATGATAATCTAATAGTAATCTTAATTTCAATTTTTACTAATACATTGTTAAAATCAAAAGTTCTATCTGTTAATATAGTTTAATAGACCTAAGCTTAAATGAACAGCTGGCAACTAACACTGAACTACCACAAACAAAGATTAACAAGTACTATAACAAATGTATTGCTAATTGTTAGTAAATGTTTGTTAATGCATCGACTAAAGTGACCTTATTGTAAATTTTACCCAATTATTTGATAAATATTTTTTTAATCTAAATATAATTAATCAAGGCATATTTTTGAATCCTATTTTTCACTTAAATATTTGAATACATATAACACAAAGCACGTTTTTGCCTCTTGGGCTAAAAGTTAAAAACTAGTTTTATAACACTTTATTTGAACCTAATGGCTAACAACAGTCACAGTGTCTTTATGTTATATTGCTAATAAATTGTGGCAAATATGCTGTGAAACATTGTGCAGAAACTGTGTGTTTGTGTGTACCTGGGCAGTATTCTGTCAGGGAATCTGTGGGTCTGTAATTGAGCGGCCAGTCCAGGTTTCCTAAGCTGTTCAAACAGCCCAATCAAATTATGGGTATACAACTGAAACGTCTTCCCTTTGAACGAGAGAGAACACACATCAAACACTACAATACACAGGGTATGGCTACACACAGGATATGAAACAATAATTCATCATTTGTGCTTATGAGAATGGAAATAATGCCCCACAGAATTGAATAGTCATTACTCCCAGCACATAGAAAAGATGAGCTATAGTTACGCAAGTTGAACCAAAATCAGAGTAAGAATGAGACTAGAAAGATGATGTGATATTAGCTTTGTGAGCGTGTGGCATAGAAGACAGAGGTTTGACTTTTTACCTTCTGATTATGGTGATTTAGGCATTAGAGGTGCCAGCAAAGCAGTAAAATCAGCCGTGAACACGGAGAGAGACAGAAAGACAGACAGGGATCATATAGGTACTGCAGAGAATCTCAGTAACAGAAAGACAGAAGAGCTGCGCCCACATCACTCTCACTCACCTGACAATGACATCAGATTATTATTGATTATGTACAGCCATGTGCATCTCCGTGGAAACAGCTGAAACACATCCACACAGCAGTTTATGAGTTCATGGACCTGCTGGTCTTTTTGGGGTAGAGGGTAAAGGTGAGTCGCAAGAGTTTAGACCGTACCTGCTCCATGGTGGCTTCATGAAGCTCGTTCAGGTTCAGAGTGTAGATACCGTCTTCAGTGCCAAATATCAGATACTGGTCTAAAATAAACAACCAAACAAAATGAGTAATGTTTACAGCCTGATTTTTTTTTTATTGGTATCAGCTAATATTGTATTATAAACTGTAATTCTTTAATTCAGTATTAAATGGATCAAAAGTGACAGCTGGTTATTTGAACTTTCTGAAAAACATAAAACCACAGTTTCTACAAAAATATTAATGGCCTGAAGTAATGCAAAAAAATCAGACTTTAGCATCACAGGAATAAATTACATTTTAAATATATTAAAATAGAAAACAGTTACTTTAAATTGTAATAATATTTAATAATTTTGCTTTTACAGTGTTTGTATAAATAAACTCAGCCTTGCTGAACAGAAGAGCCTTCCTTCAAATCATTCTACAATTTACATTAATTATAATAATTATACATTATACAACACTATCCTTTAAACTTTATAATTCACTATAATTCACACTTCCTTTCCTTTAATCCTTTATAATTTTAAAAAAGTACTAATTTTAATTCATCAACACTGTAAATTTAACAAAAGTTTTGCTAAATCTCAATATATATATATATATATATATATATATATATATAGTATAATAAAATTTTTATACTGTAAATTATAATGTTGTGATGCCTAAATTCCCTTGTCGCATTTAAAACTGATTAACTTATATACAAAATATATATCAGATGTAGTATCAGCCATATCAAGAGTTTACCTTTGGTATCTGGGTGAATCCATGAAGTGGCACAGTTAATTTTAAGAGGACAACCATCAAAAACCTTTGAGAAACAGGCTCCCATCTGCAGACACACAGACAGGTTATATGTGAGATTGTAGCAGTTATAAAACACAGAATTCAAATAAAGGACTGAGCAAATAGCTGTTGTATATTGAGATGGGCAGATATTAGCATTTAATCAGCAAGTTATGTGTGATGTCACTCACCAGGACTTTAGGAGTGGGTGGTAGGCCGTTAATTGCAGGTTTCTATAAAAAGGAACAGAAAAAATGAGTAGCGGAGCCACATTCTCTTCTCGCGTCACACTATTATCAACAGGATACACACCCACAAAGACTCGCACACTTACTGGGAAATCTTTTCTCTCTTTCCTTAGGGGACGACCAGGAGGTGATTTTGACACATCTCTGTTTACACTTCCATCTGAATCTTCCTCTACAAAGAGTGAGAGAGAAATTTGAAAGGTTTAATTATTTATTACAACTCTCTGGAATATGTCACTCTGATTGGTCAACTTCAGTTATCAAATATTGTTGAGTACTGAAGGTATAATTCAACAAGCAAACTCACTCATATCACTCATTTGTTTTTGTTCTCACATAAAATAATCAAATCAACATTTCATATCATTTATATATTTAAGTCCACGATAAACAAGGGATTCTGGTCCCATTGTTGATTTATTGTTCAATAATATGCAACTGAATGTACATTACCGTTCAAAAGATTTTCATTGCAATTGTTTGCAAAAAAATAGATTTAAAAAAAAACATTAAAAGTAATTTATAATGTTACAAAAGATAAATGCCTTTTCTGTTTCTTTTAAACTTTCTATTAAAAAATGCATCACATTTCCACAAAAATATCAAGCAGCACAACAAAAGCACTGCTTTTAAAATTAATAATAATAATAAGAAATGTTTCTTGAGCACCAAATCAGCATATTAGAATGATTTCTGAAGGAAGGATCATGTGACACTGAAGACTGGAGAAATGATGCTAAAAATTTGCAACATTTGAAAATATATTAAAATAGAAAACAGTTAAAAACACATCTATACATTCTCCAACACATCTATATGAGAGTAGTACACACACAGCAGCCCTGTGTAAACACGACTGTATGTGAAGTGAGGTCTTACCGTGGTCTGCGGTGTGTGAGAGCAGTCCTGGGCTGCTGATGCTCACAGACATGTAGTCTGAGTTGGTGTGTTCTGTGTTACTTCCTCTCTCAGGTGTGCTTTGTCTGCGAGCCACTGGTCCCGGCCCGTTATCAGACCCAGGGATCCTCCGCACTGTCTGGCAGCCTTCGATCAAAGCAAACTCGTCAGACACACTGCTCGACCGGGCCTGAGAGGGCTGATGGGAAAGAGAATTGCAAAAACAAATGGGAATTTAAAAAAAACATGCCAACAAATATAAATATAGCCATGTACCGCTTATACACCAACTCACAGTTACCTTAGGAGGCAGAGGTGGCGGCACTCCCTGTTTAAGAGTCGAACTGAGAGGGGGAGATAAAACACAGAGAGTGACTTTTTGCTCTTTGTGATTGATTTGTATTTTCACAGCACCTATTTTTCAATACTAGCTTAACAGAATAAGTTGCTTTATAAACCCAAGTGAGCAAGCACAAGAAGAAAATAAACTCTTTAAGTCAATGTTTAATGATTAAAGGTGACACACTTACAGATCAACGTCCTCAAAAGCATCTTCTAATGGAGCCAAATGCCCTCTTCAGAGACAGACAGAGAGAGAAAGAAACAGACAGAAAGGGCTATTAGTTCCAGGGAGAGATGAATCTGCAATTTTTGTGTGGTGTAATCAGGGCACAAAATTAAACTTTTGCCACACCTGCCAATGGTGGATGGAAATTGAAAATTTGGTTGCCAATGGAAAACGTATCACCTATAAATAAATTATTTACACAACGCATTCATTTTCATGAATTATCTTTACTACTAAAAGCCCATTTTTATCTCATTTGGGCTTTTGGCGAGTGTTAATTTTAAACCCTGAATGGAAGTTTCTATGGATCCGTTAAATACAGCTACACAAACCAATTCATTACCGTATAAACAACTCCTCCTCAACGCTCTTCAGAAGACTCCTTCAGCAGAGGAGTGCACAAAGGGATAGAGGAAAGGAAAACGGGGAAAAGAAAGAAAACAACAGGACAGTGAAAGTAGAGGGAATGCAGGCAGAGCTCATGTGAGATGAAGCTGAAAGAAGGAAGTGCGTACAGAGATGACGCCGACGCCATTGGGAAGGCACTTTCATGCAGACGGCAGTAACAGGAATCGAATCGGCTCATAAAGTCATTCAGAGGACTTTTAGTAGTTACCTGGAGGTGATGGGGCCCTCAGTAAAGGGGCTCCAGGGGGAGGAGAAATCATTGTCTTTAGTGACATCCTGGGGGAAAAAAAGAAACAAAGACATGTTTGATAGAGAACATTTAAATACATGTCAGTTAGGTTTCATTGGGCACCTGCCTTGTGCAAATAATCTACTCATGCAGATTTCCGCATGGAACATGTTTGGTTTCAAGCGGATCAAAAAACGACACTATAAGTTTAGTGAAGCGCAGGATTATTCTGGAGTGTCTGTATGTATGTATATATAGTTCATGTACAGATTTAAATATATACACGCATGCACTACTACTATTAAAAGTTTGGGGTCGGTTTTTATTGGTTTTGAAAAAGGTCTCTTATTTCCAGGAATAAAAACAACAGTATTTATTTGAAATAAATGCATTATATGCATTCTAGCTG
Organism: Cyprinella venusta; assembly: GCA_038021265.1. NCBI lineage: Eukaryota > Metazoa > Chordata > Actinopteri > Cypriniformes > Leuciscidae > Cyprinella > Cyprinella venusta. The sequence goes on along the minus strand of CM075869.1, from coordinate 17,696,294 downwards.
AGTAATAGTATTAAGTTCTTTCATTTGAAAAAATAAAACAAAATATCTTATTGACCCAAACTTTCAAACAGTAGTGTGTATTAAAGGGGTGGTATAATGACATGCCTTTGTGTTATGTACCGTACTGCATGTGATAAGTGGGATGCGAGCGGACTCAACTTCAGACTAAAGCTAGAAAAGTGAAATCATAATTAACCACTCCTATAATATTAGTGATTTGTGGACAATCTGTGATATTTCTCTCACCATCTCGGCACTCGCTTCAGTCTCTTTTCTTAGGGGAGGCTCAAACTGAAGCTTATCGACTGAAATACAGAGACAAGAGAAACATCTTTAATGCATATTAGTGTATTTACCCAGCATGCCACTGAGATGAAAAATGTCACCATAATATTTCTGCACTCATCTTTAACATTCTGTTCTACTGGAATGCTTTGCACAAGAGTTGCTTCACAAGGTTAGAGTTGAAGCCCTCCCGTGTAGTACCATATCTCCACCACAGGGGGGCTCAAGGCTTGCAGTTCTATCTGAAGTTGAACTAAGCAGCTAAAACTCTCTTCAAGAACAGAGTAAGACCAAGAGAAGGCACTTATGATTGTGGTCTCACGTTCACAAATAAAGGTTAAAAACACGTTGACTTCTGATCAAGGACATGGTAGACTTTCCCCATGCTGCCTTCCCGCAGCGCGATTTTATTCACACTGCTAGGCACTAGGCAGTCTGGATATCATGGACCAAACTTTCGCCTCATCTAGAGAACCAATCACAGAACGGGGAGGGAGCAGCAAGACAATGACTATGTCTATGCGACACACCGAAGCAGTTTTTTTTATACCTATGGATCCAACATGGCAGCAGTCGCGAAGTTACCTTTCGATGCAGCCTTACGGCCGTTTCACACCGCAAGCGTGAGCGGCACTCGACCAGCGCATCAGCGTAACTACATCGTCACTACAGCTGCAGAGACGCGTGAGAGTATTCACACTGGAAGCGTTTGTACAGTGTCACAGCAGCGTCTCCAAAGCTACATAAGCGAGCAATTCTTTATCTGTGAAATCATATTTATTTTTGCCCATCAAAAGTATGCTTTCACTTTAATTTAGCGTGAGCAGCGCAGCAAATACAGACTCGACGCCGAAACTTCCGCTTCACTGCTGCTCAAGCGCTGCTCCTGCTCCTAGTGTGAATGCACTCATTGATTAAAACGCACGGCGGAAAAAATACGCGCCGCTCACGTATGCAGTGCGAAATGGCCGTTAGATACACGCCATTGTGTACACATAAATCTCGCACCAATCGACTAATTTCTGTCGCTCTACATATGTCATCTGGTATAATTGAAACGATTGGCTATGATCTAAGTACAGGCTCATTTGATAGACATTCTTAGCACCCAATGAACGGCTCTGGGCATTCGTAAACCACACCTCAAATACGAGAGAATGAACATGTGGTTCCCAGACGTTAGCCAGGCTAGTAGACTGTAATAAATATTGTCCATAACCCACATTCTAAACATAAAAGAAAACTTAGCATTTTTCTAGAATCTATAATTCTATCCTCAGAGGGATGTTATTTTATCTTAAAAGGAAAATAACATATTTGATATTTTAGGACAATGACAATATTATAAAATGAAATGTAAGATTTCTGTGTACAAAATAAGGTCTGTTATCAAGAATTGTTCGGAGGTCTAAGGGAGATCAGAAACTCATCATCATCACGATTGACAAAATCTCACGTACAGTTGATCTGTGATTGGGTTCTTTCAGCACGAGAGCTCCTGTTGTGGGACGAGCGGATGGTGTGGCGCTCTGCAAGCGGCTGCGAACCAGAGAAAGAAACATGGTAAAAATTTGTATACCACACACAATTGCTTACACACATTTACCATTTAAAGTCATGCGCGCACACACTCATACACTGAAGCGCTCACATATTTACGCACAAACTCTCACACACCAACATACATTTTCAGACATAGGGTGGATTGTACCAATAAGGATCAAATTTAGTTGAACTGGGTTTTATTTTAAATCCAGTTGTGTTGCACAACTTAATTTTAAAAACAGATTAACAAATTAGGGATTAGAATTTCATTTACGATTAACATGATGGATTCGCGATGGTAAATGAACAGCAACAATGTTAAGACTCCATTTCCTGCTTTATTGACTAGTAGAAACTCTCTCTCTGACATAAGTAGCTTTTGCAAATAAAGGAAATAATAAAATGTTAGCTGTCTTTATAAACTGCTATGCACAGAGAGTTATAAAGAGTTGATCAAGTATGTAGTGAAAACATTGCGGCAGTGCATATAGATTTCATAAGTTTGGAAATATATAGTATCAATTATTGGAGTAATATGGCAGCATCATTTATGACAAAACAACCAAGATAAGAAAAAAACAACTGGCATTCACAGACTGACTTGACAGCAAATCAAACCAGTGACTAAATGGAAAACTTCACATTGTTTCTCTTAGGATGAAAATAATCTATTGGTTAAACTGTGATTAAATTATATATAGAAAGCGATCAAAGAACGCTCCCTTTACAATCGCTGGAGCTGTCAATCAAACAGTGCAAGTTTATCAGTAACCGAGTTCTGGACTCTCGCCAAAACTCCAGTTATAATCAACAAATCACTTATTTACATCGTGTATGCACTGTTAGTTATGATGAAGGCATTCTTGAGTGCAGAAATCGAGTAGTAATGACGAGATCACTGCATTCATGCCCTCAACATGTCTGTGATCGGTTACATGCTCATCGCTGAAACCTTTCATGCCACAATATAAATATAAAGCTATAATCAATACTTTTCACAATTAGTTTTTTTTGTTTTTTGTGCTTTGGCAGATACAGGCTTTAACAGTTTGTGGCCTGAGAGCCTATCGTGATCTGCAGCTACTCAAAACTAAGAATATGGAATAAGTGACAATAAGCATCAAGATATCACAGTTTTGTTTGCTAAGGAGATGTTTGTTTAGTCTCTTCTTGAAGGCCTGAATATTCTTTGAGGTGATTTCACCTACTACAGTAGAGGGGAGGCAGTTCCAAGTTGTTAAAGCTGAATGAAGCTCCTTAAAGCTCCTTCCCAAGCATTTTGTGTTAGACTTGTGTAATTTTAGTGCGTGACTTGCTCGTGCTCTTCGAGTGGTTCGGCAGACGAGATCTGGTGGGGGTAGCAGAGCTTTGAGGTCCCCTGGACAGTTTTCAGTGTGCATTTTGAAAAGCACAGTTGTTGCTGCAACAGTTCTCCGATGGCTGATTGCATATTTCCTTAGGGCAGAGTCCTCATCCACCCCAATGATTTTCAGTGCCTTTTTCTGGATGTTGTCAATCTGCCCGAGGGTGGTCTGTGATGCGTTCATCCAGGCAAGGCAAGAGTACTCCAAGGTACTCCTGACTTGTGCCTTGTAGACATTGGCCCTACTTTTGACATCAAGCTTGTTGGCCAGCCTGCGCAGAGCTCCAAGACACCGTCCAGCACGCTTACAGATGTTTGACAGGTGATTAGTCCATATCAACTTATTATCGATACATAGTCCCAGAATATTCAACTGCTCAAAGAGGTCTATTCTAATTGTCCCAAAGAACAGGTCCGGACGGGATGGAGGCCTCTTTCTCGACAGAACCGTAGCCTTGCATTTGCTGGGTTCAAACGTGACCTTCCAAGTATCTGCTCACCTGCGAATATTCTCCAGATCTTTATTTAGGTAAAGATCGCGCGCCTCATTAAGTGCTGTTACTGGGGCATAAAGGGTGAAATCATCCGCATATAGAAAAATGCTGTTATTGCACTGTTCTACAACATCGTCGATGAAGATGGAGAATAATAGCGGGCCGAGAATGGATCCCTGGGGCACCGAGGCATTGATTGGTTTTGGTTAGTTAACCTAGAGAGTTGTAATAGTAAAAATGTGCTAAAAGTTTTTGAGAGATTTCCACTATTTCAAATACAGTGGGAATGCGTTTACACTGAAGTCTCATACAGACACGCCCCTTTAAACAGAGCGTTCAAATCAGAGGATACAATCAGGGAAGGAAAAATGCCTTTATTTCTAAATCATGATCATTTTTTTATGTAGATATCATACTAACACTATAAGTTCACCCCAGGAAACACTAAAAAACGATTCAGTTCATGACCCCTTTAAAAGTTATGGAGCAACAGGATTAAAGTTAATTATCTTAAATATAAATTGAATCCAGGATGAAAATAATGGTTTAAATGTAAACCTGCTTATTTTTAAAGTAGGTTTAAAGTTTGGTCCAGCAGAATTATTCGATAAACCTTGATTTAATCTAGATTAAAGCAACATCCTTATTGGTGCAACCCATTTAGAGAAACTAACTCGCCATCTTTCTCTCTCATAGACGCACAAGTCATGTGTTTTACCTCCAAGTCATCCTCATCCCCTTGGATGAAGTGAGACTGATGATTATCCGGGTTGTTCATCTTATCGAGTAGCTCTAAAGCTAACCGTCGAGTCAACCCTGGCTGAGCCACAAATAAGTGCTGTACACAAACACACAGACAACGTAGTGAGCGGCAGCTTGTGATTTGACCTCTGTAATATTCATATAAAAAAAAATCAGTTTCCACAAAATATATTAAGCAGTACATCTATTTTCAACAATGATAATAACGAGAAATGTTTCTTGAACATCAAATCAGCATATTAGAATGATTTCTGAAGGATCATGTGACACTGAAAACTGGAGTAATGATGCTGAAAATTCAGTTTTGAATTCACAGGACAAATGCTAAATGTATTAAAATAAAAAACTGTTATTTTGTAGTAATGTTTCATTGTATTTTCAATCAAATGAATAGAGCTTTGTTAAGCAAAACAAATAAGCATTTTTTTTAAGATATAGAGGTCAGTGGACAATTCTCTATATGATATGTGACATCAATATAGAGAATTGTCCACTGACCTCTGTATCTTAAAATTTATTGCTGTGTGTGGAGATTCAGAGGAAATCTTTACCGAAAGCAGCTTCTCAGCTGATGGTCTCCTCTTCGGATTTTTAGTGAGAGAAATTTTAACAAAATTATGGAAGGCTGTAGACCTGTGAAAAAGCAAGGCAGAAACGTAAAGAGATGATTTATGATTTGAATTGTATAAGTCACCAATCAGAATGCAAACTCTGTTTTTCTGTATTGCTCAAATACGCAAACATGAGCATAAAACAGGCCAGAGAGACTCACCATTTGGTCTTGTCCTTTAACTTGGGTGGCTGGAAGTTGCTTTTAGACATCAGAAATAAAGCCCTGCACATACACACAAAAAAGTGAGATAAAAAGAGATCAAACAAAGATAATAAATTGCATAATAATGTGAGGATGTGGTGGTAGTTATGGTTAATTATCTTGGCTCTAAACATAGAAGATTTTGGCAACGCTTCCTTTTACAGTCCAGTTACCCATGTAAATACTATGTACTTATTTTAGTAACTACAATTACTGGGTAATAACTAGTACTAACCCTGAACCTACCCCTAAACCTACCCCTGTTCCATGTACTTACCTTATATTAGCTAGTACTTTCTAGGTAAGTACACTGTAAGTACATTGTAAGTACTGTACTGTAAAAGAAAGCGTTACCAAGATTTTTTGTGGATAATTAAGTTATTGAGATTCACAATAACCCTGAGGCCCGGAGCAAATGCCTTGGTTAAAAACATGTCTGCACATTGGCAACAAGTGTGAGTGTGTGTGTATACCTCATAGGATGGAGGTCAAACATGGGTGGCTGTAGTTCTGCCAGTTCGATGGATGTGATTCCAACAGCCCAGATATCACACAGATGATTATAACCCCCATTCTTCTCCACTGCCGCCACCTCTGGAGCCATCCTACACACAAACACAGAGCAGACAAGTCATTACAGGTGCAGTAAGCTATTTTTGAATAACTTTGTAGTAAAGTGGATTGGACCGAGCAACAAAACACTAGTAGCCAATCAGATGAAAGGGACGTATGTGAGAGAGCTCAGTGCACAAGACAAATATTAGCAGAACAACTAAAGAAAGTACAAAAGGCCAGGGGAATATAACTTTAAAACGAATGGCTACGATCAGGCAAGAGGTAGTTTTATGATGTTGCTTTATTTCTTCTCAATATGTGAGTAACATTGGTTTTGCAGTTGCACAAAACCAAGACATGCGTTCTTTTGCTTTAATACACTTGTGTGTCATCTTTGCTTGTTTGTTCATTTGCATTATTATTATTATTATAAGCCTGGAACGTCTAAACCGTCTAAGCCCCCAAAGTGTGTCCGAAAAATGAACCACTAATGTACTTTTTTTTGGTTCCTCTTTAGTGATGACCCCTTAATCTTGTCACATTTGTGGCCTACTTGGATTATCGTGTTTGTAAGGAGCTGTTCATGAAAGCGGTCTTTGTTTTGTGGGATGGAAGGGATGACTTTGCCATCGAAGGAGTTGAGGAGCTAAATAACAATTAGACATCCGGCCTGAATTATCTTAGAAGCACAAATTGCTTTCACTTATTGATGACATCATACCCTCGAGCAGCAGCCACAGCAGATTCCACCATAGTTGTTGCCTGTGTTGCATAGCATGTACGGGAAAGTGGCATCAAGATAGGAGTGTTTTCCTTTTGGATTTTTAGGGTGGATTTTTGATTTTATTTTTTAAAGAAATGAATACTTTTATTCAGCAAGGACACATTGAACTGTTTAAAAGTGACAGTAAAGACATTTATAATGTTACAATGTTGATGGTAAATAAGAAATTTTTCTTAACCAAATCGGCATATTAGAATGATTTCTGAAAGATCATGTGGCACCAGACTTCTTTAACTGATGATTCTCCGTGACTTTTCCAGCCGCTTGTGATCACTTAAAGGATTTTAAACTCAAGCATCAGATTCACTAATGAATAATTTAGACCAATTTGAGAACTAAATTGACTAATTTACTGAACAGAGCTGACTAGCTTTACTCTACACAACAGTAATAGCAAGGCTATGACATTGTTTAGAAATGAACAAATGTCTGAGACTTTCAGATTTTAACTTTTTAAAATTATTTTTCCAAATTTAATTTTACTGAGTGAGGGCAATCAGTGTTTCTAACATTAAGATGAATATAACGGCGGGTTCTGCCTGTGTGCTCAGTTCCCAAACATCATCATGAACTGAAATAAACTGTATTCCTCTTTTTATCTGTTTTTTTCATCAGGAAAAGACACAAAGTTACAAAACGGTTCCATTCATTGAAACTTGTATAGCTACATTCTTGTCTTGTAAGCTGTAACTCCACGTGCACTTAGTGTGTCTATCCTCGTCCATCCGCCTGTGCTGGGACAAGTTGCCCACCCCAGATTCCAAGAAATCCCAAAGGAGCCATTCTATCCAAAATGAGGCATTTATTGCCACATTTCATAGTCTTTTGGAAGGCTTTCAATGTTTTATCATTTCACAGTCTGAACTGTATCTAAATATGCTCTGCTGTTCTTATGATAAATTTCCATTTTCCATTTTGGATTATGAGACTCTACCCATGTTTTCAGCACTGTTGAAAATACAAGGCCGTAGATGTTTAATATGATGCCGTATCTTTTTTAATATCCTTTCCAGACTTTTTAAACGTACTTTCAAATGTAGCTTAATCACAAATTCATCACATACAGACGGAATAGGGCTTACCAGTAAGGCGTCCCAATAAAGGATTTCCTTTTTGCCATGGTGGCTGTTATTTTAGCGGCGACACCAAAGTCCGCTGCAAAAAGGGGAGAAATTTGTTTAGTCAAATTCAGTAACACACAACCACACACAGCAATTTCATCGTGAATCTCTCACCTAATTTGACATCTCCATTGTCTGTGAGCAGAATATTCGCCCCCTATTACACAATGAGCTTAGAGTAATTAACAAGCAGGGGAAAATGTAACGTGAAGCAGGAACCAAACACCAAAAAGATACATTGATTATAACTCTGTATTACCTTGATGTCTCTGTGCATCTTTCCTTTGGAGTGCAGATAACCCAGACCCTAAACACATACACATACTTGAATCAGCTCAAGATGTTTAATGAGGATTAATTTAATAAAACAGAGTCTCTACAGCATGAAGGCCAGTTCACACCAAGAAAGATAATTATAACGATAACTATATTAGTGTCCACTCTAGTGGACATAGTTCTGTTTATTCTAAGCGTTCGCTTGAGATATTTCTTCTGCCGCTTTAAATGCTTGAGCTCTTTAAAGCAGGCTGGATTCTGAGAGGCTGTAAAATAAAAAATCGTTCTAAAAGTGATTTCAACAATGTCGTTGCTCTGTGCCGTTGTGGTGTGGACTCTTCTATTGTTTTTTATTTATTTTTTTAGAACGATATGTTTTATGTTATTGTTATAGTTATCATCCTTGGTGTGAACAGGCCTTTAGACCACGCGAGTGTTTGAAGGATCTTACCTGTAATGTCTCTCTACAGACATAGGCGATCTGAAGCTCAGAGAGTGGACCTGTAACTGCACATGTACACAAACACACATTTTTCAGTGGTGTCATACATAATAAAAATAGAGGGTGTCAATTCAACATGGACATTTTTTAAACACACAACCATTTTACCATGGTAAATGTCTTGTAAGGATCCTCCACCACAGTATTCCATACAAATCCACAATTTTTCACGGCTAAAGAGAGACAGAGAGATATCTTTACAAAACGTACATAAATTTAAACTCAAATGTGAGGCATTTAAACAAAAAAATACATCATAATTTAGGCATCTAAAATAAATCAATTTATAGAAAAATCTAGTTCAATCTAGTAAATCTAGTAAAATCTATCCATTGTTACCAGAGGTAACTGCCAAAGTAAGCCACAATGTTGTGATGGGTGCATTCCTTCACCATAAAAATCTCCTGCTGGATGATTGAGAAATCATCACCTAAAAAAGAGAGAGAGAGAGAATGTGAATGTTATTGATCAATCAAGAATCAGTAGATGACAGCTGTAGAAATTAAACTGTGAAAAGGAAGACGGAACGGTTGGATCAGATATGGAGAGCAGATGGCTGAGTGATTATTATGAACTCGTTAGTTTTCATACTTCTCCTCATTGTGTTTTTGTGATTTAGTTACCCATTTAAACAGAACCTCCTCATCTAGAACTCATTCACTCGTAGTCTATGTTCACACTGTGAGCCTTAGCGCTCAATTTCGATTTATTGCTCAGACCCGATTTTTTTTTAACTGTTCACATTGTTGTTTTAAATGTAGCCAAAATCAGATTCCAGTGCAAACAGATCATCATGGTCCTGGACTCACCCGCATGCGCACAGAAATATAAAGAAAATCATACAGAAAATTGAGTGACTAATAGCTGTATTTAAAATACACCCAAATCCATACATCCATATTTTTTTTTTTCTAAAATCCCAAGTCAAATAATTAGATGCGTCATGACGTGGCCTCTGGCTTATTAAAAAAGAATGAAGAAGACGTTATCAGCCAAACTCGCACACCTCTTTCCCTTCAAAGCCTGCTTTGTTAAAGCAGTGAATCACACGCCTGTATGTTTTAAACCATTTTAATTTATCGTGTGACTCAATGACCAAGCATCTTCACTTGAAGCACATAATTTGTTTATGACTTAATGGCTTCAGTACAGTGAATACCGCATAGTTTCCTGCAGGTGGCGCTGTTTCCTTTACATAAACATTGGTCGTCACTGTGATACTCTCAGGATCTCTTGAGCTGTTCATGACAGCTGAAAATCTCATTACTCACAAAACTCACACAAAAATGATAGACAAAAGAAAAAAGAGAGAGAATATTAATGACAGCGTCCTCCCCTAGAATATACAAGGTAAAAATGGTAACACTTTACAATAAGGTTCATTATTTAACATTAGTTAATGTATTAACTAACATGAACTAACCATGAGCAATACATTTGTTACAGTATTTGTTAATCTTCGTTGATGTTAATAATAATAAAGCTGTTCATTGTTTGTTCATAGCGCATTAACTAATGTTAACAAGATTTTAATAAAGTATTAGTAAATATTGAAATTAATGTTTACAAAGATTAGTAAATGCTGTATAAGTGCTGTTCATTATTAGTTCATGCTAACTAATGTAGTTAACTAATGTTAACTAATGAACCTTATTGTAAGGTGTTACCGTAAAAATAAACCCTATATTTTTTTAAATAGATGCCTTTCAACATAGACCTCAACCCAGCGATGGATGTTTAACTGACTGTAACCACTTCTCTATTCTGGTGCAGACCTTTCAGTTGGAAACTCGCACACAAAACACCACCACCTCTGTTTCACACGACTCCATAATGAGATACAGAAAGAAACCTAGCTGTCAGAATATTAAAGACTGGAAGGAACAACAATTTGGGGCAGTATGCACTTGAGTTTAAACACAGGACATCTGCAGCATCACAGTGGAAGTTTTTATGTGCCAAACAAGAAACAACACAGTTATGCCTACAAGCTCTGACCACTTCCTCTCCACTCAAGACAAACAGGCCATGCCCAAGAGTGTGTGAAAGTGAGATAATGTGAGACTGTGTGAAAGGACAGAAGCAGGACCTGAGGGTTTGTCTGTTGAAAGCTGAAAGGCCGTTTCCTTTGAGCTTGCACTTCTCAGTGAACAAGCTGTTAGCATTTAGTAAGTGTCAATTGTAATAAATCAAGCTACCAATGACTAAACTCATCACTTTGGCTACAATCACCCAGTTTCTCAACCTTTTGTATTTCCCACAAACACAGAACTTATTATAATTTGGGGAGGATAAACCACTGAGATTTTTTATTATACAGCCATTTACATTAAAGTTCTACAAATATCTACACTCTAAAAAATGCTGGGTTGTTTTAACCCAATTTTGGGTAAAATATGGACAAACCCAGCCATTGGGTTAAAAAATGTAATTTAAAAATTTAACCCAATGGCTGGGTTTGTCCATAATACCCAAAATTGGGTTAAAACAACCCAGCATTTTTTAGAGTGTGTGCATCTCATTCACAAATGCTCAGAATTTACACAGAAATAAGTTTTTAAATGATCATAACTTTCTAATATTTTCATGGAATAGTTAGTGTAAACTATTGGACCCCATTGAGATTCTTCAAAATACACAACCGTTCAAAAGATTGGGGTCAGTAGGCGTTTTTAATGTTTTAAAAAAGAAGTCTCTTATAATCAACAAGGCTGTATTTCAAAAAGATAGTAAAGACAGTAACATTGTGATATATAATTTAAAATGTAATTATGTAATTTATTCATTTTATTTTCAGCAGCCATTACTTCGTCATCACTTGATCCTTCAGAAATCATTTTAATACGCTGGTTTGGAGCTCAAAAAAATATTTGTTGCTGTTGAAAACAGTTGCTGCTTAATATTTTTCTGGAAACTGCGAAAGCATGCGTTTTTCAAAATTTCTTTAATAAATAGCAAATTTTAATGAACAGCACCTATTTGAAATAAATCGTTTGGAAGTCCTTACTGTCACTTAATACATCTTTTTTTAAATAAAGGTGTGATGAACTGAGAAATCAAATTTTCCTTGAGCTTCTGACATCTAAGAGGACATCATATTATAAGAATATCCTGTAAGTTTCAGAACTGAAAACGTCCTTGTTAGTCCAATATAAACTTGGGAACTATGACGTCAAAGAGGATAAAACACCACCCCCACAGAAGAAGATCAACACCTACTTCAACACGGCCGGTTTAGCCCCGCCCACCGATTCGCGCATGACACGCATAGCATAGCTAAATAACCTACTATCATATCGATAATGCCTACCTCGTGTTGACAAACCGGATCGAGCGAGCAATACAAAATATTGTGCAGTGCCTGGTTGTGGAAGAAGACAGTGGCTGCATAAGCTTCCTTTGGATTCCAATAGGACTGCATGGATAAACTGCATGGAGTAAAGAACCGTGCTGTGCCGTCTATATTGGATCTGACAGGAATAGTGCAACACATGGACTTCCAGTTTTGGACGTTTTCAAAACAATTTCCCCCAAGTGCATCGACGGGTGAGTTAAAACTCATTATATTATGCAAAACTGTTATCCACTCACAGCAGTGGGCGTTTACTTCCAAGTCTTCAATGTGAGACGCCCATAAAAACTGAGCATTTTTCAGGTATGCTCAAAACAGCCTATTACTTATTCATTTTGATGTTTTTGAATGCAAAAACCAAGCGAACGTCATAAGTTGACCTCAGACAACAATATAATAAATTTAAAAAGCCAGTTCATGACCCCTTTAAATAAAGGGTCAATTTCTCTAACAACAAAAAGAAAGAAAGAAAGAAAGAAAGTCTAACCTCAAACTTTTGAATGCTAATGTATCTTCTTATAGTGCATCTCTGTGAACTCTAATTACAGCATAATATGTGAGGTTTGTCTTCAAGGGAGACGATTCTACTAACCCATGTAGAGTTTTGTGGTTTCCAAACAATTTGTTTGTCACCAAATTGTTTTTATAATTGTCTTTCACACCAAAGCTATCAGACTGTGAAATACATTTATTAGTAAGGATTTGATTAAATTCTAACTTTTGGTGTTAACAATGTAAAATTACTTAGGAACAAACATAAAACTAGAAAAGCCTGACTTATCTTGTGACATCCATACGCAACTATCACGTCACTGATCAGATCTCCTTAAATTCTCTGTCAACAAATTATTATCTGGTATTACAAATTTGTTTCAACAATCCAATACATTATAACTTGTGTGAAACAGATCAGAGAGAATCCAGAAGAATAGCCCAAAAATGCTTTGAGAACCAAACACATGATCTCAATCTACAGCAAAATAATTAGCCAGCTGCTTGTGATAAATTTAGAAATGAATGGATCATCAAATGGATCCCAAATTAAACATCCACCATAGGGGAAACCATAACTTCATCTTATTTACAATTATTCATGCTCAGCAAATTTTATCGTTGGGATTCATATTTAACATTTCCACAAACCAAACTATGACAAAAAACACCCATCCGCTCTCAGCGGTGGAAAGAGATCCCAGACTTCCACAGTACAAAAAAAGCCCTCTTGACAGATATCCCATTGGTTAGAAATGGTTCCTTTGATGTGATTGGATCATTTCTATGGGGTGGGGTGCAAACAAGCCAATGAGCAATCAAATAAATCTGTCCTCTACATCAACAAGTGTCTTCGTTGTCAAGTTTTGTCCTTTCCGGCAGCAGCGTAACAGTGTGGCTACTGCAAAAAAAAAGTTGTGAATTCAGTCAGCTTTTCAGTTCCCCATTAGATGCCATTTGTAGTCACGCAAAACTCTACACAAACACACTCAGATTCACACAAAAACTTCTTTTAGATGTGACTAACATACGATAAAGCACACGCAAACCTGCTTTCCAGGTGGACATCAGATTTGCCTTTTTTACTTTTTTGTCCAGATGTTAACCAATCTAGTTGCTAGCAAATCACTAACAGAGATCATCCAAAAAGAATCTGATAACAATCATCAGCATCATGCGATCTGACACTGACACAATCTGAGTGACATAAATGCTCACACGTCATTAAGTAAACACTTGGTACGGCACTATAAAAGGACAGTCGGCCTCTATTGCTACAGACGTGTTGGAAATGGTTACGTCAGAATTCAAGCAAGCAGAAAGCATCCAAGGGCACTTGTGAAACAATAACTTCATTCTCTATCCACCTTAATTAGAAATGCAGAAGTGAGCTATTTTCTGTGAATGTGTGAGATTCATTAACCATGTACCTAGAAGAATAACAAAGTACAGTAAATTGAAAAACTATACTATAGAACAACTAAACTATACTTTATGACCAAGACACTAAAATAATATATCATCTTATTTTATTTTATTATTGTGATCATAAACACACTAAAATACCTGTTTGCAATTTCAAGCAGCATACCAGACTGTGTTTTCACACAGCTAAAATAACCGGAAGCAGATGACACCGGAAGCCTCAGACGTTCAAGACATGGGCATGCCTCCTCTTACTAAAGTAGGTAGATAAAAGCCCGTCAATCCCAACCAATTAAACTGTGGGAAAAATATTGAACTGATTGTTAGGTGTAATGAAATGAATTTGTTTAGCATTATGTTATATTCTCCTTAGGACTGAAAATGGAACATGAAGGGAATTATTAAAGCTCATTCAGTCATACTGGCATAGGGATTATTGGAAAAGGATTATTTGTAGCACAACTTTGAGTTGAAATTATTTGTTTCAGTCTTTTTAAGTGGAATTTGCCCAATTCGGAAGTGCCTCCCATAATCTAAAACATTAGGCTCGTTAAGAAAAAGGTGGATAAGCGCTTATCATTACAAGCTTTGAGAGATGATTGCCGCAAGTTGTTCCCAATACACAGCATAAGCATTGCAAACTCAAAGCACAGACAGAAATGAGATTGTATGGAGCAGCATTTCCTGCAAACCGAGATGCTCTGAGAACACCAGATCATGTGTAAATGCACAGTGCCACACTTCAAGTTCATTCTGAAACATGGACCGCCAAACACACTAAGCCATTTCCCGATTGTAGTCATTATGATTAATCTTGCAGTCTCACCCTCTATTAATACGCATCTCAATATAATAAACACACAATATACGTATAAGACTGAATTAACATATTTTGACCCTACCCATGGTTAGACCACTTTTTTTACCATGTTTTTTAAACTTTCACTAGGCTCTTAATGATTTAAATAATTAATGGGATAATTTTGGGATATTTAATGTCAAACAAAGCCATAAAAGCGTGAGAACAGAACAGCTTTTACACAAGCAGGGTTCCAGACTGCAACCAGATGGTCAGATTTTGAGACCTTTTTTCCTGCGAGTCCAGATCAATCGACAAACTAAACAAATGTGAAATGAAACTGCGCTACTCGTTTGAGCTGCATTGCGCAAAACGTTCTGCTGGGGACAATAATTAGACAGCGCAAGCTGCAGGTTTACTTGATCTTGAGCATGCAACATCGTTATTACACAATGAATTCATGGGAGAATTAATAGCATCACTGCAAAATTTCTAGTGAGAACAAGCATTCAAATTCAATGTGGAATTCTGTTATAAACCATAGTTATACCACAGGAAACCAGGATTATTCACTATTCACTTCCTTCTCCATGGGCCTGTAGTCAGTTAACGTAGTGTGATTGCGTAAAGCTACGTCACACGTAGGCTCACTATTGGCCGACGCTGGTCATGTGTGTGATGCGTGTGACGTACAATAACAGAAGCTTACGCTATTAAACTAGTAATCTGACTCGAGGCAGAGAGAGAAATAAACAAATAGTTGAAATAAAGTCGTTATTTTTGTTGTTTTTTTGCGCACAAAAAGTGTTCTCGTCGTTTGACAAACTTAAGATTGAGCCCCTTTAGTCACTTGGACTATTTTAACGATGTCTTTAATGACTTTTCGAGGACAGCAAGTCATTCCCTAAAGAAGCCTATGGACTAGTATGCAGTAGGGATGCCGATACCGATGCCGCAGCTTTGGATTTTGCCGATACCGATATTAATCCGATATTTTTATTTTATTTTTAAACTAATAAAAAATATAGCAATTTTCTCAATTAGCCCCTTAAAATGTACCTCCAGTATATAGTTCACAACAACAGTTGATTATAGAAATAGAAAATGCAGGTACTTCAGTACTTAAAGCTAGCTAGCTACCAACAGGTTTAAAGTTAAAACAATTTAAACAGCAGTATTCTACATTGTAAAAAGTTACAATGGATCTCGATCACGTAAACTGGAAAAGTTTACGTGATCTTGAATTTAATGACTTAAATATTAATTTCTCTCACACAGAACACTTATAATAGAGTGCACGAAAACGTTATGGTACTTTAGAATGTTTTTGTGCCTTCTGTGGAGCTTAACAATAACATAATAGTATACGCACAATATCGGATTTGGATCGGCCTCGTCATGATCGATACCCGATCCCGCAAAAATGGCTGGATCGGAGCCGATACCGATCCTGAGTATCGGATCGGGACATCCCTAGTATGCAGGAGTGATCTTAATATCTTAAATATCTTAATTTGTGTCCCGAAGATGAACGAAGGTCTTACGGGGTTGGAACAACATGAGGGTGAGAAAATACTGACAGAATTTTCATTTTTGGGTGAACTAATCCTTTAATAAACTGTATTATTATAACTTGAAAAAGTACAGATGTGCAATAGTAATACATTTTTGGTATAATTTCAAGTTAAACCAAACTTTCATTTTGGCAGATTGTCCTGAAGACCTAAGTTTCTGTGAGATAAAATTATCAAAATAAATGGCGAAATTATTGTGAAGTGACTCTCAGAGCAGATCTGGGGGGTATTCCAGAAAGCAAGGTGAACATGCCAGCACATATACCCTGAACTCTCAATTGATTAACCCACACCTTGCCTACTCAAGGTGTGCATGTACCAAAACTACGGTCTGGGGTAAGTTCAGTCAACCTGGAAGTATGAAACTCTTCCAGGTAATGGTGACCACACAAAGACTTCTCGATTCCAAGAGCACAAAGAACAGACTTGCTTTCTCATTGAAGGTCTTGCCAGGCTAACTTGAAAGAACAAACTCAGGACACAAGAACATAGAACACATCCTAACATCACAAACAAATTTCATAACCTATTAAACCATTTTTTATAGACATTAATTTCAAATTTTATTTTACAACTATTGATTCTGTGATTCCGTTCACATTTCTGCATTGTGGAAATCATAGGGCTGTACATGGTATTTGCCAGTTAAATGTATGGGTTATTTATTGTGTTCTAAAGTTACCATTAGTAAGAAGTGTATGCAGTTAATAGAGGTCGAGATCCTATCTCAATACACTACATAGGGCTCTTCGTGGCAGTTCGATGTTTCAGTGACGCACCGGTATGGCAATATTTGAAAAATGCATATCATACAACATCCACCAACATTCATGTACATCAGTACACTATCATTAATTTGTTCTTTCATGCTGCTTTGCAAAGAACAAAACAGGATGTGTCATGTGAGCTTCACCGCAGACTTCACATCACACCTCCTTGAGCACAACAGAATGGCTTCACACTCACCGGGCTCAAGTTTGATGATCTTCACCGCTGCAAGTTCTCCAGTGGAGATGTTTCGAGCCTGCAAAATACAAAAACAAGGAGGGCAGATTATGATTAAAAAAAGCACGAAAGAGCGAGAATAGTTTCCGATTCAAATAAACACTGGAATGTGCTTGTGTAAGTGAGAGCCGTGTCTCTGATGGAAACCGCCTCATCGTTTCCAAATGGAAGTAGGTCATCAGCCATCGAAACACATGAGCATTCACAGAAAAGAGACTTGAGGGTCATCCATTTGTTACCTGTTTTTAAACAAGTAACTTTAGAGTTCCCACACTTTTTGGCCAGTGAATTTCCGTACCTTTTCCACAAATGTTTTATGATTACTAGATATGGATTTTAAAAAACAGTTAGCGCTCACAAAACACAATGACATTTTAAGATTTTATGCATTTCCATGCCTTCTCCAGAAAACACAATTTCCAAAATTCCCAGACATATACATGTTTCCTTTCACAGTGTAACTTGTAACTTGCCATAATCTGCAGGTGTCATTTAACAGTGCATAAAAGGTGTAAATCTTAGGACTGAGCAAGATAAACGGGTACAATAAACAAGTGTGATTGCGTGTGGGTATGTGTGAGACAACAAGACACATCCACATCTGAGATAGACAATAAAGTGTTTGGAAGGAAGTTACATGTGTGTTTGTTTCACTGAGGATCAGGTCAAATGAACCACCAATTCTTGATACCGTTCACTGATAACTACACACAACTAAGTAAAATGGTAAGTAACGCTTCCTTTTACAGTACAGTATTTACAGTGTACTAACAATGTACTTACCTAGAAAGTTCTGGCTAATATAAGTTAAGTACATGGAACAGGGGTAGGTTTAGGGGTAGGTTCAGGGTTAGTACTAGTTATTGTAGTAATTGTAGTTACTAAAATAAGTACATAGTATTTACATGGGTAACTGGACTGTAAAAGGAAGCGTTACCAAATGGTAATGATGTGTGAATGCTTTGTACTATCTTTACTGTACTGCAAAACACAGTAGCTTCAAAACAGTTATTCGAACCAGATAACTCTTATAACATTTTTATTACCAAGTAGCTTAGGCCAGATAACGGCATCCCTATCTCTTAACCAGTTTGTATACTCTGTAAGCTCTGTAAGTATGTAAGCTTCTCCTAAAAGACGTAGCCATTCCAATTTTACTTGCAAGTATGTCTTATTATTGTAATTATGCTTTCTATTAACAGCTTCAATGAAAGCTACAATGTAAACGAAGGGCAAAGCTTTGTCTCCGCTAGCCTGACTAACATTACAGTATTGATGTAGTGTTTACTTTAAGAAAGAAAATTTTCTTTTGTAAGAAAATTAACCATGTTTTTGTGATCCATTACTATTTGTACCATTACTATTTGTTTCATTACTATTTGTACCATTATCTATAGTTTTCCGACAAATATATTTAAATGGTGGATAACATCACATCTATAAGAAAATTACAAATAAACATACCACTGTGAAGCATCCTGTAAAAATCCACGCTTCAATCATGTAAAATATGCGTTTTTGGAACAATAAAGCATGAAAACGTAATCTAGTACACCCCAAAACCAAGACTTCGTAAAAGGGCATAATAGCACCCCTTTAATACAATTTCAATCTGTAAACTATATACTGTAACCCATTATGAAGCAGAATTCAATTCCTACACTAGTTTGTGGCCACTAAACCAGCCCTGGGCCATTTTGATCTGTCAACCAGGGTTTAACATTATGCTGAATATTTGCGATGTTTAAATTTAATAAAGTTTATT
This sequence comes from Cyprinella venusta, assembly GCA_038021265.1. Lineage (NCBI taxonomy): Eukaryota > Metazoa > Chordata > Actinopteri > Cypriniformes > Leuciscidae > Cyprinella > Cyprinella venusta. Next base: position 17,677,381 of record CM075869.1, on the reverse strand, counting down.
AAAATAAACAATACTGTAAACAAAAATGTATTTTAATTTAAAAAAAATCTATTCAAAAACATTTTTTTTTTCATGATTTAATAAAAACACACTGCTGTGAAAATTTGTTATATTACCATCTATGTACTTATATATATATATATATATATAGTGCTCTATGAAATATGATTTTTTTAATTCTTCAAATTTGTTTATTTTCCCCTAAATTCTGTTGTAATGATTTAATAAAATTTTCATTAAAAAAAGCATGTCTAATCAGTTGAATTCATAATTCATTTACTTAATACATTTAAAATTAACAGTTTTGGTGTACATGAATAAGATTTTCTTTTAACCAAAAGTGTGGAAGTAGTCTGGAAAAACGTCTTTTTAACATTTTTTTATTAAATTTACCACAGTATTTTATTATTTATTTACGGCATTCTATCATTTTTAGTAAAACTGTGCTGTTTGGTCAAAATTATAGGGTAGGATGGGTACAGTTGAGACACCTTAAATAACTTGCGTGCGCAGCCAGCAAAAGTTGTGATTTTTGCTGTGCACATGCATATTAAGTGTCCTCTTTGATCGTGGGAAATTTGATCAATGGACGCATCTCCGATCCAAAGATATTGGCAAAAGTTTTTTTTCGGTAAGACGTTCACTTCACCATGCACACTCCACAATGAATAGCTTATTATCCTTATGTGACTGTTAAACGTAACTGGTATAATCACAAACGTTATTCTGTTCCCTAAAAACGGGCATATTTCATGGTATTGTGTCATGCATGGTCATTGCAAAATCTAGAGAAATGCGCGAAGTGGCCAGCGGGGTACAGTTGAGACACACTGTCTCAACTGTACCCACGATAGAGTTCAATTAGGAAACACACTGTTTAGTTGTTCAGTGTTATGATAACAGGTTAAATGTAATAATTAGCCAGCATAAGCCACAAATGAAATAAAAACTTGGTATTTGTGATCATTAAACTGTGTATTATTAATTAATATTTAAAATATATTGTTTCTGTTTTATAAAATTTAACCAGTGCTAATTAAAATAAAATTAATGAATTTAAATGGATGAATAAACAAACATGTTGCCAAATTGTTATTTTTTATTTTATGTCTTTATTTATTATATTTTCAATGAACGATTAGTTACCTTTACATCATTAAAAATGGGTGTCTCAACTGTACCATGGTACTGTCTCAACTGTACCACATATGGGTACAGTTGAGACAAAGTTGAAACAAAAAGCACCTTATTTTTATAAGCTAATTGTGGAAAATATAAACTACTTATGAGTAATATTGATTGATAATATCTTAGTCTACAAGCTAATGAAATGTCATGTGGCATGTCATGTGGAAATTCACGTCTTTTCAGTATCTATTTTTGTGTGAAAAATCAAAACGCAACTGTACCCAGTTTACCCTATCTCCGCTGTTACAACTAACATTTTACTTTAGAAACATTTTAGGAAAAAAAAGACCATAAACCATATGAAAATTCCTTAATGTAGTCGGTCGGATCAATGCTAGATCACATAACCAGCAGCCACTCACCCAGCCAGGAAGTGTGCTCAGCAATCAATAACAGTAAATGTAATACGCAGACACACACACACACACACAACTTCTGCTGAATGAATGGAAACTACAACAATTCACCAGATTTTCAAGCACTTCCAGACCGCTGGCTACATCCAAACTCCTAGGGGACAATGTGTGTTTTTAGTCTCCAAATAAACAAATTAAACACTCATGTTGCACACAGACTTGAGCCAAATGAAAGTTAATAAACCTTTGATCAAAGTTTCCATGAGATCAAGTATGATTTATCATCATTAAACCTCCTGAGTATAATTTAGAGATCCCACTCAAGAGATCCCAAATGCCTTTTCCATTTCTAATACATTTTCTGCGAAAACTTATGAACACAAGTCCCAAATATGAATTCAGCTTAAAGCAAGAATAAACAAAGAACTAGATTTTTACATTTTCTGAAGACATCTCCCACTGTGCCAGGGTGTTACCATGCAATTACTAAAGTGTTCTTGGAAACCTGGATCATAAACCATGTGAAAAATCATGTATGACTGCTTAGAAAAGCAATCATCTCAACATACTGCACAATTTGAGGTATCATACATGACTATAGCACACATGGAGTTGGAAAAGTTATATGGTAAAGCTCAATAATAAGGATTATTAATTTGTTCAAATCTGTTACTCGGGTATGAGCAATAATAATATAATAATAAAAGAGATGCTTGGCACTAAATTCATCACCTATTTCATTTCCTAATGCTTTTTTTTAATCTTTTTGTTTGTTTTTATCTTTAAAAGAAACAGCACAGGAGTGTTCGCCAAGTCCATTTACATATTAACACTAACCAAACCGCTCTAACCGCTCGGAAACCAGCAACCCACATGTCACTAATACAGTCAGAAGCTTATTCTTCTCTCAGGAGCTGCTACTGGGACATTTTCTGACCGTATATGGCCTTTTTTTCTCTTGAGGGATTTGGAAAAGCAGTAAATGAACCCATGGCAGGATAACGCAAGGTAATGAACGAGTATCCTAACATACAGAACTTTAAATACAGGATACCATGTGTGGCCTGATGGTGCAATAGACAAACATTTCATGACTGCGACTTTACCACACTTTAAGAGTTTGTGGCTTCCCAATCAGCTCAGAAATAACAATACTAACTAAATGCATAAATACATTATTTTCTCTTGCTACTGCTTCACATAATTAGCCCTCTGTATGCAAATGTTTGCCTAAAAAAGGCCCTCAGGCTGGAATCCGGACCCAACACGGAAATATTAAAACCCCAAGTATTATTATTTTTTTGTATTAATTGTATATATATTATACTGTAACTATATATACTGTAACTATGTATATATCAGGGTGAATACAGAGAATGGGATCTTGATGTCATCAACTTCCTTAGCCGTTCTCATGGCCAGCATGGAAAAGGTGCGAGTTTTCAGCTTTCCAGTGTGAAAGTGAAACTCAGTGAAGTTAACAACTTAACCAAAATGTGGTGTTATAATTTATATTTATAGATGTATATCCTATATTATAGATATTTATCCATTAAAGTCAAGTCATTTATTTATATGGCGATTTCACCAATGAATGCACATTGTTTCAAAGCAGTTTAACAGAAAGTCATACCGTTCTGTCTATAACGGCTTAGTTAATGCTTTAACTTTAAACAGGTTTAGTCCGATTTGACAATACATAACGTTGATACACATGATCCACCATATGAGAACTAACAATATTATCTTAGAAGCTATAATAAACAAGACTAAATGAAAATGCTGACATCAAAGTTACGGAGTAAAACTAAGATGGAATGGCAGTACAACAATTCACATAGTTTGTGTTGAGAGCGATCAAAGAAATAAGCAGCAAAAGGGAAATGAATTAGGTCTTGTGTGTTGTCTGGTCGTAGGGAGGGATTAAATTAGTTAGATATTATTATTAATATTATTATTATTTCCTTTATTTAACCAGGAGAGTCACATTGAGATATTACTATCTTTTCTTCCAGAGAGACCTGGTCAAGACGGCAGCACAAGAAATTCATACACAAGGATCACAGAATAAAAAATACCACAATTTACACATTCACAAACAACATGGATAAGGACAAATCAAGAAAAACAATTACAATTGTCCTTTAAAACATTGAGCAAGAGATGTTTAAAAGAGGTCAGGGTTGGAAGTGCATCTAAATTCAGTACATTGTGTAAATCATTCCAAATCCAAGGAGCGTAAAAAGAAAAAGCACTTTTACCGAATTCTGACAATGCCCTTGGGACTTTTAGCCGGAGATGAGAGCCAGACCTAGTTTGATAGGTATTTGTGTAATAAATTAAAAGATTTGATATATAAGAAGGTAACTTGCCTAAGACAGCTTTTGCAGTAAATAAGTACATGTGTAGTTTTCTCCTTTGATGTAAAGATGACCAGGCTAAGGCTATTAAAAAGTTACTCTGTTTTATTTTAAGCAATTGTAAGCAACAAATCTCAAAAAGTATTAATATAAAAACAGATTGTTTTTCTCTGCTGATTTGCATTTGTTGACACTGTGTGCTCCTGATTGTGTGCCAAAAATATGGCAACCGCTACACAGAATGTAACGCGGTGTGAAAAAGATTCCCATTCTCTATAAGAGAGTTTCTCATGAATCCAGGTTCAGTACCTTATACACGTCTCCATAGGTTCCACTGCCAACTCTCTGGATCAGCTCAAAGTCGTTCTGTGGGTTTCTGCGCTGAATCTCCCCTCCGGACCGGCCCAGCGGATCCATCCTGTCGGACTGGAGTATTTACTACTTTAATGACCCAGATTCAGTTTCACAACAGACCTGCAGTCCACATCCCCCTGAAAAATAACAGAAACCAGAACATCATGTCATTAATACCAGCAGCACACCTAAGCTTAAACAAATAGATAGACAGCTACACAGACAGACAGACAGACAGACAGACAGACAGACAGACAGACAGACAGACAGACAGATAGATAGATAGATAGATAGATAGATAGATAGATAGATAGATAGATAGATAGATAGATAGATAGATATGTAATATTCTTGAGAAAATGCAAAGCAATTTATGGACAAAAATAATACATATAAAATATAATAATCGTTTTATAAGGACTTTTCCAACAAACAGAACTATTAGCAAACTACTGTTAAACCTACCTTTGTAGTTGGTGAAGATTTTAATATGATTTAAAAGTATGTATTTGTAACGTTATATATAATACAGGGTATTTAATCTTTACTTTCATTTATTTTATGTGTTTCGAAATTATGTCAATAATTCGAAACTGTCAAAACAGGTAGGTTGTTATTAAAAGCACCATCTCATAGTAAGGTAGAGAGTTTAAATTATTTAAAGTTTATTATTTTTTATTTATTTATTTTTGTCTGAATGTCCGTGTATGAGGCTAACTCGGCTAACTTCTGCTAACTAATCTCACATAATCACTTCAGCTTTAAACTTTTTATAATTTTAACATTTTATCAAGACAATACACATTCAAATCAAACGCATAATAGAGATTTTACAGATATATACTTGCATTTAGCTAATGGGTGTAGCTATTTAACTGCCGTTTGCTTTGAGTGACAGTAAAGTCCATCCGAAGCTAACGCTAATGCTATAAACAGCGTCAAACTACAACACAAAATAAATCACTTAAATTCAGTAACTTTGATTTAAACTTTACCATTAGTGCGATTAATATTTGTCCTCTGACCTCATGAAGATATAGAGGTTTTCATAAATGACGAAGTTCATTTTGCGTCGAAAAAACCATCCAAACAGGAACAGAGAGAAGCACAAACTTCAACTGAAGCCAGATCAGATCAGACCACCAGACTCTCTCTCTCTCTCTCTCTCTCTCTCTCTCTCTCTCTCTCTCTCTCTCTCAAACACACTCACACAGCACACTCAAAATCACGCAGACACACAGATACACACTGACACAGAAAAAACAAACATGATATATAAAATCAAGCACAATGTTGGGCATTAAACGATATCACTTTAATTCACTCTGTTTCAATGTGCATTATTTGCACTAGAAACAATGGTACCATTGTACAGACAGTGACACTGTCAGTTATACTGCAAAATAAATAATGGTGGGAAAAGGTTATATATTAACTGGTGTTATTTATTTAAGCTTATTTAGCTATATATAAAGCTTAAATTTTCATAGGCCTAATCATCCTGTTTTAAATTGTTTTAACTATCTATTGCTTATGTATTATAGTGCATAAAACTGAACTTGACAAAAGTCATTCAGGAAAAGACGAGCTTTTCTTCTTCTTTTCTTTTCTTTTCTTTTCTTTTCTTTTCTTTTCTTTTCTTTTCTTTTCTTTTCTTTTCTTTTCTTTTTTTCTTTTCTTTTCTTTTCTTTTTTTCTTTTCTTTTCTGCAGTATTCGCCTAGCGCCATCTGACGGATATACTGAGCCAGAGCCACATATATGACGAAGTATACGAATGTTTACTTTTTTTAATGATTATTATTATAATAGAGTTTTTGGGCAAACGTCACGCAACCGCATATTTTCATAAACAAATGTTTTAACCTAGAGTTATTTGCAAATTCACCGGCGGGTAAAGCAAATAAACAATAGAGTTTATAAATAAATAGAAAAGCAATGTTATTTTAAGTGTAACAAACGAATATTTAACAAAACACACTCCTCAAAAGAAAACATTGCCACAATCTGACGCTTAACGACTCAGTTAGCTGATTTTTTCATTAAGGCACTGCCACATTAAAAAAAAAAACCTCTAATTTGTTGTTTTAGAGACATTTGTATGCGTAAAATGCACATGTTTTATTTAACCACTTAACTGTCACCGTCCCACAGGTGGGACGCTTGCCACTATATTTTTAAAACAGTAATATCTTAGACAAGACTTTAAATAATATTGACAAACTATATATCATTTGAAAGCTTACAATCTCTAGTTTCCATATTTGGTGATTGATTTTTTTAAAATCATTTACACAGGAGCTGTAATTTATCAATTTGTAACAAGAATATTTTCATACTCATAAAGCGTGTTCAGACCTTTATTTAGAAATAGCAATGAACATGAAAAATCATGAAAAAAAAGTTAGAAACCTCAGTTTGATTTCATGCCAAGAGTTCAAAAGATTGCATCCATTCAATTATTTTAGAAAAAAAAGGTCTGAAAATGTTTTAGATATTACGAAAAACATAATAAATTCACCATTTGTGTTATGGCAATAAGCTATAATGCACATGCGTATTCTTTTTATGTGATTCTTAGAGGTTGAATTCATATAAAAATCTGCCAAACTTCCCATACTACTTCTGAATAGGATTTCTATTTCATAAATTGTGTGAAATTTGTGAAAATAATGGTTCAGATCACTCAAAACACATGGAAATGTAGGTGCCCTTTTATGGGCAGTAATGGAGTCTGATTGTGCCCTAGAGAAAAAGTTTGGTACTGCGCCCAAACTAAATCTCACTGAAAGCTCATTTTTTGAGATATCAACCTAAAATTTGAAACACAACTTGTTCAGATTTTTGGCTCTGATTTTTCTGCAGTTTTAGAGTAGCCCAGGTTTTGAAAATACATATTTTATATAAAATATGAATAATTATTTTTTTACATTGTACATTTCCATAAACTCAAACTTCTATAACTTTTTTTCTGTTTCACTCTCTTAATTTATTTCACTTCGAGAAAAGTCTGCCCAATGTCTTCTTTAAAACGAGACCAATCTTACGTCAATATTCCAAAGCATTCTCGAATTACAGCCATTTAAGTTTGAAATGAGAATTTCCATGACTATTCAAAAAAAGGGGGGTGACAGTTAAGGGGTTAATCTATTAATCAGTATGGATGCGTGACACCAGCGCTGTGAAAAGTAACACTTTGACATCAGCAGTGGTCTGGATAATAACTTAATCATGAATAGGCAATAATGACAATGAGAACAACAAAAACAGGAAATTTAAATAATACAATAAAAATGTGAGAACTTTAGAACAACATGTAGACCAACCGTACCTGTCCCGCCCATTTCATATATGTTTACCACCGACCATATACAGCGCCACTAGGCGGTCAAATAGTGCACTGCATATTAGGTTCAGATGAGAATGAGCCTCCATCACTCGCAGCTGATTTCCAGCATCGCATTCGTCTCATGAACGCTGTTTAGAGAACCGTACCGACTAGACCCGACCCGAATACTGAACAAAACACCCAGTGCGACATGGCACGAGACAAAAAGGACAGAGACAGCTGGGGTGAGTCCATCTTTAATACAATAAACCATCTAGACGCGATGAGATGGGTTATTGTGTGATTCTGTAAATTATGAGGATGCTGTTACATGGATACTCAGTCTATATAAAGAACACCCATACATAAATACATAGACAAAAACAATGATTTTCCTCCCTGTCCAAATCAGCTGATTTGGTCCGGACCACAGCCCTGTTCCGCCCTGTATCTTTTCGTGTGTGTTTGTGTTGACAGCTATTTACTGTTGTAAAATCTGTATTTAAAAGCAGTGTGACATTTGCAGTTCTGTAATGTCAATGGGAACGCAAATTCTTGGTCGTTTGCGAATGTACCATCCCATTTATTTCATACACATTCCGGTCAATAATGTTTTATTTCTAGATTTCATCGTTGTGCATAGATCTCGCGTCATAGTTTTTCTTCATTGCAGTGGTTAAAATCACAAGTGCATTGACTGTGTGTGAAGAAGTGAAGCCAGCGACCCACATAAGCAGAGCTTTACACATCTGCTACAGGCCTGTATGGATTTGCTGATTTATATAATGTATACACGGTTGCCATGTGATGCATACTGCTCCATACAGGCCTGACCAGGTGAATATGACAAGATAAAATATTAGAGAGAGAGAGAGGGGGGGGGGGGGGGGGGGGGGCTCTACAAGGCAATTTGAATGTAAATAATCTACAGGGTTGGGACAGAATTGGTGTATAGTTTTGGAACCAACCAAATGGCAAAAGTGTAAATGTAATGTTGTGAACTGACTCATCACATCCTTATAATGTGAATCTGACCCACTACGATCCTATTAGCCCTGGTTGAAAATATGTTATGTTAGAGATGTTCTCATTCCCCTGTCAATATCCATTAATGTTCAATTGCATTTAAGAAATGCTTAACTAATGCATCAATGAGACAGGCAGAACCCCAGAGCAACTTGGTGTTTTACTGGTTCGCATACCTATATGATGCTTAAAAACACATTAACAGTTGTTTGTACATCAGGACGAATGAGAAGTGAAAGAGATGGACTTCTAAACTAATAATGACCCGTATCACATCGGCCTTGATGCAGAGGTCAAGATCATCAGTAAACCTCCATTAGGATTGCCAGCTGCATTAAGCCTTATTAAACCATGACTCCACCATTTCTCCCGGGAGAATGCAAGAATAAGAAACACGTTTGCTCGTAACATATGTGCTGTGAACACTCATCTCTGATGTGAATTTAGGCCTAATTTTGGTTTCAAACGGATGATTATATTAAGCATGACACGGCATTAATGCTTCATTAATTCACTTCATTCATTAATGTTGTTCTCTCACATACACACAACAAAATATAAATATTAGATGAAAAACTTGAACTGAGCGCAGATAGGAAAAATTTTCTTTGTAGCTAACTGAAATAAGACTAATTTGAAGCACTAAAATGACTAAATAAATGAAAACTAAAACATGAATAAAAATGAATTAAACCTAAATTGTAGCTAATAAAACTAATAAAAAATGACAAATATATTAAAATTAAAACGTTAAAATATAAAATAAACATATAAGATAAAAATTGACAAATCTATTCAAATTAAATCTATAAAACAATATAATATATATATATATATATATATATATATATATATATATATATATATATATATATATAATAACATTCAAATAACATGGCATAAAATGCAATCTGCTCCTATCAACTTACTTTTTTCATCTGATATTGAAATATCGGTGCACGTTATGATTTATAGAGAGCTAGGGGTTTAAAAGCAGCAGCTTTAAGATCATTTACAGTACATGGCGTCTCTATCAGCTGCGGTTTGCTTACAACGCTGGATGATATTGCATCTACGGTTTGCACTATGGGAGTCATTGCAGTTGCAGTAGAAACACATTTATATGTGTCTTTATTCAGGGTCTTTAGGGGACAAGAACGTGTATGACTGGAGCTCAGAGGAGGAGGAGACAGACGGACGGGCCCGTCCAGTGCAGGTGTTGGTGGTGAAGGATGACCACTCGTTTGAGCTGGACGAGGCGGCGCTCAGTAAGATCCTGCTGGCTGAAGAGCTCAGAGACCGAGAGGTGGTGGCCATCTCCGTGGCAGGAGCCTTTCGCAAGGGCAAATCCTTCCTCATGGACTTCATGCTGCGTTACATGTACAACCAGGTCAGATTGTCTATAGCTCATCTTTAAAGTATAAAAACATGCTCTCAGACTAGTCTCAAATGCATTGTGCGTGTGTGTTTAGGCCAGTGAGCAGTGGCTGGGTGACCCTGAGGAACCGCTGACGGGATTCTCATGGAGAGGAGGGTCAGAGCGGGAGACCACTGGGATTCAGATCTGGAGTGAGGTCTTTCTGGTGGACAAGCCAGATGGCAGCAAGGTAAGACTCCCTTCAACCTGTCTAAAACACCTAGCGCACACAAGTTTTGGGGTCAGTAAGATGTTTTTGAGTATCGTATGCTCAGCAAGGCTGCATTTATTTGATCAGTAAAACAGTTATCATTTGAAATATTACTGTTTAAAATAACTGTTTTATATTTTAAAATGTAATTGATTCCTGTGATCAGAGCTGAATTCATCATTACTCCAGTCTTCAGTGTCGCATGATCCTTCAGAAATCATTCTAAAATGCTGATTTGCTGCTCAAGAACATTTCCTATTATTATCAATGTTGAAAACAGTTGTGCAGCTTAAAGGGATACTCCACTTTTTTTGGGAAATAGGCTCATTTCACAACTCCTCCAGAGTTAAACATTTGAGTTTTACCGTTTTCGAATCCATTCAGATTCCATTCGATTTTCTGTTATTTAGAAGAATATCAGTAACCAGACAGTTTCTGGTCTCATTGACTCCAATAGTATATTTTTTTTCCTACTATGGAAGTCAATGAGACCAGAAACTGTCTTGGAACTGATATTCTTCTAAATAACAGAAAATCGGCTGAATGGATTCGAAAACGGTAAAACTCAAATGTTTACCTCTGGGGGAGTTGTAAAATGAGCCTATTTCCAAAAAAAGTGGAGTATCCCTTTAATGTTTTTTGTGGAAACCGTGAAACAGGGTTTCAGGATTCTTCCATGAACAGCCTATTCTTCCATGGTCCTAGCCTAAAATGGCCTTGTAAACCAGATTATTAAACATGTCATGGTTTTAAACAGTCCTAGACTTAGTCTAGTCCAGAGTTTAATAATCTGATTTTCCTGGAAGACTAGAGCTACTCCAGGAATGAATCCAAAATCACCCCCTAAACCCTCATTCACTATTCCCTAAGTTAGTTAGTCCACTAATACTGTTCACTTGAAGGAGTGATTGAAAATGAGTGAGCGAATTCGGGCAGCTTTTGAGTTTAAAGGGCATCAGAAATTGTGGTGCAATGTGTGGTATTGAATAAGTGCACTCAAAATCAATACAAATGGCTGTCCCCTCGAATAACCCCCTACTTGAGTGTAAAAGGGACGATTTAGGGTTCAGCCCAGGCCTAAATTTTAAGATTGCATGGTTCATTCCATGTTTTATGGGAAACCTCAGTTATGCTAAATCAGATTAGCACATTTGGTTTTAAATGTATCTTATTTTAGTTTAGGACTTTAGTTGTTAGTAATCTGTATCTTTTTTCAGAAATCCATACTTAAAACCCATGATTAAGTATAATTTACCCCTGTCCTGGAAACCACTCCTTGAGCAATGAAATCCATCCTTGCTGAATAAAAGTTGTTGTTGTTTTTTTAAATAAAAAACTTTATGATCCCAAAAGTTTTGTACTCAATGTCATGATTTGAGTATGATTGTAATCTAACATATCGAGGAAACTTCATGGGGACCTTTAGTATGTGTATGTGGTTTAAATGGGATTAAACCACATACTATGTGCATTATGTCCTTTTGCCTGTAGGTGGCAGTGCTGCTAATGGACACACAGGGGACCTTCGACAGCCAGTCTACTCTCCGTGACTCAGCTACTGTATTTGCCCTCAGTACTATGATCAGCTCTATGCAGGTTGTACACAAACAGCATTACACAAAACACCCTCCTAAAAAACCTGTGACCTTAAACCTTCCTGTTTACCATATTCTTAGTGCAACAAAGCAGGATTTTCATTTTCTTTGTTTGTAGGTATATAACATATCTCAGAACGTTCAGGAAGATGATCTTCAGCATCTGCAGGTATAGAGAGACCCATTAGTTATCCGACTTTTAGACCGTAATACATGCAATTAAAATGCTGGTTTGCACCCAACAAACATCTTAAATAGGACATTTGAGTCACGACTCACAAGTGCAGACATTTTTGTAATTTAAATCAGAAAACCATACATAAATAATTATAAAAACAATTTGTATACGCTTTTGATTAAACGTGTGCTTTTGTTTTTGTTGACCTGTGTAGCTTTTCACTGAATATGGCAGACTGGCAATGGAAGAAACATTCCTCAAACCATTTCAGGTATTTGCTTTTGCTAACAGCCTCATTTATTGCTAATAATTCTGAAACAGAATATTCCTTATAAAATGTACTTTCATGATACTGGTAGAAATAAACATTTCCAATCACCTGGTTTGTGTCATTTCACAAGTCAATGATCTTTCTGGTGCGGGACTGGAGCTTTCCATACGAGTTTCCCTACGGACAGGAAGGGGGGATGAAATTCCTGGAGAAAAGATTAAAGGCAAATATTTCTGGAAATATAACATGAATATTCTGAAACAATTCCAACAGAATCACCACTAATGTGCGTTTATGTGTAGATCTCAGAGAATCAACACGAGGAGCTGCAGAACGTAAGGAAACACATTCATTCCTGCTTCACCAACATCTCCTGCTTCCTCATGCCACACCCGGGACTCAAGGTGGCCACAAACCCACACTTTGATGGCAGATTGAGGGGTAAGCCTACAGATGCAGAGCTCAAACATGTGGAAGCTATGTTAGCATCTTTATATTATGAACAGTGCTGGGTAGTAACTGATTATCAGAGCATGTGAGCGTAAAAAGAAGTTTGAAGCGATATATTAGGGGTGTAACAATATATCGTGCCGTGGATAGTGACAATATGTATCGTGGATAGTCCCCCCCAAAATAGTTTTCAGAGTTTTAGCGTAAGTACTATATTAAACTACTATGTAATGTTGATTATAATGTATTCTAATGCAGTGGGTCCTGATAATGCCAAATGTCTGATGTTATTATTTTAAATATCTAGTCCGTGAAAGAGCGCTAGCATATTCATCTAAAATAATTCTGTTTTTTTAGCTTCAGAATCATGAATATTGTTATTCTGGTGTCTCTATTGTCCTTGGGTTATAAGCACTAAGTCCAAGCCTATTCATTTAAACCCACAGTGTAATATCAAATTTAGCAGTTTAATCAACGGTACGGTCTTTGTTAACCTTTTACGATATTATGTCTTGGAGCATCGCAATAATGTCATATCGTATCGTGAGTTCAGTATCGTGGTATGTATCGAATCGTGACATGAGGGTATCGTTACACCCCTACGATATATTGTTAGCGAACATCCAGAAACCGCCATAAATATGTGCTGAGCGCTTTCCTCTCAATAACAAAAATAACTGCGGTGAGAAAACAGCAAAGAAGTTCCTTTTATTGATCACTTAAAGGATTAGTTCACTTTAAAAAAAAACTTTTGCTGATAATTTACTCATCCCCATAATTTTTCTCCATATAATGGGCTTCAATGGACCCCAACAGTTTCAAGGTCCAAATGAAAGTTTCAGTGCAGCGTCAAAGGGCTTTAGACGACAACAGACAATGAATAAGGGTCTTATCTAGTGAAACGATCGGGCATTTAAAAAAATAAATAAAAAAGTTTAAGTTTTATAAGCACAAATGCTCAAGTGATCAGACACCTAAAATGTGTAATGATTACGTTACAAACTACAATGTTTATCATGTAATTTGAATTCAGAAATAGACTACAATTTGTAAGTGATCTACCCAGCACTGGCCATGAAGTACAAAAACAGTGTTCAACACCTATTTCCAATCATGTGTTTCAGAGATCGATCAAGAGTTTACCAATAATCTCAAAGTGCTTGTTCCATGGTTACTACACCCCAAAAACCTGGACGTGAAAGAGATAAATGGAAGCAAAATCACCTGCCGTGGACTCCTGGAGTACTTCAAGGTGATAGTTTTGATAGCTGTGCAATCACAACTACTAGTAATGATATATAAATGAACCAACTGACATTATTCATTAGACATTCAATAATATTAAGAGTCACATAGCACTAAATTCCTTTTCTTAGTGGCCAATATTAAAATTATATTTATATATATTAAATATATGCACAGTACCACAGTACAACTGTTTTAAAGATTAAAATGAGTAGTGTTTCTTGAGCAGCAAATCAACACATTAGAATGATTTCTGAAGGATCATGTGACACTGATGCTGAAAATTCAGCCCTGATCACAATTTAAAAAATATAATGAAATAGAAAACAGTAATTTTAAATTGCAATATTTCAAATGAGTACTGTTTTTGTACCCCAAACGATTGTCTTTATATAATAGACAATATTATACTATTTTGTCTAAATAAATAAAAAATAAAAACTACACTTACTCCTTTAAATGCTACAAGAGAATATAGTCATCACACCATAATAATACAGTACAATAAAAATGGATATTAAAATTTGCGTTAGATTGAATACCTGATATCAAATTATATCAGTAAATAAAAATAAATCTACAGCCAATAAGGCACCACCGAAATATCATGTATATAATTTGTATGCAGTTTATAATTGTTACAGTATAATTCGATTTTTGGAAGAGTGAACTGACCAGCTGTTTATGATTTCAGGCATACATCAAGATTTACCAGGGAGAGGAGCTGCCACATCCAAAATCCATGTTACAGGTACAACCTCTTAACCTTCATCACGAGCATTCCCCCTTCCAAAGCCTTAAATGCAGTAAATCCACCCGAGAGCTACTATCATCCTACAGTATGACAGTGTTAGGCTGTGTTTGTGTGCGCAGGCCACAGCAGAAGCCAATAATCTGGCCGCAGTGGCTGCAGCTAAAGATCTTTACAACAGGAAGATGGAGGTGGTAAGTGTGATATTGTCAGCTGGTTTCTTATCATATGATATCAGTGCGACTTATCTTCATCACGTGTCTCACGCCCCCAGGTGAGCGGAGGAGATCGGCCTTTCCTCGCCCCAAGCGAGCTCCAGGCACGTCACTTGGACATCCGCGAGGAGTCACTGGCGTTGTTTCGCAGTGTGAAGAAAATGGGCGGGGAGGAGTTCAGCCGGCGGTACCTGCTCCAGCTGGAGACGGAGATCGACGAGTCGTTCGTGCAGTACATCAAACACAACGACTCCAAGAACATCTTCCACGCGGCACGCACCCCCGCGACGCTGTTCGTGGTGATCTTTGTGATGTACGTGGCCGCTGGGATCACGGGGTTCGTGGGCGTGGACGTCATCGCAAGCGTCTGCAACATGGTGCTGGGCTTCGCACTCATCACTCTGTGCACATGGGCGTACATCCGCTACTCAGGAGAATACAGAGAACTGGGCGCAGTCATTGACCAGGTGGCCGGAGCGCTGTGGGATCAGGTACAACACAAATTTTAAGAGGAAATAAATACTTAAAGGAGTAGTTTACTTTAAAAAAAACTTTTGCTGATAATTTACTCACCCCCGTGTCATCCAAGATGTGCATGTCTTTCTTCAGTCGAAAAGAAATTAAGTTTTTGATGAAAACATTCCAGGATTTACTCCATATAATAGACTTCAGTGGGAACCAAACGGTTCAAGGTCCAAAAGACAGTTTCAGTGCAAACTGCAAACTGTTCAAAGGGCTTTAAACGATTCCAGACAATGAATAAGGGTCTTATCAAGCGAAACGATCGCTCATTTAATAAATAAATAACAAAGTTTAAGTTTTATAAGCTCAAATGCTCGCCTTGCTCTGTTCTGTGATGCTCATTCGTGACTCTCCTGTTCGAACTCGTTCATCAAAATGAACGAATCTTTTTCCGAGTCAATTCGTCGTCATTGAATGAACCAAATGACTTGGAAAAAGATTTGTTAATTTTGATGAATGAGTTCGAACAGGAGAGTCACGAATGAGCATCACAGAACAGAGCAAGGCGAGCATTTGAGCTTATAAAACTTAAACTTTGTTTTTTATATATTAAATGAGCGATCGTTTCGCTTGATAAGACCCTTATTCATCGTCTGGAATCGTTTAAAGCCCTTTGAACAGTTTGTTTGAAAAAGTAATGCTGAAAACAGTTGCTTAATATTTTTTGAAATGTGAATGTGAAACCTTCATTAAAAATTAGGGCTGTCAAAACGATTAATCGCGATTAATCGCATCCAAAATAAAAGTTTGTGTTTACATAATATATGTGGGTGCACTGTGTATAATTATATATATATATATATATATATATATATATATATATATATAAAAATACACACACATGCTTGTATATATTTAAGAAATATTTTCATGTACATTCTGTATATAGATTTATATATAATTTATATTATATATAAATATTTTATATATAAATAATATTTTTTTCTTAAATATATACATGCATGTGTGTTTTTTATATATATACAAAATAATTATACACAGTGCACCCACATATATTATGTAAACAGAAACTTTTATTTTGGATGCGATTAATCACGATTAATCGTTTTGACAGCCCTAATAAAAATAGAATAGAAAGTTAAAAAAAGTATTTTTTAAACAAATGTATTTACTGTCGCTTTTTTAAAATCAATTTCAACACATCCTTGCTGAAGTATTGATTTCTTTAAAATAAAATCTTACTGATCACACATTTTTGAATGGTAATCTATATAATAAAATATAATATTAATACACGCACATTTTTAAAGAAAAATCTTTTAAAATTATTTTTCACTTAAAAGAATGAATATTCTGTCGTCATAATTGTGTGTGTATAAAATCAGGTCATTTTTATTTAAACCAAAGTTTGTTAACTGATTTCCTCATCTCTTTGTTTCAGGGAAGCACAAATGAGGTAACTGTACCTGCACACACTTATCTGTCTACTTACATCACAATCCCACAACATCATACAAACAGAAAGAGACGTCTCACATTAACATGTTGTATCTTCCTTTCCTTCTTCTCAGGCTCTGTATAAGCTGTACAGTGTAGCAGCAAACCACAGGCAGTTGTATAACCATGCCTTCCCCGGACACCAGACCGGTCAGCCGCCTGAGCAGGACAAGAAACAAAACTGACCCCACACAGTTTCACGCAGATGCACTGCGGACAGTGACAGTGGAGCGTACAGTCAGAGAGAGAAAGAGGCACGGGACTGTTTACTGCTACAACAGGAACATATCGTCACTATCACCCACCACTGCAACATCCTCCACCTACAGCTCAGGCCCACAGTCACCGATGACGAGAATCAGACTGAAAAGAGTCTTCAAAGATTCAGTCTTTTGCGCCTGAAGTCGAAAATCACGGTATTAGTTCGGAATCACAATTTTACCATCTTCTCACTGTAAATACCGTTTCTCTCTCTGACACTCACATGAAAGAAGTCTGTTCTTATTTTGTAATGGATGTCGTACGTTGAGTTCAGTGCTATTTATAAGGGAATAAAGTACTACATGTTTAAAAACACAAGTTGTAGTCATTATCATGGGCCAAATAATGTGATGCAGTGATCTTCCATCCCATCATATTTAGGACAATCTTAACCATTTTCACATCAAAACTTTAAAAAGCCTACTTGTATGGGAAAAGACAAATTGCCAAGCTTGTTTCAATAACATAAAATCACCAGGAAAATCTGACATTTATAGTATCTTAAATTTTGTTAGCTCATAATAAAATGTGTTCAGCTAATGCTCATGAATGACTACGGGGCTCATGTATGTGTGCAGAATGAACGCATGATAAGTTTCCAAAATTTAGATGTGTAAAATTTATAAATTGTGCACAAAATGATCCTAAATGCATCCTTTTTATAAACTGCAGATCATCTTAAATTTAAGCGGATCAAATCCATCTACACTGTAAACAATTATTGCTAGTTCAACTTAAAAAGAAAGTTACCTGGTTTCCTTAAAATTTTGAGTTGACAAATAAAGGAGATTGGTTTAATAAATAGATAGGGCTGTCAAAAGATAAATCACATCCAAAATAAAAGTTTGTGTTTACATAATATGTGGGTACACTGTGTATAATTATTTTGTGTCTGTGTGTGTGTGTGTATATATATATATATATATATACACACACACACATAAATGTATATTTAAGAAAAAAAAATATTGTTTATATATAAAATATTAATATATAATATAAATTATATATAAATCTATATACAGTATATACTTGAAAATACTTCTTAAATATATACAAGCATGTGTGTATTTATATATACCAAATAATTATACACAGCGTACCCACATATATTATGTAAACATGAATTTTTATTTTAGATGTGATTAATCGATATTGTTTGACAGCCCTATAAATAGATAATTAATGTGGTTCAGATAGCATGATATTTAGAGTTTCTAAGTTAATTTGACAAATTATTGACATTTTTTTTTCACCCAGAAATATCCCTTTATGGTTCATCAGAAGCAAGGTCAAGGTCAATTATCACAGAGCAGTTAATATGTTGCTCATTTACATATATTAATTCATACTGGACATGATATTCTATGTTTAAATACTGGTATACGCACAAAAAGCTTGTACTTAGACTTGAGTAGGCATACAATTTAGAATATTTTCACATCAGCCTTTTCCTTTATAAACCACTATTTGTTCCTCACTCTTCATGTAGGACCTTTGTATTGCTTCTATTTTTGTTTCCAAAATGTTGAATTTTGCATTTGTTTCCAAGTGGCTTTGTCTTTACCCATAAGATGCCCACAAGAAGGGCTTTCAAAAAAAAAAAAAAAAAAAAAAAAGAATATATATATATATATTTGATTAAAATAGAAAATGAGGTATTATGTTCTACTTCCATCAAAATAAAAATAATAACTTTGAAAAGAGGTGAGGAAAGTATAATCTTAATTGGGAAGAACATCCTCTCACACATGCGCACAATACAAGATCCTGGTTTATTTAGTGTTGATGCTTAAAATATTTTTTACAAATTTTATAACTGAAAAATATAGGCAATAACCTTTTGGAAAAAACCCAAATTCCACAGGCACAATCACTTCATCCAAAGTGACCATTCAGCCTGAAAGTTTTGTTTTTAAATATAAGAAGCAAATTCCTTAAAAAAGGAGGAATCCACCCAGATCTTAAAGGATGAACCTCACAGAAAAGTTCAATCCATATTTCACCCCCACCCCATATATATATATATATTTAAAAAAAAATCGAAAGAAAGAATATATGATTTACTTACAGAAAATGAAGCACCATGAAGATCTCTCATTACTGTAATGCAAAAAACAGATTTTTATTGTTTATAATTTAATGGTAAAACCGTTCATTTATGCGAATGTTATTAATCCTAAAACGAGCTTCATTTTCATTCCTAACTATAAATTCCTTTTTTTCCTTCCTTTTAAATTTTGGGGTAAAATGTGAACTGGATGCATTTTTTATGAGATTCATCCAAAAAGCAAAACTACCATTGCGCAGACCGAGTCTGATAAAACATAAAACAATGAAAACTGATAGTTATGATTGTCCATATAGACAATGCCATAAAGAAGGAGCGAGTCCTGACATGCGCAAACACATTCACAACACACAGTCAAAACCAAAGCACAGACTCACAACACACAGCCGTATAATGGCTGATAATCTACATAGGCGTAATAGTGTAAAGTTTCCAACATGCTTTGTGTGGTGTCTCTCTTTGGGCGTATTATATTTGGAGCTGTTTGAGGAAATAAATGAGAGTCTGCATCAGCAGCTAAGGCACTGATAAGGCTGGAGTGTCTCATTCGAGTCACATGTTCGGAGGGAAGTTTTTGGCTGGCTGTTGGGCATACCACTGCTGCCGCTGTTTGCGAGTGTCAAGTTCGGTGAGCAGCGCTTGTCGATATGCTTCATAGGATTTAACGATGCACTCCAGCTCTTTCATGAAAAGCAGCTTCAACATCCCCTGATATGTGTCCAGATCCATTAACTGGAAGAGTTCCCACTTCAGGATGTGGTCATACCTGAGACAAACACAAACACACACTGATATGACTGAAGGTTAAGGACACTGGCCTTAACAAGACTCCATCATCACGACATGTTTACAGCCTCGGGTGGCTTCCAAGAGGAAGCAGTCAATGACATTTACATTTACATTTAGTCATTTAGCAGACGCTTTTATCCAAAGCGACTTACATCTGAGGACTAAACCAAACAAGTCATCGTGAAGAAGAGGCAATAACAACACAAGAAGTGCTCAAAATACAAAGTTCAAACATTGCTCAGAGTAGCATTAACAAGGCAAGTGAGGGTTTAAAAAATGTTTGTTTATCTTTCAATGAAACACTTTCTTATGGAAGCTTGTTTCCGCCACTGAATAAAAAAAATAAAATAAATAATTGTGACTTTTTATCTCACAATTCTGAATTTTTTTCTCACAATTGCGAGTTTAAATCTCGCAATTCTGACTTTATTTCTCGAAATTGCGAAATAAAAAAGTCAGAATTGTGTGATAAAAAGTCGCAATTGCGAGTTTACATCTCGCAATTCTGACTTTATAACACATAATTGCGAGTTTATATGTCGAAATTCTGACATCTTTTCTCAGAATTGTGAGATATAAACTCGCAATTGCGACTTATCAGGCCAATTCTAAAGGGGAAAAAAGACTAGTTTAAATCTCACAATTCAGACATATCTCACAATTTTGACTTTATATCTCACAATTGCAACTTTATATCAAGCAATTCTGACTTTATATCTCACAATTCTGACTTTATAACAAGCAATTGCGACTTTATATCTCGCAATTCTGTCTTTATAACTCGCGATTCTGACTTTATAAGTCACAATTCTGACATTATATCTCACAATTCTGACTTTATATCAAGCAATTCTGACTTTATATCTCACAATTCTGACTTTATAACTCACAATTCTGACTTTATATCTCGCAATTCTGACTTTATATCACGCAATTCTGACTTTATAACTCGCAATTTTGACTTTATAACAAGCAATTGCGACTTTATATCTCGCAATTCTGTCTTTATAACTCGCGATTCTGACTTTATAAGTCACAATTCTGACTTTATATCTCGCAATTCTGACTTTATATCAAGCAATTCTGACTTTATATCTCACAATTCTGACTTTATAACTCGCAATTCTGACTTTATATCTCACAATTCTGACTTTATAACTCGCAATTCTGACTTTATAACAAGCAATTGCGACTTTATATCTCGCAATTCTGTCTTTATAACTCGCGATTCTGACTTTATAAGTCACAATTCTGACATTATATCTCACAATTCTGACATTATATCTCACAATTCTGACTTTATATCTCACAATTCTGACATTATATCTCACAATTCTGACATTATATCTCACAATTCTGACTTTATATCTCACAATTCTGACATTATATCTCACAATTCTGACATTATATCTCACAATTCTGACATTATATCTCACAATTCTGACATTATATCTCACAATTCTGACATTATATCTCACAATTCTGACTTTATATCAAGCAATTCTGACTTTATATCTCACAATTCTGACTTTATAACTCGCAATTCTGACTTTATATCTCGCAATTGTGACTTTATATAACGCAATTCTGACTTTATATCTCGCAATTCTGACTTTATATCTCGCAATTGTGACTTTATATCACGCAATTCTGACTTTATATCTCGCAATTGTGACTTTATATAACGCAATTCTGACTTTATATAACGCAATTGTGACTTTATATAACGCAATTCTGACTTTATATCTCGCAATTCTGACTTTATATCTCGCAATTGTGACTTTATATAACGCAATTCTGACTTTATATCTCGCAATTCTGCGAAATAATGTCAGAATTGCGAGAAGTAAACTCGCAATTGTGAGAAAAAAAAGTCAGAATTGTGAGATTAAAAGTCGCAATTACCTTTTATATTTTTCATTCTATGGCGGAAACAAGCTTCCATACTTTCTTGCTCTCTTCAATAAAAAAAAAATCTTCAGGCTGATGTCACTGCTGAAAAAATTTCTTAATCTAGCATAAACTGGGTTGTAGGTCTCCAAACCAAGTGGTCTCTTGGTTGGTTTTAGAAGGGTGCTCATCTTTTATCACCAAACAAGCTTTTAATGTCCCTGTGGACCGGAAGTTGCAAACAAATTTTCTCCAGTGTTGTGACGCATTTCCGAGAGAAACGCAATACTAAATGAGGCAAAATAGTGGGCGTGGATTTTTTTTCCAACTAGCGCCTGATTGGATCTAGAAAAGTAGGTATTTCGGCGTAGGGTGCGCGCAGTAGGTACGGCGTAGCATACGCAGTATTACGCATAGACGCGTACCATACCGCGTACTCTTCGCCGTAGCCTGACGCGCACCTCCTTAAAAATTTACCTATACGTCACGATGACGCGGACCACAAGATCTGTGATTGGTCGGCTTGATAGCATCGCATTTCCTCCTACGCATTTCCGCACGTACCATCTCCTCCGACGTCTTCTCTCATTTCTGCCTTTTAGTTTTAGTAATTTCACTAAACTTTAAAGTGTGTTAACTGCTCTCTTTCAATCGCCATTGCTTGTAGTAACCTAGCCGCGAGGAATCTAAACACAGTGGAACATTAAAACCCGCCAACTAGCGTTTCGGAGCAGTACTGCAGAGCAACCAAGACCTGAACGCAGAAGTATAAATGCTCACAACAGCATTGCCTACGTGCGTAGCCTACGCCGTACACACTACGCCGTACCTTCAACGCAGAAGTATAAATTGGTCTTAACACTAATTGGAATTATAAAACTATTTTTATTTGCTATTACTGCTGCAACCTTTAACCGTTCTGATAGTAACCTGTGTGTAACTCACTAACCCACGAGTGCCACAATCAAAAATGCTCCTCCTCGTCCTCACCATCTCTCCTTTCACACGTTGGCAAACACACAGGCAGCCTGTCTACTGTCAGTTGAAGGGGCGTGGTTACGGATGTTAAGCAGACACCCAAACCTACGTCATCAGGGAAGCTCCTCCAATGCAAAGGGGAGGGGAGTTTTGATTTTTTTTGTGTGTGTGTGGATTGACTTGCATGGATGAATTGTTCACCACAAAACGATCAATTTCGGCAAACAAAGTATGGTCAATTTAGGTAGGTAGGGTACGGAATTTTGGAGAGGCTACCAACAGCAAGCTAGCTTTGAAAGCATGAGTCTCTAAAGAGCTTCTCTTGAGTCATGACACCTTCAAAACACATGAACACGCACAGCAGAGTCTGCAAAGCGTCACGAGACAGCGTTAAATTACCTCATGTCTCATAAGAACTTCAACAACTCACTCTTAGTTGTACCACCTGACTGCTGCAGGTTTATTTTGGCATTGGCTGTCACAGGTTGCAATCTCATAATTATGGTTATGATATGGCGTGAACGCAGCATAAGCTTGTTGTTTTGGTTCAGGAGGAACTGTAAAAGTCGGCGACTGTCTGTCCACAACTCTGCTGATGGAGTGATGTCTGCGTGAGCGAGGGTGCGAGGAGGTATGGATGGAAATGTATATGTTGACTTGACAAGCAGGTAGGACATCGTATCATTGCATTTGGAACATTTTTTTAGTCCTGAGCTGAATAGAAATAAAAAAATAAAAACTGAAATTGAAAATAAATAAATGCCAATTCAAAATATGAATTAATACTATAATAGTATAGAAAATACTCAAATAAAAATGCGCAATTTGTAACATTTTAATCCAAACTGACAAAACCCTAGAAGAGTCATATTTGAAGTCCCCTAAAAAAAATAAAAAATAGCTGATATACAGGTGCACACCTAAGTTCAGAGCCATTGAGCCGTGGTTCACGGAGCTCTCAATAACGCTCATGGCGGCGTTGTGAACGTACAGTTAGCCTCATAACATAAACAGCTGACTCGGCGAACCAGCTGGTGGTGTTGATTGACGAAACTACAGGTTAACTTTAAGACACGATTAATTACATGATCATACACCCAAATATTGAAATTACCTTGAGTGATGGAATCATCAATGGATAGACGAGTAACATTATACTGTGTGAAGGTTGCTTATCTCATCTGGTTAGTGTAACCAATCGCACAAAAAAGATCTGGCGTGTCATTTACACTTTGAAACACCAACTTTTGTATAAAAACTGGCGACGTCTTGGCAAGATCTTTGACTAGTTTACTGTGTTTCGTTGCTGGAGAATGGCGTTCTTGCCCGCCAGCCAGTACTTGTGAAGTCACGTGCAAAGTATAAATACTGGACACAAACAGTGTGGCATGACACTTCAAAATGAAAGCACTCCCATTACAACCAACTAAGCTGAGCACCAATGTGGCCATCTGTGATGCAGATTGGAGTGTAAGTGTGAGTTTTCTGTTTGCTGTTAGATTGCTGCACCTCAGGGTTTGGTTGTCTGTGAAACTTACTTTAGTGGAGCTCTGGCATACACCTGCAGCCAGTCTGGGATCTCGGCTGTGTGATACGGGTTCGCTGGGACCAGTACGGGCTGGTTGCGTTCTGGTGGGCGGGGCTGGTAGGTGACTGGCGGGGGAGGAGGCTGGTCATAGCGTGGAACACTGAGGCAGATTGAGAGCAGAGCTTGGACGTGTATTTTGGATACAAAATGGCACCAAACAGTCTCAGAATGTGCTGGAACATCTCAACACTCACCTGGGTGCGCAGGGGTGTCTGTATTGGGCACGTTTGTTGATGTGGTCAACATAATACACTCCAAACTCAGCTGACTCCACCCTCTCCCAGCCCGGCGGAAGCCCCTCCCTCTCCAGCGGGTGGCTCCAATGTGTTGTGTTTGTGTTGTGATCGATGTAATACTTCCGGCCTCGAATCGTCCAATCAACAGTCCAGCCTGGAGGAAGAACCATCTCCTCTCCACTCATCGTAGTCAGATTACCCACCGACTTTGCTGGCACACGGCCGATTGCTATAAATGCACATAAGTAGTGAAGTATTACAGATCTGCATGCATAACATGTTTCTTCTGTGAATTTACATTTATTTTCAATTTGAACACAAAGAAGGAGGGGTGAAATTAAAGAGAGATGGGGAGAAAACAACAAGTCACAGCTGCAGGGTCAAATATAAAACGACAGCCCCCAGAAGACTACCAAAAGTTCAGCCCATACACACACACACACACACACACTGAAGAAAAGGGCAACCCAGAAAAATCCACATTTCTTTCAATCTCACACACATTGAGAAATACCGCACCAGAGTGACAGCTGAGAAAGTGTGTGTGTATTGGCCACAAGTGTGTAGAAAATGTAGTAAGTAGGGCTGGCAAAAAATCGTAATATTTATTTATGCATATTTGTGACAAATTTGCTGGTAATACAAAGCAACATTGTAAACTTTATCTCATCTCTTGTTTACTCTTCAGTTGCAAAATGCTGTTAGAGTTGGTAAGTTTGATTCATTTCTATGAATCTATGCTAAGGACTTGTTTGCATCCTTCAGAAATGTTTACTTAAATGTTTTGCATTAAAACACAATAAATATTAATATTGATGTTTATTATATGTATATATATATATATGTATTATTCTTAAATAAATCAAATCAGCATATTAGAATGATTTCTGAAGGATCATGCGACACTGAAGACTGGAGTAATGATGCTGAAAATAAAGCTTTGCCATCTCAGGAATAAATTACATTGTAAAAAATATTTTAACTTGTTACTGACCACAAACTCCACAGCAGTGCATCAAAACAATACATATAATATCAGGACAATTTTAGCTATATATATCCCTCAGCTCTAATCATGAGCATATCTTTTTGAAGGATCAAATAATCCATCTGATTCTGCTGCATATTATAATATTTTAATCTATAATTCTGTTCAATCAAATACTTTTCTGCACAGCTGTCACCTGACATTCTTAGCAAATATTAACATCATGACATAATATCTATATATAAATAACACTTAAAACGCAAATAATATAGTAACTAAATTATTTTATTAAATTATTTTATTAAATTTGTATTAATAGCATTCCGTAATGTTGAAAGCCCAAATATACATTATATACATTTATATACACACACATATATATATATATATATATATATATATATATATATATTAGGGGTGTGAAACTATTAATCGTGATTAATCGCATCCAAAATAAAAGTTTGTGTTTACATTATATGAATGTGTGTGTGTAGTGTGTATAATTATTTTGCATATATAAATACTCACACATGCATGTATTTAAGAAATATTTGCATGTATATACTTTTTATATATTTAAACAAAATTTATAAATATGCACAAATATAAATATTTGATATATTATAACACATTTTTCTTAAATATATACATGCATATGTGTGTATTTATATATTCAAAATAATTATATACACTACACACATATATTATATAAACACAAACTTTTACTTTGGGTACGATTCGTTTCACAGCCCTAATTTTATTTTTTTCTGTAATTAATCACGATTACTAAAACCTAAAATTAAAGTTTTTAATATATCTTTAGATTTTAATAATTTCACATCATTAATGTCCAAATTAATATAGAAACAACAAAGACAGTAGCCTATAGTGAGTCTGCACAGTAGTGAGTGTGTAGTGGAGCAGCGGTATCACACACTCCCGCAGAATCAATCGCAAGCACACGTGCCGGAACCTTTTTAAAGTAGATTGACTGCTCAAATTTTGATGTCTGCTGATTGTAATACAACTGAAGGCTTGTTAAAATAAGGAAAATACAACTAGGCATATCCCAAAAAAAGGCTGTTGCTGCCTCCATGACAACATCACTCAGAGAAGCTGTCAATCATGATGTCACAACGCCGTTTTAAAGCATCAAATAACTAATTAAAACCAAACCTATATAAAGAACACTTTAACTTATATCAGTGTGATTAAAAACTGTGTAAAATTCATCTTGAAGTGTAATTTGATAGTTTCAGTTTGGCTTAGGTCCCATTTGTTTACATGAACAGGGCGGGTTCATCAAAATGCTTTAGCGTTTTCAGGATGTGTGTGGCACATATAGTCAACAGCATAAAATGGTCTCATAAATAGAGACAGTTTATGGCCGTGTATTAATAGTAAAGAGCGACAGTCATATTTGTTATTTCATGAGGAGTCTATTATAGTGCATGTGAGTGTGAATGCACACAGGATGATATGTTCCTCACCTGGGGGTGGGCGACTATGTGGCTGGGGCGTCTGGGGCTGTCCTGGGTTTCGTGGGTAGTTGAGTTCATTGTGCTCATAGTACCTGTAGCTCTCATTAAAGTGGTCTTGTCTGTGGGCTCGTCTGGGTTGGTTATTGTAGTACGGCTCTGGAGGATAGTAATACGGGCCGCCATCTCCATTCTCTGTCACCGAACCAGCATCACTGATGTAGGATGGCGAGGAAGGGGAGTAATCGCGATGAAGGTGTGGTGGGGCAGAAAGCCGATGAGTCTCCCTACGAGATATTTCGAGGGGGGTCCGTGGAGGTGCGTTGCGCAGGAAACTCTTGGGGCCGCTAACGTCCCCAACAGAACCAGAGGAATACGGACCTGCGCCAGACACCCCCGCCGGAACTGGATCCACTAACGGCGGCTCGCGCCGAAGAAATGTTGGATGCCGGATAAACGAGGGCATTAAATCTGGGGGGGGGAAAAAACCTAAGGGTAAGTGGATCAAAACATATTCAACAATATTTCATTTGTAAAGAATGCTTACGATTAATTTTAGCGAACAATTTTACATTCATTTTCCAGAATTCAAAATGTGCTAAAGTGATACAAATTTAAGTTGCTCCAGATGTCCACAGATTGGAAAATATCTTGAAACGTATCATTTCTAGACTCCTTTGCCTTTTAAATCCCCAATAATGGCATTTATAATGTTAAAGTCGAACTACTTATATTTCTAATGAGATTATTTAAAAAAAAGCATTAAATAATTTTCCTGGATTACAATTATTTTCCCATGTCCCCAGAACAGCAATTTACAAAAATAAGAGTGAAAATAATTGGATTTCTAATTTTTTCCCCACCAATACAAAGTCTATGACTATACACTATGCAAAACACGCTTGTGGCTAATTTGAAGTGTTAATACTGAAAGTTTTTGTGTCCCTTGAGTTACTGTTTACCCAATTATGCCAGGATACTTTGACTTAGAGTTAAATAACAATGCAACATTAAAAGACAATAGTGTAAAAAAACAACAACAACAACCTTGTACTTATAATATTAATGAGCAGATGACATATCTTTTGATGGAAGCAAACGTGTATTTGTCTGATATTAGGCTATGTAACTGTAACTTACATATTGTAACTCATATTAAAAACCTTAATTAATTTTCAATGAAACATACTTACAATTAGGTTTAACTGTCAAAAGGTTTCATAGCTCAACATGCACCGAATGACCACATTACATAAAAATGTAGATTTATTTTGAGGGTTTTGTTAGGCATATTGACTTAGAAGTTAAGTTACTCACTTCTCAGAAGCGGGGAAGTTTCTTTCTTCACATATTTGCCCTGAACTTCGGCTGGCTTGGACGCTTCGTTTTTACTCTTCTTTCTGGAGAGCATCGTTAATCCGAATCGGTTCTGGCCCGATTAGACTTCGGTTTCATCCTGAAATCCGGATCGAGATTCGCACTGACACTCAGAACCGAGACCATTTCGGAGCGTAGCCCGATAGCTAGTTTCGAGTCATCATGGCTACAATCTGTAAACATCAACACAAAACAAACGAGTTTGCGTTTAACGAACGCTTCGTTGTTTTCAGTGTTTAGTCGAACATTACGAATAGTTTTCGACGACTAATTAGCGCTCCCCGCGCGCGCTGTCCAAATTACGCCCAGAGAAAAGCGCACGAAAACTTTTACCAGCTGAATGTGTCCACCCAACCCTCACCTCACCATCGCCTCCTGATCCCAGACCAGCTCTCACTGGATCCCTCCCCGCTACCTGATCTCAGATCAGCTGTTTGGATCTTTAACTTCCAACGGCCTGATTACAGATCAGTTTACTTTATTTTCAGATTCAAGAGGTTTGTAACTCTATACCATCAAAACAGCTAACATTAGCAACGAATTAAAGAGTATCCGTTCAACTACGCACACAATAATTTTATAAGCATTATTGCACAACGTGGAAGCGTCTTTAACCGCTTCTAGATCACCTCTCTCTAGACCGCTCACTCCCCGCAGCAGACTGATCCCAGATCAGATCTTCCCTAAGGCATGTCCTTAGAGGAGCAGTGCATTGTGGGAAATATTTTACTCCCGAACTTCTTTTCTCTTTCACATTTTTATGCTTTCGCTGCTAGACAGATATGATGGTTTATTCAACACGTTTACTATAAAGATAAGCTGGCACTTTCCATGAACAGGGTACAAATATAGGGTCTGCTTTTATTTCCTGTGGGATTTAACAAAAATTGGGACGTACTGTTTACAGCAGTAAAAACCTTGATTTGGGTACTTTCAAATTCAATTGTTATTTATTTATAAAATTCGAATTTTCACATCTGTATATCTAAGGTGAAATGTGCAATCTTTATGCATTCAAAAGGAAAACTCAAAACCAATATTTCCTAAAACTATTTTTTTTTTACTAAAAAGAAAGTTTTATGTTTTTTACATTCAAGTGTTATACAATTAACACGTAAAAGTAAGTTACAGTCATTTTCATAACAAATAGTGGTAAAGCATAGCTTATATACTTCACCAAAGGCTGTTACAATGCTAAAAAGCACAAGGACACAAAATTCAAAGTAATTTCAAAATGTTTAAATGCATGTAGTGTAAATCTCTGTGCATTTTTCCACCAAAGCATCAAAGCTTGTAAACTGCATTCGCTGAGAGACGCCTGAAATGAAACTTCATAACCAGCAATTTTCTTCTCCACACACAAATTATACAGTGGCTACCGTGAGGCTGAAGTCTCCAAGCTCTGAGTTTCTTTTAATCCACATAAATATTTTAATAGATTCCCTATTATTCATATTCACAGTGCTCATAATGCATGATTACAGTTCATAAATGAAAAATAGGTACACAATATAAATACACAGCAAAAAGTCCTGCTGCAACTAAAGTAACGTTATGGGATGTTTTATATTTTTTTTGGGTGCACATTCTCGAGTAAGAAGGTTTATATTAACTAAACAATCCCAAAGACATACAATAACAAACAGGAATAAACAGTGTGACATTTACCCTTTAATTTCCTTCTCTGAGACGTAGGAAATCACTGACCTTGTTTGCATTTCACTGAAAACTATGTAATGACAGGCGGCTGAGCGCGTGCGTGTGTGTGTGTGTGTGTGTGTGTGTTTGTGTGTGAACACTGGGGCCTCAGCTGTTGGACAAGCTTCTCTAGGTCTAAGGAATTTCACCATTCCTTAAGACAACCTTCCAATTGCAGTTTAAAGTCGAGACTCACCAGACATATTACAGTATGGCTCAGTAAAAAGAAACTGCTATAAAATTCAAATTAAATCTTTAATAGCAATGAAAAATAAATAAAAATAAAGCAGCCATGTGCACTTAAGTCTTGATTTTGGGGTCTACTCTGAATGTTTTCATGCTTGAAAGCTAATTTTTCACTTATTTTACATTGTTGCACCTCCTCTCTTCCCACTTTGTTAATAACACTGTTTAGTTCTTGCTTCTATGAAGCCCCTCCTTACAAAAAGCACAATGTGCTCTGATTGGTTGGCTGGACCAATGTGTTGTGATTGGTCAACCACTTCAAACGCGTTTGGCCCCCTTATCATAACCATGAATTTTAACCTCTATGGTTTCAACACAAATAAGGAATATTGTAACGTTCGTTCCTGAAAGAAAACTAAAGACTACAATAGAGATGGTTTTCTTTAAAGGAATGGATCAAAATGATTGGGAAAGAGATTTGTGCTGTATGGCAGAGGGGACAATTTTCAGTAAATTAATACTTACATTTCGGTCAGTAACACAAAGTTTCCGTATGGCTTCGGAGACTTAGAATATAGTGCACAAGTCATATGGACTACCTGCATTTGTTGTCCTTATTGTAACTTGACTGTTTGGAATGGCTTGAGTGTAATACAGTAAAATCAGGAGCGTGTAAAGTGGTATGGCGCAGGGGTCAAAGGGGAAGGGCCAAGGTCACGGACGATCTTGTTGAGGCTAGAAATTTTCTCTTCTAGCAGGAAGTTCTTCTTCTCTGCCACTTTCTGACGCTGTTCGGTTTTCTCCAAGGTTTTGAGCAGCTGAGCGTTCTCCACGTACAGGTCTTTGATCAGCACGTCGGACTCACTGTTCCTGATCAACTACAGAAGCAGAGAGAACAGAACGGTTCAACTGGAAGTCTGGTTTGGAGTAGAGCCAGAACGATACATTGGCAGGCCGATATTATCGGCCGATGTTAGGCATTTTCCAAACTATCGGTATTGGCAGTGATAATGGCCGATAAACGATTATTTCAAAAATAAAATAAAAACGAACGAAACACACTTCAACCATGTCATGAGTGTTGGGGTTGTATAGTTTGTCCACCCGAGGGCACTCTACACCGTCCCTGCTAACTACAAAGCTAGCTAATGCCACTATCATCAGTGGAAGACCACTAACGTTAACATTAATGAGCTTTGGTTCCTCTGTTCTGTTGCGACAATAAAAGAAACAAGTGTCTTATTAAAATGCATTATCATATTATTTTAGTTAAAACTCCTACATAACTACAAATAACTAATGTTAGGGAAATCTGTTAATGTTTTGTTGCGCGTTACTGGGAAAAAAAAAAAAAATCGGCCGATATATCGGAATATCGGATTTTAAAACGAACAAATATTTGTATCGGCCTTCAAAATCCTTTATAGGTCGGGCTCTAGTTTGGAGTAAAATGCATTATCAAGAATGTGTCAAAGGGCAGGGGAGCATGTTTGTGCATTTCTGTACCTGTTCTTTCAGCTGCGACACCTTCTCCTGAAGCAACAGTTTGAGGTTTCGGAGCATGACCTCAACTTCTCTCATTCTCTCCTCCATCTGTAAAAGCGTCGCCTCCCGCTCGTCCTGCTGGGCATACAAATCAAGGTCAGAGGTCACAAGGTCAATTGCTCTGCTAAAAATCAGTTGCCTTATGCCTGGTTCAGGATACATGATTTTTTTTGGTCTGTTAGGACAATCACTGTGTCAGATTACGCGATTTTGGCTCCTAAAATCTTGTCATGTTATGGACAAGACACATGTCAGACGACACGTTGCTTCCTGAACAGTTATCGCATGGCGTCTTTAATGAGACGCGTGATGTCACCAAGAAGGCGAAACTAGTAGCGAGTGACTTACGGAAACAAACGTAAACAAACAATGGATGAAGCGTTGAGTGTTGTATTGGCTGTCCTGTGTTCAGAAAAAAAAAAGCGACAATGGACACGTTCCTGGATTGCTCGAAGAGGACAGTATGGGCTGTCAATTCTCCAAAGAGAACTTAAAATATTGTAAAATTTTGTTTTCTTATAAATTTTTACTTTTAGTTTTAACGTTAGCACCATCGTCTCTCTTTCGTTTCGCCATTTTTGAAATTTGTGTACGGAAAAGCTTCTGTGCTCCTATTGGTCAACCTCATACATGTGACGGAACGGTCATGGACAACCGTTAAAAAAATTAAACATGCTAGTCTTTTTGTCGTGATGTCGTGAAGCATCACAGACGCGACGTAGGTTGTCGCCCACTATGACACACTATACGAGATGATACGATCGAATCTTGCGTTCCGACACCCCGTCGTTTACGAATCCCTACGACACCCTACGTCAAACGGATCGTGCCAAAATTGGGCTAAAATCGTGTAATCTGAACCAGGCATTAGTTATGCTAGACACAACTGCTCTTAGATTAATTCAATTAACAGTTATTGACCTTTCATGGTCTCTGTACCTTTCCTTACTTGTATATGATCTATTATGAAGTTTTTTCCATTTTGATTTAGGAGCAATGAAAACACTTAAAATGTATGAAAACTATTTTTGTAATATTAATAGTGTAAAATTAGGGAGATGTAAAGAGGTCACAGACAATCAAGAGTAAAGCATTTTAAAGAATAAATCAAATTAAACACTATGCAAAACATTTCACCTAATAGTTTATTTGGTCTCACTTAATATATATATAAAAAAAGCACACACTCACATCAATAATGGACATAACACATTTAAACCAAGAAAAGCAACATAACATAATCCAACTAATAAAATAAATCAATAAATAAACATTAATTAATTATAAATGCCATAATGTTCAGTAAAACATGTAGAGGTAGACAAAGTGATGGATTAAGTCTTCATTAAATAAAATAAATATGAAAATAAAATCAAATACAAAAGCTGGATTTATCTCAGAACAATCATTCATTTGAGCTGTAGTGCGGGATCATGTTAAAACTGATGCCATAACAGTGCAAACTTTTAAAAAAAACACAATACTGCTTTTTCAAATGCTTGAAAATCTTAAAATACATTCAAACAGATTAAACTTCCTTTACTGGTATGTCAAAATCTTAGCTTGTTTTACCAGATATATGTGCCATCATCTGGATGACAGAGGAAACGACTCACAGCCAAGAACAAACGCAGTATGACGCCACCTCGTGGCAGTTGTAAATCCCTACCATTCTAATTCAGACAGGACATTGGCCTTAACACCTCAAAATCAATAAAATCTGTCAGGAAAGGTTCGGTGATTGGGGTACACAGAGTAAAGGTCAGAGTTCAATTGGGAGGTGATGTCACAGGTTGCCACTCTCCTATGTCTGTTAGTGATGTCACAGCTCTTACACCTGCAGAGAAATATACACACAGAGCTATATACAAACATCTCATAACCACAAACAGCTGCGACAGAACAGACTTAGACGGCTACAAACTTCAAAGGATTTAAGGCCATTAGTAAAGACACACCCAACACCATTCATTTAAACAACCTAGGGGGGGCGCTCTAACGGAAAACTGACCCAGTGTTGCCCACATGCTTCTTAAAGAGTGTGAACGCAAAGGATGACGAGTGTTTTCCAGAACAAAGCAAACAAACATAGACAACAGACGAGCCCAAGTGACCAAAGAAAACCTGAAACTTCAGAGACCACAGACGCACACTAATACTCCTCAGAGAGTGCTGCACAAGCATACAAGTACACCGTGACAGAGTATCCAGTGACCCGAGAGAATTCTCATGCTGGCTGTGATGCTAAGTGTGTTACCTGCATGTTGAAGTCTGGGCCGTCACTATAGTGCTGTCCTCTCTGTTCCCCCGGAAACTGTAGAGGAGATGAAGGCAAGACTGCAGACAGATGAGCCTGAAACAACAGAGAATCAGTGTGTTATTATGAGGAAATGCATGTTTGAGCACATGATAAGGAGTGTTAAATGAATCAAGTCAACTACTGACAACAAAAACTATATTTTATGTATATAAATATAATAATAAAACAAATAATTTATTGTCATGAATTTACTTTAGTCACTGGGACAATGCATATTTAGCCAAAGTGAAACAATAATAAAATAAATAAAATGTCAAATTTCAATAAAATCATGGAGAAGTAGATAAAACGACAGACTGAGTTGAAATCAATATTGATGAGGAAAAATGAAAACCCACTCAATGCTATTAATTACTTAAATAATATATGAAAACATTTTTTTAGTTACGAGAGTAGTACGTGAAGTCTTTGTCATTGCTTTAATTCAATCTTTCTGATAGTATTCATTTAAATTAAGGGTTGTGTTCAATAGCTTCATTACTTTTGCTCACCTGCATTAGTCAGCATGGTCAAGCACATAGGGTGCAGTTACATTAGCGGAATTTCACATGCAAAAATAGGTCCAGTGTCAACAGTGTTGACACAGAAGTCACTTTCAAACTAAGCAGCTTTTTTGATGGCCAGGGCAAAAAAAAAAAAAAAAAAAAAATAGAGACCAACTTAGATGAGCAAAATCTACATGGCGAATCTACATTCACTCTCAAATGTAACTCCCGATCACGTGGATTCCTATAGAAAAATGACTGGATTTCTCTGAGCAATGGAAAATGAGACTGCACCTGCAGGCTGCATCCGAAATCACCTATGTCCTCTATATAGAAAGTAGTTCTACTACATGTTCATACTAAGTAGAAATGACTTTTTTTTAAAGGTTTCATACATTCAAAAAGTTTAAACAGCATATAAAAAAAGTTTTATACACAATTTTGGGTAGGGTTACCCATTTGGGATTGGCTATAGTTTTATTGTACAATGAGGTTTGTGTGGTGTGTTATATAAAACACTTGTGTATAACCTTGTTCCGTGTTGATAGCAGCTGTGTGTGCAGAGCCTCCAGTTCATGTTTCAAAGCAGATTTTTCTTGATCTGCAGTTTTCACGAGTCCTCTCTGTTTCAGACTTAATGCCTCCATATGGCGGATCTAAAAAAGAACATCATAATCAGCATTCTTGCACACATCCTACGGCTGCTAGAGGTGTTTAGTAAACATGTTCTGACCTGATCCTTTGACGTCTGCATCTCTGAGCTCATCTCGCTCATCTGCCGCTTGAGTTGTTGGTTCTCCTCAGTTAGAGAGGCATGCTCCACCTCCATCAGCCCAGAAAGCTCCTCCCACACACGCCTACCCTGCTGCTGACCAGCAGACACAACGGAAACCTCCAACAACTGATGCGGAGAAAGATTGTTACAATCTTCATCTAATGAAATAACAGAAGCTCCTGTCCTCAATACTCACCCTCTCATTGGCATATTGCAATTTTTTGTGCAAAGAAATCACTTCCTGTTTGAGGGCATCCCTTTCTTGCTGTGTGATGCGTAGGTCAGATTTGAGACGAACGTTCTGCTGAGTGAGTGTCTGTAAAGATGAGTCCAGTGACATGACCTGAAGGAGACCAGGAAACATTTGTAAAGTAAAGTGTCAGATGTGAGAGAAAATGGGCAATGAGGGGGTCTTGCGTTTCGTGTGCTTTTTGTACCTTTTCTATGCACCGATTGAGTTCTGATCGAAGCAGGTCTTTTTCTGTTCTGGAAACAATCTCCTCCCGATCACAAAACTGGAAGCAAGCGTGTGTGTGTATTCAGCATGACATGGGCATGAAGGAAAAAGATAAATATAATGGACATTCAGGTGACTGGAACTCTGAGCATATTACTATTAAATGTACACATTTAAAACCATACCCCATTCTTTTCATTGGTTGAGCTGTCATGATGACGCTTTACTTCCTGGAGCGCATGTCGAAGCACATGATCTGCATTCTGCTGCAATAAAATATTCTCGTCCTCCAGCTGCTGTCCCAAGCGACGAGGCTCTGAGAGCTGAAGAAAAAGACATTAGGAGTGTTTGTTTGTGGACATGTGCGGCTCATTACATGATGTTTAAAGCGCCACTATGCAGGATTTCCGTTTTTTGTCAAACTGTGACCCCTAGAGTCACTGTGGAGTACTTGTACTGTCGTGAATAGCACTCGCGCAGAGATGTCTCTGCACTCACGGCCTTTTCCCCTTCCCCTGTATACCGGTACCTGTCCAGTAGGATGGAAGCTGTAACGAGTGGGAATTAGGTGTGGCCCCTTTAAGAGCTGCGCCCTGTTGAACTGTCGGCAGTCTGTATTGTATGCGACTCGAACACCACATGTATACGGTGCCGTGTTATTTCTGTTTGATGCTTATTTTAGCAGATCTTTCTTGCCGTAAAGCAATTCGTTACATCACGCGACACTTCCTGACGCTGCGGAAAGTTGCAAGTGTGTTTTTTCCGCTCACAAGGGGGGGAGGGGGTGGGGAGCAACATTCAACCCGAAAATAGTCAAATAACCATTGCAATAACTTCTAAGCTATTCAGTTAAGGGAAAAAAACTGCATAGAGCTCCTTTAAACATGAAATTTGAACTTTCTGAGTAATGGAGTTAAATCTCACCTGTCTCCTGAGAGCTTGAACTGATCTCTTCCCTTGCTTCATGTGTTGTAATCTAGAGAAAGACATTATTGGTTGTCATTCAACAGCTCTTGTATGAAAATTAAGAACTCTTAAGGTAAAACAGCAGAGCGCCTGTCTTACCGCAGGTCATCCTGGTTCTCTCTCAGGTCCTCCTCCCTCGCCGTTGAGATCTTGTGCCTCAGAATGATATTCTCTTTAGCCAGACGACAAATTTCACTCCTAAACACAGAAGGCATTGTAAATCCACTTGGTGACGTTAAATTCAGTACAACAACGACCAAGCATAGCAAAATGATGCATCAGTTTGTTGCATAGAACATAAGTTCAGAGTATTAGGTCATTCATTTAGTCTGTTAAATTTACAAGCTCCATACATTTGCACAGGAATTTTTTAAAATAGTGTAGACCAGGGTTTCTCAAACTTGGTCCTGGAGGGCCACTGTCCTCAAACACATCTGAGCAAGCTAATCAAGGTCTTCGGGATCACTAGAAACTCACAGGTAGGTATGATCAGGGTTGGAGCTAAACTCTGCAGGACAGTGGCCCTCCAGGACAGAGTTTGAGAAACCCTGGTGTTGACAAAGATTGGGTCAAAACTGGTATACAACAGCTACACTACACAGACAGATCTTTTTTTGTCACAATACTGGAGTACAACTCCACCAGAGTTTGTAAGTGTGTGGGAGAGATCAATGGTGGAGGTCAAGCCTCTATCTCGGAAAAAAGGCAGGGTCTACCCAGGCACTCACACAGAGGTGATTGAGCATCAGGGACAAACAGGATGAGGGATTTGGGTATTCTGTTCTACTAAAGCAGGACAAAGGGGACCATCACATGGTACCTCCGTTCCTGCATTTGTTCATAGATCCTGAGAGATTTGTCCTGCAGATCAGCAAGTTCTCTGCGTAGTTGCAAGTTCTGCTTCTCAAACTCCATGCAGAAGAATTCAGGCTCTGCTACAGCAGCAATCTTCGCTTTCAACTGGGAGTTGCTTGAGTTCTTTGAAGTATCGGAAGAATCAGAGTCCCAGTCCGGCAGCTTATCCTGGTTATCAAAGTCCTGGAGAAGTACCTTCAGTTTGGAATACTCCACTCCAAGTTGTGCAGTCTTTTCCAGAACAGACACTTGCTGCTTTTGCAGGTCCAGAACTACATGCATCTTACCCTCCAGACTTTTGACTCTCTTCTCCAGGTTTCTGTTGCGCTCCACAAGCTGCAAATTCTCTTGGATGCTTTGCTCAAAGCAGATCTTTAGGTCAGCAAGTTGCACATCTTTGATTGAGGCCTCCATTTGGTCAAAACAATTTGGGACTGGATGTATGATATTCTGTTTATCCAGAAACTCCCGTTTAGGGCTCTGCAACTGGGAGCTAGTGCCTTCTGCAGCTTTACAGTACTGCATCACTGTTTCTTGAAGATCCAGGATCTCCTGTATGCACACATCTCTGAAATCCGCAACTTTGTCCAGTTCTGTGTCAACTGTGGTTGGGCTACAAACCTTATACGCAAAAGCCCTGATTTCATTCTCAAGACTTGATATGCAGATACCAACCTCTGGATCGTCTTCAATCACAGGTTCAAGTGGTTTGCAATTGTATTCGATCAGGATGTCATCTGTG
Source organism: Cyprinella venusta (assembly GCA_038021265.1). Lineage (NCBI taxonomy): Eukaryota > Metazoa > Chordata > Actinopteri > Cypriniformes > Leuciscidae > Cyprinella > Cyprinella venusta. The sequence goes on along the minus strand of CM075869.1, from coordinate 17,638,773 downwards.
CTTGGGGGTTCATGGTGTTGCAAGCTCTCCTGGTTATAGGAAGCTTCATTCTCAACCAAGATTTGAGCTTCTATTTCTGTACCATTCAAAATATTCTCCTCGGCCATCTCCAAGTTCTCATCTCTTTGAGACTCTGTACTCCTCTCAGTATTCTGCAACTCTTCGTTCAGTGCTGCATCTTCAGAACCATCGACTCCAGGATTACTGAGATTCTCCTTTGTCTTTTCCTTCTCTTCTATAAGACAGGCACAATCAGAAGTTTCTGTAACACTATTGTTAGATTCTACATCAGACCTATCTAATTCCTCAACACAAGAGTTTGAAGTTAAATCATTTGTAACTCCAATCTCTAGGCATCTGTGTTGCTGTGGATCACCAAGCCCAGAGCCAGTAACTTCATCTATTATGCCTGCTTCCTCTTCATTATCTCTGTTTACAGAAGACTCCTCACATATGAGGTGCTTTGGACTGACTTCATCAGTAGATTTTGTGCAGGTGTATTGGTCGAGTTCACCAAAGGGTTGTACTGTGGATTCTTTGGAAGTTTCTTCACAGTTGTCTCCAATGGATTCTGCATGGATTCCTTCAGTAGACTCTACCCAAGGTTCCCCCAAGGGTTCTGCAGAAGGTTCTCCAGTGGTTCCTGTCAACTGCAACACAATTTCTTCCAACTCCAACACTCTCAATGCCAGTGCGTCTCTCTCTGCAAGCAGAGCCTTTCTCTCAATCTTTAATTGTTGACAGAGGAGCTCCTCACCCTCCTGGATTGTGCCTTTCAGATTGATTGAAAGAACTTCCCCTCGCCTGCTCTCCAAAGCAGAAAGACTCGATTGAAGCTCCGCTCGCTCCTGGATGAAGTCTTCCACGGCCTGTTTCAGCATCTCTTCCAGCTCAGTGGCTTTGTTCTCTGCTTGTGCCAGCAGCAAGTCTTTGGCCTCCATCCTATCCTTGTGCAGCTCATTGAGTTGACGACTCAGCTCAATCTCTTTTGCTCGAGCAGCACTAACAAAAACCTCTAGTTCGGCCTGAAGTTGTAGGTTCTTGTCTATCAGAGCTTTAATATCCTGTGCGTGTGCAAGTTCAAGGCATTGGTTCTCCGTTTTGAGCGCCTCCCTCAACAGCTGCCAGTGTTGCTCCGCCTCCTTGGTGGCTGCCTCTGACTCCTCCCAGTGGGCACGATCTGCAGCATGCTGTTGGGCAAGTGCTGCAATCTCACTTTGGTAATGTTGCTCGAGTTTATGTACATCTGCCTCAAAACGTTTAGACATTGCCTCCTGGTCACCATTGAAACGGACTTCCATTTCTTCGAGGCGCTGAGAGAATTGTTTCTCCAGCTCTCTCCTGCACACGGGCAATCAACATCAACAGCTTATAGTATTACCTAAAAGAAATTCTCACCAACTCATATCATATGGGACATTTAAATTGAGTGGAGATGAAAAATAGTAGACAGTGATTTTGTATGTTTTAAGGTGAGAAGTTAAGCCCTGTTAAATCCAAAAGCACATCACACATGGGCTTGAGATGCATGACTTTGATACCTTTATACATCAGGGGTCTCCAACCCTGCTCCTGGAGCAGCGTTTCTCAATCCCGATTATCAACTCCTTCTCAATTTAGTGTGGACAAGGCCTAAAATGAAGTTCTGGGGGTATTCCAGGAACAGGGTTGGGAAACACTTCTAGCAGACTTCTGTCCCAACCCTACTTCACCACACCTGCATGTAATTTAAGCCCAGTAAAGTAAAGTAACACCTGAACCAGACCTAAATCAAGGTGTTCAGGGTGTTTGATTGGGTTTGGAGCTGAACTCTGCAGGATAAAAGCTATCCAATAGCAAGGTTGGAGTTTGCTTCTTGATTTGGACCAAATTCCCCCCAAGATTTCTGTTTACAAATTTATTTTCCATTTATTTGCGCTATTATTACTTGAGAAACAACACTGCTAAAGACTTGTTTCCAGTGAATGCATCTTTAATATAAGTGTATTTTGTTTTAATGAAATTAAAAAAACAAAAAAAAAACAAACTTGATTATACTTGATTAAATGTTTGTAAAATATTTGTCTGTCATTTATGCCATGTCAGCTACCGTAGGATTAAATAGGTAGAAATATAATAAAATACATTGAGATATATTAAGATTAAAACCTATACAATTAAAAAAAAAAAATCTTTCTATTAAAAAGAACCTTCTTAAACTGAAATTAAAAGGAAACTTTAATACAAATTAAAAAAAAATATATATATATATTTTAAATATTAAACAGTTACACAGATGGAGGACTCTGGCATGAGGCACATAATGGGAGATCAGGTGTAAGACAGAACTTGTACTAAAGATTTACAAATACTTGTTAAGAAAAATCTAAATGCATCCAATTTGAGGACATGCATCAGTAGAAATGTAATTATTTCACGTGTAAAAATATCCAAGTTTTAAGGTTATTTTCAGTTAGCAAGTGTGTCTCTTACCTCTGTCCTGCAATGTCTGTGCGTAGTTTCTCCAAAAGGCTGCTGATTCTTTCCCTCTCCTCGCTGTGTTTGGCACAAAGCTCCTGCATGGCCTCCCTGTGCGCCTCCTCCATCCGGCCCTGCTCTTCATTCAGCACCTGCTGCCACCGTCTCTCTTGCTCCTCTCTCTCCACTTGCAGTCTCTCTCTCTCCTGCTCCAAACAGGCCTGCAGCACCTCCTCATGCTGTTTCTCCATCTGAGCCCTCTCTCTCCCCCAATGCTCAATTATAATGCTCTCGTTCTCTTCCTGCTGAGTGCGGAGCTGTTCCCTCTCTTCCTGCAAACGCTGTAGAAGCAGAGCGTGATGTTTGTTCTCTAAAGAAGCCCGCTCCTCATCCCACTGCTGCCTGAGCCTCCTTTCCCTCTCCAACCTCTCTTCCAGCAAGGCCTGCAGTGCCTCCTTATTGATCTCCTCTAGCTCCTGCTTCTCCCGTTCCCATTCCTTTCTCCTCTGTTCTCTCTCCTCCAGTGCAGCCTTCAATGCCTCCTTACTGACCTCTACAAGCTCCTGCTTCTCCTGTTCCCACTCCTCCTTGAGCCTCCGTTCTCTCTCTTCCAGCACAGCCTGCAATGCCTCCTTACTGCTCTCCTCTAACTCCTGCCTCTCTCGTTCCCACTCCTCCCTGAGCCTCTTTTCCAGCTCAACACGCTCTTGTTCTGCTCTCTGCCGCATCTCCTCGAGCTGAGCACTTAGCACCTCCTCATAGCTCTTCTGCTCTTGTTGCCATTGTTCCGTGAGCCTCATCTCCTCCTTTTCCTTCTCTTCTTGCAGTCTCTCTCTCTGCTCCTGCAGACTTGCCTCCAGCAACTCTTGGTGCTTTGACTCCATCAAACTCATCTCCTCAGCATGCACTCTGCTCTGCTCCTCATGGGCAGTCTGTTTCTCCTCCAGAACTTGCACCTTCGCTTCCAGCTGTTCTGCACGGCTTCTGGCTTCCTGCACCTCCTGCGTGAGAAACTGAAGCTCCTGCTGGTGGAGAGTTTGGAGGGCGGAAATGTCCTGCTCCAATCTGTTGGCTCTCTCTAGTTCTCTTGCCATCTCCTCCTTCAAAACCTGCACTTCCTGTTGGTGCTGCAGAGATAGATGACTTCTCTCCTCTTCTGCGCTGCGTTTTTCTTCATAAACCTACAGAGGAGATAAGAGGGCTACTTTTATTCTTTGAACAATCCAGGGCAGTTTTGGATTTAATTTAATCTTAAAGGTATGGTTCACCTAAAAATTACATTTTCTGAATTTTTGAGTGATCTCTTTAATGATATGAATGCCCCCTTCTTTGGTTTCATACACTTTATGATAAATCTTTATATTTTTAAAAGTTTTAGTGTGCACGTCACCCTGATGTCTCACCATTGCCCTGATGTTTTCTATCTCTTGTTGGTGCTGCTCCAGTAGCATCTCTGTCTCAAGACTCATGTTTAATGGATGGCGCTCTTGAGAACCTACACATGCATACACACAACAAGCACAGCTCATTACATGTGGCAGAAGATGGAATCCAAGTCTAAGCATTCATTCAGTGTTGTCTATGAGTATGAGCACACATGTATCTGTTACCTGAACTCTTGCTGGCCAGTTCATCCGACAGACTCAATCCGGGACGTGTCGAGGGTGTGTGACCTGAAGTCTGATATTCCTCCAGCTGAGCTTCCAGCTCATCTATACGATCCTGCAGCTCCTACAATACACATACAGATATAGATGTGAATTTCAGGCAGAATAATAGATGGAATAGTATACAAAAACAGAGAGGTTACAGACCCTGCACTGCTCCTCATAGTTCCTGCGCAGATGTCTGAGACGTTCCTCCTGCTGGTAAAACTCTGCACTGTCTGGATCCAAATCACCAAACTACACACACAGAAACAAAAAGAACATTTAGAAACCCACAAAACAACACAATAAACCAGTAACGGTATGACAAATGACAGGATCATCTAAATCAGTGGCCAATATCAATATCAATATTTCCAATTGTTCATGATTTATTGGATAAGGATTAAAGATTATAATATATATATATATATATATATATATATTAGGGCTGTCAAAACGATTAATCGCGATAAATCGCATCCAAAATAAAAGTTTGTGTTTACATAATATATGTGGGGGCACTGTGTATAATTATTTTGTATATATATAAAAAACACACATGCATGTATATTTAAGAAAAAAATATTATTTATATATAAAATATTTATATATAATATAAATTATATATAAATCTATATACAGAATATACATGAAAAAAATTCTTAATTATATACAAGCATGTGTGCGTATTTATATATATATATATATATATATATATATATATATATATATATATAATAATTATACACAGTGCACTCACTTATATTATGTAAACACAAACTTTTATTTTGAATGCGATTAATCGCGATTAATCGTTTTGACAGCCCTAATATATATATATATATATATATATATATTAGGGCTTTGAAACAATTAATCGCATCCAAAATAAAAGTTTAAGTTTACATAATATATGTGTGTACATTGTGTAATTATTTTGTATATATAAATACATACACATGCATGTATATATTTAAGAAAAATGTGTAATTAATATATCAAATATTTGTATATAATATTAATTTTGAATAAATATATATAAAGTATATACACGCAAATATTTCTTAAATATATACATGCATTTATATTTATATATAAACAATATATTTATATATAAACAAAATAATTATACACATTACACACATATATTATGTGAACACAAACTTTTATTTTGGATAAATAAAATATTATTTATTTTGGTTGCGATTAATCACGATTAATCGTTTCACAGCCCTAATAAATAAATAAATATTTTACTATATTTTCATTTCAGTTGAATGTTATCTTTCTTACCTAGAAAAATGAATATTCATAAACATATATCAAATTGGTCTATGTAGTTATAAGAATTTAGATGGCTTTTCCTGGTCTAGAAATCACAATAAGACTACCTCATATATATATATATATATACCTTGTATATTTAAGTTCATTAATTTCACTTAAATGGCAATGAAGATTACCTATTAATTGTCATTTAAGTGAAATTATTTAACTTAAATATACAAGGTTGATAAAAATGGTCATTTTAGAAGAAAATTTCAAATGGCATTTAGAGGCTTTTGCATCTGAACTCTTCATATATATATATAAAGATGTGTCTGTAATATCAGTAATATCAGGCCTGAGTATGTGATGTCAGCAAAGATGGGTGTCTTTGGTGATGTCTCCATCAATCTACGCATGTTTATCCTCATGTCAATATTGATGTCTGTATCTGTGCTGATTTCAGTACCTTCTCTTTCAAAACACCGTCCAGACTGTTCTGTGCTTTATTCATCTGGTTTTCAGCCTCCACCAGTTTCTCTGTGGTCTCAATAAGCTCTGACTCCAGGCGACTATTTTCCTACAAGACAACGTTATTGAAGACAAACCCATAAATTAGACTCTTCAATTCCAACCATAAAGTCAAATCAAATCAATATGACAGGTTGACAAAAATGTGATGTAAACATGTAGCAGGCAATTCATAAGTAAAAAAAAAAAATCAAATGCAAAACTGATTACTTTAATGGTGAGAGTAAGGTGTTCTCGTAAGAAGGTTTCATCATCTTTCATCTTGCCAATACTCTGTTCAAGCTCTTCTCGTTGCTGATTGGCCTGCTGCTGCACAAGCTCCACCTCTCTACTTAGCTCTACCTTCAGAGCAGTCATACTCTCTTTATATTCCTGCTCCAACTTCCTGTACATAATTGCATGCATGAACATAAACACACATGCACATGACACATGAATACACATGCTCACACCCACATGCACAGATCATCAATGTCCACAGAACAGGCCTTCTGTGTTTATGCAGCAATCTCTGACTGCAGGTAAACAAAGATACTGTCAAAGAAAATGTCACATCACAGATGATATGCAGAGAAGAGATTGGAATTTTTTTGCATTTAAAGGGAGTAAGTTAAATTGGTTCAATTATGAAATTATTGAAAGTGAATTGTTACCGGAGGTTAAGTTCGTTGTTGCGTTCGATGGCAGCGTGGTGGTCGTCCACTTCAGACGCCAGCTGAGATTTCAGTTTCTCTGCTTTGTCCAGATCAAAGCGAATCCTTTCCTTCTCACGTCTTTCCAGGTCAACACACTCACTGTCACAGTAAAGAAGTATGACATTAGAAGCAATCTGGAGCTCTGATGATTTTTAAATGATCTTGAGTGAATCTGAATAATGAGTTAGATTGATGTAGACATAACGACAATTTAAAAGGGAGTCTTAATCAACTGGAGTGACGCTGAGTGTGTGAAGTAAATCTGAATAAGGCAGAATAACAATTTAGAATAAGACAAAAACAATAAGCTTGGGTCAAACTAACAAAGCTGAGGTGATCTGGAGTGAGTCTGAATTAAATGAAGAGATCTGGAATGGGTCCAAAATGAAATATGCGCCCACTGTCCGCACACTCTAGACCAGGGCTGGGTGACTTCAGTCCTGGAGGGGGACTGTCCTGCAGAGTTAAGGTCCAACCCTAATCAAACACACCTAAACAAGGTCTTTAGGATTGCTATAAAGCTACAGGGATTTAAGTTTTTATTAGGGTTGGAGATAAACTCTGTGGGACAGTGACTCTCCAGGGCTGAAGTTTCCCATCCCATCTCTGGCTTGAGACTGTACATACACACTCTTTTACTGGAGTGAGTGAAGCAATGGCTTAAACAGAATACACATTAATTAATAGTCCCCTCTCATTATTAGAATTAAGCACTCGAATTACATAAATTCATTATCCAGAAACTTTTTTTCAGTGATTTTTAATAGGTTTATTATTATTAGTACTAGTAATAAAAAGAGTTTAACATAACAAAAAATATATATTTAGATTTTTTTAAATATATTTTTTTAAAGAATAAATGTTTTATTTACATTTTTCCAAGACTGCGGGAATCCTGATTTTCAAATAAAATGATAGTTGTTGAGGCAATACATTAAAATGAGAAATGTGATTTTTGTTGTTGCTGTTGTTTTACCTAATTTTAAAATATATTTTGTTGTATTTTAAAGCTGCAGTCCATAGTTTTTCCTCTGTCGCTATCTCTTTTCGAAATCTGCAATTCGGAATTATAAATTTTACGTGGGTTGTGCCCCGGCACGGCACAGCATGGATGAACACAATGTTTGAGGAGAGTGTGTGGCTGTCAGTCACCGCGCCGGTGTGGATACTGGCATTCAGAATCACAGATTATTCTTTTTGGAAGTATGACCAACATAAGAATTTTCACCAGAAAATGTCATCTGAACAAGAACGAACCACTTTTGCTCTGACCAACTAAGGGGAAAAAAAGCATCGCAGTAAATCACGCTGATTAAATCTAATAATTGCTTATCATATCATATTATCTTTCTTCTCAAATTGTTAATGTTAACAACATCAGCATTGCGTGACTTCATGTAATGCCCTTCCGATATTATCCTTGTTTTCGCATGGGTCCGGTTGCAGTCTCTTTTTTCTGTAGCCACTCCGAAGTCCGAACGAAGTCTTTTGCATTTTACCGCGGGTGAATCTCTAGTTGTCGCTGGTGATTGTCGTTTGAACCTTTCTAGATCCGCCATCAAATTGATGAGTTTATTTATATCAAGTGCTGTGAGAAAAGGCTATAAATCTCCACCTCCAACATCCTCACACGCAATATAGCCTACTAGCCGAGACTCCTTCTTAATGTGTACAGATGTGACGTAATGACACAAAGACATGCTCAAATCTCCCATGGAAATCCACCAGTACCACTGGAATTACAAACATTATTACAAGCTTACCGCTTTGAATCGAGCGAAGGCAAGCAGATAGTTTTGAACACTGGCTGGTTATATATTTGCTCAAAAAATGTGAATAATTTAACCCCAAAAAAAGTTAAGGAATGCAGACTTAAATAATTTAAAGCCATCTTGTGGCCCCCTTGGAATTGTGCTGAAAACCACTGATCTAGAGTAAGTGTGATTAACAAACTGAAGGGATCTAGAATGATGCAGAATGAATAGCTACAGTGCTCTAGAGTGATGATTAGAGTAATGAGCTGGCGTGAGTGTTAGCATACGAGTTGGATTTAATGAATGATTATTACGATGATCATACAAATTAGTAATATGAATCATGCAGTAGTATGCAGGAGAAGTTCTAGTTCTAGATAAATCTAGACCAAGCTTGAGTGAGCTGTGAGAGTTGGAATGAGCTACAGTTCAAATACATGGACTCACAGCAGATGTCTGATTTCTGCCTTAAAGCTCACTAGCGCCGCTTGGTGGATCGAGTTCTTAGTGCTCAGCAGCTCATTCTCTAGAGCAACGGTCAGCTCACACAGATTCACTTTACCTTCCAGATTAAAATCCAGAGCCTACAGACAGACACACACATAAAGACTTGTTAGATTAAACGTAGAGTTGTGTAGATGCACAACATCTATGTGTTTTACCTGTAGGATTTCAGAGCTATTGTCCACTCCCTCTTCCATCCACCGGTACAGCAGAGTTTCCACAGGAGCGTGTCCCGATCCATCATCCAAATCTGAAAACACCTGCAGACCAATTGTACTGCTCAAAGCACAGGAGATCCTTCGGCCCGACTCATCAAACTTGAAAGAGAGAGAGAGAGATGGGGAAAAGAGGTTGAACTATCATACTAACTAACATGTTTTGCGGACAACCTATCTTTGTGTACTACCTGAGTAGAATGGTGTCTCTTTAATTGTCTGTAGGGTGTAGATACTGACGGTGTGGGTGGTTTGCTGTGGTTTATTATGCATGAGATGAACTCTTGCACATCCATTACACTTTCATCAGCACCCTGCAACAGATCCTCACCCACCTGGGAACATTCAAAAACACAAGAATTGCATGTTAATATGGTATTTAAACCACTTAGGGCCCTATCATACACCCGGTGCAATGTGACGCAAGTGTTTTTTGCTAGTTTCAGCCTGACGCAATTAGCATTTTTTCGTCCTGCACTGCATTTGTGCACCCATGGGCATGCTGGTCTGAAAACGAGGTGTGTTCAGGCGCATTGGAGCGTTGCTATTTTGAGGCACTGCTTATTACACACACATGGCAAATATTAAAAATAAAAGTATTACAATGTAAAAGTTATTATTGTGTATATCACAGTGAACCACTGTGACTAGACTGTGACTTATTTTGTGAAATTACTTTTATTTTGACACTGGACTGAGAGCACACTATGCACTGTAAAAAAATATTTTCATGATTTGTTATCACAACATTTTTTCTTTCGTCAAATCAAATTAAATAATTTATGCAGTTCAGATAACATAATATTTTGATTTTCTGACAATTAAATCAATCTCCTTCATTGTATTAACCTCTCCATTTCAATGAACTTAAAATTTTAAGGCAACCAGGTTACTTCATTTTTTAAGTTAAATCAACAATTTTTTTTTTTTTACAGTGTGGATACATACATTTTCATACTAACATAACACATTATTTGTTTTGCGCAATTTAACACCAGTTAACAAATATGTGTGTGTCAATTTAGAAACTCATGCACTGTTTAAGTGTTGTTCCTGTCCTTACCATGTCCTTCTTATTTAGTTAACATGTATTTGGTCATTAATTTCACTATATTGATTTTTTTTATTAAGAACACAAATCAGACCGGTCACCATGTTAAATGTTTATTGTTTTCAATTGACCACTTGAAGAAAATAAATTGTCATACTTCCATACCAGAACATTTTACAATACTAAACACATGAAACTTGGTCACAGTCACTGCCACCATTTTTAAATATCCATTTCCCGCCAAAAGGGAAAAAGGGCGATTGGTCTTCTGTTGGATTGATTGTTAAACTTTAATAATGAATTGAGTTTGTTTTATTTCAAATGTTTATATATTTTCGTATTATTCTAACAGTTTGTCTGTGTTAGATCATTAAAATAGGGCCCTTAACGTATCTCAGGTTGAGATGATGGAAAATACCTCAATGCCAATGCGCTGACAGAGTGCGTGTAGCTGTTTCAGTGTGGCCATGCCATTTAGGGGTAGAGAGAGCTGATGACAGGCATTCTCCAAACGCTCTTCCAAATCACAGAGTGGCAATGCTTTGCCTCGTGGTGTACTGGGTTCATCAGGGTTCCAGAGGTGCATCTGACCTGCACACAAACCAGTGTAAATCTCTGGCATAAAGGAAGATGTCTGGGGGGGTTTGAGAGTATTTAACCTTACCTTCTGCTTCAAACTCTTCAGAAATGCTCATGTCAGGATTCCAGCGCTATAATGAAAATAAAAATAAAATGCACAAATGAAAAACTCTTGTTTTCATCACACTCCCAGGAGGGGGCAGTACTAAGCAACAACAAGACAGCAGATGTTAAAATGGTGAATAAATAAGGAGGGGTGTTAACGGTCACATTACTAATTTAATTTGACTCCATCAATGTCAAAACAAATGCCTTCAGTGATCAGCTAAGCAATGTGTGGAACACTGCCGATACAGGCAGGAATTTAATAATGCACATAAAAACACTACCATTTAAAAGTTCAGGGTCAGTAGGATTTTTTTTTCTTTAAAAGAAATAACGCATTTTATTCAGCAAGGATGCATTAAACTTATCAAAAGTGACAGAAAAGTCATTTGTATGGTTACAATAAAATCTATTTTTTAACTTTCTATTCAAAGAGATGTGGTTTTCTGTTTTCTGAGGTTTTGTGTCTGTGTGTGTGTGTGTGTGTGTGTGTGTGTGTGTGTGTGTGTGGTTCTGTCCTGTGATTGTACTGTCTATTTGTCTGAAAATGTACAATAAATATAATAATAATAAAAAAACCTTTCTATTAAAAGATTACTGAAAAAAAGTAACACAGTTTCTACAAAAACATTAAGCAACAAAACTGTAAGACTGTTTTAAAAAAGCAAAGCTGCAAATCAGCAAATTAGAAAGATTTCTGAAGGATCATGTGACACTGAAGACTGGAGTAATGGCTGCTAAAAAAAAAAAGAAGCTTTGCCAAAGTAATAAATTACATTATAAATTACATAAAATAGCTAAAAGTTATTTTAATTGGTAATAATATTTCACAATATTACTGTTTTTTTAATGCATTTTTGATCAAATAAATGCAGCCTGGGTGAGCTTAAATGACTCTTCAAAACATTATATTATATAAAATAACCAAATAAAAAATAAGTAAAGAAATATATTAATATAAAGTCATTCAATCAATTACTTCCCTATTGTTTAGTCAAGATCATTGTGTGCGTGTTCAAATATGGACAGGGTGAATTCGGGGGGTGTAGGGAGCAGATGGAGAATACTTGCAATGGAATTCAGGGGGTAGGGGAGGGGGTCATTGTTCATCAATAGACACCCACCCCCCTCAAAACACACACCCCGCACATCTGCTATCACAGAACCGGAGGATTGTTCACACATCAGAATATCAGAGAGAGTTCTGCGCAGCAATGTGTATTAATGTGCACCTGCTGGAGAGCGTGGCCAGAGTCACACACACAAAAGCTCACAAAACACATGCCAGCAGGAATAGATAGGGTTAGTTTGAGTGCTTTAAAGCCAGTGGGATGTCTTCTGAGACTCTAAAATCAAATTAATTCAGTGTCACACTGACCTGCTGTCAGAGCATAGGGCAAAGACACACATATGCAGTGTGTTTCTGCTTTTTGCAAATTTGCGACGGAAATAATTTGAAAGTTTTCCTCAAGGAGACTCGCAACTTTAACCTTCATCTTATCTGTGTGTTCAGATATGGATGATTCCAAACGAGAAGAATGTGCCTTAACCTTCACCGTTCTTCACGTCTGTGTTTGTTACCTCACGTTTCCTGGGTACAGTCCTGTCGTCGCTCTCTTGAGCATCTTCATCCTTCTCCTCCTCATCTTCAGCCTGTGTGTGTGAATCGGTGTGTGTGTGAATGAACTCCGGAGCAGTGCGACGGCCATAGCGCTTACTGCCCTTGACAAAGCGTGGCTGGACTTCTGGGGAATCTAGGGGAGAGACAAAAGGACTCTTGCAACATTTAAGCTATAATACATCTCAGCACAGTAAAATCAAACACTCTTTCGCAACATTTGCGCAAGGGATCGATAAGTCAGAAATTATTCTATGCTAACTTGGTCCTCAAGAAACATTTACTTATTATTATTATCAATAAGTGCGCGATTTGGGACAAGGCCTTTACTGTCAGTTTTGATCAATTTAATGCATACTTGATTAAAAGTATTATTTCCTTCCTAAAAATTCTTACTTTTAATGAAACAAATATCATAAAGACTTGGAAACGGTGACGGCCAGCAATAAACCACTTAGCAACCACAAAATGTTCTAAAAACACCATAGGAACCACATTATAGCAAAGTCCGGACTACCATCATTAACTGCGAATTTCATAATTAGAGACGAGCTTGCTTTAAGATAGAATAGTCTTCATTTACACTCTCACTGCTCTCAGAATAATCCTTAATCCAGATTTAACCTCACATCCTCCCTATTTACTCCCTGAGCTCCCGCTGTCTGGCTTTTAATACATCCTCGGTGACATCAGGATATCCAAACACTGAGCAAAACCGTTCGATCACAACCTGCAGTTTCAAGGTAAAGTAAATAGTCAAAATATATCTTATTTAATTTTGTAAAATAGTCTCATACAATGGTCATAAATAAAGCAGACTCAAGAATAAATGGCAGCAAACACAGAGCTTATAAAATACCTTAAAGGGACACAACTCCCTCAGAATTAAACAGTTGGATTTTACCATTTCCGAATCCATTCAGCTGATCCATTTTCTGATATTTAGAAGAATATCAGTAACCAGACAGTTTCTGGTCCCATTGACTTCCATAGTATATTTTTTTTCCCACTATGGAAGTCAATGGGACTTGAAACTGTCTGGTTACTGATATTCTTCTAAATATCAGAAAATCCGCTGAATGGATTCAAAAATGGTAAAACTCAACAGTTTAACTCTGAGGAAGTTGTAAAATAAGCCTATTTCCAAAAAAAAGTGGAGTATCCCTTTAACAGATATTTATTTCCATACAGGTCGCCTAAATATTTATTGCAGCATGCTAGATAATGAATGCTTGAAAATGGAGTTTAAATGGTAAATTCCAGTCTAGACAGCTGGGTATCCAATGACCAATATATATTTAGAGTTCAATAATTATTGCTGATGCCAAACATTTAAAATGATCAATGAAGTTCAGTAATCAATGAAGCAATGATGTCCGTTCAAGATTACCATCACATGATTCAAACCTGCATTATTCTGGTTACCTGGCTGTTCAAGACATTCCTCTGGATCATCTGTGTTTGGACTTGACAACACGAGGATCAGCACATCCTTAAACTGTTCAAAATCAACCTGAAAAATAAAAAAGTAGCAATAAACCACTCTTTTCATCCAAGTCTATAAAGACTATGCAGCTTCTTGTTTTAGATACCCCTGACCATTAACAGTATTAAACGCCTCAGCATTAAAAAAACAAAATCACACGCACAAAAAAAATGAAACTAAACTAAAATATGCATGTTCTTTTACCCGTGCACTGATCTGATCCTGCAGCAGTGTGTGTAAGAGTGTGTTCAGTGTGTTCTCCTCCAGCTGAAGGGCCCGGCAGAGATCGGTCAGTTCTTCAGGACTCAGAGAGCCCAAACCACTGCCATCAAAACTTTCAAACACCTCTTTCAATCGTTCCTCATACTGGTCCCTCGCTCCATCCATCAGCCTTTCCTACAGAGACATAGAGTTACACATTCTGCCCACTGACATTTGGCTTATTTAAGCAGACAGTTCACCTCCACACTCACAATAACTCCAATGTCTTCCTGTTCAAAACACAAGGATGCAAAAAGAGCCATCAGAAACCAAAGGAAAAATGGACAAGAAGAACGACGAGCTCAAGCGCAAGTGCCTGACACACACTGGTCACTTCTACCAGAGAGGCTGTATTGGATTTCGGCCATTAAAGGACTACAGCTTTCATAACAGCAGAGCTCTTCTAAACTCAAACAACGTTCCCAGACATGACTAATGGATTTCCTAAACCTTTTAGTCGGTCAGAAGGATAAGGAGCATTTAGACACTCAATTTTCACGTCAGGTACCAATCTTTTGAATTAATAGGTGTGCATGAGGGGATGTGTAATAAATCATTACCATTTCAATTATCTGCCAATATTATTACCAATTATTATAATAAAATGAATAAATAAACACTGCTTTTGCCATGATCTAAAAAAAATAATGAATAAACATGTCAATTTTTAAAAGACACTAATTAACACGGTTAAATGTCATTTTTCACAAATCTTAAAATTAATATGCATTTTTCATACTTAAAATTATGTTGTGATGACTAAAAAAATTCAAAACTGATTTAAATTTTTAGTATTTTATTCTATTTGTTATTTATTTAGACAATTTTAATAATCAGCCATAACAAGAAAATAATTAGTTTATTAGAGACATCCCTAATACCTGCTACTTTGCAAATGTCTCCAAAGTAACCACGACTGGACAGACTAAAATTGCAATGGTTGTTTGCATGCAAGTTTTACCCAATGCAAGCACATGTTTGCGTATGTATGAGATCCAAAGGGAACATTTAAGCTTGATCCACAAAAATGGAGAGCATACAGTCCTACAGCACTATTTCTGACGCACAAAATCCATCCGCTCAGGAAGAGAAGAGATCTGTGAGCTAAATGCAGAGTGCACAGATGAGAGAGGCCAATGTCAGGACACACAAGTTATAACTACTGAGATGATGAACACAATCAGGGCTGCATATATTGAAATATCACAAATATGCATTTCGCAACAGCTAGCGATAACTGCACGATTTTAATACTTCGAAAGGTTACACAAGGTCACGTAGAGAGTAGACTGGACACATAACTGTTACATATGTGTGTGACATTCTTAATGTATAAGCGAATTAGTCCAATAAGTGAGGTACTCACGCACACAGAAAGCCGCCTCTCGGACAGCTCGTGATTCCGAATTCACTTCTCTTCCGCAGCTTATATGGCCGAATACACACAAAATTATAAGTAAATCTTGGTGAGTAGTACTCAGCAGGGGTGTTCAATTCCGTGTTTTTGGAATCGACTAAGAATCACTATACATTTCATACAGTGAAGACTAAGCAGTGTTTTATTTTTCCATTTGATTATTCAATATCTGTTGTTAAATAAACCTAATGTAGGCCTACCTGAAACCCTAAACAACCCCCCTGGTTTACACTGACGTTAAAATGACACTTAATTTTTATGTAATGCTACAGTAAAACACTGCTGTTCATTTTCAGAAGTTGTAGGGTTGCTTTCTCCTCACAAAAAAGAATGTGAAGCATGCATGTTTGTTAATCCTTTTAAGTTTTTAAATATAATTTACATTTATTTTACACAAGTAGAGCATTATCGTATTGCATTGTTTGACAAGTTATTGCATTTTTATTGTATTTTATTTAAGTATTATGCCGCCCTAAACACAATCAAACATACTGGTTATCTTTTGTCCTAAGGTGCCCTGACACCTTTGAAAGGCTTACAAGCATAGGCTGTAAGTGTGTGTATGCATTTCTTATTCTTCAGTGGATGGTGCATGAGCACACACACACACACACACACAAAGGGGGAGGGTGTTTGGTGCCCATCTGCTCCTTGCCAATGACATGACCAGCCCCTTACAAGGACGTCTGAGAGTAGCCAGGTGTTCCTCTATTCAGGAAGAATAGATTTCAGAGTATATGGAAGAGGTAATTTTCAGGTGAAATTTATTTCTAACCATATAAAATGTACAGCATCGATCAAATACTTTTCAATCTCAGTCTGAACAAATATAGCTGTAATGTTTAACAGATTAATCTGAAATACTAATGTTGTAAACAGGGTAACCACAGTTTTTAACCAATGAATTTGTGATAATTGGATTTTTAACATTTTATTTTTCGCATTCATTTCATATTTATTTTTTATTGAGATTGTATTCAAAAATGTTTTGGTTTTTTTAGCAAAAGACATTTTTAGACTGAGTATAATTGGATCAAATGGATGTCCTAAACTATGAATTTTAAAATTGTATTAAATAATTTCATTTTAAATGCAAATGATTATTTCCAGGTCTGAAAATCCCAATTTTTGCATATTTTTTAATGACAATGGGAACCATTCTCTCAGCAAATAATGCATAAGTAACAATTGTACTGCAACAATACTTTTTAAATCATTTGAAAATCATCTCATTACTAGAAAATATATGTCAAAGTCTGCTTTGTTGGCCCTCAGCGAGAGGCACCCATTGAAGCTCTGGTATCTGATAGCAACAGGTCTCATATAGAGCTAGAACTAAGATAATAGAATATGAGACATCTGAGAAATCTTTCAAATGTTAGGTATAATATTAAATATTAGTTATTAGAAATGAATATCTAAAAGTGTTATGAGCCCAGCTCATTAAGAATCCAGTAAAACCGAATAAAAAAAATCATAAAGATTTCAGCATCATGCAAGTGAAACAGACACAAAGGAAGACAACAGACACCCATCAGAGACTGATGGATTGATTCAGCGGAGGACAGAAAACTCACTGAGTATTAGAGGTGTCTAACTCTGTTTCCACTTTTAAACAATTAGTCGTTTTAAAACAATGACACAACAACCTGTTGAAAGCCAACTTCCCTCATCACATGTCTACAGTTCTGCAATCTCAGATGATTGAGGTCATCAGTCCATAACAGTAACTATTAGCAACATAAAGACACACAGCAACATTAAATACACAAACACGCCATTAAAAACACAAACAAAAGATCACTGCCACTGATTTAAAGCCTACACAAACACTTACCAAACATTTACTGTCAGTTTGGTTTGTGGTATAAGAAAATAATAATATAAATCTGTGTATATGTAGAAGATACAAAGTTCTGAACTTCAACTTGTCAGACACAAATTAATCACCAAATCAAATTACGACACAAGCTCAATAAACCATATGCAGGAGACAACGTTCAAAATGAATGCATGAAAAATGCATGAATGCATGGAGTGAGATGAGTGTGAATTGTGTGTGATCAAATCAAAGTTAAACCCATCAGAACATACCCGGCGGTACCAAAGATGCGCTCTCTCTCTCTCTCCGTTCGGCTAGAAGTCCATTAGTTTGATCCAGAGCTCGCGCTAAAAACTGACCCGTTCTGCTAGTGTTTGGCTCTAATACCGGGGCTAAAGCTGTGGATGGGTTGTATTTCTGCTGAGTGCTTTGGTCAGCGTGCTACATTGTCTGTTATAGTGGGTTGGTCAGGGAGATTTTGAAAGGCCCTGTAGGAGGAAGAGGAGGAGACGGCAGAAACACAGCGCGCAACAGCGCCACCAGCATGACAGTGAAGGAACTACAACACCTGTTGAGCGAAGACCTTTTTTTACAGTCTATGGCGAAGACCTAAACGAGTTCTCTTTATTTTCTCACTCTCGCATCACTTTCTAACATTCAATACTATGAAGATTTATTAGCGTTTTTTTTTCTTTTTTTTTTTTTGGAGCGAGGCATTGTCAAATCCAATTCACTCTAATTTGGGGGTAGGTGAAATGATTTAATACGTCTGTGAAAAAGTAGGCTATCTTACCAAAATAAAAGGAACAAGTGAAATATAAATACAACTTAAAATAACTTTTGTAGTTTTAAAATCTAATTTATTCTTGTGATTGCAACTCTTGAGTAACATTTCTCAGTCAACATTTTCAGTGTTTTGCTTAATGTCCCCCTGTGGTGAAAATCAAGTTTTTAATGTTGTTTATATGTCTATGGAATGTTTTAAATGTGCTTTAAGACAAGCCATGTACAAATTCATCAGTCAACACCATTGCTGAATATTTTATCCATAAAACAGCTGTGAAAAAAGACAGTCAGAAAAGCGGTTTTGGAATCGTTGGTGTTTCTTACGTCACAAACAAACTACCTTGTAACCAATCACGTCACGATGAGGGGGCGGGCTTAAGCATATCATTAACTATTCTATTTGCGTTATATTTATTTAATAAAAAAAATAAAATAAAAAAATAAAATAAATATCTTTAACTATCCTCTAAAGCAGGGCGATCTCAAGAGAAGCCAGGTTATCCCGGTATATTTTTCTGTAAATGAAATGAAATAAAATGGGAACATGGTTTGTGTAAAATTTGCAACACATTATTAGCTGTTTGATAACATAGTCAAGCCAAAGGTTAATAATATCAATTACAGCTATGCATTGTTTTCCAACGTTGTAAAGACCCATACAAAACACATTAACCATTCTGATATATTGACTTGTAGAAGAGCCTGTGTGAGTGCAGTCGGGGCTCATTTGCATATTCATTAATTCGCTTAGATATGGAATCAAAGATGAGTTTTAATGGCAAAATTATTGACTGCAGGGGAACTTTCATGTTTTGTAAACAGTGATACTTTTTTAAAGATTCTTTGGTGACTAGAAAGATTTGAAAAGCATTTATTTGAAATATAATTTTTGTAACCATGAAAAAGTTTTTACTCTCCTTTTTATCAATTAATCCCTAGTATTCGATGGTGTATTTATTTGTTAGATGCTTACAGTGTATTCGTTCAGGTACATTTTGTGTTCCTTGAAATACATTTCCCACAAGCTTGCCATTTCAGCCCTTGCTCTTCGGTAAAACCTTTCTTTTGTAGGCTACTATTAAAGTTCTAAATGTCAATATGACGAACAGTGAAACTAATCAATATATTGACTGGTAGTTACTATATGAATAATTTGACATCAATGTTGAATTAAAACAATTTTTATTTTATCTCTTTGCTAGTACAATCCATTCATTTAGAAAATCATGCATAAACATTTAAAAACTGAAAGCAAAACTGGAAAATGTATTCATACCAAGTAATTAAATTAACTTCTAACAAGTCTTCTCACGATTCTATAACTGAACTGACGTGTTCAGATCTTGCGCAAGGCGCGCGCGGTTTCCTCCAGAGCTTCACGTGGTTCACTGGGAGGAGGGATCTTCAGGTCAGTGGGCTCCACTCCCCAGATCTCAGTGGCGTAGTCTGTAATGGTGCGGTCGCTCGAGAACTTTCCAGAGGCCGCAATGTTCTTAATTACCACCCGAGTCCACTCTCTCGGATCCTGTAGATGGAGAAATATGGACCAGTTTAGAGTCTTTTTGTAATTTTACTGGAGCTTGACATCCATGGTCACTTTGACCTGGTGCTACATAGATATAAGCTGTGTAATGATTCTTAAATCAAAATTTTGCCTTTTGCGTTTCACAGAAAAAAAATAGCTGGTAACGCTTCCTTTTACAGTCCAGTTACCCATGTAAATACTATGTACTTATTTTAGTAACCACAATTACTGGGTAATAACTAGTACTAACCCTGAACCTACCCCTGTTCCATGTATTTACCTTATATTAGCCAGTAATTTCTAGGTAAGTACACTGTAAGTACTGTACTGTAAAAGGAAGCGTTACCAAATAGCTTAGGGTTGGACATTAATGAACTGAGTCTATATATAAAATATTGAGTTATGCAAATAATGAGTAATGATAATAAAGGTTTACTCAATAATGATAATGTCATTATTCCAGTTTGATACGTGCTCCGAACCACTGATTAAAAACAAAAGATTCTCAAAGGTTTTGAAGCTTCATTAAGCAGTGTTCAAAAGCCGCCATAACTTATAAAATGAATGTTGAGCATTAAATGAAATGTTTATGCGATAATGTTCACCTTATACAGAGAGCTGACTTTCTCTTGACACTTGACGTAAGACTCGTAGTCTGCAAAAACCTTAAACCTGGAGAGAAAAATTCTCAATGATGAGAAAGTAATGTAGGAGTTTAAAAAAAACTGTGTCTGCGTGTGGGTTTTACCGATCATGATAGAACAGCATGTTGATGATGTCGCTGAACATCTCAGGCTGTTTCGGTGAAAAATAGCCACTTTTAATCTGATTTATGGCCTGTTTCAGCTCCGGAAGATTCTCATAATATTGTAATGCATCATAGCTGCGCACACACACACACACACACACACACACACACACACACAAAGGAATGGTTAATGTCTTCGCACAAGCACATAGATTGAATGACTTTTACTCAGCATCCATTTCCATCGATTTAATCTCTCCGTCTCATTCTCTACCCTTTTTTATCCATCTCTGCTACATCTTCCACCCTCATGCCGAAAATGAAGAGGTTTTCTTCTCCAGCTTCTTCTGCCATTTCCACATTGGCACCATCCATTGTGCCAATGGTCAGCGCCCCATTCAGCATGAACTTCATGTTTCCGGTTCCGGACGCCTCCGTACCCGCGGTGGAGATCTGCTCCGACAGGTCTGTAGCTGGGATCACTGCACATAAAACACAGGTGAACAGGGATTTATGCATTAATACACAGAAAATACCATACCCAGTTTAGTTATTAAACCGTAGTTACCCTTCTCTGCCAGTGACACTCTGTAGTTCTCCAGGTAAATGACCTTCAGTTTACGGCCAATCACAGGATCGTTATTGATGACATCAGCGACAGTGGTGATCAACTTAATGATCATCTTTGCCATGTGATATCCAGGAGCAGCCTGCAGAAACAAACATGATAAAACTTGCCATTCAAAATGTTTTTTTTAATACTTTTATTTAGCGAGTATGCATTAAATTGATCAGAAGTGATAATTTGTAATGAAACAAACAAATTATATTTCAAATAAATACTGTTCTTTTGAACTTTTTATTTATCAAAAAAATAATTATATAAATAATCTATTATGCTATGTAAAAAATATTGTTGGTTTAACTTAAAAAAAAAACAAGTAACCTGGTTGCCTTAAAATTTTAAGTTGATTGAACTGGAATTTAAACTGGAGTTAATACAATGAAGGAGATTAATTTAATCATCAGAAACTCAAAATAATAAGTTATCTCAACTAAATAAATTATTTAAGTTGATTGGAAAAAAGAAAAAAATGTTGTGATAACAAATTTTGAAAATATTTTTTTTACAGTGTGGTTTTCCACAAAAAACATTAAGCAGCAAAACTGTTTTCACATTTGCACCAAATCAGCATATCAGAATGATTTCATGTGATCATGTGACACTGAAGACTGCAATAATGATGCTGAAAATTCACCTTTACAATCACAGGAATATATTATATTTTAAAATATATTCAAATAGAAAACTACTGTGATAATATTCCCAATATTACTGTCACTTTTTTCACTTTGTAGTGTACATATTGCAAATCAGTGCATGTGAGTGTGTTTGGAAAAGGTTGTTTGTTTTACCTTGCCCCCGATAATCACAGTCCGTGGCACAAACGGTTTCGTGGGGCTCTTCTTGATTCCTGTGTGTAAAACAGTTGAAAAATTCTTCAATCTTAGTCAAAGACAGTAAATAATGGCAGAATTTCATTGTTGCCTTCTATATGAGAGAATGCTTGTCGAAAAACATCCCAAAAAGTTAAACTTGTGTGTGTGTGTGTGTGTGTGTGTGTGTGTGTGTACATACGGTTGTACATAGTGATGACATGGAGGCAATTGAGAAGTTGTCGTTTGTATTCATGTATCCTTTTCACATGGACGTCAAACATGGATGCAGGATTCACATCTACGTTGTACTCTTTCTCTAAATACTGTGCAAACTTCAGCTTGTTATCCTACACACAGAAACATAAAAATTAACTGCAACTGACTTTAAATTGAAATGACCACATTTTAAGAATAATACCATTCATCAGAGTCAGTAATCCCCACAGAAAACCTCTAACATGGTGAACATTCATATAGACCATTTTGCAAGATGTAAACAACACTGGTCCAGAAACACTTCCTGTTTCAGTTTGTAACAGTTTTCTTTATTTCACATGTAAAGGAAACATCTTAAAGATGTTTGTTTAACTTTTTGATTCGGTTTTATATGTTCTGTTGGTTGTATTTTATCCCAGCTTTTATGTCGTGTTAAAAAACTGAAACAGGAAGTGCTTCTGGACCAGTGTTGTTTACATCTTGCAAAATGGTCTATAAAGCAGTCCCAAACAGCTTGTCACTGGGGCAGAAAGACTACATATCACTCTAATATGCACTTTTTAGGGGTAGCAAAGATGCCCTAAAGGGTACTGACCCAGTGATAAGCTGTTAAATAGTCCAATTTGGCCATTAAAATCTACATAGATAAGATTTTCAAATGCATTGATATGAGAGGAGTGTGCGTTTTGACCTGTTTGACTTTGGCTACATCTCGGATGAAGGCGTCATCGTCAACCAGATCATTCAGCTTCTGCAGCGCAGTCAGATCTTTTACATACTCTTCACCGATAGCCTACAAACGGTCACACAAGAATAAAAAACATGAAATGAATTGAAAAAATATGTTATAAAAAGAGAAAAACAAATGTGTACGTGTGTCGGACCTCTGCGATAAGATCCGCGAGTCCCGGATTGCAGAGGAGCAGCCAGCGTCGTGGCGTGATGCCGTTTGTTTTATTCTGAAATTTGTCTGGTTCCAGCTCGCTGAAGTCTCGGAATCTACATCAATACATTCAAAATAATCAGTGATGGGATGTAGGATTGTGTGTTTGTGAGTGAGTGAGAAAGAGAAAGCCCTACACGTCTCTTTTGATGATGTCTGAGTGGATCTCAGCAACTCCATTGACCTTGTGCGAGCCCACGATGCAGAGATGAGCCATGTTCACTCTCTTTCCCTCTACCTCCTCAATCAAAGACATCCTACGGATTCGATCCATATCATCTGGAAACAGAGATGCTATATGCTACACGCACACACAAACATGCATACAGTACAAAAACATTATTCCTGGGTTTACTTGTGTATGTGGGTTTTCAAAAATGGGCAGTCCTCTATTATTTGGTGTGTACTCACATCCAGATGTGTTTGGTTGATCTTGTATATGATCTGCAGGTGTCGGGGTAAAAGTTTCTCCATCAGTTCGACTGGCCAGCGCTCCAGAGCCTCAGGCAGAACCGTGTGGTTGGTGTATGCAAACGTTTTCTTAGTGATATTCCACGCCTAGAAGAACTCACTTTGAGTAATCATGTTACCTTGACAAATCCAACATACTATCAAATGTACAATAAAACAACCAAATGGCCAGATGTACTAACAGCTTGTGCCAGTGCAAACCCTCTTTTGGCTTATAAAAAATATAGTGAAAAATTAGCTCTGAAAAGGCATGGATAGGGTTATTTTTGCAGATGAACTTAATGTAGGAGTTTCCCTTTAAAGGAGTAGCTCACTTAAAAAAAAACTTTTGCTGATAATAGGCTTTATGCACAACTTACTTCCGCATTCTCTGTAAAACAGGTCTCATCGCTTCCGGTCCAGGTCTTTTGTATGTGCTTCATGAAATTTTTTGCGGTTTTACTCGAGATAACTTAAAAGGAGCGAGCAAAGATTTTTATAACCAATATCCCTCACATGTGCAGATTGATATTTAAACGTTTTATATTTTTTCTTCTTCACAGTACCGTTTAGATATTTAAATGGAATAAAACGCCAGTAACAAAGTGAACTAGGTAGGTTAGCTGATTACCTTACAAATCCATAGATATCGTAGTCAGTTCTTACGGCCGTTAACACTTTCTATGACAGGCGGATGCGATGAGACCCGTTTTCCGGTTTGGTCACGTGACGCTCGACATAAAGCCTATTAACTCACCCCCATGTCATCCAAGATGTCCATGTCTTTCTTTCTTCAGTCGAAAAGAAATTAAGGTTTCTGATGAAATCATTCCAGGATTTTCTCTATATATATTATAATGGACTTCATTGGGAACCAAACGGTTCAAGGCCCAAATGAGAGTTTCAGTGCAGCTTCAAAGGGCTTTAAACGACACCAGATGATGAATAAGGGTCTTATCTTATAAAAAGATTTGTTCATTTTGATGAACGAGAGTCACGAATGCGCATCACAGAACAGAGCAAGGCAAGCATTTGAGCTTATAAAACTTTTTTTTTTTTTAAATGAGCGATCGTTTCGCTTGATAAGGCCATTATTCATCGTCTGGAATCATCTAAAGCCCTTTGAAGAGTTTGCAGTTTGCACTGAAACTGTCTTTTGGACCTTGAACCTTTTGGACCCCATTGAAGTCTATTATATGGCGAAAAATCCTGGAATGTTTTCACCAAAAACCTTAATTTCTTTTTGACTGAAGAAAGAATGATGTGGACATCTTGGATGACATGGGGGTGAGTAAATTATCAGCAAAAGTTTTTTTTAAAAGTGAACTACTCCTTTAAGGTGCAAAATTTATGGGAGGAGTGTATTTAAATGAGTCACGCAAGGTGATTTACTAAGCTTTGCGCTAGACAATATGCTGGTGTTTGCGCCATTATTAAATGCCCCCAAAAAAGCACGTCTTAAACCAGACGCCAACTGTTAGATTTGTGTTGGTCATACATGATCTGACAGTGTCTGTGTTCTTTAATATGCGCGTCGTCAGTAGATCACACGCAGAACTTTCCTCTACCATCAGCGCTGTTTTGGAATTGGGCTCTCACGCGGTTTCGTAAATCTGACCTATAATGTCTAAATTTAACTCCTCTTAGAGCTATTAAGCAACTTGATCAAACTGAGCACAGTATTATAGCATCAGTTTAATTTTAGCATTCTTTATATACTTTTGAAATATATTTTATTTTTATATTTTCATGGTTCACTTTTACTTTGTTTTAGAAATTGTATTCTGTGCTAGTGTCATTTTATCCATTCATTATTCTTAAACTTACATTTAATCTAGTCAGTTATTCATTAATATCTACATTTTATTTTAGCTTTATTTCAATTATAAAAAGAATCTTTTTAGTTTTAGTGCTCTGACTCATTGTACTACAGTTTCTGTCACAGTGTCGGGTGTATGTTCCCTGGTGTCCACTAGAGGTCCTCTTTCCACATGGTGTCATTCACTTTTGGAACTAAGGCCACGTTTACACAAAGCCGGGTATTTAAACGAATATTTCCCCCCTCTCCGTTTTCAAAAATAACATCGTTCACACACCCGCATAAATACGCCATCAAGCGCCATCATGACTATGCCAAATCTATGGACGGCAGTGTAGGGAGAAGGATAAAGCCATGCAAGCCAATCAGAATCCTCAGAATCGAGAAGAGAGGACCTAAAATGCCGTTTCTCCCAGTTCACACGATAACACATAACCGGCGTTTTCAGAAATCTCCACTTTGGCCGGAGTTTTTAGAAATAATCGTTTTCTGTGATAAAAACAGGGTTTTCGTGTAAACGAGAGGCCAATCCGCAGAGAAATATCTGCGTTTTTCCTTCATGTAAACGGGGCCTAAATTCCCCACAATCCTTGTCTGTGCTCATCACTGTTCATTGCACTCAGCTGTTCCCCATCATGATGCTCATGTTCTGTGTGTATAAAATATCCTGCCTGTTTAGTGTTTGTTCCGGAGTCCTTGTTTTATGTCACCACACTTCTGAAGTCTGCATCTGCCTGGTTCTTGTTTTTGTTTAGTTCTTGTGTTTGGATTGATTATTGAATTTGGACCCCTGCCTGGATGACTACGAGCTTGGATTGCCCTTTTATTAAAAACTACTGCTCTTGGATTTTCTGTGTGTGTTTTGTGACCGTTTTAACTTCAGACTTCTCAACATTTGACCAATTAAAACACATCTGTATGGGCTGTCACAGTGTATCATAGATTTATAAATCTTACTGAATCCCAGTCCAGTTTCTCAATGTCCACAAATATCCTCATCAGCTCAGGTATGGCCATAGCAGGATGAGTATCATTTAGCTGGATGGCAACCTGAAACACAGACATGAAGAATCACACAAATGCATGCAGTGACTTTCTTTAAAGTTCAGTTAGTTAAAACGGTTGTGTATAGTAAAGTTGACCTTATCAGGGAAGCTGTCAAATGACAACGGTCCAGAGGAGCTTCTCTTCGAGGTCTTAAAGCGGCGAATCACATCTTGTAAAGTTGCTGCAACCACGAAATATTCCTGCTTCAAACGCAGCTCCTTTCCCTCAAAAAACTACAACACCAACCAATTACAGTGTCAATTGCAAAAAGCTTAAACTGGATAAATGAAACCTAATTTTCTGCAAACAATAATGAATAAAGTTTCACAGAGAAGCCATTTAATCCTCAATCTGCCTCAAAGAGGGTGAAATAAAACTTACATTGTCATTTGGATAAAGCACGCGGGAAATGTTTTCTGCTAAGTTACGGTCCAGAACTGCCTGGATATAATCACCAACATTAACTGTAAAAACAAAAACATCCATCATTGAATTATTACCTATAAATTCCAATAACATTAAGGTCACAACCTATTTTGCTTATGCCTTTTAGACATTTCTAAGTGAATAACTAAATGAGGAAAATGAGGCTTGATTTTATCCATGCAAGCATTTGAACACTTTATTCAAATCTATTTTTATGTACATTATATCTTGAAAAAAATTCTGAAGACCTTTGGAATAATATGCATTAACTGCATCATAATAAAACCAAAAAATAGGCTCGATTATGATTTTACATTGATTTTAGTAATTACAAAAAATGTCAGATAAATTGTATTGGTGACCCATTGTGTGAATGACTCACAGTCTCGGAGATTGAAGTCGTTGGGAGCGCGTGCAGACCACAGGCGCATGGTGTTCACCGTATTATTCATGTAGCCAGGGATTGGCGTGTCGTACGGCATTGCCAGGACCACCTGCACCACAACATGCATTACAAACCTGGCCAAAGTACTGTAATGCTATCTTGTGGGAGTGTATGTTCTGTACGCCTGTAGCTGTTTTCAAACCTGTGTGTCAACCCATTTGGGCTCCTTTCCCTCCACTTCCTCCACACGCCCATAGAAATGCACAGGCAGCATGAACTCAGGACGGGCCTTCTCCCAGGGGTTACCATACCTTAACCAATCATCCGCTTCCTCAACCTAACAGACAATGATACAGCAATGACGAAGACGACACCAGTGTCAATCTGCACTGGACGACATGGTACTCAGATCTAGGTCAGGTTAAAGTTCACGTGTATGTGTATTTCTTTTTTTTATTACACAAACACACCATTATCACTGTCCCTTTGTAAATAAGATGAGCCACTGTTTCTTATTAACCTACTACTGCTTGCACAAGACCCTCATTGGTCCAGTATTGGTGCAGTATTATCAGCTTTGCGGCAAGCTCACATGCAACAGGCCAGTGACCACAAACGCAATGGACTCCTGGCCCATATGCATCGATTTTTATGCAGACGCTGACCTACAAAAAATGTAACGCAAACTACCCACAGTTTTGTGTAACTACAAAAATGTATTTTTTTAAACATAAATTTAACATATTAGTTTATATATTTAAGAAAATATAAGTAACTAATAAAACTTATTCTTGTTTAAATATATTTTAAATATAACATTTTATTTTTTGGCAAATGCTGTATATGTATAAATAGTCTAATAAATAGACTTATAAAAATATTTGAGAAATTATAAATAATCATTTAAAAATATTTTGGCTTTTTAATGGATTCTGAAATATTTGTATAAATATTATTTGAGAAAATATGTAAAAAAATATATAAGAAAATATATTATTTTGCCAGCCATCAAATTCACCTGCCAGCCATCTTTGATTTTCTGGTTGAAGATTCCATACTCATATCGGATCCCATATCCATAAGCAGCCAGACCCAGGGTCGCCATGGAGTCGAGAAAACAAGCTGTGGATCGCGCACACACAGTAAATATCACTATTAATCTATTCTAGATTATGCTATTGAATTTTTCAACAGTCAATAGTCTATTGTTTGTTTATGTGAGTGAGTGAGTGAGTGAGTGAGTGAGTGAGTGAGACCTGCTAATCTTCCCAGGCCTCCATTGCCTAATCCTGCATCTTCTTCCATTTCTTCCAGATCCTCCATATCCAACCCCAGCTGCAAGGAAGAAGAGAGGTTTACAGACAGCTAGACACACATGGATGGATGAGTGTCTTGTTCTCTCTCACCTGGTAGATGGCCTCATCACAGGAGTTCTGTAGACCCAGATTAATCATGGTGTTCTGGAGCGCTCTACCCATGTAGAACTCCAATGACAGGTAATAAACACGCTGAAATACATAGAAACACACACAAATCAAACAGTCTTTCTAGAGAAACTGCATTCTTGGATTATGCATTTGGTGCACATTTTGACATTAATTTCTTTTACTTTTCTATACATTTCTGTTTGTAATATATTTTGATTAAAAGCTCTGCATAACTAGAGAAAAATATAAATTTTGTTGAGGTTGTTTTTTTTTATGTGTGTGTATGTGCCAATGTAGAAAATTTAATAGAGATTTAAAAAAAAAAGAAAAATAATATAGATATTATTATTTTTCATTTTAAAATTATTATAAAATGTTATTAATTTTCATAACTTTTCCAGGATAGTATATTTCCCTAATTTATGCATGTTTGGCAATTAGCTGGAACCCTGTTATTAATCACAAACAACTGGAACTAATACTTTATTTTCATCCATGAAATTTGTCTGTAATACATTTTAAAGATTTAAGCAACTAGATTAACCTGACTGACACTGGAACAACCTGCTAATCTTAGCCTATATTAAAAATGACCAAAAAACAACATACCTTTTGCTTGTATTCCAATAAAAGCATAAATTACACAGTGAACTTATTACAATCAAATGTTTTTGAAACAGCTAGCCTATTTAAAAAAACTTAACTTTGGCAAAATGACAAATAGTTAGTAAAATTGGTCATTAATAATAGTCAAAGCCAATAAGATTTTGACTTATTGACTTTTTCCTGACTCACCTTCGGGTCTGCCTCATAGTAGAACTGCTGTGTCCGGATCCAGCGACCCACCAGGTGATCACGCACCGTGTGCGCGAGCGCGAAATAATAATCCCGCGGCGTCGCGACGTTCCTGTCTTTGACCAGCGTGAAGTGCAGGTGCCGGTTGAAGCCCTTCTTGAGCTCCGCCACATTCTCCACACCGACGATCCCTCTGATGCTGATCTGCTTGCGTTTCTCCTGGTCCGTTAGAGGCGTCGCCATCCTGAAGATCACCGGTTCCACCGAGCACAGCGCACGGGGGTCACAAGCCACATATTTTTATAGCTGGGGAACAGAGGGAGGGACGGAAAGTCTCTCCCTCCCTCTCTCATTGAACTGTTGTTTTTTTGTTTGTTTGTTTTTTAGCCATGGTAAACATATTACAGTATTTGAATCAATGACGTGACGTCTATACGGTCCATATTAAAAAAAGTCTTTTAATTGTGTAAATCTTTGAAAATGTTGTGGTTTTGTCTGGATTTTAAGTTAGGCTATAAAAAATGCAGCTCACACACTTGAACAATCATCTTTTTCTATGATATATGTGTTCAGTTGATTTTTGTTAGACTTAAAGGAGTAGTTCCCTTTAAAAAAAAAAACTTTTGCTGATAATTTACTCACCCGCATGTCATCCAAGATGTCCATGCCTTTCCTTCTTCAGTCGAAAAGAAATTAAGGTTTTTGATGAAAACATTCCAGGATTTTCTCCATATAATGGACTTCAATGGGAACCAAACGGTTCATGGTCAAAAATTGCCTTATGAAATTCATGAAAAATATCAAAATATATATAGGTATATAACCACATTACTCTGATTAAATACATTACCATTCATATTTTTTTTTTTTACCATAGCAAATTTGCACACATTTTGCACAAACTATTTTCACAGGGAAATGACAAACAGTTTTTTATTGCACTAATCCAGTTTATTGAGCACACAGATAACAATTCAGACACAATAATAATAATACATTTCTTATATTGGGATTAATTTATTAAAAAATACAATTTACAATGGGTGAAATTTTCCTGTCACGCACCCAAACATTCAGTTGTTTGTTGAGCTCAACAAACAGATAAAGTAGGCTACAGCACCTGCCCCATTTTTAACCCCACCAGTGGGATTTTCAATATATCTTTTAAAAATGCAACTGTACATCCTTTATGGTAAACTTATAGCCAATGCTTCAAGCAGCTAAACTATATGCTGTCTTGTTTAAATTTCTCTATTGTTTTATATTGCAATCTTTTATCACATTGAACAAAAGCAGCACCAGTTATTTGTTTAGCATTCACGTTTAGCTTGTGCACATTTGAGGCAGCAAAGGATAAATCAAACGGAGAGAGAGAGAAACAAAAGTGTATTCATTCTCATCTCTCCATAATACATTATGCAAGGATGTGGAAATGCTTGTGTCTTTGTGTCCCAATTAGTGTTTTCTATTCTGTCCAACAAACAGAAAGCCATTACCTCCTCACTGACACACATTCAGCTCATTCTGGCCTTCTCTAATACACCCCAAATATATGTTTGCTCATCGACTGTGAATATGAAGAGAAGGTTAGAAATATCTCATACTGAGTTTAGGTTTAGGGATTGGGTTTGGTCAGGGTTTTTAGTTGAAATTCCAGAATAGGGTTTAATATATAAGATTAACTGAGGCATAATATGCGCAATGAGGCTGTAATATAAGATATTGTACTCTAGTTTATGTCCCCATCTGCAGTTAAAATTCCCTTTATATGCAACAGAACGTTTCTATATAATGTAAAATTCATCCTCTAAGGTCTAACACATCAGTAACTTATTTCTAAGCTTAACTTGAAACAGAGGATTTTATCATGAAACAACACTCTGTTACGATCCAGTAAGCTTGGAGTTCACATCCATGAGCACCTTTTCCATAAAAACAACAATGACAACATCAATAATGATAATAATAATAATAATCATATCTAGAAAAAGAGTAAGAAAGAGAGAAAAATGATTCAAGAATTCCAATAATTTACCTCACATACATCAGGGTCAGAGTTAAGGTTAGGGTTAAGTTTGGGTTGAGTTGACCCTAACAAGTCCATTTACATTTCTGATCTCTCAGACCTTGTTAAAACATATTAATGACTGTCAACAGCAAACCCCCTGCCAAGTACTCACAGCTGAATCCATGTGTGTGTCTGCATATGAATGTGTATCAGTCGAGGACTCTTCAGCAGACTGAGCCTGCAGCTTCAGACTCTCCGGGTGTATAAAAATCAGGAATAGGCAGCCCAGAATGAAGAGTCACCTATTAAAAGAAATACACACACAAATCAAGTTATTGGTCATAAAAAAACCTTTTAGTTCAAGCCTTGCCTTGCCTAGGCCTATGTCCCAACTGACGTGGTAGTTAACAGAATCAGGACGATGATGATTAAATACCAGCTTTAATTAATAAACACAAAGAGAATACATAAATGAAGGCACAGAAATCATAACACAAACTACTCGCACTACAGACGAGAACCGGTAATGAACTGAATCAGACAGTATAAATACACAGGGAAGCTAATTTGATAGACAGCTGAGCGTAAACAGTAACAGAGGAGACTAACCAGGTTACAATTAAGACTAAACTGAACTGAAGCACATGAAACAAACACACAGGAATGAAACTAATACAAAACACAATATTATTGTCTCCTCAAAGTGCATTAAAATCATTTAATGCACAGCTAGCATGGATTATCCCTCTTATACCACCATGGTCATTTGCTAGCATCGATAAATTAAAGCTGTTATTGATGTTTGCAGCGTAATATTTGACCGGAAGTGTAAAAACTATCGTTACTTTCTAGGGCTGTCAAAACGATTAATCGCGATTAATCGCATCCAAAATAAAAGTTTGTGTTTACATAATATATGTGGGTGCACTGTGTATAATTATGTTGTATATATATAAAACACACATGCATGTATATTTAAGAAAAAAATGTATTTATATATAAAATATTTATATTTATATATAATGTAAATTATATATAAATCCATATACAGAATATACATGAAAATATTTCTTAAATATATACAAGCATGTGTGTGTGTTTACATATCTAAAATAATTATACACAGTGCCCCCACATATATTATGTAAACACAAACTTTTATTTTGGATGCGATTAATCGCGATTAATCGTTTTGACAGCCCTATTATTTTCACCAGCTTGTTAGATCTAGTGTGCCCATGAATGTTACTGTGTGCTCAACGCGATCTCCGATCTCTGTGTGAGTGTGTGTGAGTGGCGTGTGTGTGTGCTTCAATAAAAACAGCACATTAATATAGAAGTGTCTTGGAACTACCTGTGCATCTGTTTTATTGCACACCTTCCAGCCAATCAGAATCGAGTATTAAAACAGACCAGGGTATTAAAGTTTTTATTGAACATTGATGGAGCAATATATTTTGTGTGAAAATAAATCATAAAAGTGGTTTGTTTGTTTGTTTGTTTGTTTGTTTGTTTAAAAATCATATAAATGTACAAGGTGGCAAAAAAAGTTTTGGAAGGACATGAGGGTGAATAAGTAACACACAGAATAGAATTTTTATTTTTGGGTGAACTAACATTTTAAGTGCTAATTACATGTAATACAGATGAAAATATAATAGATTTTCATTTAATTGCAAATAAAATGCAATTAAGTATCCAAAAATTGTAACAATTTGCACGTATGCAAAAGCAGTGAATGAATGAAATTAATGTTACCTGAACATTGCGGTTGAGGCTGATAGCTGGGTAGTACATGCCCTCTAGTGTGTTGAAGGCAACGGGTCCCTGTTGCTCATCATTTATCAAAAACAATAGAATCCCACGAGAGAAATCCAGCAGCACACCCACAGTCGCCCCTTTACTTATTCCTCCATCCGTACTGAAAGAGGGAGAAGAGAAAGACAGAATAAATTAAAGATATTGCCTTGACCAAATAGAGTGTTTTATAGACCCTAGTTTTACTCAATAAACACATTAAAAAAATAGAAGTGCATTTTATTTGCAATTTAACGTAAATCTATTAGTGATCTTAGCCTGCTGTTACTCTTGACCTCTCTCTACTGCATGTGAATAATATGAGTTAACAGCAGATGGCAGTAATCCATCACATTTTTTCACTTGGACTGTAGGCGATTTCAGACGTTTTTATTAGCTTCATTCATTAATTAAATGAAGCATGTACTTTGTAACCAAGGGCAACAGTGAACATTTGCTGAGATGCTTTATCAGGCTATAATCAGGCAATAATTTCTTTCAATAATTTCATAAATTACACTGAACAAAATTATAAACGCAACACTTGTTTTTGCTCCCATTTTTCTTGAGCTGAACTCAGAGATCTAAGACTTTTTCCATGTACACAAAAGGCTTATTTTTCTCAAATATTGTTCACAAATCTGTCTAAATCTTAGTGAGCACGAGATAATCCCTCTGCCTCACAGGTGTGGCATATCAAGATGCAGATTAGTCACACCTGTGAGGTGGATGGATTATCTTGGCAAAGGAGAAGTGCTCACTAACACAGATTTAGACAGATTTGTGTGAACAATATTTGTGAGAAATAGACCATTTGTGTACATAGAAAAAGTCTTAGATCTTTGAGTTCAGCCAAAGTCCGATTAGGCAAGTCATGCCACTCGGCCGCCATCTTGGCAACGCCTCCGGGCAGCTTTTTCAGACTAACAAGACCAGGATCCTATCTAAATGAATGGGCAGAGAGTCAGAACTGCACTTACACTGGTCACCGGGACATAAAAACTGCATGTATGAAAACAGCAGTTAATTATTATAAAAATCGCTGAGAAAGTTTAATGACTTTGCCCCAAAATAAGGTTTAAAATGCACTTTTTCCCCACAGGCTATGCTTTTACTACGCATGCGCAAGGGTTCTCGTCTCCGCTGTCACAAACCTCAACTGTGCGCGTGCATCAGTGGAACCAGATGATAGGCTTTAATGTTTCCCGGCTTGACTGTTAAAAGCAGACGATTGGCTTTCCAGCGGGAGGGGTGGGACATCTGCATACAACCGCCATCTCTGGCATTACAGGTTTTCCCTATATAGTTGTATTGAGGATTTAGGAAGTGGTATGTCTTTATATAAATTGTCTCTGGTTCAGCTCATGAAAAATGGGGGCAAAAACGAGTGTTGCATTTATAATTTTGTTCAGTGTATATTTTTGGTTTGGTTCAAACCTTTTTAAGGTTCAAACCATTGTATTTTCCAATTTTTTTAATAAAAATAGTTTTTAATCTAAGAATTTACTTAGAATAAAACTATAAACAATTTGTAAGTCAATGTTCAATTTATTTAGTATAAATAAAGAAAAACATTAAAAAAGTCTTGGTTACAAGTGTAACCCTGGTTCCCTGAGAAGGGGAATGAGGTACTGCGTCTGAACAAGACATTATGGGGAATGCCTCTAGCGTGACACCGCTGTCTGAAGCACGTTCTAAAACGCAACAATATCATTGGCCGACGACAGTCTGTGACTACCAGTCCAACTGTGAGTATAAAAGGGCACATGTAGTACACGTTATTCTCTTCTTTATCTGAAGCAGACTTAAACAGGCAAGCCTGAAGCATGGCAACGAGATGCAGTGTTTTGTTCCCATCCTCAGTAAACCAGGTTTACATTTGTGACCAAGACGTTCCCTTTCGAATGGGAACTCATACTGTGTCTGAACAAGATTCTATTGGGAACAAATACCTATTACGCCATGCTAAGGGACATAAGGGACATACAAAGACATATCAGACTTACATGCCCAACTCAAGTGAACCAGCGGTGGAACTGTCAGTAACGAAATTGCCTAAGGCCACTACCTTAGTCTTACACCCTATACAAGATAAGCCCTGGCCTTTTTAAACTTCCATACCTTCCTCGCAGGGCCAAGTGTTAGAGCCCGTTCCGAGGGCAGGACTCAAATCTGGTATGTCAGCTCTGAATGCTAGACATCACCTTTAAGGGAACCTGGCCTGAGAATACCTAACTCCCTAGCCTGTCACTACCTCTAGGGGGAGCAAGAGAATCCCTGCTCTACCTCTAGGACACCCCAGTCAACCCCAAAGACTCACTTATCAAGGGGATCTGCAAAAGCGTTAGCTACTACCACTCAACCTCACTGTCTTATAGAGGTATGATTCCAGGAATCGGACAGTGACCATCTCGGAGAGAAGAGGACCATACTCAAAAACCCTAAACAGTTAAGGAGGGTCACTCTTCAAAAGAACCTGAAGGCCTGCAGGAAAAAGGGAGTTAGCCGTTTTAGTCTTAACTACAACCAGCTGTTCTCATACCAAGATCTCAAGACTAAAGACATTTTCCAAAGTTGCATTACAACAAAAATGGTTTGCATGTTTCATCAATTACCAAGAGATCAGTCTGAGGCTTGTCTAGTAGATATAAAGAAAGTTTGCAAGAATCTCACGGAGCTCTTCTCAGGGAGCAGAGGACTCAACTTAAAGACCCTCAAGTGGGGGTCCTAATCAACGTTCACCATGAAGACTTAACTATTCAAGGCAAACCCCTCAAACTGCTGTCTTCAGACTAAGATTTGCACTAGGATATTTACAACAGGAAGGGTTCGCAAATCTGGGCCGAATGCCACATCCAGTCGGGTTCTAGAGAAAGGAAGAGCTCTTCTTGGTGAACAGAGGACCCATACACCTGAACAAGGAGAGGGTTCTGGTGGGTTTGCAAAGATGGCGCTAAAGCCATTCTTCGTAAGGATTCTCGAGATCTGCGCTGTAAGGGAGCTTCCAACTTAGTAGACCCCAATATCTGGGCGAGGAAGCTTCTATCGTAAGCAATCATCAAGTCTCCTGTTTACAGGTACTATTGCAATGTAGTTGACAGAGACTAGGAGGGATGCCAATTTTAACTGGCGAGCATCCTCAACTTGTGCACTAGCACTTGTCAGACATGCTTCACAGCTTACGTTCAAATCCTACATCTATAGATCCTTCCGCACCTCAGCCTGCTACCCCTATGGCACAGCTATTGTGTGCAGTGCAGCCCCGGCCCAGCCCGTTGCCGCATATGCCCTGTCATTCAAACGAGATGTGGTATGCAGTGGCTTGGATGGCAAGCTTTGGATCCTTTAATGATGATGCCTAACCCACTGAGAGATAGCTGGCTAGCGTCTCTTTAATGGAAGGCATCATCACATATTCATGCTTGCGCATTCCCCTATATTTGCATAACTAGCATGATAACAGAGATGAATGGGTGGTGATGGCGCAGTGGATAAGACACATGCCTTTGGGGTGAAAGACCTGGGTTCGAATCCACTGAGACACCAATGTGTCCCTGAGCAAGACTCTTCACCCCTAGTTGCTCCAGATGCGTGCGACCTTCTATATAGCAATTGTAAGTCGCTTTGGATAAAAGCGTCAGCTGAATAAATGTAAATGTAAATGAATAAATGAATGCGGGCTGAATATGGTTTCTTCCATGATCTCTCAACCTCAGCTTGGAGATCCAGAAGAAATTGAAGGCTCAAAGGAACGGGACGGTTATGTCCAGACAGAAATCGCTTGTCCAACCTGCGTCAAGCCATCTCTGATCTCTCCTCTCCAAGAGAGATCTAGCCTCTCTGTGGCACTGGACCTCACCAGCTTCTTCAAGCCACAACCTGCTCTTCCTGGCTGGCAGCCAGCAGAGCGCTATCTGCTGGATCGGATGATGCAAGTCCTTGTCCTTCGAGACAAAGGACACACGTGAACGGAGCTTCTTCATAGAGAAACTCTCACAGTGTGCCCTTTCATCCCCATCAAGGATTGAACGTGCGTACTCCTCGACCAAGCAGGTAACGCACAAGTCATGTGTGTCCTCGGGTGTCAGACACCTCTGATAAGGAGGCACACACTTCCTAAAACGTTTGGCAGTAGAAAAAAATTGCCTTAACACGTTACAAACAAACGGCTCCTGAAGACAAAGATTATAATGACGTGTACTACAGGCGCCCTTTTATACTCACAGTCGCACTGGTAGTGATGTCACAGACTGTCTTCGGCCAACGATATTGTCGCGTTTTAACACATGGTTCAGACACCGGTCACGCTGGAGGCATTCCCCATAGCGCCTTGTTCAGACGCAGCGCGAATTCCCAATTGAAAGGGAAACAGGTTTACACCATGATTTTCAATTAGATCAATATGAAATGCACTTTAAATAAATTACACGATCGTTTTACTATTTTTCAGTATATATCAATGAAGAAATTCAAAAATACTAACAATTAAAAAAAAATTACTAATTAATTACTTAAATGACACCATCATTTTACTTTTTCAGTGACTACCATGCACACATAAACAAACATTAATTCATACCGGTTGGTGTGCGAGTTGTTATGCATGAACCAGGAGCGATTGTTGTCCACATACATGGCCCAGGCTTTATCATCCTTCCCCAGCATAACGTCCTTCATGACATCAGCCCGGGCGATCCCAAATGCAGGGTCAGGGTGGTTGTCATAGCGATCGATGGTCATCTCCCAATAGTGCACACCACGAGAGAACCCTGTATTGCCCATGACAACACGATCATCGTAACTGTTACACGTCACCGTGAGGTTGTCGTTGGACAATATGATGTCAGGGTGGGCCGATGCAGAGTCAAAGGTGAACCAGGCAACTGCAGAAAAAGCACACACACATACAGTCATGAAGGCTGGTTGGTTAAGCTCAGATTTACAGAGGAATGAACGTCCAGATGAATTTAAGAACACAGAGACACTGCAAATAAATCCCGCAAACACACTCTATCATTCACTCATGCACACACACACACGAAAGGGTGTATGAGGTTAACATAATCATGATGTTCAGATATTCAGGCATTCATACCTGCTGCCAGAGTTTTACTACCATATGAAGCCAGACTCACTGAAATCAAGAGAGAGGAAAAGAGCGAGAAAAGGTTGGAGACAAAAAGAAAAGTGGAAGAGGCAGAGAAATGCAGAGAAAAGAAAAAGCAGAATGGTGGAAGGAGGGAGAAAAAGAAAGTAACAGAATTGGGTACTGAAAGAGTGGAATAAAGCAGCAGATCAGGGAAGCTGGACTTATTCAGCGCTCACATGTAAAAAACAAGTCAATAATATCAACAGCACATTAACAATGATGTTAATTTATATTAGTATCAGACATACAGTGGTGCTCATAAAGACCTCAAAACAGACTGTCAGGGTGATGTCATATTGACATCTACTAAAATCTGATGTTTTATTTTGCATTGACATGCTCCAGCTTCCCTGTGCATTAAGAGTGGCAGCATTCAGTAGTAAGGTGTGTGAGTGTAGCAGTGAGATAACATCTCTTACTCTCTGATGTCTGCATGACAAGCGTTTTGCTGTACTGGCCGACCCCGCTGGAGTTAAACGCTTTAACACGGGATTTATAAGTGCTGTTGAAGTGCAGACCGTCCACAGTGCAGATCATCTCTGTACCAACATACACTTCCTGTAGAATACACACTTCAGTTAGTAAACACACGTGGCTAACTATGTTTGAAATAGCAACGAGGGCCCTGCTTACGGTATACTGAAGATTATATACTCTATGTGGCCTACTATTTATTAAACAGTATATGTTTGTTTCACACGACTCTGTGTTTAAAATTGGCAGTCTAATTAAATTCTGAATCAAGAAAAGATGTTAAAACCCCTTTGGTACTACATTTGATTTATTGGTAACATTTTAAATGGAAGGGCAGATTGAGTGCATTGCATTGTGGGAAATAGTATCCAACACAAAGTGCTTTGTTGTAAACTACATTATATCAAAGAATCAGGTCGGTATATAATAGGAAATTTCGGAATTCTATACTATCATACTACTCTTACTATTTCAGGACAAGAAGGGTAGTATGCAACTTCAAATTCAGTTCAGCCCAGGTGCACACAGAAAAATGACATATTTTGCATAGTATGCACATTTTCCGTATGCATGGTCTCACTTCCTGTAGAATATAATGTTAAGTTAATTTGCTAATTAAGGCTGATGAATATCTTGGGAAAACACAAT
The DNA here is from genome assembly GCA_038021265.1 of Cyprinella venusta. Lineage (NCBI taxonomy): Eukaryota > Metazoa > Chordata > Actinopteri > Cypriniformes > Leuciscidae > Cyprinella > Cyprinella venusta. The sequence continues at coordinate 17,599,280 of CM075869.1, read as the reverse complement.
GTGATACTGTTGCTAAAAATCTGCCCAAAAATGGAGCAAATATAAGAACACATGAACCTGGCTTTCTAAAATAAGAGCTTGGCCTGTTTAGAGGATAGAAGAGATTGAGTGTGTGTGTGTGTGTGTGTGTGTCTACATATGTCTGAGGGTATTTGAATTATTATGTGCACGTGTAAGTGTAAGTATGAATGTGACTCAGGATATTTATTTTGATAAATATTTTTACACTACCGTTCAAAGTTTGGGGTAAGAACACATTTAAAAAAAAAGAAATTAATACTTTTATTCAGCAAGAATGCATTAAATTGATCAAAAGTGAGAATAAAGACATTTCCATGATTAAAAATGATTTATATTTCAAATAAATGCTGTTCTTTTGAAATTTCAGTTTCCAAAAAAAAAAAAGAAAAAAGAAAATAAGCAGCACAACTGTTTTGAATTTTAATGTAATAATCTTGTTTGATAATAATGAGACATGTTTCAGGTGGGATTTTTCAAGTGATTTTTCAAAATCACTTGAAATCCTATTCCTAAACCACTTACAGACACTGAGTTAGGAGCATTGACATTAAAATTAAGCAATTTAATCATCTGGGGAACAGGCAGGACTCGAAAAACTCCAGCCAATCATTTCCAAGACCACCTAGAGTCATTGGACAGAAAATGCGTCAATCAAACGGTCGAACCGTACCCCCCTCCCCCCATCCCTCTCGCACACGTGTCCTCTTCGTGCGTGGAAGCTGCCCCGGTATAGAGAGAGAAAGTGAGTAAGTGTAATCTCGCACTCGCACATATGAGTTTTTCATGATTCCGCAATGGGTGAAGTCAGGGCCAGCGTTTGAGGAAAGAAGGTAAGACCTTTTAAGTTGTGCATTTTCAAAATCTGCCAGCCGTTTTGCAAATCCCATACCCTACCTTTTAAGCAGCAAATCAGTATTATGTGGGATCATGTGACACTGAAGACCGGAGTAATGATGCTGAAAATTCAGCTTTGCCATCACAGGAATAAATGACATTTTTAAAATATATTAAAATAGAAAATAGTTATTTGAAATTGTAAAAATAATTCACAATATTAATGGTTTTACTGTATTTTAGCATACCATATTTCTTTCAAAAACATTAAAAAATCTCACTGATCTCAAACATTTGAACGGTACTGCATAAACCACAAAATCAGATGAAATTAATCACAAGTGGCCACTTGTGATCACCTCAGATGAATGTCAATACCAAGTGTAAAAAGCCAACGAGTGACAGTGGCGCATGCATATGTGCGTTTGTGATCATGTAAGTGTGTTCGTGGGTGAAGTGGTCCTCTAATATATAAATAGACTTCTGCAGTGAGATGCATGAATCATCTTTAGACTCAAGCATTTTGTGGAAAACATGAGATGAGACACCATTTTTGTGGACTTGACTTATTGATTTAAAGGAAATATGCATGTCCCTTGTCACTCAAATGAGCATCACTAATTCTGACCGCCCACAGCCAAATGACAAAACCATATTCAACAATACCACTTTATTAATACAGTACACACTGTTCATGTGTACGAACACAAGTACACCCTCATCCACTGTCAATGTTTCATATGTTTGTTCTTGCTGATTAAAACCTCTATTTATTGGACAGATCATTCAGCTTGCCAAGCCGAAACATCACATCTAACAATTATGCAGTGTTCACTTTGAGATAGCAAAAATAACACTACACCAATAAATAAATGCAATAACATATGGCCTTGTGGGATTCCATTTGTTCGGAATAGTCATCATTATAGCATTTTTGCACGGTACTGCTATGAACTTGAAATCTCTACTGTTTTATGATGTATAAATTTGACCGGCCCAACTGAGTTCCAGTCTTTTCATGCCAATTGCAACATATATCCAAGCGAAACAGCTTTTCAAACAAGAAAAATTGAAGGGCGGGACTTGATTTTGTCCGTCCGGAATTGATTGGATAGTTGAGGTTTGCTATTGCTATGATCTGAAGTGATTGACAAGCTGCCCCAAAAACACATCATCAGAGTAGAGAGCAGATTTCTCTGCAAGTGTGAGGGGATTTATTACATAATATGAGGGTACATTAAAAAAAATAATGATCTGCACGGATAAATAATTTACAATAAATTCCAAATATTCCAAAAAAAAAAAAAAAAAAAAAAGAAGAATTTCTGATTTCATGGTGACTTTAAGCTGAAACTTGTTTCATCTATCCACCCTTACATGAATTTTTGATGATCCAGAAGGATTTTTCCCTTAAGCAAAATGCATGCTGATGACTTGAGTATTTAGAGTAACACCTGAATAACACATATTACATTCAACCAAATGATCTACTAAGCTGTTAATGTGTTTTTTTTTATCATCCTTAGTCATGTCTTATCTTTTCTAGGGAACAAAGTAAGGACACCACTGGTGCCCCTTTAATAATAGGGGCAACATAGAGTGAACACTGCACAGATCACTATTTTGTTGAAATGAATATATCATTCTAAAGGTGATAATACACAGGGCAACTTTTTGAGCAATATTGCTGGGCAATGTTGCCGTCAACAGGGAACCAGATGAGGCACAGGGCCCACGACCCATCTAAATTATCCAGATAGAAATGTATTGCCCATTTGCAATGGGAAAGTGCCCAAGCAACAATCACTCGGCAAGACTGCCCAGCAACATTGCTCAAAGAGTTGCCCTGTGTATCATCACCTTAAGAATGCAATTTGCACAGAAAAGTTCACTGCGTGCATGTGAGACTCACTCTGAACTGGCCTCCAGTCCCATCATCCAGTTCTAAAATGTAGCCATCCACAGCAATGGTGGAGAGAGGCGGCTGCTTCCAGGACAGAGTCGCACTGTTGGTTTGAGTACAGCACTCCTCTAACTGAAGAATAGGAGCAGCTGGAACTACACACACAAAGCCACAAACAAAGACAGACAGGGTTATTTTGGGTCCAGTGTTCTGACTTACTGTGTCATTAAAAAAAGCCATGCAAAAATGAAACACACCCAATCACTCACACACACAAACAGGCTCACCCTTCATCTGGACGAAGTCTAACTGGTGTATGGTCTGCAGCAGGGGTCCGCTGTCCAGCGTCAGGTCAAAGTCACTGCTCATGCGAGGGGTCAGAGAGCCCTTCCCCCACTGGTTCTCCGTCATATGGACCCGTCTTATCAGAGCATCAGAGATCTACACACACACACACACACACACACACACACACACACACACACACACACACACACACACACACACACACAGAGATTCAGAATATATTACACGGCATTAAGTCAAATTAATGAAGTGTTGCAATTATGTAAATGTATGACCTTCTGTTAATTTAATAAGATTCCTCAGAGCAGGAAACA